>CM060481.1:7145391-7745391 GCA_030544235.1 Lepturacanthus savala
AAATAGAAGTAAACACGATGAGCTGGTTGAATGCATTTTGGTAATTAAAACACTCATTTTACATATGATGTGTAATAATTACTGTCTTGTGATATATACCTTGGATGATCATGAAAATGTCACAAGTTATTTGAAAAGAATCAGTTACGGTATATTACAAAGATGCATTAAACCAGCTCATAGTATGATTTTTAAATAAGTCATTTTGTGATTTATACCCTGGATGATTATGAAGATGGCACAAGTTGTGCAGCCAAGAGAGAAACGCTGCAAATTCACTCCACTTCATTCCAGTCGCACAAAAACAGCAGCACAGCAGTCAAACTCGCGGTCTGCTTCCATTGCCAAGGAAACATGACGCTCACAAAAGGTTAAAAATTAGCAATCTCCAGTGGTTTGACTCTTTGGTGGTGAATGAAGTGGACATCGGCTAACAAGCCACTCTGCCTAGTCCCACTAGGCAGAGTGGCTACACTGTTGAATGATTCAAGATTCCATGAGGTGCGGATGATATGAAAATGTTTTTTTTTGAGAGGGAGTTAATTTTTTTTCCCCCCCACAGTCAAGCACCTCATGCCGGAAATCCAGAATGGCACCGGAATACTTTAATCCCTGTAATTAGCAGTAGTTATTTCTCTAGCAGCGACAGACTGGACTGTAAGGATTATGGCAGCGTTACCATGGCAACACAGCAGCCACAGCAGCCTGAAGTATGGAAATAGACAGAAAAAGATGAAAAGGTAGAAGGATGGAGGCAAAGAAAGACGGTAGCACTGTGACCCCAAACTGTTGAACCCTCTGTTCTTCTTCGATCGATTTAAATGAGTCTGTAAAAAGTCAAAGCAGCTCATCACAGGCTGAGAACAACAGAGCTTCGGCTGCTGCTGCTTCAGCCTGAGGAGAAACTCAAGGAGTCCAACAATTAAACAACAGTTTCAATTAATTTTAAGATTAATTATAAATATCATCAATTGCACATAACATTAGAGATCATCAAAGGTCAAAACCATGAATATGTTTTGTCTTCAACAGCATCATAACCAATGACCAATCATACACACACTCACATGATTGTTGCAATGATCATGTGACACTATATGAATTAAAATATAATGCTATATCAGATTAAACAAGCAAATGAGTTAGAAAAAACACAGTTGTGTTGTTTACATGGAGAACGATAAATCCACTTATTCAGTGTGAGTGTGTGTGCACTATGATTGACAGGTAAGTGAAGCCTCTCTCTCTCTCTGTCTGTCTGTTCAGTCACATAATTGTGGATTCCATCCTGTCGTCTTGCTCACCTCCATTCACCACTCAGTTTTTATTCTATCCTGCAGATCAATATTTCACTCTCCCGCTGCCTCCGTTTAGTGTCCATTGATCAATATCACTGTTATTCATCTTTTCTGGATGGATCAATATCCCTGTTATTCATCCTTTGTCCAGCTTCCTCTCTACATGTGGAGGCTGCGGGTGGTGGATTTAGGGTGGATTTGTGCTTGTCTTACAGGCTGGAACAATTAGAATCATGTGTGCATTTCATGTCCACACACACACACACATGCACACACACTTACACACACACACATGCACACACACACCTTAGAGCCAGAGTCATGACTTCTCAACATAATAATCTTTTCCATTAGCAATGAATTGTTTAAATATTTAAACACTTAAAACTGAGAGAAAGGTCCATCACAGTTTCCCAGAGTCCAGCACCATGTCTTTAAATGTAATGTTATTGTCAGTCATTTTCTATACCTGCTTATTCCTCATTAGGGTCGCAGGGGTCTGCTGGAGCCTATCCCAGCGCGTTACGGCGAGAGGCAGGGATACACCCCAGATGGTCGCCAGCCAATCGTGGGGCACACACACCATTCACTCACACACTCACACCTATGGGCAATTTAGAGTTGCCAATTAACCTGAGCATGTTTTTGGACTATGGGAGGAAGCCGGAGTACCCGGTGAAAACCCACACAGACACGGGGAGAACATGAAACTCCACACAGAAAGGTCCCAGACCCAGGACCAAGGAGGTCTTGAACCTGCAACCTTCTTGCTGTGAGGCAACAGCGCTAACCCCTGCTCCACCGTGTCGCCCGTAATGTTATTGTAAAGTTTGTATATCTAAAAATGTTTAGATATACAAAATGTTGATATCTAAAAATATTCAGTTTACAAAAGGGCTGAATCCATTCAAATTTGTTTTTTTTGTAGCCCATTACCATGTGCCAATTACCTATTGAATTTTGAGAGAGTCTATTGTGCAGGTTTTGTCCACTAGGGGTCAGTCTAACACAGCATGTAGAGGATGTTAGGAAAGAAGCTGTGGTCCCTCAGCACCAGTGAGCATCAGGTTTACTTTAGGCTGCTCTATGTCCTGTGTTATGTTATCAGCCTTACAAATTTTGCAGATGATTTTCTTTTAACTGGTTATTTTACCTTTGTTGATGGAAATGCCCCCAAAACCCACACATAACACTTAAACGGTGATCTTCTCCTCCTGCACATCGCTTTCTGAATCACAGAAGGTGACATGCCTATATGTAACTGACTAAATGACTCTCATAGTCTCATAGTATTACTTTCAACTGAACACTAGCTGCTCAGCGCCACATGCACACATGCGCACGCACACACACACAGACACACACACATTCGCATACGCACACAACTCAAATGAACATCCAGCAAACATTGATGATATTACAACAGTTCATTAGGAATTATTATATGAGTGCGTGTGTGTGTATTACCTGTATGTCCATGCAGAGGGGAGTGAGGTCTTGGCAGAGTCGGGGAGGTGCTGGACGTCACAATCAGACTCTTCCTGTTGCTTGTCCGACAGCTGAAAACACAAACACAACCCAATAAATTCCTTTATTGAATTAACCTGAGCTGTAAGAGCGATAATCAACTGTTTTCATTCATCTTTTTGAGTCATTAAAGGGAATACGTGCCAAAAGATTCCAATGTCCTGAACATGTTTTGGTTTCTTTTGTTCTCTGAATGTAAACTGATGATTGGTTTATGTTGTTGGACAAAACAACTGATCCACATTTATTAAAACTGTCTGACATTTAACACACCGTACGACTCACCAATTAGTCTCATCAATTAAACAATTATCATCACAATACTTGATAATAAAATAATCATGAGTTTCAGCTTATAAGTTCATATTTGATTTAAATCAAGCCAACCTGAATTAATATCTTCAGCTCTAACTTTAATGGACACATTCATAAAAATATTTAGAAAGGGGTGGTGGGGTTGGTCCACCTGAAAGAATAAATACCAAACAAAACCAGTGTGCCGTTTTCAGTTGTTTACACTGTTTTATGTAACTATGATGACTGCATAAAGCCACAATTTAAAAATCCTGAGCTGGTGAATGTTACTCTGATATACAAACAATTAAATGTGGAGTAGACTACATAATGTGCATATCTGTGTATGAAATAAAATATTAGGGCAAGTAAACACATTCAATATCATCTATGATTATAAAAACTTTATCAATAACATTATCAAAACTTTATGTGCTACACAATGAACCAAACACACATTACCATCAAGCCAAGATTCGGAACTGTACACACACACACACAGACACACACACACACACAGCTCCTTCCGCATGAACAGCTGTGAATATGTTGGCAGCAGCAGGTTCAACAATCACTGTAATTTTGAACTCAGCTCTGAACTCAAAAACATTTTAATGACACGATAATCAGATTATAATCATTATACTGTCAGACACATTTGTTCTCTGACTCTTTCACTGCTTCAAGTTCTAATTTGGTTGCTCTTTTATTGGAACAAACATATTTCAAAGCACAGAGGTTTTATTTATTCACAAATGTCATATACGACATTACGATGCGTTTAGTGAATGAACGTTTAGGAACGTGAAGAGTAACATGAGAAGATGTGGCGTCTGAACATCAGTGAATCATGACTTCAGTCCCTCTGGCTGAAGCGATTGTGGAGAATATGAAGCATCATTCTTCACTTCTGATGTTCTGATTGGATGAAGGAACAAAGGCTGTTTACAGATTCCAAAATGAACCAGCTGCTACCTTATTCTGCAACTTTCTGTTATATTACAGAAATATTCAGTGAAATGCGTTCCTGAAAACATTCATGGGAGAAATGAGCCTTCAGCTGATGAATCTGTCTTTCTTTAACATCCACAGACAGTTTCCAAGGCAGCAACTTGTGTCGGATGCCCGATTTGCATAAAGTAGACTAGACCTAAAACTATGTAAATGTGTTGAGCAGTTAACATAATGCTCCCATCTCATCATGCATTGGGCAGCGTCCTGTGTACATGGTGAATGGGAAGCCTAGAAACTATAGATGTAATAGATGCAACCCATGCAGACATGGGGAGAACATGCAAACTCCACACAGAAAGGTCCCAAACCCAGGACCAAGGAGGTCTTGAACCTGTGACCTTCTTGCTGTGAGGCAACAGCACTAACCCCCGTGCCACTGTCGCCATTTCCCCATTTAATACTATTGATTTATTTTTTTTCATGATAATAAATTGAGTTTGTGTTTGAGTAACTGATTGACTGACCGATCCCAGACCAATCCATCAGTCCTTTGTGCCTAAATCTAACCAACCACAGAAGGCATCACACGACATAAACCAATCAGAAGCAACATAAGGCCGGTCATGGAGTTTCTAACTGTCTTTCACAAACAACAGCACAGACATTTAAAACCCTGGCTGCTATAAGTCTATCATTGTCCTGTCCATTTGTTGCAGAGCTGTGAAACATTCATTTCCCATTCCACACTTGAAAAAGAGACTAACGTTAGTCTGTGTGTGTGTCAGACTTATAGACTTGTAAATATGAATTTAGATCCCCCTAAAGCAGTGTTCCTCAAAATGACTTAACTCTACTATCCTTATATTTACCATCAACTCTGACAGTGTACAAATGGACCCTAATGTACCCATTGGGGTCCATTTTATACACTCAGAGATACAGACCTTGTAAAAGTTAATTTAGACCCCTCTAAAGGCCTCCCTCGAATCCACTTTGAGACCCACTGTAAAACAATATTCAAACAGTAAACATGTAGCTATCCTTTGAAATATGGGAGGTAAGAGGAGGACACAGCAGACAGATCTACTGTCATTCTGGGCAGTGGCAATGACTCTTGAGGGAACTTTATCATCCATCATAACAGTGAAGAGCCTTGAGCCACAGTGTGTTAAAAGCCCCCTGCCCCTGTCATCATGACATCAAAATCTTCTACTAACACCTACAATATGATACCTGTCCACAGCTCAATGATGGAGAGTTGATTGACTTTAAATATTGACAAATTTTGTCAAAATTCCTGTTACTATATTCATTTCTAATTTCTGGTTAAAATGTTAAAAAACGTGAGATTTTTTTCGGCAAACTCATCGTGACACTAAAGTCTCAGTCTGGTCATTTTCTGAAACATGGGAGCCCTGACACACATATCTAATGTTATAACATTACACATTCCACTTAATATACTATGTTAACTAGCATTAGTATGACTGCTTATTGTAAAGGTGGTATTGTTGTTGCTGTTTTAATCTTGTGTTTTTCTTGTAGTTCACTCTCATAGTCTCAGTATTGCTTTCAATTGAACACTAGCTGCTCAACACACGCACGCACGCACACACACACACACACACACAACGCTAAACATCATTTATTGCAGGTTCAACAGTAATTCACATTTGAATCAAGAGTTTCAAACCTTTCACTTTTTCTAACTTTTTCTCTTATTCTTTCCTCTCCTGCACCAGCAGGGGTCAGCTTAGCCAAATGTGTGTGTGTATGTGTGTGTGTGTGTGTGTGTGTATGTGTGTTGTGTTAATTGGTCATCACATCTACAGACTGTATTTATGAAGTTGTACATTGTCTGTTTCAAGCCAGACCTGCCTGGATCTCATGTTGTACACAAATGAGGTGATTAGGACTGAATCTGTACCACAGACCAGAGATCAGTGTGACGCCCACTTTACCAACAGTTGATGTTGAGTTGTGTGGTTGCATAGTCGTCAATTAGAATGAGTGAACTGGAGCAGCCTGAGCTGTTACATGTGTCCATCTCTATAATGTGGAACACATTTCACGTCTGCCACGAAGCAACAGAAAAGAAAAAATAAATTGACGGGAGGAGAAAAGGAATGCATGAAAAGAACAGATGAAGAAACATGGACAGCAGAGGACACAAAGCCTGCAGCACACCAACAGCTTCGTTGATGGTGGAACAGCGTTCAGTCATCACTCTGCTGCCAATCAGATTCACCCAATGCAATCACACAAGTCTGAGGGGTGAATCCACTCAAGCACTCCACAGCTGTTACTAAAAGTGCACAAAGGAGACAAAAAGTCTTATTTACAAACCACTAGGCTGGACTACACTGCAAACTGCACTGCCAGTTAAATAGTGACTGATGCACATCTGACATTTGCATCTATGTAAATTAGGGGATATGGGTTGAAAATCACCCCCTTTCTTTGCAAATGAGCTTCAGTTTGTGTTTTTTGCCATCTGGTTTTGGAAACCTTTAATCAAAGCTTCTCATTCCTGGACCTTTTCCAGCACTGATGGCCGCTCTGAACCATGTCAGATGTTCAGTCAGTGAGGATCAGGTGGGTGAACGGCTTATCTCGGACTTTCAGCTTGAAATTAAAAATGTACCAACAGGGCTAATGGAGCTCAGAACGAACCATACAGACAACAACTACACCATGAACTAGACTTGTAGTTCACGAAACCGGTTTTGACCTTGAGACCACTTTTTTGTGGTCTTGGTTTTATCATGGCCTCGACAGTCGATGGTCTTAATCTTGTCTTGCCTCTTGGTCTCAATGTCTCGGACTGGCAGAGCGCTCTTGGAGGGATTTTTTTCTTTTTGTTGTAAGCATGCTTTTCATTTTTTTCCTTGGATATCATTATTGGTGGTGGTATCACGGTAGTTCATTGTGTCACAGACGTCTATGGTGGAGGAATAGAGAGATAAGTTTGCGTTCATCTTACCCAGTTTCACTCATCAAAGGGGGAGGGTCCACTGTCTACTGAAATTCATTTACAGAGTCACTCGCACCCGATATGAAAAGGTCCATAAAAGTACACAAAAACATTGTGATATTCCTTCATACTGTTTGTACACTGCAATCCAGGTGTCCTAAATGCATAATGTCCAGAGTTTACTTGAAACAACGTCCTTTAGTATATTTTTATAACATAAACAATCATTATACCAGAGCTGACTGGAGGCACGCTCGCATGTTCATGCACTACAGGAGCTGCGCAACAAGAATTGGCGACAGATACACAGAGGACATTTGAATTTTTCTTTACTAATAGTGCAGCAGGCCCCTCTGGTGTTTGTTGGGTTTTGCTGTGGTTTTATCTACCGTGAGCAAGTCACTGCAATTATGCTATCCGCACTTAAAAACTTTAGTGCCCATTGTTATTATGGTAATGGTGATTATTATGGTAATCCCATGCTGAAATCATACACACTGTATGGATAATGAGGCAGATTTAAAAAAAAACCTTTAAAAACCTTAGAAAATAATTTTTTAAATATTTATGAAAAGTCCTCTGGATTAGTGTTCTGCATCATGGCACTGAGTATCTATGTGGATAATTTGAAATCAGTTGACTGTGTCATTTTAAAATAATCCCATGCTGAAATCACAACCAATACACAGTGTGGCTAATGAGACACTCCACTGTATTCTTTTTATACATATCCCTAAATCTGTGGATAATTTAAAGTCAGTTGACTGTACCATTTAAAAATAATCCTATGCTGAAATCACAAATATACACAGTCGTCAATGAGGCAGATTTTAAAAGTTCATTAAAAATAAAAATCAAGTTGTTTCCTGATTCCGTGAACGTGCCCCCAGGGAAATATCATGTAAGACTGTTTAGGCTACTAACTTTACAAAATAATATTCTTGAATTTTATTTTGTTTAATAGTTCAATAAATAGCTTCCTGCTTGAATGCTTTTACCATGTGCTATGGTAACCATTAAGAAACTGTAATTTACATATCCATAAGTATATATAAGTATATCATGATATATACAGTATACGGTTCAAATTATACCACAATATAAATTTTAGGCCATATCGCCCCGCCCAATTTTTGTGAAATACTCCCCTCGACCTATTTATTGCATATTTTAGTTTTCTTTATTGCTATTACTGGTGTATTTGAGATAGTGCTACTTTAACAGCACTCAGGAGTCAATCCCCTAATAGTGTAGAAATAGCATGGTGGTCATGCAAATACCAGACATACTCGATCTCAATCAATTGATAAACACATTTGTATTGAGTTCAGACACAGACATGACCTGTCTCTCTATTGTTGGACAAGTAGTTGACATAATACAATCTGATATTTACCCTAGGCAGCTACAACTCATAAAATAGGAAAATATGATGCAACTAGTGTTTTTTTTTGTTGTTTTTGTTTTGTTTTGTTCTCAGTCTTGAGCTCAATTGGTCTCAGTCTTGACGCTCAATTGGTCTTGGTCTTGTCTTGATATTCTCTGGTCTTGGTAGTATCTTGGTCATGGTTTAGGTGGTTTTGACTACAAGTCTACTCTGAACCTGGAAAAACGGTAGACTGTGGAGATGTCCAACAGAACCCAGACTCTGTATTACCATCAGCTCCTGACCAATGCTGTTAAAAACAGTCTCTCTCGCTCAGTCTGCTGTTGAGATGCTGCAGCTGAACATCATTACTGTGGGATTAGACTTTATTCTGACATGTTTCAGACCAGTTAATGACAAACATTAGCTCACTTTTTACTTTATACACACACACACGCAAACACATACAGTGATGACAAGGAGCACAGAAGAAAAAAACTTGTGTGCGTGGCAGCAAAGCCTGTTATTACTGGGATAAGGAGGAAGAAAAATGCTGCTTAGATAACTACAGCCTGTCTCTGCCTCTGACAGTGAGGAAGTGAGGGAGTAGGAGGAAAAGAAGTTCTCTCTCTCTCCTCCCTGTCTGATGCTCCCCCTTCCTCTCATCGCTCAGTACCCAACTGAATTCTGGTTCATCAGGATCCAGATGTGATCCAGATTGATTGATCCAGATTTTTGGATTCTGTTGTTGATTACATATGTTGTGTGTTTCTTCATGTTTGAGGAGGCATTGTTTCTGTTCCTGAAACATATTGTTGAGCACACCACAGGAATCTTTCCAGGAACCTTTATAGCTCTTGGATGACAAGAACAAAAGGTTGTCAGACTCGATAATGGTGTCAAACAGAGGACACTCTGCGCTGCTACACAAACTAACAGGTGTGTGTGCAGACACGCAGCGAGCGGCTTACCTCCACAGGAAAGGGTTTCCTCTCTGGTGAACAGGGGCTGACAGAGGCCCATCAGAGGAACAGAGGGAGGGAGACGAGGAGGACAGAGAGAGGGAAACGATGGGGGGCTGATCAACGGAGGGATGAAAGGAAGTGGGGGACAGCAGGTGCTGGAGGAGGCTGCTGTTGCCGTGGCAACGCAGCTGAGCTGGTGACCAGATTCTGCCAACAGAGGGAGGGGAGGGGAAGGAAAAGATGAGGAGAAATGGTGGAAGAATGTGGGGTCAGAAGAGAGGGATGCACGATGCTATGAGGATTTTCAATGGACGTGTGCGTGTGTGTGTGTCCATCTGCTCTTTAACTGTGCTCCCATCTGTCTGCTGACCTTCCTGCTGACCTGCATTTTGTGGACTTAGTGTGGAATTAGTTTCAACAGTTAATAAGTAACAATTGTGACAACACAGTCTTTACTGTATATGCAATGGACCTATAAGTACATGTTACCTGTTTAATTTTTAGTGACAGGTAGTAACAGTCAGTAACAGGTAGTATCAGGTAGTTACAGCCAATGATAAATAGGGATAGTCAATGACAGGTAGTTACAGCCTGTGGCAGGTAGTCAATGATAGGTAGTGTCAATCAATGACAGGTAGTGACAGTCATTGACAGGAAGTTACAGTCAATGACTTGTAGTCATAGTTAATGGTAGGTGGTGTTAATCAATGACAGGTAGTGACAGTCAGTGACAGTCAGTGACAAGTGGTAAAGATCAGTGACAGACAGTGACAAATGACAGTCAGTGACATGTAGCTACAGTCAGTGACAAATAATGACATTCTATAGCAGGTAGTGACAATTAATGATAGGTAGTGCCAGCCAGTGACAGGTAGTGTGGGTAGTAAAAGTCAGTGACAGTCAGTGAAAGGTAGTAAAAGTCAATGACACGTAGCGACAGTCAGTGAAAAGTAGTGACAGTCGTTGTCATGTAATTACAGGCAGTGACAGGTAATAACAGTAAGTGGCAGATAGTGACTGTCTGTGACTGGTAGTGACCGGAAGTTACAAGTATTGACAGTCAGTGGCAGGTAAGATACAAGACACTGTTGAAGGGCATCACATTTCTGATGTTCTTCATCAGTAATTGACCACCATCAAGGCCACAAGATCATAATAATAAACAGGATTCATTTGTAACAGTATTGTTAAGGAGTGACAGTTCTGCCGTTACAAGAAACAGTGACATATGGCACACGTGAAGGAGTCTGCCGCAGTAACTGTAGTCTGTTGGCTTCCCTCCGACAGTTTCTCACTCTGATACCTTCTCATATTTCTGTCTGCTGCTGGTTGAGGGTGTAAGTGACTCTGTATGTATGTGCAGTATGTATGTACTGTATATATGCATGTAGGGTCCCAAATTAACACCTGTCAAGTACCAAATGCTCGTAGATTTTTCCGTTTGGCGAGTAAATCTCGGATAGCTATCTGCTACACTGGTGGGTAAATGTTTGTACCAAAATAGTAATGTCATAACATGGGAGTAGGGTTTAGTTATGGGATGTGCTGCTAGGCAATGTATACACTACTCACAATAAGTAAGGGATATTATTATTTACACATGTATGACACACTGTGCACATTGATGCCATTATGTGGAAAACACAAGATGAGGTGTGTCTATCACCCCGATACAATTGCGCTCCTATCCCAAAAATCTCTGAAGTGAAACAAAAACCATATGTATGAAATTACTGAGTCTCTCACAATATCCCTAACTTTTTGTGAGTAGTGTACATGTCTACATCATATTGGGACTAAAAGAGAGAAGAAACACAGGAGGCTCTGCACATAGTGACAAGAGATGAAAATAAGAAGCACTCGGAGAAGGTATTGATACTTAAAGATTCATTTTGAAGCCTCTATTGGCTCATATTTCCAGTTTTGTGGTATATTTACTGTAATTTTCCATCTCTCAGTAAGCTTGTTTCCAGCTCTGTTTATGTCCAGCAGCATGTGGCACAAGCTGAACATCCAGCAACTGAAGAGACATATACTGTTTCCTAGGAGTTGGTGGAGACCAAAACCTGAGCTAAAAGAAGAGATGATCATGTTGATATATTAGAAATGTTGATATATGATAGAGACAACAGACAAACATGTCATATAGCTTTGAGATTGTTCCCAATGTACATTAAAACAATTAAATGTAAACTTACTGTTGCTAGGAAGGACTAGGAAGAAGGAAGAAAGAGACACAGCTGCTGCCTGGATATGGAATATTCTACATTCTCTCTGTTTAACAGACCTACACACACTAGTTCAGACATGTGGCGACACACACTCTTACTGTAGGCGAAGGTGCGGAGCTCCTCTCTCCTTCCTTCTCTTCATCTTGTGTCCCGGGACAAAAGGCTCAGCTGTAATCTTTAATAATCCATCCATCTGCATGAGCTCATCTGTCCATCACAGTGAACCCAAACCCAGAAGCTGTCCCACACCTATGAGTCCAACCCTAAAAGCAAGCCTTGAGCCCAATGCTGTCCCACATCAAGTCCTCCATGAGTCCAATGCCTGACTGCAGTTTTATATATAAAGGAATGACCAGAGAGAGATTGTGTGTGCACGTTACGTCAGTACCTGCTCTTATCTACACTTAGAGACACACAGATATGTGAAGTATCTGGGGTAGAGTGTTCCTTCAGCAGCACAGACGTGCTGAGTCGCAAACACACACACACACACACATACACACACACACACACACACACACACACACACACACACACACACACTTATCGAAACTGCATAAACAAAGTCTGTACATTACATCACTTTTCATTTGGGATTTCCTCTGTCATATTTTGTCCCCCTCTGAAGAATCCAGTGCACATCATAGACCTTTAAAAGTCCTCTTCTCACGTCCAAATAATCTCCAAAAAACATCAAACTGATCCTTCAAGTTCAGACATGTTACTCATGGTAGAGCTCTCCCTGGGTACAGTCTGCCCAGGTAATCCCCTTCACTCCCAGTCTCAGTCCCAGCGTGTCTGATCGCTGTGACAAAACTGCAAAACTGTAGCTACCAGACTGTCAGCTGAGAGGACTGACTGAGCCCTTTGACTAACATCTGCAAGAAGGCCGACAGAGCGACAGAGGGAGGGAGGGACAGATACAGAGAGGGGGAGGGACAGAGATTGAGAGAGGCAGGGACAGTAGGAAAAGTCAAAATTATACTTTCCGTGTCGAAGTAATTGTTGTTGTTTTGGTTTTCACGGAGTAATTGTAATTGTTTGTGGTTTAAAACACACATACATTTTGAGGCGTTTTTTATCATTTTAAATGGAAACAAAATCGGAAATAATGACAAATTCCAGTAACCTTTATCATCATTAGCATTACTGATCTGATTGGAATTGTTCATTATTAAATCTTTAGATATTTTTATTTAAAAGCTGTGACAACAGAAAGTGACAACTTGCAGCTTTGTATTGTTGCGTGGAAACTGCAAAGGGAACATGGTCCCTGCTGTCTCTCTGTGACACGTCATCATGGTGATATCACAGCAGCTGTTGTCTCTCTGTCTCTGTTCTGGTTTCCGAGAAAGTGGAGACACTGCTGACCCTGACAGGCTAAAAGCAGCTCACATTCAACACTGCTAATTCATAAACAATTGACAGGATCACAGATGGCTCTGACTGGGGTCAAACACACAATCGCAAATGCACAAACAAGTACACACATACACCCTGGGGCTGCAACGGATGACTATTCTGATAGTCGATTAACTAAACAAACTAGAAAATAATCAGATTTTAGAAGCTGGAACCAGAAAATTTGTTTTTTCTTTCTTAAAAATTGATGAATCTATTATCGAATTGGTTAGCGATTCATTTAATAGTTGTTTAATAAATTTAATTATTACAGCTCTATAACACATACAAACACACACAGTCACGCTTCTAAAAAGACCTCATAGCTCCCAGAATACAGCTTATTAGAGGTTCCCAGAGTGTATAGAACAGGCTAAACCTTTTAGATGATGCTCATATTCAGAACTGACAAGGTCAGACATTATGCTGATCTCGGAAGCCTCCAGGGCATTTTTTTGCTCACTGTTCACTGAGGACCTCTGCGGTGAGGAAGAGGGCATAGTACAGTGAGCTGGTTGAAGACTACCAAAGCAAGAGGTGGCAAGCAAGGTGGAAGACACTGCTAAAGCTACTTAAATGTTTTTTTAACCTGAAAGCTAACAATGCCGTTCCATTGGCAAAAGCACAAATCTGTTTAACCATCTCAGACATAAGCACAAAGTCAGTCATGCTGAATAAATGCACTGTGCAACTAACAAATAAATATTTGAATAATCGTGATTTCAATATTGACCAAAATAATCATGATAATTATTTTTTCCATAATCAAGCAGCGATTAGACAATTGACCAGGTAATGTCACTGATGGTATTTCCAGGTAATGTTGCTCATGTTTTTAAGTGATGTAAACAATTTATTGATTATTTAAACAGTTTTGTTTGTTTCTATGTAGCTACTGTTTAAATCATTATATCTGATGCGTGTTTATTAAACTAAAACCGTAAATGGTAAATGAACTGCATCCAACCATCTCAACACTGTACACAACAAGTGTTCATTCATCCATTCGCTAACATTCATAAACGACCTTCCAAATGGTGGATAGCCACTCTACCTCTGAGCCAGCCACCCAAAAAGACATTACATTTATGCAGACAGTGAGAAAGTGAAG
The DNA here is from genome assembly GCA_030544235.1 of Lepturacanthus savala. Taxonomy (NCBI): domain Eukaryota; kingdom Metazoa; phylum Chordata; class Actinopteri; order Scombriformes; family Trichiuridae; genus Lepturacanthus; species Lepturacanthus savala. The sequence goes on from CM060481.1 coordinate 7,159,513, forward strand.
TAGATGATGGATTAAGCAGGCCACCCTATCCGAGCATATGAAGAGTGATGGTAAGTAGGTGCTATAAAATGTGATAAACCTCCATGGTAGACTGTGTCCAGCAGGTGTAGAAGATGCCTTGTGTATCTTACATCACTGGCAGCATCCAGCACAGATAGACCAGACCCATAGACACACCACAGCAGCCCACACGCTGCCTCCAAACTAACAGCAGAGCATGAAAAACATGCATGAATGCATGCATGCATGTAACCTGTGGCTGTGGTCAGATGAAGCAGCTCTGTTTTCACACAAAGGTGATGTGAGGGATCAATGTTGTTCCTGGAGCATCAATCCATTCATACTTTATTGGTTTTTATTATGATCTTCATGGTTCCTCAGTGATTTGAGATTCACATCAAGTTCAGAGATGGAACAAGACAACAACCTTCAGGCCAACAGAACAGAAACAACATTATTTTGATGATTATCATATATACTTGAAGCAGACAAAGAAGAAAATGATATTCTTCCTCGTTGAAATGAAAAGTTTTAGAATTCATGCGCTATAATATGTAGCGTCGCTCAATTCAAGCCAGCATCTGGGTAAAAAAACAACAACTTTGCTTCCAAGTGAACTTGTTGGTGGAATACTAGAGAACAGGTTGGGCAGACAGGGACTAAGAACATTCACTGTACTCTAGACCAGAACGCTATAAACACTGCCATCATTATAGGAAACTTTGAACAAGGACTTCAGAAATTCTCCAATAATAGATGACTACTGTTTTCTTTACCTTTTAAGGTGTATTCTTTTCTTCTTTGGTCACAGATATCATGATGTATTGTAGATGAATCATCTTGTAATATATTGATCATTGCAGAATATCATATCATAACCTGTCATCATCTTAAAACACCAACAACATGACGTGGTGCAGTAGACCTACAGCCGATTTTGTAATGTGATTCAAGAAACTCAGGGAAACTCCAGACAGACAGACAAACGTCTCTCTGACGACTTCAGGACTGAACTGGAGGTGTGATTCTATTTCCTGGCATATGAAGAACTTACTGACCGGGACAATGATTCAGCTGCCTGGACACACACACACACACACACACACACACACACACACACACACACACACACACACACACACACACACACACACACACACACACACACACACACACACACACACACACACACACACACACACACACACACACACACACACACACACACACAGATATAAATAGGTTTACATCAATCCACGGTTGGATACTCAGCTGTCTTGGTACATACAATCTCACGCACACACACCCACACACACCCACACTCGCACACGCACAGAGCAGACCAGAGAAACAGCAGTTTCTTCTCTTATCATCTGTATCACACCTGTATTAGCTGTTGGATCATACCTGTATCAATTGTCTGGATCACACCTGTATTACACCTTTATAAACTGTTTGTATTTACACCTTTATCACCTGTTTGGATTACAGCTGATTGGATCAGACCTGAACATGTGTTTGGTTCATTGCTCTGCTTCAGTCAAACTTTCAGAAAAACATCAGGATAGACTGTGATTAGACAGGAGACAGAGAGGATGATGGGTACTTACAAGCTGCCTCTGCGTGGAAGGCTCAGCTCCTTCTGAAAGAGAAAGAAAGACATTTTCAGTTTACTGGACCACAACATTCTACACAACAGCAACAACCATTAATCGCCCAGTGTAAACACAGCAACTATAAGATCTGACTGATGATGAGGAAACAGGAACTTAACCTGAGGGAAGGGAAACAAGAAGGGAAACAACAGGACATGTGACTCTATCAAAAACATGGTGATGGAGAGATAGAGAAAGATGGAGTGATGGAGAGAGTTGGATTGACAGAGAAAAAGATGGAGAGATATGGATGGGGAGATAGAAAGAGATGGAGAGATAGATGAGAGATGAAATTTCAATGTGTGAAAAAATGTTTACAGATCAACATTTACCACCACAAAAAGACTGAGACACATAAAACACTGTTTATGGTTTTCTGGATCTTTTGTTAAATGTTTGAGTTTTTGATCATGTTTTTGTTGGACTGTGTTACAAGTAAAAGTTAATTTATTTAGACACGTTTAATGGTTGGAGGCAGAAGGATCTGTGCACAGATCAATGCATATGACATTTAGGTGCAAATAAATATATACAAATCAAATTACAAATAATAAATATAAGTGATGGAAGCTGAAAGACAGCATGGTAAACTATTTGTTGTTTTGTATGGTAAAGGGTTAACAGATCAGTGCATCTATGTACAGAAAAGGTGAGTTTTGTGCACCTGAGCTGCACTTTCCACACCCTACCACCAGGGGGAAGAGCTGTGCCATTAATGGATCAGCATCAGATTGTTTTGTTACTGAGACTGCAGGTGGTCACATGTCCATTTAACACTGAGGTGAGGAAAGATGTGCAGCAATGTCCGACAGCTCCGCGCTAACAAGCAGTAAAAGACGCACAGCGAAGCTTTGAAAACAACTTCAGCCTCTTTGATGCAACACGGTGAAACGTTTGGTCTCATGAAATGATGCAACACGGAGCTCACGTGTATATAACCTGCCACCTGACAGCTCCTGAACACACCACCCACATCGCAGCCTTCCTGCAGAGCACCATCTGCCCCACGCTACTAATCAGAGTGTGTGTGTGTGTGTGTGCGCGCTCTCTTCCAGCTTCACAAAGTAGGTCAACAGCTGGTTTTACTTTGATAAACATCATTAACACCTTCATCAGCATCCATCAGTGCAATGCTGCAACTTCATTAAAAATGTCAAAGTTGAAAACGTGGAGGTGAAAGTCTTGCAGCCTGCAAGTCAGAATTCAGGGAAAAAACGCTCCGACAATAAGTTTCAAAGTTCCCTCCACTTCCTGCTCCTGATGATGTCTGATTGTTCACATGAGCCCACGAACAAGTTGCTATGATTACCCAGTCAGATCCTTCTTTGTTCCATTCAAACATGATAATCTTCATCTATATTAATTTATATTGTGCTTTTTGTAATTGCCATACTGAAGCTGTTATCCATCAGTTCTGGGAATGTGAACAATACCCGTAAACTGTGATATAAGATACATATATCTCATATGTAGATCCATTATATATATAATGTCTCCTATAACTTTAAACTCTTTTTGCAGAATGTGAGGTTTGTTTTTTTGAAATATGACATTTTATTTAAAACATTATATTTTATCAATATCATAATTATTGCAAAATGTTCATAAAATATTATGTTTTAAATAAAATGTCATATACTATAAATGTAGGTTTGTCAGTGTGAAACCACAAACATGCACACACTCTGTGTCTACTATCCTCAGAGTCAGATGAGTTCACTTCTCCATATCTCTGCAGAGATAAGCTAATGGACATAATGGAGTTCAGTTGAAGTGGAGTGCATGTGTGTTCTGGTGTATAGGAATATTCATCTATACGCATGATTTCCAGCTGGTGGAGGTGGTGGTGCAGGTCACACCACCAAGATGAGGTTTGGATAAAGGGATGCACATTATATCTTCATGGCCGATTTAGAGCTGTGACAATGAATTAGTCATTAAATGGAAGATTAAAAGATAATCCTGCTCCCTCAGGTGGATTCTCACCTGCTTATACAGCAAGAAAAACAGAATAAAGAGCTATAGGAGGGAGGACAAGAGTCTGTGTTTAAGCACTTTATGCTCTTATCCTTCCACTCAGTGTTCATCTGAGACCCTCATCTGGCAGTTTATTGCATTACTGTGTGTGTGTGTGTGTGTGTGTGTGTGTGTGTGTGTGTGTGTGTGTGTGTGTGTGTGTGTGTGTGTGTGTGTGTGTGCTGCAGCTGCTTTCTGAGCCCTGAGGGAGGATGTTCACCCCAAAACCACCCTGCAAAAATGAAGGGGAAATAAAAGCTAATGCCCAATAAACCACACACACACGCACACACACACACACACACACGCACACACACACACACACACAGCTTGTGCTAAACAAACCAAACAGGCACAGTAAGCTGTGATAAAATTATCTGCCAAACGGAATACACACATTGATTATAGATTTATAGATTTATTATAGAGAGAGAGAGACTGAGAGAGATGGAAAAAAGTGAGAGATGAAGAGAGAGAGACAGAGAGAGAGTAGCCCTCTTTGACTCATCTTGTTCTGCTGCCAACAAACTGTGGAGTTTCTACACATAGAGTCTAATAAACAGTTCATTTAAGTCAGAACGAGCAGATTTATTTCTCATCCTCATCATTTAGCAGCAGCTGCTGGAATCTCAACCAACCATCTGTCTACTACTCATTGGCTCATTCTAGCTCATTCTAGCTCTATGATTGGCTAAGGGGTGTGTCTGTCTTTTGTTTTACCAAAAGTGTAGACAGCTGTCAGCAGAGAGTCAATCACCGATTAAACTCATCAGGCAGAGTAAAAAGGTTTTCACAGGTAGATGAGATGAAGGGGGATTAGCTGATGCTGTTGTGTCATCATCATCAATGTCATCATTCATGTGGGTTATGTCTCTGATTCCAGAATGTTCCTTTTACCTCATTCAAGGTAAAAGGAACATTCAGTTTTTCATTTTTATATTTGAGGATCTAAGAACAGTTGATATCAAGAAATAGTTTGTTTTTGGGACAATGACAAAACTGCCATGTGTTATAACGCTAAAAACATGGTAATAGAAAGTTCAACTATCTTAAAAAGGTTTTTAAAAAAATGAAAACACATGCCATGAACAAGTTTTATATTCTAAGTGGATAAAATATTTAAAATTGATCTTATTATTATTGGGCGACAGGGGTTAGCGCTGTTGCCTCACAGCAAGGAGGTGATCAGTGATATTTTTGGGCGACACAGTGGAGCGGAGGTTAGCGGTGTTGCCTCAATGAATGACCTCAAGACCTCCTTGGTCCTGGGTCTGGGACCTTTCTGTGTGGAGTTTGCATGTTCTCCCTGTGTCTGTGTGGGTTTTCACCAGGTACTCCGGCTTCCTCCCACAGTCCAAAAACATGCTGAGGTTAATTGGAGACTCTAAATTGCCCGTAGGTGTGACTGTGTGAGTGAATGGTGTGTGTGCCCCATGATTGGTTGGCGACCATCTGGGGTGTATCCCTGCCTCTCGCAGTAACGCGCTGGGACCCCATGCATGTATTCCCATGTATGTAATGTATTCTTTTTCTGTTACAGCATTTAACATTTTGTGTCAAATAATGACATAAAATTATGATTTTTTGTGAAAAAAAGATAAAAATGGACTTTTAAATGACAAAAATCACAAAACAAAAAATGCGATAAATGCTTCCTAAAACTGTATTTAATTTTTTTTTTTAACTTTTTCATCTTGCTGACCATAATTTGTCACACACACACACACACACACACACACACACACACACACACACACACACACACACACACACACACACACACACACACACACACACACACACACACACACACACACACACACACACACACACACACACACACACACACACACACACACACAAACCCTGTGTGTGTACCTAAGCGTCCACCCGGGGCCTGATGTTAATAAGGTGTTTTAGTGTAAAACATGCTATTAGTGGCAGGAAGCAGAAGAGCTCTGCTCCACCGGAGACAATCAGAGCTGCAGCAGCCGCCGCCGCCGGCAGCAGAATCTATTACCAACACTGTGAATACTGATGAGGAAACAGTGACAACAAAGAGACTCCACAATGGCACACAAGATGCTCACATACTCATGACAGAACATGGTAATTACCCAACAAATAGCTGTTATTAAACATATTGATCTGCTGCTTTCTCCTGGTTTAAAGCACCAGTAACTTTCTTCTCCTTGGCTTGGCCTCAGAGTCTTTCCAGGGATGCAAATCAACACAAAAGCCCACATACGGTGGCGTAACAGTGGCTGAGTATATTTAGAGCTGTGGGCTGATTAATGACACAGAGTTTGTTCTGACACAGTTAAAGGAATCTGCATTAATTACAGTCAGATGTGTTCAGCTCTCGGTAGGCTGGTACAGAACAGAACAACAGCTGAATATCCTCATTAATCACTTTCTGCTGAGAACCTGCTGAAAGAACTCAGCCATGTTTGAGAAATCCAACAATGAAGTTGATTTTTCCCATTTAATGAGTGTTAATCATAAATATAGTCACTGATGAATATCAGATAAACTCCTGCTGACTTGTTTAAATGTTTTGAAGATATATTTAAGTTCTTGGTTTGGATTTATTTTTTTTAACAACACATAATAAATTGATCATGTTAATGTTTGGTTTCCAATAAAATTAAGCATCTACATACCAACATGTAATTACATGCATGAAAATAATTTTTATCCAGAATTTAAACCATGTTATCCATGCTTTGATCTATCAATGTTGAGCAAAAATTTGTCTCAGCTCAGCATTTTCCATTTTTTCCTGTCTCTGTTTTAAAGCTGTGACGTCTTGAAAGGGACAAGTGATGTCATCACGCCAGCGAAATCAGCTAAAGTTAATGGAACTGGGAAAAGACAGGATATCACAGCAGTGCAGGAAGGTTGGTATCAAATACTGCATTAAAAATAAAGAGACGACTACATAGAAAATAAAAACCGCATAGAATCACTGTAAAACTAAAATCAGCTAATGCTCTGTGCAGTATATTGGAATTAAGCAGCCAGATCATCCTCAGGCTGCTGATGTGACATCAGCTTCCTCATGATTGATTCCAGTGAGTCAGGACTGATTCCTGTTATGGATCCTGCTTTTACGATTAGCTTGTTCTGTTTTTGTCTTCTGTGGTGATGCAGAATGAAACAGTAGCTGCTGCGATGCTCTGATAAAACACATTTAGGTCTGCACTATTTCAGCCTTAATGAGGGTCAGGAGCCTCCTTTCTCTTCTTTGTAAAACCAATTAGAAGCTGTTTGGTTTCACTGAGGTTAAGATTAAGAAAGTTAAATTCACAGCAGCTGAACGATGTCTCCATCACTGTCTTGATCACTAGAAGGCCGACAGGGGGCGGAGTCAGCATAGACCGTCTGTACTCAACAGGGTATAAGGAACCAAACAGAAGACAAAATTGTTCACTGGGTTATTTAGAATGGCGTCACACACGACTGTTTGGTCTTAAAATGAAATAATCAATAACCCACGTGATTGAGCTTTGGAGATTAAAGTTCATTATCTTTAGGGCAGAAGTTGATGCTGGATCATATTAAATTTGCTCAAAAAACAAATAAAACATGATTAGAACACAGCAACCGGCTCTTCCTAGCATGCCCAGCAAAGTCTTTGTTTCTGTAAATGAACTGCAGGATCCTGGAGGGACAGAGCTGCACCCTGAGGGTTTAACATGGTTCCTTCACAGCAGGCTGATCTGAATCCTTAAGGCCAGGACATCAGTCTTTTTAGGGACAGGTACAATAAGAGAAGTTTTCCACATCAGGAGAAGTTGAAAGACAGAGTGAAAGACAATATACGCAGCACAGCTGATTGGCAGGTATGGAGGGTGAACGCTGTCAGAGATGCAATTTTTTTTTTCCTTTTTCACTTCAACTCATGACGAACAGTTCAACTCAACTCTATTGGACTCTAGCCTAAGTGTAATGTGTATCGAGAGTGATGCAATGGTTGGAGCTGATCTCTGCCATTCTAGTCAATGCTTGTGCTTTCAGACTTGTAGCAGCTTCAAACTAGCACAGAGCAGAATGAGTCAGACAGGAAGTTAGACAGGAAAAGTACTAATCAACCAATGGATTTTTAAAATAAACCACTGTGCACAGTCTTCTGCCTACCTTCCCACAGTAGAAGAACAAAAACAGAAATTTGACCAAATCAACAGCAATTAAACATCAGATGGGTACAGTAAGCTTTGAAGCTTTGTTGTGTCTGTTGTTCTCTATGCTATACAGACCATGTCTGTGGTTGTTACAAAGAATATTGCAGGATCTTGAGATTTTTGCAAGAGTGCTCGCTGCTGAAAAATCAGATATGACAGCTCGCCCAGTGGAGCAGGATGGAGCAGATTTTCTACAGCTGCACGATTCAGTCACCAGATCCACACACACACACACACACACACACATACGTACAAACACACTTCCAGTGACACAGCAGGAAGTCCACATATGCAGCTACAGTATCTATCAAACGGATATCGAGAAGTGTAAAATTATCGGGCAGCGTGATGGTGCTGGTCACCTCCACAGCAGAGACAACCTGCTAATTACACACACATGCATGGATGCGCACACACACGCACCCATGCACACACAAAAGAAAGAAGCTAATCTGGCCTCATCAGCTTGTCTATCATGGTTCCAGCAGCCGACTCTTCCTCCAGCGAGATGCTGAAGCCTCTATCAGCACCGGCAGAGAAAACAAACTAATCCTAATTTACACATTCAAATGAAATCTGCAACGCCTCACTGGAAGGGTCTTATCTGCAGATAATACACCAAGGAAGGGAGGAAGTGTGTGTGTGTGTGTGTGTGTGTGTGTGTGTGTGTGTGTGTGTGTGTGTGTGTGTGTGTGTGTGTGTGACAGATTGGCAGGTGGATTCGAAACAAGCTTCCCAACAACAATTAAAACAAAGAGCAGTCTGGTGTCTGTTTCAACATGCTGAGCTGAACCCATCCGCACTGGGAGTGTGCGTGTGTGTGTGTGTGTGTTTGACTCTGCTGCTCATGCTCTGATCTGATCTGCTTCCTGTGGGATATAAAATCAAATCCAATTACAATTTCTTTTTAAACTTTTGAGACAACATACTGGGTAGGAATAGTTTTTTTTGAACTTTGCATGCTTGTGTGTTTGTAGTTGAACGTCTTTGGAGCTTGAACAGTTTTTTTTTTTAAGCCACCTAGAAACAAAAGAATGGAAAGCCCTTTTAGATAAAATAGCTTGCTTTAAGGTATTTCAACAAACGTGTTTGTGTTTGAGTTTGTGTTATAATAAGAGGTGCTATTGCAGATTTTCAGTATACAAAAAAAAACAAAACCGTAGAGGGTAGTCAGTCTAATTGCAGATATGTTTTCCACATTTTGACAAAATTTTTAATGTAAATGAATAACAGCTTTAAACATCAGCTCTTGGTTTCTTATTAATATTCAACACCGGCCCCGAAAAGAATATTTGAGAGGAACCCAGTACAAACTACATCATGTGAGAGGAATTTAAAATGCACATCTCACAGGATTTAATAAACATTAGAAAGAGTTTAATGAGAAGGGACAACCTGACGGGATTCTTCCTGACTGACCGAGGATCTAAGCTCTGATGCAGTCAGCAGCTTCTCGGTGAGAACACGAACACGAACACACGAACACACACGAACACACACAAACACACACAAACACACACAAACACACACGAACACACACGAACACACACGAACACACACGAACACACACACACACACACACACACACACAAGCAGCTTCATACAAATATGAAAATTGTTTTGTGAAAAGGAGGTGAAGCTGCCGGCTGTGATGTGTGTGACCCAGATTCTGCAGAGCTGCTGGGGATCATTGCATTTATGAATTCATAAAGTACAGCAGTGTGGGTTCAGAAACATGTGTGTTCTTGTGTGTGTGTGTAAGACATGAAGTCATGTTCTATCTCTTTTTCTGTTTTCCTGCAGTCTCAGGTAATTATCAGGAAGCAGAGATCCTCACTTCACCCCTGTGCCTGTCATCTTCTCTTCATTCCAAACACAACCTCTCAGAGCTGCTGTTTCCCTTCTTGCTTCGCCCTTTTTGTTTCTCCCTTTTTGTTTCTCTGCTGTGAGTTTGTCAGGCTGCTGTTACTGTTACTGACCACCTCCAGTGCTGATCCAATAGGAACAAAACATAAAAGAACTCTCACACCAATAGATATGCTCAAATGTGCATATATGTGCAGGATAAGCTTCCTCACAATGGAAAAATGTGCATTACGTTCTGAGGTTTGACCATCGAAATGTTAAACATTAAATGATAAGTTTTAAAATAATAAAATCAAAACCGGAGTTCAGCTTCAGATAATCTGATGCTTAATTGTCTTTAATGAATTTTTATATCCTAATTAACTTTTCGGTCAGTTTTATTACAGTATTATATTGCTGCCGCAGAGTCTGGATCCAAACACTTATAAACACACATGTAAAATCCTTTTCTAACTGAAGGAAAGTCCTCAGGTAGCAGAAACAGGAGAGTTGGTAGTTGTATCATTCACTGTGGAAAGGAGTGAATGATACTCCTCTTTCTCACTCTGCAGTGAGAAAGAGGAGGAAGAATTAGAGGCGTGATGAGAGTGAAAAAGAAACAAAGAGGAGTTTGACAGACAATCGGAGAGGAAGATGATTCCCCAGAGAGGAGGAAGAGTGACATGTCATCTTCTTTCTTTGCCTTTCCCCTCCTCCTCTTCCTTTCCTCCCCACTCCCCCGCAGCTCTTCCTCATTGTTGGAGCTGTTCCTCTCAGAGGGTTCGGTGATGGTTGGGGGGGCGGGGCAGAGTCTCTCTAGGAAGGGGGGGCAGCGGCCACGGAGGATTTCAGTAATTATCTTCATCGGTTAGACAAACTGTCTGATTCTAGCTCATTTAATTCAGGCTCCAGAGATCCAGCAGTTCACTCACATACTGGAGAAAAGGTATCATTAATATTTTCACCACATACAGCAGAGATGGAGGCAGCTGCTGCTGGACGCCCCATTAACGGGTTAATCAGCTTTAAAACATCACACTGTCAAACACTCTCAGCGTCTGAAAACACTTAAATTCCACTTACTGTAATGAAAATCATGCAGGAGATTCTAAAATGAGAAGAGGGACCATCAAACACTTTTATTTTAAAAAATACATTATCAATATAGTTTTATGTTGATTGACTGATCTATTACTCAATGTAAATCAATCGTGATGAAGCCAGTTTAAAACAGTTCTGACGGATCAAACGTCACTGCAGCAGAGAAAGACAGTCTCTTGAATAAACTACATCAACCTAATGCTCTGTTAGCAACACAGCTAGCTCTTGTAGCATGTTAGCTTGGCAGCCATAGTTCTTAAACTAGCTCTGCACATTGCCACCAATGTCACAGATATTCGGGCTGCAGTGTTTACCAAGTTCCGTACAAACTAATGTCAATAAGTCTCTGCCAGGATGAAACGGCACAGAGGTGTCTAAATGTGTCTAAAGCTCCAGCTTCAGGCTGCAGCTTTGGGTTCAGCTGGGTGCTCAGTCAGCAGCAGCTCACACAACTGCAAAGTTCACTTTTAATCCAGTTTGTCAACTTCTAAAAGAAAAGGTTCCTCTGCACCAATCAATATGCACGATAAGCTTTCCTAAGAAACCCTCAAGAAAAAAGTACAGCCAACACACACACACACACACACACACACACACACACACACACACACACACACACACACACACACACACACACACACACACACACACACACACACACACACACACACACACACACACACACACACACACACACACACACACACACACACACACACACACACACCTCCTTGTAAAATCCATTTAAATTTGTTCTCTGTTGCACCTCGTTAATGCTCAATTGATTTTTTGGGGCCCTGCAGGCCAAGGATCAACACAACAGCAGGTAATGTACAGAGGGTTCATTAACACCTTCATTACGGTATTAATCCATTCATTAACTGTATTAATTCCATTCATTGGTGTAATAATTCAGTCATTACCATAATAATATTCATTAATCCAGTTATTGGTGTGATAATATAGTCATTGCTGTAATAATAGATTCATTAATCCAGTTATTGCTGTAATATAGTCATTGCTGTAATAACAGATTCGTTAATCCAGTTATTGTTGTAATAATCCAGTCATTACTATATTAATCCATTCATTAATCCAGCCATTTGTTGTTCTCGTTTGTTGTCTGTGTCAAATAAATAAACAAGGAAATAAATAAATATATAAATTAGGACTATCAATCGATTAAAATAGTTCACATTATTCACAAATAATCACACATTTTGTATCTGTTCTAAATGGTCTTGAAAAGGATATTTTTGAATTTGTATTACTCTGAACAACATTTGAGTGAACACATTATCATAGGCAAATATTTAAATAATTTATTATTTTTGTTGATATTATTGGAAGAATGATACCCATTCTCAATAATATCCTTGAACCTCATTCCTGTATATGAACTGTTCCAAAATATGTCAAACACAAATCCAACAAGCTGAAGTTGGAATATTAAACTTCAACATTACTCTAATAATAGTAATATCTAGTAATATGAGTTCTACAAATACAACATAGTCTGAATGCAGTGATACACAATTCAGATTCTTAGAAAGTATAATGCAGCTACTTTTGTTTCTACTGCTGCTTAAGCCATAAAAACAGGAATATGTGGATCATACATGGGGCAGTTTAGGACGAGGGGAGGATGTTTCTCTTCTTGATGATATTTAGAGTCTGTTGTTAAAGACAAAGAGCAGCCTGGAGCAGCTGCAGCTGCTAAATGTCAGATATCATTTCTACAGTCGATGGTCCAGATGCTGTACATCACTGGACTGATCTATGATGGATTTTCCTCATACGTCTCTGCATTTAAAAAAAATTAGTGACCTTAAATGAAATTTGTGAATTTGCATTTTCTATTTTTTTTTTTATCTCATTAACTTTGAGAGCCTTAAAATAAATGAATAAATTAATTTAAACAAACAGATTGTGTTTGTTGTTGAGAATAAAGAAGGAAAAGCATCCGGAGGCAGTGGGAATGTGTGTGTGTGTGTGTGTGTGTGTGTGTGTGTGTGTGTGTGTGTGTGTGTGTGTGTGTGTGTGTGTGTGTATGGGGGGTGTCTAGACATTCAATTTCACACTCTTTGAAGTTTGCTGCCCTCTGGCCAAACACAGCCGTATGGATGAAGAGACAACAGGAGGAGAAAAGAGGAGGAGGACTGAAGATTAGGAAAGAGGAGGGGAATTTGAGGCCGTTTGTTGATCCTCCTGTAAGATGTACAGATGTGTTCAGATGTGTACAGATTTGTAGAAACATGTGTTGAAGTCCTGCTGATTCTCTCTCTTCAGAGGATAAACTCATTAATCTCACTGCAATCGCCGTGGTGACTGGATGAACTCACAGTTTATTCTAATTGTCTACTCTAGTCTGCTGGTGGGAGAAAAGGAGAGATACAGAAAGAGTGGGAGAACTCAAACTGAAGGAAGAAAGAGTGAGAAACAGTGCGAGAAAGAATGAGTAAAAGAAAGAGTAAGAGTAACAATATGAAAAAGTAAGAGAAAGTGTGAGAAAAGAAAGTAGAAGTGAGAATGAAAGAGTGAGAGAAAGAAAGTGAGAAAGGAAGGAAGAGAGGAAGAAAATGATAAAAAGATAAAATAAGAGACAATAATGAGAAAAGTCTGAGCACAAGAACACAGAAGTTCTGTCTGATTAGAGTCACAATAAACCTCTAATCGGTATTTAACCTGCTAAATAAGACTAGGGGACCTGAACCCAGTAGGAACTCCCTCAGAGCCCTGACCCAAGTTGGGACTCCAATAGAGCCCCTGAACCCAGAGGGGAATAAATCAACAGGATTTTGAAAACACTGTGTCACAGGCCCTCAACAATCATGGGAGAACCCTACTGTTAAACTGCACCTGCTCACTCATGTATATATGAAAAACCTTTATTCATTTGCCCTCATTTAAAATGGACCATGAATCTTCCTTTGGAATAGTTTCATTCAGAATGAGAAAATAAATTCCCATGTAACTGCAGCTAATCATCACAACTGGACTGAAATGTTGAAATGTGTTCTATCACATTTTAAATTATCAAATTGTTGACCATTTTGTATATTTTGATTATTTGCTTAGTCATAAAATGTATAATAATTCTATAAATTGAAACTAAATGCTTGGTGTTTTTTTATTAACAATGATGAAAAAATAACCAGATTATGATCAATTGACCTACAAAAACCCACTGGTTAATCTGCACTTTAGACTGCTGCATCTTATTTGTGACCGCAGTGAAAAGAAACAGCTCAAAATAAAACAGATGTGACTGACGGTCCGTCAGAAAATGGGATTAACAATCCCACCAACATTCTCATTCCTCAGCCTCCCCTGCACTCACATTATTTCCTGACAATACGGTCTGTGTGGCGTCTCGGCTCGTTTAGTGAATCCGCCCACGCTGCAGGCCGGTCTGATGATGGGAGCGATGAGAAACCTCCAATCCAGATCTCTCAGTCAGGAAATGTTTCCCCCTGACGAGCTGCTGGCATCCTGCCAGCTGCATCAGCTGTACAATCTTTCATCCTGATTGGCCACAAACACCCGACTGCTCTCAACATTCCCCAAGACCAACCGGCACTGCATCTGCGGCGCTGACGCAATGCGCCATGGGTAATTAATTACCAGATTTGTGGTGCATTCCAAAACAGAGAGATTACATAAACAACTGTGGGAAGAAAAGAAGTTGCTGAGAGGAACTTTTCATGAGGAAGAACAATGGACTCAATCAACACGGTCCACAAGTTTGGATTTAACAAGTACTGGATCAAGACGATCAACAAGTGCTGGATCAAAAAGTTCTGGATCAACCCGATCAGCAAGTAATGGATCAAGACGATCAGCAAGTTCTCCAGGTCTTGTTAAATCAGTACTTGTTGATCAAAAAGTACTGATTTAATAAGACCTGGATTAACAAGTACTGAATCAACATGATCAACAAGTATTGCATCTACATGATCAACAAGTACTGAATCAAGATTCATCATGATTAATAAGTACTAAATCAACACAATCAACAAATACTGATTTAATAAGACCTGAATCAACAAATACTGAATGAAGACAATCAACAAGTACTGACATTACGCAATCATAAAGTACTGGATCAACATACTACATGATAACTAAAGTGCTGGAACAAGAGACTACAAGATCAATGAAGACTATATTCCAGTCCAGACCACACCCCTCTATCCAGACTACCCCTCCATTTCAGACTATACCCCTCCAGTCCAGACCACCCCTCCATTCCAGACTATATCCCCCCATTCCAGACTACCCCTCCATTCCAGACAATATCCCTCCAGTCCAGACTACCCCTCCATTCCAGACTATATCCCTCCAGTCCAGACTACCCCTCCATTCCAGACTATATCCCTGCAGTCCAGACTACCCCTCCATTCCAGACTATACCCCTCCAGTCCAGACTACACCCTTCTGGTCCAGACTACAACCCTCCAGGCAGACTATACCCCTCCAGTCCAGACTACATCCATCCAGTCCAGATTATACTATCCAGTCCAGACCACACCCCTCTATCCAGACTACCCCACCAGTCCAGACTACCTCTCCAGTCCAGACTACACCCTTCCGGTCCAGACTACACCCCTCCAGTTAGGCTATACCCCTCCAGTCCTGACTACGTCCATCCAGTCCAGATGTGGAAGGCTCTGTGAGTTCAGGTGTGGAAAGGGAAGTGAGTGACATTTACCATTGAATTTTCTGAACCAAGGCCTTGACCTTACTCTAGAATTCTAATTCTACACAACAACTGGTCCTGTTATTGAAAACTCAATACACAATAATGACACTAATCAATTGTTGCTTTGAATCAGAAGTCTTACACAGTTTTGTTTATTTTTACAGATTTCATCATTTTAAAATATATTTTAATAATATTTGAATATTCTCTAATCACTTTAATTGCTGGATTTCATGTAAGCAGTGCTGGACTCTTAATTTTAGTTTTTGCTTTGTAAAGCACTTTCTTCTTTATATCATTATTAATTATTATTATTAGCATTTCTAGTGGCAACTAGCAATGTTAGAAACACTTATAAGAGTCAGTTAATTAGAAACATTAATTCATCACCTTCACTTGTCTCTACATACCCGTTTTGGCAGGGATTTACATCCAAGCACACGCAGACACGCGTAGACACACATAGATACACAGACACACACACAGATACACTTGATGAGCAGCAGCTGCAGAGATTTAACTTGAACCAGGTCACAAATTATTGCTTGTTAATCAGAGCAGATTATTGATTTTCCAGTGGAGACAGAAAATCAATAACAGGAGGAACAAAAATGTTTTCTGTAAAACTTTCAGTGAACTCGTTCAACCTGAACCCACTGCTCACTGCTTCTCCTCTGGATTTAATCTTTTTTAAAGAAAAAAATGGCAAAAATGTGCTGCTTTCTTATCTTTGGATTTTGGGCCATTTTTTTTAGAATACAATCAGTATCTAGAGAAAAAAACTTTCACAAATGTAATATAATATTTATAAGAATGTTTTATTTGGAATGTAATTCAATCAGAATATGAATTGTGTTTTTTATTACTTAGATGCAGCTACTTTAGATACAACACCATATAATTGACGTTGCTTTAATTTTCCCCATGAATTCTGATTCGATTTATTCCAAATGATCCTTCTCATCCATGTTAGTTTAGAATAGATTACATTAGTTTAGATTTATTGATCCTTAGGGGAATTTTCACAACACTGTACATAAAGAAAATAAGAAAAACAGCAATGCATCACAACAGTTTCTCCGCTCTCTATACGCTGGGTAGTCACATCACCAAACACTCACTGTACCACACTCTATTCACTGTACACACACACACACTGTACATGCACACATCAGAAGAGCTGATACGTGTAATGTTAATAGACTCCAGACAATCAGAGGATAGGTTGCTATGTTCATATTGATTCACATTTAATTGCACATCACAGCCTTTATTTAAAGTTAAGCAATTGCAGAGACTGACTTTGTGAGTTAGCTTTTAGAGTAGTTAGCTTTTAGAGTAGATTAGTTTAATAGCGCAATACTCCTACACATCGGGGTACGCAATCTGTAACCTCACCACGAGATGCTGCCAGAAGCTACACACTGTACCTTTAAAGGCATTTCATTTAAGGGGGAATCAGCCTGAGTCTTACCTGACAGAGCAGAGCCGCCGTTTCATTGGTCTCCTTGATAATATTCAACCTTAAACCGTACCAGCTGACGGCCCGCCTGCAGGCCAGAGACCTCCGATCTCTGTCCTGTTCTTCATTAGTGTGGAGCAGCCGCGGACATGCCATCACAGACACAACACACACACATACACAGATGCATGCACACACACACACATACACACACACACACACACACACACACACAGTCCGGCAGCATGCGCAGGACTACAGTCCATTCACAGTGAGCTCAACAGTTCTAACCAAACATAAACTATAAAGAAGATCTGCCTGTTACTTATAATTGGCTGGGTTTTGCCATCTATTAGCTTTTTTCTCAGGGTTAGGCAATTCTCTCTCTCTTACACACACACACATTCACTCACCCACATACACACAATGAATTCCTCAGCTAGTTATGCTTTGACATTGTTTCTCTGCCAGAACACAAGATTACCCTGAGCTGAGCTTTTGAAAAGTTCAAGCCAAAGAAGGAAAAGTGAGATTTCTGTCTTGTGCCACCTCAGAGTCAATATTTCACAAGGTTTTGAGCAGCAGAGGCAGAGGAGGAGGAGGAAGCCACATCCAGACACCTCCAAAGATTAAGGCAGGTCCTGAGACGTCTGCTGAATGGTAAGAACAAGGCCGGAGCCGTCAACAGTCGTCAGATACACTGGGATCATCAGCTGGGATGATCATCTGAAGAGATAGAAGCCACAGGAGGTTTTCAGCTGAAGCCCTGAGGCTGGTTACTGAGCAGAAAGAGGGAGGTCGAGGACTAGTGAGCATCAATGCCAAGACTCCAAAATCCAAGAATATATGAAGAAGATGGCCCCAAAGGTTGAAGTGTGAGTGAAGGCTCTGACAGCTGAAATCTGATGAGAGTGTGGAGGAAGAGAAGAAGAGAACATGGAGGAACCAACCCCTACAAATCACCATCAGAGAGAGGAAGTGGCTGATATCAAAGAGGCCGACTGATGGCTAGAAAACCCGAGACTCACAGGCAGCACAGAGGCATTAAGAACCGACCCTAAGAACCAGAGCCATAGAGGACCGGATCTACCAGATTGGATCAGACCAAGATGCAGCTGTGCAGAGATGATCCAGAGACGGTCGAGGTAGCAGTGTGTAAGATTCTGCAGGACCAACCGGGACATAGCAATGGCGGATATAGTCCAGCTGAGTGGCAGTGGTGATAGACGTGATGGTACTATTGGCAGCAACATCAGGAAGAAGGAACTTGAACAGATTGACAACACCAAGGTTTGTAAGAACAGCAGGAACAGTCATGGAAGGTTAAAGCTAACATGGTCCCCGTGGTAGTAGGAACACATTTCCTGTACACTTAGTTTCCATTTCAAAAATAAATGAAAAAAATCCACAAAAAAATGAAGACATTAAATAAACGTCTAGACGCCAGCCTGCATGTTGTTGTTTTTTTTTTAAACACAATGGGTAAAACTGTGTATGAGTAAAAAATATTTGCATTCAAAATTTCAACCATCACATCTCTGTTTATACTTGATATATCAACACGGAGTTCCAGGGCTGCATTACAGAAGCTGTCAGTGATGCTCCACATGTCTCTGTTGAAATGCTGCTGCTTCCTGAAACAGACATGAATTAATCAGGCCTGTAATGTTTACCACACAGTAGCTTTGGTTCTGGATCACTGGCTGGTTAACGAGCAGCAAAGACAGAACAGGCCGCTGCCCTCCACCTCAGCCTTCTGCTTCACAACATCTTTATTCTGAGGACCAGCTCAGAGCAGTAATTCAAGATGCTCATGGTTTGTATTTTAGTATGTAGCCATGCAGGTAGTTTGAGCTTATATTTGTGTTCCTGACACTTCTCAGAACAATGTGTGCGAAGGGAAAATTGGTTACAGCATTAAAAAACATGCAGTTCGAGCATCTCTTCAGAAGCAGAGCGATTGGTCATCCCAATAATCCCAACTGCAGACAGTTAATTCACTGGACCTACTTTCTGCAGAAAAAAATAGTCCCTGAGGAGGAACTTCAGCAAACCTGCTTTGTTTTTCATTTCCATGAAATGTGAGCGAGCACGGAGCGCCGAGAGAACACTCGTCTCTAAACCCATGTGACAGCAATTTAGGATAGAAGCAGATTCCACCTGATAGGAGCTGATCACATGCATACGCGTGTGTGTGTGTGTGTGTGTGTGTGTGTGTCTGTGTGTGTGTGTGTGTCTGTGTGTGTTACCCAGACAGGCTGATGTCAGCAAAGTGCCTCCATAAAGATTCAGGATTTAATACACAGGCGGGAACAGACAGGCTTTTGTTTCTGAAACAGAAAACGCCTGCTGCTGCTGCTGGAGCTTTGAATGGCAGCGCTAATCCGGTTTCTCACACACACACACACACACACACACACACACACACACGCACACACACACACACACAGGCACGCACGCACACGCACACACTCTACATGTCCAAAAGTTTGCAGTTATGCTGCAACAGCCTAATGGATATGAGAACATGCTGCAGGGATTTTTTCGTATTCAGTGAGGTCAAACGCTGATCAGATCCCTGAAAAGAGACACAAAAACACACACACACACACACACACACACACACAGTCAACAAATCCACCGACAGCCCCAAAGTCACTGCAAAGAGTCTTTTGCAAAGAGTGTTCAAGTTTTGTTTGGAAAGGGGGGGGGGGGGGGGGGGGGGGGGGGAGACTCTCAGGATCAACAGCAATCCCTCAACATAACACCTCTTTACTTCTGTTGTGGTCTACTAGGCATCAAGTCTGTCAGAAGAACAGAAACATCATCACTGAATTCTGCTGCTATAACATATGTACACCATGTCTGTCTGGTTGTCTGTCTCCAATTGCCTCAAATCTTTGTCTAAAAACTGTTCAGGGGTCTGGGATAAGTTTTGTCACCAAAAAATTTTTTTATGTTATAATATTGTATTTGTACTTTTGTTGTTGTTCGACTTTGTTATTGTATGTTCATTTTGGGGGCAGATTCTTTAAATAAGCCCAATTTGAGTATCCATGTATTGTTTATCCATGTACTTGTTTCTGAATTAAGATGCAAACAAAACAACAAAAAAAAAATCATTCTGACATCAACCTAGTGAAAAATCTGATTTTCATGGGTCCATCTGCTGTTGAGCATGTCCTGTTGGTGGCATTAACACACCTTTATGTAAGTTTGCCAACAGCCATAAAACACCATGGCAGGAGAAGAAGACTATTCCTCGTATCAGCAGGGAGCTAGGACAAACAATAAAATACAACAACAACAAAAAATAAGTGACTACCACTCTCCAGCAGACGTAAGGCCAAGCGCAAAAAATGTCTTGAGATCATCAAACTCCTAAGGAGATATGTCAGAATTCTGACTCGACAGTAGCAGCATTTCACTCATACCGCTCCCCTAAAAACAATCAGAAGCACCTAAAGGGGCTAAAGGGACGACTACAAATAGAAAGTGGTGACACCCACTTCGTTCCAGTCAAATGACCCAAAAGCTGACAGCGCTGTTTGACCTTTCCCCTCTTCACCATCTCTCACTTCGGGGGTTAAGTGGTGTCCTCAGCTGTACATTTAGTCTTTAAACACCAGACCACAGTCCATCACCCTGAAAAGAGTCCTGACGGAGGAGTGACCTCTGACCCAGCCTATATGGCGTCCAACAGGGCTTCAGATACTGGAACACTACAGTAAGAGTGGTCTCCTTTGTTGTTGATGTTTATGCCTCGTTAAAGGCAGCGAAGGACGACATTGATCAGATCGTCCAAGGCTTTGGTTCAAAGGAAGATGATTATGTCTGTAACATGAAGCCTGGAGACACTTTTCAAACCCTCAGAGGGTTTTTAGGTGGCTCTTCTTCACATCTATTAAAATAAATACATATGTATGTAATAAATATGTGTAAATGAACAGTCGGCAAAAAACAACTAATGTTTGTTAATGCGAATGGTTGATCTAGCAAATTATTAATAATATGAATTTTATATTTTTATATGTAAGGCTAATGTCCCTTTGCAAAGAGGTTGAAGAGGAAGAAGATGATGGGGAAGATGTAGACGGTGTCCATCTCGCAGCATGAAAACACCAAACTATTTGTCTTTTATATTCTGATTAATTCTGAATCATTCCAAAATTTTGTTGGACTTTGGTTGATTGATAATGTTTTAGATTTGTTAATTTGGTCTTTAAATTTTGAAGTGTTACTGTTCATTGAGGTATGAAAATCGTTATGTTGGTAAATGTTGATTTAGCTAATTTGTGACTATAACATTAATACTCCAATAAATAACAAGAAACTCTCAGATTACTTTAATGTGATCTGTGGGCTTGGTCCTTTTCAGATAGATCAAAAGGACCAAGCAAAACATTTTTGGATGTTTTGCTGAATATATAAGATGTGAATTTAAATGTATGTAGAGTTGATTTAGACCCAAAACGGAGCGTGAAGTTCATTTTCATTCAGTTCCAGTTGCAATAAAATGACTAAAATGTGGAGATACCCTGATCTAAAATGTAGAATGAGATAAAGAACTAAAATATCCACATGCGAGTTCATTCCTCTGATGTTTGAATTAATTATTCAAAGGTCGACATGAAAGTGACGGGTAGTCCGTCTGTTTTCACATGTGCTGTTTGTTGTTGCTCAGCTGGCTGTGGCGTCATTTACGAACCAGAGAGAAAGTGTGTGTGTGTGTGTGTGTGTGTGTGTGTGTGTATGTGTGTGTGTGTTTGATCAACGAAAACATGTAGGAAGAAAGCTGGAATGAAAGAATGCAGAATCTGTTTTCCTACCTACATTCCTTCCTTTAACCCTTTACTGAAACACCCCATGTCAGTTTCTCAACATGTGACCTTTGACCTCTGTGAACAACAGAAGGAATCCCAAGCTTCTGTTTAATAATCAACAAAAGATTCTTACTTGGAGTCCTCTGCGCCTCAGAATGCTGGAGTCATCCATGATTAGCTCAGATATCTTTTCCTTTTTGTTTTGGTTTTACAAATCTACAAAGTTCAGGCACTTTTCCAGAACGTCCATCCACTTGGAGGAAGTCACATTCCCGCCTCCTCAGTCCGGCTTTCTCTGCCAATCAACTGCAGAACAAAAACCAACTCCATCCAAAAACAAGACAAGGAGACACCGAGCACGGAGAACCCAAACGAGTGACCTCCTTTCAGAGCAGGTCCCGTCCGTTCATGTTCCGGAACTGTGAGAAGCTCCACCAGTCGTCATCTGTTGTTGACGAGCTGCTGCGACCTGCTGGGAGTCTGTGAAGAATGTTCACACTTCAACAGAGAAACGGCGTGAAAGGGAGCTTCTGATTAAATCAGATCCAAAAGTCCTCAGGGATATTCCATTTGTCCGTCTATCTTTCCGGTGAATGTTCAGAAAGCAACAGATGAGGCGCCCTCTTACTTTCTCTCTGTTGTTTACTTCAGCCACTTGTAGCAAAGGTGCAGTCTGAAAACGGCGTGAAGATCGTCCTCTCTGCACGTGTGCGTCCTGAGCTCAGCCTCTGTCGGCAGCTCTTCCATTCATGCGTTCAGTGTTGGACACGCCCCTCCCTCCCTCCCTTGCTTTCTCACAGCGAACACTCTCCTGATCTGCTCTCTAACCCTCCGTTCTCTTGTTCTCTCCTCCCCGTCCACCTCCCACCCTTAAGGCACTAGTCCAGAGGAGACTCCGCTGCGTCCATTATTCATGAAGCTTCCAATAGAAATTAATGATGACAATAGGACCTCAGGGGGCGGATGGAGGGAGGGTTGTGGAAAGGGAGCGAGGTACCAGCTTGCGCCCCTCTGGCTTAATGAGATGTGGGGCGTAACGAGGTCGCTGCGGGGGACTGAGGAGTGAGACAAAGTCAAGGAGTTTCTCCAAATCACTTTGTTTCTGTTTGGATCAACAAAAAGAGAGAGAAGTGAATCCAGCAGCACCGACGACGCGCCGCCCACGCTCTCAGCCCAGCACAAGAGCCTGTTTGTTAGCTAGCAGCGGTCCACTGAGCGGTCCTCGCATCCATCGCCATGCCAACCAGTCGGGCCGGATTCCATCTGGTTAATGGTGGCAGGAGCTCAGGGACTCCCACACACACCCACACACACACACTCACTCACACACACACAGTCGACTCCACATGCAAGCCTGTCACACGTTGTAGTCATCTCTCCATCTCGGCGTCCTTTTCCTTGTCTCCTCCAGCATCCCTCAGGCTGTTATTCCAAACGGCGGCCGGCTGGACTGAGGAGCACGGCGGGCTCAGCGGAGGGATGGAAACAGGATGAGGAAGAGAAGGACGAGTGCAGGTCCTGTTTTCCTCCCTCGGTGAGGAAGTGCAGAAGAAGATTCTTCCTCTCCTCTTTTCTGCCTCTCTTCAGAGCTCTTCTGTTCTTTTCGCTGTGATGTGTCAGTATGTTCACATGCTCTGGCTCCGCCCCGCTCTCACATCAGAGGAGCTGTAATGTCAATGCGTCCAATCAGAAGCTGAGGCTATACTCACGATGAATGGAGGGAGGACGAGTGCTCCGCCTCCCCCTCCTCCCTCCCTTCACTCCTCCGCACTGAGTCCACCGCCACAGCTTCACTCACTCTAATCAAAACAAGAGGGTGTGTTCACAGCACACACACACACACACAGATCTGTGGCTCATGTTTTATTATTGTGTACAGATGAATGAATCATGAATCCACTGATCTGAGGCTTTCAAGCTGATCACTTATTCTTCTCTTCTCTATGTGGACATCATGTGTTTTATATCCACATTATTTTCATGAATCGATTAATCATTTTGTCAATAAACACGGAGGGAAATGGTGAAAAGCGCTCAATATAAAATAAAAAAGCTCATTTTGTTGACCAACAGATTCAGAATACAGAATATTAAAAACAGAATATTAACTAATGTGTGACCAAGAACAGCATAAATTCTCAAACTGCCTTGAAACAGAAAAATTGCTTTAAATGAAAAATCAACCATCAACGATCAGTGTCCATGGTACTGTCTCTGTCAAATCAAAGAAAGTTATTATATTCAAACAAAACTAACATCTACTAAACAATGCAAACCAGTTTGATGGAAACAAAAAAAAGATGGGGAAACATCTAGGCATTTTATTTATTTATTTTTAAATGAGTAAATAAAAACATAAATAGTGTGGGTCTCTGCAAACATTTGGTCAAAAAGTGAATCATTATAAATAGAAATATTGTTGGAGAAGAACAACAATTAATGGATGATGACAATATAAAACATAATTTGTTGGAGACGTAGTTCCTGACCATTGTTGGTTTAGGAGATGAATGATAGCCGAAGATGCAGAGATTATGCGTTCACCGTTATTAACTGATAAGCCTCCACTGAAATAAACAGAAAACAGACATATGCAGGGAAATGCTGCTGGTGTCCTCCTACGCTCAACAGAGCGAATGAATTGATCAGAGACACTGATGAGTCACACAGAGACGACAGACTGTGGAATAAAAGACATAACATCTCACAGCTGATGAAGCCGGTTTGTGTCTGCTGGTGGATGTTCGTATGTATGTAATTTAGGTATATTTGTATGATAGACTATATAACTAATAGACCTAACCTCCGTCAACTGTTGGTTTGTAGACTTGTGTTTAAAACCTGCTCCCTTATACTGTAAATCAAAGTAAGGACTTTTGGATTTTAGAAAGTTCCAGGAAAGGTGAAGCTGGACTTGACAAACCTGGTCATCGTACTGTGCTAACACGACCAACACAAGTCATCTTGCTCGTCACCACCCGGAGACAAACACAAGCTAAGAGACCACCAACAGCCACTCAGCCGACCAAATTAACTCCTGAGCAACTTGGACAAAGTGGAACAAATAACACCATCAATTTCCTGTTTATAGTGTTGTAGAAAATACAGAATCTGGGAATAAGATCTACTCCATGGAGCCATGATATGTGATACCGCCACAAGGATGACCATATCTCAAATCTATGACAACATTTAGCATTCAAGGATTTTGTTTTTCAGTGTCATCTGCAGTCCAAGGTTTTAAGAAGGCTGTTCAATTAGATTTTGAACATGATAATTTGAACATTCACATCTGTGCTGTGTTCTGTTTTCAGAGGCTGTAATTTACACACAGTACCACAACTGTGAACATTTTTATTTCTGCATTTTTACATGGACGTTAACATGTGTGTATGTGTATAATGTGATTGAATGAACGGGACGTTCTGTATCTGTGGATACAGAACAGAATGTGCCGTCTTTCTCTCTGAGAGGAGAAACGGACTCTGGATTATGTTGGAGAGACAGAGTAAAACCTCATGGCTGCTGGTCGGAGCTTCACTGGTGTTAATGAGAGCAAAGGTCAGAGGGGCCATAGAGAGGAATGTTCACATAGCCACAAAGACTGACTGGTTCTGACTGCCTGCTTCAAACACACACAGACACACACACAGACACACACACACACACTTGGGGGACTGTCGGTGGATTTGTTGACTGTGTGTGTGTGTGTGTGTGTGTGTGTGTATGTGTGTGTGTGTGTGTGTGTGTGTGTGTGTGTGTGTGTGTGTGTGTGTGTGTGTGTGTGTACAGAGAAGACAGGTTAGGTTTATCAACTCACTGGGGAGATAATAATTGTAATTATAAGTATTTACTGAGAGCATCAGACTGAATGAAATGGTAATTTAGAGCCAAACAAGAAAGATCACTCTGTCTTACTGCCCTTAGGCAACTTTAGAAAACTCCTCAGCTCTCTTAAATGTCTTCAGAGCTGCAGCTGCAACAATTAGTTGATCGTGTCATTGTTCTTTTGCTAACTTTCTAGACCCCCACCCTATGTGTATGGGTGCCAAGCATGTCAGGCATCTATAGTGGACCCGCAGGTCTGTGCACATTGCTCTAACATGTTTCTGAAGATCCTTGAAAGGAGATTGCAAGTGGTGATGGCCAGTCCTGACGGTAAGGATCCCTGCCTCACCCCTCAGGAACCATTCAGGCCCTCTGTACTTATCAGCCACAGGCTACCTGTAGCTAGGCGGACACAATGGAGCAGGTTGAGCTGCTGTTCAAAGATGTCCTCGGGGAGGAGGAGGATGACAATGCAGATGGAGAGACCAGTTCTGACATACTTGATGACATGGAAGAAGAAAGGAATCCACATTCCCCGTTCATTCCAGACCTCCCAGGTCAACCGAGGTGGACAACAACCTTTACAAGATTTGCAAACGAGCTGCTGCTAAATTGAATGTTCCCTGGCTGATGGTTCAGGACAAGGAGGGGGTGGAGAGGCACCTTTATGATGGGAAAAGGCTGCCTCCAAACAGGCCTCTAGCCAAGCAGCTGTCGGCCTACATAGCCAAGTTGAGCTGGTTCTGGTTGAGACCGTTCAAGAGAAAGCCAACGACACAGGGTTACTCCAAGCTAGAAATGCATGGTAAGGCAGAGGAACCTACAGTAGGCTTGTCCCGATCCAATATCGGCATCGGATCGGCCACCAATATTGGCAAAAATATGCGTATCGGTATCGGCGCGGCAGCACGGGAAAAAATCCGATCCGTTAAAAAAAGTCCGGGTTTTCCAGCGCACCTATTCAGATAATCCATTCCAGTTTTTTTGCTGTGGTTTCGCTAAAATCCGGTCCGCATTTTCCAGCACACCAGCATTAGCGTCTCCCCACATTTGTTTAGCTCGGCTCGCATCGCGTTGCATAGCAACCAGAGACGCGCTCAGACTTGTCGCAAACGGCACAGACACCGAAACAGCGTAGATTACACTGAAACGAGCACACTGGAATTGTTCCAGCACTCGGATAATGTAACTAATGTGACTTTAGTACATTGTTTTCTTTATTTAACATGGGATGTTGACTTCTTCTCCTTTTTTAACGCAACGCATCTCCACAAATCTGCGGAAATGTGAGCGCGACTCCGGTGATGAGACTCGACTGTGTCACCTGATACAGGAATAACAACGCACCAAAGAAATAAATAAAAAGTGTTAAACCAGCATGTCTAAACAGAGAGAAGATGTATTACAGGATGTTGAATATCCATTCAATGTGACAAATAAAACGTTTATTTAGACTCTTTATTCTGTCGGAAAATCCCACTTTGAAAAAACTTTATTAAAAGCACTCCAGACCGCCATTACATTTTTAGCTTGCGCACCCCCGAGTGCTCGGACTGCAGTGAGGGCAAACAGTTGAAGGCAGTGTGTAGATAGAGATGGAGCAAAAAGTGTGGAGGAGATTGGGGAGTAGAGGGCATTTTTGTTTTTAAATGGTTAACAATATAATTTGCACTGGTTTTTAAAGCCTTGGTTTACACCTGTTCAAGAGCAGAGTACTGATGCTGAGTTAATAGACTATTTCGGTATCGGCCACCAGTATCGGTATCGGCTCGGAAGGGAAATACAATATCGGTATTGGATCGGAAGTGCAAAAAGCTGGATCGGGACATCCCTAACCTACAGTAACCTACCACCTCCACCCGAACCGCTGATCCATCTCTGTGGCGGTGCACGTCTCCTTGCCCAGTTCGAAATACGAAATCTGTGTGGTGAACAACCTCATCCTGTGCTCTTTCCATGGAGCAGCGCAGGGCGCTGAGAGAGTGATTTTGAGTGATGAGAATAGGGATGCACAATATTTATCGATCCAATTTATCAGATTTTTCCCATGAAAAAATCTGATAAATTAATGAAATTACGGAAAATATTTGTAGGCTGAGTAGTGGTTCTTTTCTTCTTTCAATAAACTTTATTCAGGCCAAGTAGCCCCAAGGGCAAAAGTATCGCTACCTACAAAACCTGTTCAGTAAGGATTCCGAGAGGAGGAAAGAAGGCCTCAAGTTTTAACAGAAATTTTATAACTCACTTAAAAATTCTCGTATTGAACAAATACGAGACAGCCACCACAACCACTAGTGGTGCTAAAGCTAAAAAACACAGAGGGTCGATGTCCCCATTCAGCAGGCGTTTAAAAAGTACAAGCTGTAACTGTGAAAGATTTTAAAGAGACAGTGAAAAGACTGAAGCCATTAATGACAAAATGATGGAATTTATAGCACTCGATGACTAGCCTTTTTCTGTCGTTAAAGGAAGTAAGTTAACAGCACATCGTCAAGTTTGTTGGAGCTGAAACGAGCATAGGGTTAGGGTCAGGCCGACATATGTCAATGTATATAATTTTATATTTTAAAAATACTTAACTTATCTTCACAAATACCTTTACAGATAAACTATTGTTAAATAATTCAAGGGATGCACTTTTTTATTGAATTTTTGATTATTTATAGTAAATGACCACATATTTTTTGAGCTAAAAACTTTCATTTGCTGGTATAGATAGGACAAAGCAACTAAAATATCAGTTTTTCACCCTGCGCAAACTGCAGATTATATGAAGATTACATCAAATATAAAAATATGAAATTATCAGTTATTGGTATCAGCCCAGATAAACAGGAAATTATCAGTGATATTTTTAAGTGTGGGTGACACGGTGGAGCGGAGGTTAGTGGTGTTGCCTCAGTGAATGACCTCAAGACCTCCTTGGTCCTGGGTCTGGGACCTTTCCGTGTGGAGTTTGCATGTTCTCCCCCTGTCTGCGTACTCCGGCTTCCTCCCAGAGTCCAAAAACATGTGGAGGTTAATTGGTGACTCTAAATTGCCCGTAGGTGTGAGTGTGTGAGTGAATGGTGTGTGTGCCCCACGATAGGCTGGCGACCATCTGGGGTGTATCCCTGCCTCTCGCCATAATGTGCTGGGATTGGCTCCAGCAGACCCCTGTGACCCTAATGAGGAATAAGCAGGTATAGGCGATGAGATTAGGTGAGATTTTTAAGTGTTGAGAGTGATGCTGGGATTTTTCAGAGTGATGCTGAGAGTGATGTTGATGGAGATGTTGAGGGTGTTAAGAGTGATGGTGAGAGTGTCGACAGTGTTGATTGATGCTAAGAGTGTTAAGTGTTGAGAGTAAACCGAAAGAAAGAGTGATGATGAGACGCAGCCCTGATTAATAAAAGTGAAATCTTTTCACTGTGTTCTTTTGTCCCTGCTGTATTAGAGGTTAACAGATGTGGTGTCCTGGCTGTTTCTGTCATGATAAAGAACTGACAACAACAGCATTTTTTCCCTCTTATTTGTTCTGATCTTAAAAAACTCAAACTTCTTCTTTCTTCTTTGTCGTCCAGACCAGACTTCTACATGTCTGTACAAGAGGCCGAGGAAGTTCTTTGAAATGTGCAATGCAGATTTGTGATGAGAAAAATAGAAAAACGCAGCAGCCATGTCCTTTACCACACTAAACCTAAACAGCAAATATAATGAATCCATATAAACACCTACACAACATGGGGACACACATACTGACTGAAGTTTATAAGTTGAAAGGTCAAGAGTGATAAAGGCATCTCACACATACACACACTCCTATACATAGTCATTTGAAAGTTTACACTGGAATGTTATCATTTCACATTCCAGTTACGTAGGGTCTGACAAAGAAATGTCAAAACAAGTGACCTCTGACTGCTCCAGGCTCAAGATAGAATCCTTATCTCTGTACACACACACACGCACACACTTGTATCAAGCTGCTTCCTGCAACTACTCCACAACACTCTCCACATGCACAATAGTTTTACCATTTATACTAGTACTATTAGACATATATATATGCATACCACTGCATTTTTTTCTGAATTCAGCATCTCTACATGTATTACAGCCATTCCATTCCAGCATCTGTTGAATTCATACATTGTGTGTACAACACATATACACCTCATTCTGCTTAAAGAGGTACCAGTAGTGGAATAAAGTCACCCAATGATCAATGGTAAACACTGTGGAGAGCATGGCAAGACACATGAAAGCTGTGATTAAAAATAAGGGTTATTGCACCAAATATTGATTTCTGAATTCTTCTTAGGTGAAAACATTAGTGTTATGTTGTTATAAAATGAATTTGATCTTGTTTCTTTGCATTGTTTGAGGTCTGAAAACATTTTATCTTTTATGTTATTTTGACCATTTGTCACTTTCTGCAAATAAATGTTCTAAATTATAATGTTTTTATTTGGAATTTGGGGGAAAAGTTGCCAGTAGTTTATAGTCTCAAACAAAAATGTTTGAGTCTATAATATATATATATGTATATGTGTGTATATATATATACACACATACACACGTTTGTGGTTTGTCTCCAGTCATCAAATATAGATGCAGACTCAGCCAGCAGCTCTGCATCCACAGAGGGCTGTAAACATGTTTTTATGGAACGCCTCCTTTCATTTACACTGCAGTTGCTTAATTAGAAACAACTGACTGAGACCCAAACCACAGATGTACACATATAGAGGCAAAATCAAACAATGACATAACCACACACACACACACACACACACACACACACACACACACACACACACACACACACACACACACACACACACACACACACACACACACACACACACACACACACACACACAGTGTGGTGCTGGATGAGGCCGTCACCTGCATCATGTAATAAAGCTGTGAAGTCAGACTGTTCTGCAGCCAGCTGGACGTCTGATTGGATAACTGGAGCAAAACCAGTGCAAACATTTAGCCTACGTGAAGAGGTTTGTCAGAGAAATAGTGAAGAAAAACTAATGAAAGCTCAATACAAAGATGTGAGCAACAATCCTGACAGCTTTTTGTGTGTGTGTGTGTGTGTGTGTGTGTGTGTGTGTGTGTGTGTGTGTGTGTGTGTGTGTGTGTGTGTGTGTGTGTGTGTGTGTGTGTGTGTGTGTGTGTTATGCTGACAGCTTGCATGCTGCTTGCATTATGCTGACGATGTGTTCGAGTGTGTGTCGGTCTCCTCAAACTGAATCAATTAAACATGACGGTGTTTGTTACAGACCGACAGAATTCTGAGAACTGTGTTCTCTCAGAAAGAACTCAGTAGAGGAGAGGAGAGGGGAGGAGGACATTGATCAATATATAATACCAACAGTGAGTCTGAAGCAGCTGCAGGATTTTACTGCTGTGTCTGTCACTGGATGTTTTATAGTCACAGATCTCACAGGTGAAGGTTTATCCATTACAACAGTCAGTAGTGATGTAGAAAAGCAACAGTAGGAACAACATGTACGCTCACATCTGACTTGTACAGAACAGAAGCCGCAGCCAGCGATGATCTGGGAGATAAGAGAACATTAAACCCACACTTTAGCCTCTGCACACACAGGCTCCCAGTTTCCATTAGAACAGATTATTGATTACTTACTAAGCTCCTCCTGCCTTTCTGTGAGAAACTCTTCCTGCAGTCCTCTGGTCTACATCTAGACATTTCCTCTGTGACTTATATAAATCTCATGAACTTGCTTTTTGCATTTAATTTAATTTGTGTGCGCTGTCTGTTTGGAATTAAACCTCGTCCTTATTCTGCCAATTTATTATAGTCCCTGTCATGATGCAGCCAAAATCTGTGAAACAGCTGAAAGATACCTGTTCATAATCACTCTCAAGCCCTGAAAAAGGTGTTTGATCACACATCTGCCCTCCAGAGAACTCACTCTGCTGCACATTACAAACCAGATCAAAGCTGAAGACAAGAAGAGGATGAAAAAGCGTCACACAAACTCGTTTTCCAACCAGAATGGGGTTAGAAAAGAAAATGCTAAAAGAAAATAGTCAAATATAGTGTTTTCATTTGTATTTTTTCTCTCTCTGAAGGGTAAAGAGAAATTGCTTTTATGCTTGGTAAGTTGGAAATATGTCTCACTGCTTAACCTAAAAGACTCACTGATGGATTTTCATAGAAACATTGGTAAAATTCAGACTGAATGGCAAACGTGAGGTCAGCAGCTGGTGGAAAGACAATTAAATTTCCTCTGTGTCATCAGAGACAAGGGATCCTGTCACTGATGAACTCTGACAGAGAGGTTTGATTTGTTAAAGTGAGAGGTGCACTCCACTGCAGCTTTTTGTTGAAACTCGACAATGTCTGATGAGAGTTTAATAAACATGAAGCTGCTCTATGCAAAAAGTATCAGATCAAGCTGTAAAAATAAAGCGTCTGCACTGCAGAAATAAACTGATCAATACTCCTCCTCATCTTCTCCACATCCCAATGTGTTCCTTCTCTAAAGGCATCATGGGAAAAGTATTGCAGAAGATCAAAGAGGAGGAGGAGGCTGCAAAAAGCCTTTGAAGCCATGTTGCTCTCATTGAGACCAATGTACTTAATTATTCTTCTTCTTTTAAAAAGAATCCAGCTTCATTAAAAGTCTTTTAGAAATATCCTCAGGCTTTAACCCATTAATGACCACGCACGACTGTTCTAATTTCCTCTTTTACAGCACTTAAAGTATGCAACATGCATGTGTGCATGTGTTAGTGGTAACGACACCTCAGAGAGGTCTGTATATAGATATACATATATTTTATTTCTCCCCAAAGTGGTTTGAATCTGTATTCCACAAGTCTTTTTGTTAAAATTAACCGTCAGTGACAAACTGCTACAAATAATATGGTAATATAAAGGTCTGTAACTCAAAAAGTACAAGCAGTAAAAGTTATGTATATACTTCTGTTTGACCCATTAAAGCCCATATATTTTTCAGAGATTTAATGCTTATAATTATGTCAGTTGAGTCAGTAACAATCATGTTATGTATGTATTTTTTCCCCATTTAGTATTCTGTGCAGAAAGTAGCATTTAATGGCTATTATAATTGCTGCTTACACAAATATACTCATAAACAAAAAACTACTTATCCTATGTACCAAATTATTTTGGGTTTTGTTTTCGAGAGACTTGAATGAATAAATGGATATATACACGTCAGGGTTGAAAATCATACTATTCTAAATAAAATCACCCACTCTGGGTGGGTTTGTCACCATGTTCTCAGGAGGAAGGGACAGGAAGTTGATGAGGTTATGTGAGAGGAAACTTCTTTTTTTTTTTTTTTTTTGCTTAAAACATAAGAAGTTGTCTACTATCATGTAAGAAAAAGGCTGTATGAGTAACATTTCAGTTTTTATTTTAAGTATAAAATGACAATGAGTTAATGAGCTTTGATGCAGTGCACATCTCATTAATTTATTGTTACATTTGTGTGGTTTGTTTTAAAAAAGAAAATCTATGCTGTCTACAATCAACAAACAATACATTCTGCATTTCCCCTCACGTTCTGAGTCTTTTCCTTAATACACCAAATGTAGTAATTACTCATTAAAGGGTTACTGGGTTAATATAACTAACGATCTCAGATAAATGAATTAGTATCTGCGCAGATTGAATGTGATCTTGTGTGGACTCAGCAGGACTCAGGACTGTCTGTTAGCTGATGTTCTACAGATTCAGACATGATGTCCTTGGATGCTGGAAGCTGATCTGTATATCCTGTTGGTGGCTATTGATCGGGCAGCAATGATCGATGCAGAGGAACCACACAAAGACGCTGTATGAGCTCCAGTCAGCAGATAACATTAGAAGTGTGTTACCGGGCAAAACAAAGAGGATGACAGCGCCGTGAACCGTGAAGCAGCAGTCTGCCGACCTCAGTGAGTGAAACGAGGGCTGCATTCATAATGCTGATGTTCCAATTAGAAACATTTGTTTTTAAGATTTAATTTCTGCATCCAGCAGTCTTCACTTTCACATGACAGCGACAACAGCTGCAGAAAGACGTGGAAGAAAAAACGCAAACACTGTCTGGTTGTTCATTATCGTTATTATGTATACATTAGATGAACCAGATGAGTTTTTCATGAGAAAAGTTGACAGAAAAAAGGGCTCATTATTTTTTCAAATGAGGATTTTGTTTTGAGGATTTTATGACGTCATAAAATATGACGGCAGATATTTGAAGCTTCGTTCCAAAAAATCAATTGAGGACCGGAATGTGAAAAATTGACGTTCGGTTCAGCATCAGCTGAAAGTGATGATGAAACTATGTCCATGATGGTGCTGGCTGGTATCTACGTCTAATGAAAACAGCTGCTGCAGCTTAACTGTTCAACAATAATATGATGTTTCCATCCTACAGTTTGAAGGCAAATAAAAAAAAAAACAAAGATTCAAACTGTCTGTCTGATCGGGACAAGTGGGGTAAGTGGTACTTTGAGAGGGCTTGTCAAGATTCTGCCTTCTACACCGTGAGACAGGTTCATGACTGAGTAGCATAGGTTTTTAAAATATATTTATTTATATTAATAATTATTGATGATTCTTTTAGAAATGTTGGGCCATTCTATGGTTATTGACCTACTTTTAATATGTAAATATAGAGGCAGGCAATATAGCTAGCACATATATTGGTTGAGAAAATATTTCACATCAGTGTATAACAATAATTATTCATTATCTATTTTGAATAAGAACCAGAAGAAAAAAGGCTGAATGTGTCCACTTTAGATTAAACGTTTTTGTTATTCAATTAGCTGTCTGTTAAATAACTGGCTGGTTTAAATACAATGACTGATCCATTATCAATGGAATATTAGTGCTGTCATTTTAACGCTTTAATTCGATTAATTAATTACGGCGCAATTTTAACGCGTTACAAAAACGCAATTAATTAGAGTATCAACGGCGGTCAGCTCACTCTCCGGAACAGCGTTCCGTTAAAAAAGGAGAAGAAGCTCCCTGTCAAAATCCCATGTTAAATAAAGAAAGCGATGTAACGATGTACTAAAGTCACATTAGTTACATTGTCTGAGTGCTTGAACAATTCCAGTGTGCTCGTTTCAGTGTAATCTACGCTGTTTCGGTGTCTGTCTGTGCCGTTTGACACGGAGCGACAAGTCTGAGCGCGTCTCTGGTTGCTATGCAACGCAAGGCGAGCCGAGCTAAACAAATGCGTTTCTGGTTGGCTGATGGACATGTGGTCACGTTATCAGTATCACTAATTCTGATTGGTTCAAACCACACGCGTTTGCTCTCACAGAGCAAACTTATGTTGGCACAATGCAGCGTGGAATATACAACATTTTAATAGAAAATGTGAAAGAGCTCAACCGGGAGCTGAAGAAACAACAAGAAAAAAACTTCGCAAAATGACAAAATGACATTCACGGAAGAATCAGAGGATGATAAGAAGCAGGTGGAGGGGCAGGCAGAGTCTGAGGAGTTGGAATATGATGTATCACTCACTGTCAACTGATATTTTGCTTAATAAATCTTTGAGAGATATCGATAACCTCTTTTTTCATATATGCATGCCTGACTATGTGACATGCATCTGAAACTGTGCTTAAAATTGTCCAAAACCGATTAAAAACTGTAAAAAAAAAAAAATTGCGAGCGGTGCGTGCCGCATTATTTTACTTTATTTTATTTTGAGTTCTGGCAAGAGTTTTGAACCACTTTCACCCCTGGACGAGCCAATGCTTGCGCATTTGAATTTTGGCCCATTGAAGGACCCATAGTCTTCTCGGCCATGTTACATCACCTGCGCCGGCAAATGAACAAGGCAGTGGGCAACAATAACAGACATGGAACAGACTCAGGAGGATGAGGCAAGTGCATCTTCAGTCGAGCCGCTGAACGGCAAGTTTATTTACAAAAAGAACAGAGACAGGACAATAAATAACAGAAAGGAGTTCTCTGACCACCGCAGCAACTCCAGCCTGACGTACCATTTAAATGTGAAACATGTTCAGGCAAGTTAGATCCTGTGGGTTTTTGATTTCAGAGCTTGATACTTAAACCACAGATCCTCTTTTGGGGTTGAGATGTTGGTCCTCTGATGTTTGTTAACCTCTGGTAAACTATGTCATGTTCTCCTGACTTACCTGCTGTGTCAGCAGCAGATGTGGCCTCAGTGAAAGGCTTAAAGAAATGCCTGTTGGCGTCTTGTTCTTCATTTTGCCTCATTAAGAGGTGTGTTATACTTCTATTATTCATTTTTGAATTGCTATATTGAGCTTAAGTGCCTATTTGAGACAGTCTTATTTTATTTCAGAATTTTATTCAACTGAATCGCTGTATTTGTTTTACATTTTTGAATAATGTACCTGACATAACTGGTTTGCGGATGTGCTTTTCATTCATGAAGCACAGTTCACCAATAAAAATTTGGATTTCAAATCTTATATATATATATATATATATATATATATATATATATATATATATATATATATATATATATATATATATATATATATATATATATATATATTACTTTTTTGTCAAGGCCTACATCCAATCTAATTCCATATTTTCCATACAGTCACAGTATATACAGCAGATCTGACACAAACCCTGATCTGCTGAATCCTGAACTCCTGAACGGACAGGTCCACCTGCTCTGAGAGCTAAGAAGAGAATGAGAAGAGGCGAGGTCCAAACAAAGAGACAAAGAGGCGACGGCAGCAGCAGCAGCAGGATAAAAGCCAGTCGTGCTGTAACCCTGTTAGTGTGATTGATGCTGGACATTAGCTTGTAGACCAGAGGAGGGTCAGACCTAAAAACATACATCACCACAGAGCAGAATGTTCCTGCTCTGCTCCATTAGAGAGCCAATAGCTCACTTTCTTAATTAACAGCTATTCATTTATGTGTGTGTGTGTGTGTGCGCTTACAAGACAAAAAGCTGGAGGGGGAAGCTAATAAAACTAAGTATAAGCCACAGAGCTGTCGATAATCCCTTTGCTGGCTCGCTGTGCTGCTCAGGTTATCCTGCATCTGTCTAGAACACAAACACATGACATGTTCTCACTGACTGACTCTACAGATCCTGAAAAAACGATCATGTCACTGTCTTACAGACCAACCTGTGTTTCGGTCCTAAAAATAAAATCTGTTTTTTTTTCACATGAATATAGAATTTTAATTAAATCTCAATTTATTTTCAGTTTTTCTCTAAACAAAAAGGTAAAAAGGGCGACACAGTGCTGCAGGGGTTAGCGCTCTTGCCTCATAGCAAGAAGGTTGTAGGTTCAAGACCTCCTTGGTCCTGGGTCTGGGACCAGCAGGAATAAGCAGGTATAGAAGAATAACACAATACACACCTTTATGGAGAAGTCTGTTTGTACAGATGCATCAACGTGTTCACACTGTGCAGGAAAGATACAATTTCCTTTCCTAAAATTCACTAAATGACACAGGATGACCTCAAATGAGTTCCCACACACACATACACACACACACAACATTTATACTGTCATGGATCTCTTGTAAATCAAGCCTTTCATTTCCAATTAGATCAGTTCATGGTCTTTTTATTAGGCTCTGACAAAGAAACACACACGCACACGCACACACACACACACACACACACACACACACACACGCACGCACACACATCTTGAGGCAAAACCAATGAAATCCCCTATAATTAGAATGGACACGTTTCGCTTCCTGTTCTGATTGACAGGAGGAAGTTCCGCCTCACTAGACCAGGCTAATCAATCCCAGCATGCAATCAGTCCACCTGTCAATCAAAGTGCCAGGCCCGCTTATCAAAAACAGGCAGAGATAGATTGTGTGTGTGTGTGTGTGTGTGTGTGTGTGTGTGTGTGTATGTGTGTGTGTGTGTGTGTATGTGTGTGTGTGTGTGTGTGTGTGTGTGCTATACAGTCCAATAAATAAAACACTGACTACTGAGAGCTGTCTGAGTGAGTCTGGACTGAAGGACACGATTTGTGTGTGAGATCAATAAGAAGTGCACCCTCTGCAAATAATAGTGTGTGTGTGTGTGTGTGTGTGTGTGTGTGTGTGTGTGTGTGTGTGTCCTGCTGTTTGCTCATTCTGAAGTTCAATTACCTGGAAAGAAAATAGAAAGAAAGAAGTTGAGTCTGACAGGAAGAAGTGAGCTGCAGACAGAAAAGGAAGATGAGTTGTTTTTTTTTCTTCTTTCTACACATGCACACACCATCATATCTGTGGATTTAAGGCTTATTTTTTGACCAGTTTATGGCATTTTATAGACAAACTCAGAGAATCATAAAAATATAATTGCTTTTATTTATTCATGTATTAATTTTTAATTTCCTTTCTCTATCGCCTGGATTTAAAGAAGCAAGGGTTCAGCTAACCTCCACATTAACACACACAGGAACAACATGAAGCTTTCAGCAGGGAAGACTGCTCTAAACTATACAAATGTAAGGAAATACATGAAAAAAGCAATACATAATGGTGGTAATACTGTAATGTTTCGATATAAGCAATACCCCAACACCCCCGGGTACAAACTCACTGAACTGCAGCACTAAGAAACAAAAAGACATGAAGCTGGTGTGTGTTCCTTGTTCTTTAACTGTGGACTCTGTGGGAGTAAACAGTGGTGTGACCAAAGCAGCAGCCTGCAGGGATCCAGAGAGCTGAGCCACGCTGTTGTTGTACTCTGATTCTATCTGCAACACACACACACACCCTCGCCAAACACAAACACTCACAAAGTTAATGAAAATAAGCAGCAAGGCTCGATGGAGCGTTGGATTTTCAGAGAAGCCTCTGAGCTAAACAGAACAGCAGAGACAGAAACAGAAATAACTCCTGACAGTTGCCACGGTGACAAGGACACTGTGAAGTTTATGCGTGGGTGTATGTACAAGTACGTTGCTTTGTGTGTTTGTCAGTGAATGTGCAAGTGTGAGCGGGATCAGTATCTGCAAAGAGAAGGATAACAGAGATCACTGTGTGTGTGTGTGTGTGTGTGTGTGTGTGTGTGTGTGTGTGTGTGTGTGTGTGTGTGTGTGTGTGTGTGTGTGTGTGTGTGTGTACGTACGGATTCCAATCTGAATCAGGAATGGATAACAGTTTTATCAGGAACAGGAACAAAATATAACGTACACCCTGACGCAGACTCTTCTGAGCAACACATTGGCGTGCCACAGTTAGCAGGGCTATTATGGGATACACAAGCTCTGGTTCATGTGTAAAACATCTGTGACTGTGCAGAGAAGGACATCCAGACTCTGAAACACACTTTCATTTTGCTCCAGCAAAGAAGGAAACCGTTGAGCTGGATTTGCAATGGAAACAGAGTCTGTAATGCAGTCGAGGAACTAGGAATACAATAATACTTCTATTAATTATAGAGACAAATATGTAATGATCCATGAGATGAAAAGTGAATGTGGACACTCTTATTAAACAGCAGAGGGAGATAGCACCTTCAGTCTCAGAATCATGGCGGCAGCAGGTGAGGTGTTGGACAATCGCGTCCTTTTAGAAATTGGAAATTCACAGCATTTTTTTTCTTCCCTAAAGCCTGAATATCATGCAAAATATTGTCCCAGTGAACAGAGACAGCTACATCTCCACACACCTACCTGTATATGCTTGTGCTTCTGTTTATAAGTTTCACACTTGCATCAACATAGGCCTGGGCAATAAAACAACATCAATATACAGTGTTCCCCACACAATCACCACAGAACAAAAACTAAGCACAACAAATTGATTCTGTCTCTTTTTGTTATATTTTCAACGCGACAACCAACCAAACATTTAACAGACAAATGACAATCAAAATTTAGTATAAAGCCATCATATTGCATCATATCCAGCCTTTTTTCTCCTTGTCCTTATAGAAAATGTTCAACAATCACTAAGCACTGATGTGAATTATTTTATATCAATATATGTTCTATCGCCTTCTCCTTTTTTTTAATATTGCGTTGGTGACCAGGAAAACACATTTTTGTCAGAAATCATTCTAGTAAAATTCTTCAGTGATAATTTGTTTAGAAAATCTGAATAAATGCCAACCTGATCCTTCAATACACCTGCGTGGGAGCAGAAAAGGCCACCATGACACCTAGCGATCATGTTCGTCCAACACATTTAGCTCAAAGTGAAATATCTCTATATAATTTGGTGGATTGCTCAGACGTCAGCCTGCAGACTTTAGAGATCCGAGCTGATGACTCTTCAATCTATCAACTCTACTCAGCTCAGAGACTTGAAAGAAAATCTCCATCAGATTCTCTGCTGTGAGCTGCTGGTGCTATCTGACACCCAGACAAACACTAGAATGAGAGGGCGAGGAAGATGAGTGAGGAGGAAGAGGTCGATTTCTAAGAAGACGGATGTAGCAGATCCATCTCATTTCTGCTTCAGTCTGATTCTGCTTCATGTAAGTAGGTGGATAAGAGGACTGATAGCTTAAAATAGTCGGGCACCAGCTCCGCCCCGGGCTAATCCAATGCTGCAAATTAAATATAGTAGTATTCTGGCAGAGAGGAAAGGGGAGGTGGAGGAGGAGGGAGACAGGATGAAGCTGCAGAATGAGACTGAAACTACACTACTGTTAAAAGGTTTGGGGTCACCCAGACAATTTAATGTTTTCCATGAGTTGTAAAATGATTAAATTTTTAAGTGACCCCAAACTTTTGAACGGTAGTGTACATTTTATAAACAAAAGCAGAAGAGCTATTTTGCTCTCTGAAGTTTCTGTTTCTACGAATGAGACAGAAGAAGATGCGACTCAAATCTAACTCTAGTAAATTCAGTCGCATTTGGTTTGGGTCGCAAGCTAACAATATTATCTTTATTAAATTGTTATAGCTGTGTTACTAACCATTTGTTTCATTATCAATTATTCTGTTGATTATTTTCACAATTCATCAATTTGTCTTTTTGATCATCTTGTCTCATCTTCTCCCGCTTTATCTGTGTTCAGGTCGTGGGGGCAGCAGCAGGGAAGCTTCCAGGGGACCCCAAGGCATTCCCAGGCCAGCCGAGAGACATAGTCTCTCCAGCGTGTCCTGGGTCCTGACTGGTAAATCGAGAGCTTCGCCTTTTGGCTCAGCTCCTTCGTCACAATGATAGACCAATGCAGGCCTTGCATCGCTACTGACTAATCCACCTGTCAATCTCCTGCCCCATCCTCCCCTCCCTCGTGAACAAGACCCCGAGATACTGGAACTCCTCCACTTGAGACAGGATCTCACACCAACCTGGAGTCAACATTCGACCCGTTTCCGGTCGAGAACCATGGCCTCAGATTTCGAGGCGCTGATCTTCATCCGAGCCACTTCACATTCGGCTGCGACTCCCAGAGAACCCCCCACAGAACTCCCTGGGGGATACGGTTGAAGGCCTTTTCCAAATCCGCAAAACACATGTAGACTGGTTGGGCGAACTCCCATGCACCCTCCAGGACCCTGCTAAGGGTATAGAGCTGGGCCACAGTTCCATGACCAGGACGAAAACCACACTGCTCCTCCTGAATCCGAGGTTCGACTATCTTACGGACCCTCCTCTCCAGTACCCCCAAATAGACCTTGCCAGGGAGGCTGAGGAATGTGATCCCCTACAGTTGGAGCACACCCTCTGGTCCCCCTTTTTAAAGAGGGGAAGCACCACCCCGGTCTGCCAGTCTAGAGGCACTTCCCCCGATGTGCACACAATGTTGCAGAGATGTGTCAACCAAGACAACTCTACAACATCCAGAGCCTTGAGGAACTCCGGGCGAATATGCCCCTTGGATCTCAGCCCCAGAGATAGGGGAGTCCACCACTGCTTGCCAAACTCTGCTTCTTCTTGCTTCTTTTTGATCACTGTTTCTCAAATTCTGAAGTGATGTTTTCAGGTGTTTTGTTTTTTTCCTGAACAACACCGGCGGTGATGTTAGTGGTAAAGTTGGTGACATCAGTGATGTTGGTGGAAATGTTGCTAATGTTAGTGATGTTAGTGGTAAAGTTGGTTATCTTACTGCCAATACAACAGAGTCATTAATAACTACTGAAATACATCATGGTGACCTGACATCCTATTGATCCCAACATCAAACAAACTAGTAATCATTATCCAGCAGACACATTTATCCTCATTCAGATACTGAGAACACACACATTTCATATTCTCCATTCTCTGTTCCTAATTACTATCTGCAACCAATCTGCTGGATCTCACAGCAGGAGGTGAAAAGTTGTGTGTGTGTGTATGTATACTTAACTGAACTACAAATGATAATAATATAAAGATTTCTAACAACATTTATAGTTCGTCCAAAGCTGCTAATCAGGAGAAACTGAAGAAAACGGTTGATTTAAGAGTGATAAAGTAATGGAGCAGAGGAGGAAGAGGAGAAACGTAAGGGGGAGGAGGAGGATGAAAAGAAAGTAGGAGAAAGAGGAGGATTTTCCCCCGATTAAAGACAGTCACTGTGAGGAGGAGCTGTAAAGGTTCCAGTGATGAGGATGAAGAGGGTGCAGACAGAGCAGGGGAGGAGGGGGCTTTTATTATGTGAG
Source organism: Lepturacanthus savala (assembly GCA_030544235.1). NCBI lineage: Eukaryota > Metazoa > Chordata > Actinopteri > Scombriformes > Trichiuridae > Lepturacanthus > Lepturacanthus savala. Next base: position 7,201,704 of record CM060481.1, read on the forward strand.
ACCAGTCGCACGCTTCAATTATTTATGAGCCTATTTAAATGTGGTGATTAAGGAGCAGATTATAGTAAGATCATAAAAGACTAAGTAAGACTTTATGGCTGCTGTGAATCTGATAAAAACTTTTAAAGTTAAAACAATCTGCTGTGAAGGATACGTTTCCATTGGAGGCCGCAGGAACTCACCTCAAATTTAGTTCAACCTAAAAAATATCTTTTTATTCCTTAATATAAGGATTCATCAGGAAATAAAGACTGACACATCCCTCAGGGTTGTATTCTTGGTGCTTTATAGGTTCAATTTGGTTAAAGCTGCATGAAATTTTTGTATTGTTTTATTTTCTGCTTGTTTTCAACAGAACAGTCCGTAAAAACTAGAGCTGACCTGATTACCATATCTTGAGGATCGATCATTCAAGGACAAAGAAATCTATTTTAATTGAGTTTTTTGGGTCAGCCTGAGTAAAAACCTATGTCATATTATCAGCCTATAAAGTATTTGTGGCAAACATGTTAGCAAACAGCTGATTATTTCCACGTCCACTAGTTACTGAGCAACATGATTGTTCATGATTGTTCTGCTGAATATAAGTCCATATTCTCTGTTTCTCCTGAGGGAAATATCTGCAAAGTAAATAAATACAAGTTGTACTCTGTTTAGCAGCTAGTCTGTAGTAACTGTGTAGTTGATGCTGAGCAGCTGGTGTACAGTTAAAAACAGCTGTGTCCCAAACCGACTCAAAGAGTCGAGACTGAACCCAGACAGTAAACAGGTGTGTATAGTTCTGGAAATCCTTAAACACTTGGATTTTGATTAAAGTGCTTGAAACAGGTTGAAATTGTGATTGCATTACTTCTATAGTCAATTGTTGGTTGGTTTGTTGTGTTTTCCTCTTAATTTGTTAGTTTTTGTGTTTTTTAAAAAGTGGGAAAGTAGTTTGTTTGCAGTTTAAGACAAATAAATATATTTAAATGTTTGTGTGACATGATTTCCTTCTTTTCTCTGACAGCTGTGCACAGACTGGACAGGGCTCCTCTACCTCCTGCTATACACCCTGCCTCCGCCTCTTCATCCTGTCCATCACAGCGTTGCTCTTTCCCTTCCGTTTGCATAATATTTTCCATCTCATCTCGTGATGCTCGGCTGGAGTTGTCAAATCTCTTGTCTGCTGAGGTGTGAGATATGAGACAGGAAGTCAAACCAGAAAGCCCCCCGGCCTCCTCGCTGCCCTTCACGTCCCACAGAGACAACAAAGAAAACTCAACCTAAGCAGGACACATTCACCTGGAGGCAGAGTCTGTCAATTACTTTTAATATGCAGATAACACACAGTTATGTAGCCATCTATTTATATATAACATCAAACTAAAAGCTCATTGTTCGTAATGCATGTTTAGTAGATTACTAATCTTTTTGAAAGCCTGTTTATTTCCTTTTTGAATGGCCCCATATTTAAGGAACCTGTATTTATGGACGAGCAGCACAGTTGTGTATATGTGTTACTTTCTTGTCAAAATTTCTCAATTCCTTGTGGGTCAAACAGGTTATTCTGCTTAGAAATGTGTATATATGCATTTCACCAGACTATATACCCGCTTATTCCTCATTATGGTTGTGGGGGTCTGCTGGAGCCAATTCCAGCGCATTACAGGCGAGAGGCAGGGATACACCCCAGATGGTCATACACACCATTCACTCACACGCTCACATCTATGGACAATTTAGTGTCAGCATGTTTTGGATGTTTTGGGAGGAAGCTGGAGAACCCGGAGAAAAACCAAGCAGAGAACATGCAAACTCCACACAGAAGGTCTTGAACCTGCGACCTTCTTACTGTGAGGCACCAGCACTACCCACTGCACCACTGCGTTGGCCTATATGAAAAAAAATGATTTAGGAAATGATCTTCCAGCCCCTTACAGACTTCACCAGGGAATTCATCACGTTCCCTAAATAGACCACACTTTTAAAACGCAGGAAGCATTCTCGACCTTTCGCAGCCAGCAGGACACCCTTAGTGTTTTATGAAGAGAAGCCGTTCATCACTGGAAGCAGAACGCTGCAGAGTCCAAGTTCAAACAAGGACACTGCAGCCGTCTCACCTGGACCTCAGTTATTGCTGCCTCTGTCCTACACAGACACATGGGAGTCACTGGTACTTAAGATTAAGCCTCCTTCTCTAGGTAAAGAGGATCAAGAGATGAAAGGAGAGAGATAGGAAAGAGAGTCCAGTGAAGAGACAGAGACTTAATGGGACTAAAAACATGGAAATACAATACAGGCAAAAAAGAAAACAAGATAATGACAACTAATGTATAAATATCAGGTAAGTGGAAGTTTAAAAGTGGGGTTAAAATAATGAAAGCACTGTCTGATTACTGAGTGGGTTATAAAATTAAGAAGACATATTATTATAAAAATTATATATTTTCCCTTCACTGCACTGTATATACATATATATACATATATATATATACACATATATATATATACATATATATATACACATATATATATATATACATATATATATATATATACACATATATATATATATACACATATATATATATATATATATATATATATATACATATACATATACATATACATATACATATATATATATATATATATATATATATATATATATATATAAATCAGGATTATTTCTATATATTTATCTAAATCACCAGCAGAGTTCATTCAACTGTTAACATTCCTTTGACCAGCAGGAAACAGTTCCATATCCCACCACCAAGTTTCACCAGAATCGGCCCAGTTTGTGATTTGTTCACAGATAAACTGCTTTAAGTGATAAGTGTCTAGCTGCTAGCTAGCCACTACCCCCCCAAAAACAAGTTGGTGATGGTCAAAATGACGAACTTGAAGCTTCAAAACACAAGTTCACAAACCACTCGTTGACGTGACAGAAGTTTATTATTAAAGAGTCTTTGAGTAGAGCAGGGATCATATTTATTTCTGGATCACAGATTAATCAGTGCTGCTTCAGTCCATCTCGTGGACAAATGCTGACGAGCTGTTAAAGCTCCGTCACGCTCTCTATCATCACAGCGGAGGAGACGCAGGAATTATTCAACATGTTCTCATGTATATTTAAGCAGCAGCTGCATCAGCCTGTTCCAACATACCAGTGTGGGCAATGGGGTCCCTGAGGTCAAACACACACATTAATAAATAAGCATAGTTCACATACCTGATGCAATATGTCATATATTGTCACGTTGCCTTAATGTGGTGAGCTAGTTTATATTCAACAATCAAGTCAAATAAACGAGAATATCTGTAAGAAACGTAAAAATAATAATAAATAATAATTATTATGGAATGAGAACCTGGTTTATCTAATTTCATATACAAAAAATATATATGGTAAAGGAAGAAAAGAGTCAAAGAACAATACAATAAATAAATACAACAAAAACATATCGGTACAGTTATAACAACTTGCTTTGTCCTGTGTGAAATACATCATTATATCAGACAGGATATTTATATGGATGGATTGAGGCTTTATTTAAAATCTATCTTTCAATTGATTCTGTTTAAATGACACAACAACCCAGAAGCTAATAATTACAATAATAACTTATGTTTCATAAGCTATGTGCTGGGGGGGAAAGACACAGTTGCACAATTTCCCCACTCATCTTTTGCTGGTAAAAGAACAATTAGAACCACAGCTGTCCAAAAGTTACAGTTGTCGAATATAACATTAATATTAACTTAATTTATTTGCTCATGACCTTTTGTAGGTATTTAGTGAACTTGTTAAAATATATCCTGTCTTTGCTTGTGCTTTTCCCCCTAAATATTCATAAAGCTAAAGTATAAAATTAATAAGGAGAAAATGATTTGATTATTAATTTACATGAAGATACTGTTAAAAGCAGCCAGTGCACAAAAGAACATTGTTTACTGTCTGGCAGCCAACGGCAACGGGTCATTTCAGTGGCGAGTAAACAAAGCAAGGCAGGAGCTTTATACTTTTATTTCATTCACCTAAATCGGGATATGAGCTTGTTTCCAACACAGGGCTTTTCTCATGTATCTGCCAAAGTCTGACATCAACAAGACAGCAACAATACAGCAGCACTCCACTTTCATGTTCAGCCCTGTATTCACCTTCCACCACAGGCTTTCACTTATTTTTCTCTCCAAACAAATGCAAATAATATGCTAATCTGAGTCTGTGCTGCTGCTGCTGCAAAGTTTATAGTCAATGAAGCAGCTCTCAAGGAGACTTGGAACAAAAAGGATAATTGTTTTTCCTTTTCATATACTGTGACTGTCCATGTATTGTCCAGCTGCCAAGCACTTAGGAGAATTTTGATTGGAGAAAGGACACACACACACACACACACACACACACTCACCACCTGGCACTTTCAGAGGTTACCAGGCAATACTTGCTTGTAAGCCAGAGAAGACACACACACATGCACTTACACAGAAGTGTGTCAGAAAGAGAGGAAACGGGAGCGAGTCGACCCGCGTCCATTAGTCAAGAGGTAAACACCATCTGGATGTCCACAAATGTTTTTTCGCTTGCGCACACATGCACACACACTGAGTTCCATTCATTTCACTTAACACACATACATACACACAGACACAAACATATTAACGCCACAGGTGCTTCTACCAAACCTCACACACATAAACAGCCCAAGAGAGGAGGTTTGCAGGCCATTAGCTACCTGTGCGTCCTGCCACATCACCACAGGGACAAAGAATTCTAACACTAATCTTCAACCAGCAGCAGCATTAAAGTCTAACGAGTCATCAAGCAGAGAGCCGGCTAATCAGCATTAAATGGTCATCAACATGATTCATTTTTATTATGAACAATTGGGATTTTTTTTTAATATGCCTAAACAAGTTCATTGTGTCTGAGATACAGAAACGCATGCATGCATAACAAATTATATCTGCTTCATTCTGCTAAAAAAATAAAGGCAGAATCTTAGAATCACACACAAACACACAAAATATTGCTGGAGGAAACAACAAACTACAATCTGACAGAAGACATGTATATTTGAATTAAAAACGACTGTGTTATCACATATAGAGTTACTATGAGAGACACTATGGTGTCTTTTATAAATGCCATGACAATCAAGTTATTATCATTCAGTTAATATGGAACTGTAAAAAGGGCCACAGCACAAATCTGAGAAAGAAGTGGAAGATAGGAACAAGCAAATATGAAGCTGTGTTTTATCAAATACAAGACATCAAAGACACAAAGGGTAAAAATAAATAAAAAAAAAAAACACCAGAGGAGAGAAAAGAGCTGAGAGAAAAAAGAGAAAGGTGGAAAACATGAGGACAGGGGCTCAGGTGTTGTATCTAAATCCTAATGCAAGTCAATTCAGACACCGAGATGGAGCTTTAAGTCCCTGATATAAAAACTGTGACGAGCTGAAATATGATGCATGAGCTGCTGTTTACGGAGAAACAGTATGAGAGCTTCAGAGAGGAGCAGCAACGGCACACGGAGAGACAGTCTGCCAAGAAAAAGGAAAACATTCATCAACTTGCCCATGAGAAATATAATAACTGTGATTATTTGCTCAGCTAGAATAACTCTTTGGATCAGATTTTCCGTTTTAAATCTGGAATACAATTTCCTGCTGGCTCCATCAACCCGTCCCTCACAGAGAGAGAAGTCACTGTGAAGCCAAAATAAACCACAGACACAACCGTCTCCACTGCAGAGGTGAACCTGGATCCAGACATTCACAAAGATGGAACAGCTTCCCTGATGTTCTGCTGAGATCTGATGAACATGTGACTCTAATGTCACATGTTTTATGGAGTTTAGGAGCTGTACTGCAACATAAAGTCTCAGGTTGTACTAATAGAAGGTAAAGAGCACATCCAGCTGCTGGGATTAAACTCTGCTGCCCTCTGCTGACGACTAAAGTTCCTGCTACACCCAGTTCACGGTTACGGATTCACATTACTGATCCTCACCTGATCCAGCAGGTGAGTTTATTTTAGAAAACTCCAATAAATAATGAATTAAACAGCATTAAACTACAGCATGAATAATTTGACCACTGACTGATCATTTATATTAAAATCAGCTTCTTCAAAGGGAGGGTGTGCTTGTTTCTATTACATTGTGGTTTTGTTTGAATGGCAGCAGATTTTATAATAAAAAATGTATTTAAAGAGGGAAAGAAAGAAAAGGCAACAACCCAAGTTTATAATTTGCTGGGTTTATTTTGTTTTTCTTTAATATTGGACAACAGCTTGATTTCCAGATCTGAAAGAAATGTGAAAACGTCCATTGAACAGAACAGAACAGCAATGTCTGTTTCTGGTCTGATGAAACACTGATCCCAAAAAGAAACAATCTTCTATAACCCTGAAATGACATTAAGTGACTATGCACCAACTCTTTCTTTTAAAAGACAATATAAAGGTAAATGAAGACAGAAGGAAAGAAGCTGCAGAGCTGATTGCTCCTGTGACTCCGTCTGCATCCAGCAGGGGTCAGAGCTGATCAGCACTCACACTGCAGAGCAGCTTTCATCTGGACTCCATCATCTGGGGTCACGACCATGACCTTCACACCATCAGCCAACACAATATACACAAACTACAAATACACACCACACACACACACACACACACACTGACGCTTCTGCTCCATGTATCCCTATCAGCAATAAGCTGTGTGTGTGTGTGTGTGTGTGTGCGTGTGTGTGTGTGTGTTTGTGTGTGTGCGTGTGTTAAAAGGCTGAGTCATCGTCACTCTACCTCCCTGCATTCAGCTGGCAGGTTTCATCCTGACAGACAGCAGTCTGCAGATATCAGGCAATTTGACCACAAGTAATGTATATGAGACAATATTATATTATGGAAATTAATTACAAGTAATTAATAAAATAAAATAAATGAATGACATGGGTGTGGTTTATACTGACAGCAGCTCATACAGAGAGAGCGGCAGCAGAGTGTCGACAGCTGCTGTAAGCCGTTTTTATGTTGTAACATATTTTTTATGTTGTAGTATGTTTTATGCTGTAATATATTTTTATGACGTGGGGTGAACCAATTTGTGACAGATGAAAACGGTGTGTGTACTGACCAGTCCGGTGAGAGACGGAGCAGACTGTCCCAGCGTCTGGCTCCTCATGCGGACCAGGTTGTTGTCTCCTCCTCCTGCAGCAGACGCCCCCCCAGTGGCCCCGAGTCCTCCAAACCCCCCAGAGGGGCCCTGCCAGGCCAGCTGACTCACCCCCGTGTGCAGACTGCTGGACAGAGGCAGCAGCTGCTTACCTGAGGAGGGACAGAGGAGATTCAAACCATCAGCTTCACAACCTATGGAGCTACAGCTACAGAACCAGCTGTGGGTCTGTCTGCATTTCACGTGTGTTTCACATGTGTTTCACATGTGTTCGATGTGAGAAAATGTGAGAGTTTGAGAATAAATTCTTAAATATATAATATTCAGAAATAAGAATTACTGTACCTCATGACTGTAAGAGGAAATAAATTGTAATATTACACAGTAAGAGTAGATACTAGTAATAAATTGGCTGAATAATTTTTTTTACTTTTGTCATAATTTTTAAAACTAAATAATAAATGTATACTCCTCATTTCTTTGTATGAACAGTGCAACTGTTTCATTTATCATCAAAGTTTGAACTCTTTTTAATTAAATTCGGACAGGTGGCAGACTTTAGCCTTTAAATATATCAGTATCAAGAGCATGTGGCTCATCCAGGAATAGTTTTTTTTTTGCAAACTTCCAGGGAATGCCGGTTCTAGCACAAGTGACCAATTCTGGGATAACAGTGCTTTTTTCATTGGATGTTGCATTAAGATTTCCCTAAATACAGAAGTGGTTCTGTTTCTGATTGGCTACACAATAGTCAAAAGAAACTCAAAAGAGTGACAAGGAGTCACATTCAATTCGTGACACTTAAGAGCCCTGGTAATAGACCTAAAATAAAAAAAAATTAAAAATTGCAGACGGGCACAGTTTTTAAAAATTGGTCAAAAAAACTTTGGTGTGGATGGATGACGTGTTTTGTGATGCAGTTGCAGATGAACTAATAGGCCATCTGCCCATCTGTAGTGTGCATATGTGAGTGTGTGTGAGTGAGTGAGATTGTGTGAATGAGTGAGTAAGTAAGTGATTGCACGTTTGTGAGTGCACACGTAATGTGTGTGTGTTACCCGTCATGGCCATGCTGCTGCGGCGGGCGCGGCCCTCATCTTGGCTCAGCTGTCGGTGCAGTTTGGATTTGGTGGCAGCGGTGGCGGCAGGCGACAGGTCAGGGTTACTCAACTTCCTGAAGAGGAGAGGAGGCGGAGCCGCAAACTCCTTCTGTGGAGAAATGAATGCACAGAAAACTCAAATATCACATGTTGATCATATTTCAACACTGTCTGAACTCACTTATCTTCAACAAGAGGGTCAGTGTGAGGTTGAAATTTCAGAACTTCAGCAGTGATGCAGTGCAATTTAATCACTTTGCGAAAGTAATTTAATGCAGGGAGGATGCGGTCTAACATGACTCAGCATTTCCTCTATCAGGTACAATGCAGCATTTATGATAATGAAAAAGGTCATATGAGGATTTGCTGCCTTTCTATTTGATCTTTGTAAACCGAGTATCTTTAGGTTTTAGTGGAAATATGCTGACACGAATCATCATCCAGATGTGCTTATCACCAGGAAGAGGCAAGAAAAGTGGACGGCAGTAAAACATCTCAACTTCCATTAGCCTGAGGACACAGTGACTGAATCGCTGTTGAGTCCTGGAGCTTATTGAACCTTATTGTTTGTCATTAGCCAACATTAGGACTGCAAGTAACACTATTTTAGTTTAGCTATTTGAGTTAATTAATCTATTGATTTTTGAAACAATTAATCAATTGGTTGTTTGTTTCCCAAAGCTGAAAATAATCACATTTGAGAGGCTTGAAACAGATATTTTGAACATTCTTTTCTTAAAAATGACTCAAATTGATAATTTGATTGTCAAAGCAGTAACCAATTAATGTAATATTTGCATCATTCATGCTTTAGCCAACATTACCATGTGTCCTACGGAACAGTCTCTGTTCACAGTTTATATTTACTGCATAAACACAACAACCTAAAATGCTATCTGCTAATTACCTGCTAATGTCTAATGAAACCTTAGTCAGACTGCAGGTCTCCATGAGAGCAGGCTGAGCCAAAACAGTCATAAAACACCATGTCTTTTCCTACAAGGCTACAACACACACACGCACACATGCACGCTTTCTTTCTCTGCATGTCCTCGATATGCATGATAAACTCCTAATACTCCAAAAGAAAATACACACACACACATGCATTCATGCACGCACCTGCGCACACACACACACGCACGCACACACCCACACACTCACACAGAGTCTGCTTGTGGGATTCTGGTTCAAAATGATTTTGGAAACATCTGTTGTTACCATGGAAACAAAGCCTGCCTGGGTTAATTCTCTCCTCCCTTGCCTGTGGACCAAGCCCTTGACAAGACTTTTCCAGAAACATCCATGGAACACACACATTCTCTTACACTTACACACACACTTACACACTTACACACTTACACACACACACACACACACACACACACACTTATCATTACATGAGGAGTCGGACTAACGGACATGTGTTGTTCATGTCAGAACTTCATGCTCACTGCATCTGAGGACAGTTTCACACTTCATCCGTTGCCATGGAGACCAGAATTCACTGTCACTGTTTTCAGATGTGAACAGCTGGAGGCAACACAGAGTAGAACAGTGAACAAATGGCTTCTCTACAGATACTATGGTTTCCAAGTTCACATTTCATAAAAATGACTTTTTCCCCCAATTCTTGTCAAAAGTGTTCCCGGATGTAACATAACGGCCTGTAGGTCACTTTTTCCATTCAGTACATTTCCTGAATGATTTCAAAGCTCTGCTCTTTCCCTCAGCAGCGTCATTCTAGTTCCTTCTTAGAGCTTGGTGCCAGTTCTAAGCGCCTCTTTGCCAGCAGGTAACCGTCTCTTCTCTGTGCAGCCACCTCAGTGTTCCTATGATGTCTTTAATAGCTGCTTCTGCATCTTCCCAGAAAGGCTTTGAGTGAGTTAGTGCCAGTTACACTGTGCTATACACATGTTGTACCACGCTTCATCTATGGTGTCAATACTTAGCTCTGACAATCCTGTACACAACATTAGTTATTTTGACACTGATGATGATGGAAATGCAGCACTGACACTGACCCAAAAAGTTCAACGTAATAGGTGTGGGACAATTTTCAATATGTACCAAGATATTTTAAAATTTTTCAAACAATATCTAAATATCATATTTTAAAAATGGATATATAGTCTTGCAGACTCCTCTGCTCTGCTTTCTCTGCAGTGTTCCTGCTGTGTGGTAATACAACATAAAATTACATAAAACATAAAAACACAAAACTGTTATATTGTGAATTGTAAATGTAGATTTTCAGTGAGTCAGTGTGAGCGGTTCAGAGGAGGTATTTCTTCCCTTTGTGTATTATTATTGCGTTATTACTAATAGACAGCTCAGGTTGCTATGACACAGTCCACAGTGTCCTGGAGAAGGAGACTCAGTCCCTGTTCCCCAGCAGGAGGCAGGGACCCACTGAGTGATTATTACAAGCTGCTGATCTGAGCTTCTTTAACAGATTACAATGAAATGTTTGTATGTTTATGTGTGTGTATATACGGGGTTTTCTACTTCATAGTTAAGTCGGCCACCTCTACAACAAATGCACCTACCTCCCTCCAAAAAAAAATCCAAAAAAAATCAATAGTGTAATGTCTATTAAAAACCACACATTAAGCCGTTTGCCAGTGGAGCTTCTACTTTATTCCTCACACTAACACAGACACAAGAAAATTCATAAGATAAGTGCTGCCTTCTTTTCTTCTTTAAGAGGAGAACCACTCGACACACTAGCTGCAGCGTTTTACTCCAAGATACATTCACTAACCCTCAGGAAATCCCAGCATTATCATCTAACAGAACCATGGGTGTATTATAGATCTGGATATGGCGCCGCCTCTCAGCAGAATGCTGATTTTTTTTTCCTAGTGGCCAGCCCTGGTACTGCGACAAAAAATCCTCATGTGGCCCAAAAAGCAATTTTCCTATATATCCCAATAGTAAAAGAGAAGCCTGTAAAACTGTTGGTAGGACACCCCCAACTATAACCCCTGTTAATTACTGATCTCTGTAGTCTATAAGTCATGGACCTTTCATCCATTAAAAACCTTTAAAACAGTCAGAAAAGGTCTGGAAAAATCTCTTTTCCAACAACAAACTGGGCCTAAAGTAATTCAAAATGTGGACATAAACCCAGAAGTCAGGAAATTTTTCAGCATATGCGCCAGACAAGCAACTTCCATTGAAATTAATGGTGGCCATTTTTCCAGTCCAGTATCCAGTTCTTATAATACTTCGATGAACAGAACACAATCTGGGCCTAAACTAATTAATTTCTAAACAAACACAAACTTTAAGAGCTTTGTTATTGTCTCATTCCTTTTGTGTGAAACACTGATATAAATATTTTACGAATGTATTTCAAGGCCTTCAAGGCTGTTAGAATGTACTGTGGCAGAAGCTATAAATGCTGTGATGCTTTGTTTTGGATAATTGCTGTCACTTTCTATGTGTATTGGATCAACACATCAGCACGGAACAGAGTTAGTGCTGCAGACGTCCACACTGACCCACAACTCAGTCCAATTACAGCAATTTACACCTGATGTGACAAACTCAGGCTGCTGAAGCCTCATAGAAGCTTCACATGTGCACTGCTAAAGTATAACAACAGACCACCCACACACAATCACACCCAGCTGTGAAGGTTTCCAGGGTCAAGAGGTTTATAGCTTTGATCCACAGGGGGCAGTGCAGCTGTGGTTTTACTCCATTCAATGTGTTCCTCTTTTAATATCCGGAGTGAATTTCATGTCCTGTAACTTTAAAGCTTACAGTTAGAAATAAGAACAAAGCACATGAAGGCTGCTGCTGAAACTCAAAGCAGCAATGTACCAAATAAAGACCAAAACATTATGAATGATATGATATTATGATGTGATTATGGATCAAGATGTTTTTGTTCTCCCCCGACCAGTGTTCTCACTGCATCAGCATTCAGCTTTAGTCACAGAGCAGCACCACGCTCTGATGTAACATCAGTAATCTGTCACATCTGTCACCTCCGTCAGCCTGAAACCAAAACTACCAGCTGAGATCAACACTGAGACGCTCTGAACACACACACACACACACACACACACACACACACACACACACACACACACACACACACAGGACAGAAGGACAAAAGATAGACACTGGACAGATTACAGATGGACAGCAGCCATATAGACAGTGGACAGAAGGACAGTGGGTGGAGACACTGGAGATGGACATTGGCCAGAGGACAGAAAAAAAAACAATGGACAAAGGGGCAGAGGAGACACAGACAGTGGACAGAGAGAGGACAGATGTTGGACAGACAGCAGACAACTGTAGATAGAAGGATAGTGGAAAGAGGACAGTGGATAGATTATAGACATTGAACAGAGAGTGGACAGACAAACAGAGACGGTGGACAGACAGTAGACAAAAGGACAGTGGATAGAGACACTGGACAGATGACAGACAGGCAGGGGACACGGACATTGGACAGACAGTGGAAACATAAGACGGTGCACAGACAGATAGTGGACAGACAGGCAGTGGACAGACAGACAGTGGACACAAGGAGAGACAAACAATGAACAAACAATGGACAGAGACAGAGGACAGTGGACAGCTGTGTTCAGCACAGTACAATGATGATCATCTTAGGCCCACACAGTGGAATCGCCTCAATCAATCTTGTGTATTGTTTTTCTGGCAGCGAGAGAAGCCGATGATCCAAGCAGTGATTTAGAAACTGCGCTGGCTGTGGAGTGTTGACCGTCCACAGAGCTGATGGATGGAGGAGGATGCAGGAAACACGCCCGCTGGCCTCAGACACATCTACACGTAGCTCAGGGAGATCGATGTTTGTGCAGCCCACAGCAGAGAGATTAAACAGGCCGGCGATGTTTTGGTTGTGTGAGGAAACTGTTGGGTTGTTTTACACCGAGTTGTCTCCACACCGTGTACATGTGTGTGTATGTGTGTGTGCCCTGAGTAAAGAAGTGTTGCCTCAGCATCACAACAGACCACATGTTGAAGTTTCAACATTCAGCAGAGTACGTTGATCTGTTCACTGTCAACATGCTGCAGCTGCTTCAACTCATTTATTTCATCTTTTAGTCTAGAAAAGGTCACAAATGAGTTTGAGGTGATGTATTCAAATGTTGTTTAATCCAGTGGTCCTCAACCTTTTCTGTACCGCAAACCGGTTTAATGTCTGACAATATTTTCACGGCCCAATCTAAAGGTGTAGCTGATAAAAACTAAGTAAAATGACAAGATCGGCATTAAAAACTGTGGTATTTTCTCTATAGTAATAATAATAATAATAATTGTGGAGGGGGCGTGGTGCATCAGCTGCGGGAGAGAGGTGTGGGGAGGGCTCAGGGGAGCGGCGCCAGGTGAGAGTGATTGAGCAGTCAAGTACAGGTGCGCTAATTACTCTCACCATCTCTTTTAAAACAGTAGCAGGCTGGACCCGGAGGGGAGAAAGGGACGGACACACTAGAGACCCAACAGACGGCAGCATACCGGGCCGGTGATCGGCTGCAGTGCGTCTACGTGCGGTGTGTGTGTGTGTGTGTGTGTGTGTGTGTGTGTGTGTGTGTGTGTGTGTGTGTGTGTGGGGGGGGGGGGGGGGGGGGGGGGGGGGGGTGTGTGTGTGTGTGTGTCAAATAAAGCACGGAAAAACCGTTAAACTCAAAAAGACGGGACTTGTGGGTCTGTTCGGTGCCAGGGAACCCACGGGGGCAGCGAGACTGCCACATTTGGCGCCCAATACGAACCCGGCACGGAGACCATGTCCGAGCCGCAGACCCAACCAGTGACGGCGCTGGCCCAAATCTTGGCGGAGGTCGCCGCAATGAGCCGGGACCAAGCAGCGGCCAGCAGGCAACAGCTCTCGGCGCTTCAGCTGCAGGTCGAGGGGCAAACACAGCTGCTGCAGAGGATGCTGGCTCGGTCGGGGGGCAGCGGTACCGGGTCCCCCGCTCTCCGGCGTGACTCTGCAGCGGATGACCGAGAGGGACGACGCCCAATCCTTCCTCGAAATGTTCGAGGTGACGGCATCTGCGTGCGGGTGGCCGGAGGCAGAGTGGGCCGTGCGCCTGCTGCCACTGCTGGCGGGGGGCGCGCAGACAGCGGCGCTCGGCCTGCCTGCCTCCTCTCGGGGACAATACCGGGCCGTGAAGAGGACTGTCCTCGACCGACTGGGGTATTCGGCGGAGGACCACCGGCGGAGGTTTCGAGGGGCCAAGCTGGGGCCCACCGACCGCCCCTTCGTCCAGCTGAGGGACGCCGCCTACAGATGGCTGCAGCCAGGGGAGACCGCAGGCGAGGGGCAGCTGATGGACAAAATGATCCTGGAGCAGTTCGTGGAGGGGCTGCCGGCGGGCACCCTGGAATGGGTGCGCTGCCACCGCCCCGCCGACCATCTGGCCGTCCTCTCCCGGGGCCAGACATCGGAGGCGCGGCCGGTGTCCTCCGGCCGTCCCAGCCCGGCACCCCGCAGGAGACCCGCCACAACACCCAGCCCCCCTCCCGAAACATCCACCCGTCCCACCCCAGCCCCTCGCACTAACGTCCCCTCTCCTTTTTTCCCACAGGGTCCAGCCGTTACGGGCGCTGCTCCTAGCCCGCAGAGGGTCCCTCAGGCGGCAGGGCAGGAGTGCTGGAGGTGCGGGCAGCCCGGACATTTCCGCCGCGAGTGTCCGCTAATGGAGGTTGGGCAGGTGATCCGGGTTGTCGGCCCGGATACCAAGTGATACGAATTGATGGTCACATGGTGCGCCCTGACGCAGCGCTATCATATCCACATTTTTCTTTGCGCAGGGACAGATTATCCAGAGTGAGTCGTGACACTCAGACAGGCGACATAATAACCCAGTTGTTGGTCCCAAAAAGCCGTCGGGAAATAGTTTTCCAGGCAGCTCATTACAACCCGATGGCTGGACACCTGGGATATAATAAAACACTGAACCGGATAATGGCCCGATTCTATTGGCCAGGCATTCGGGCAGACGTGCGCCGCTGGTGTGCGTCTTGTCCCGAATGCCAATTAGTTAACCCATCGGCCGTCCCGAGAGCGCCATTACGCCCATTACCACTGGTTGAGGTCCCATTTGAACGTGTTGGGATGGACCTCATCGGGCCATTTCACCGGAGCGCACGGGGATATCGCTTTGTGTTAGTCCTGGTGGATTATGCAACGCGATATCCAGAGGCAGTGCCGCTGCACCATCTCTACAAAGAGTGTGGCGCAAGCGCTGTTTCAAGTTATCTCCCGAGTCGGGATCCCGAAAGAGATCCTGACTGACCAGGGCACCCAGTTTATGTCACGAACACTGAGAGAACTGTACGGGTTATTGGGCATCAAGTCTATTCGAACCAGCATCTACCACCCTCAAATGGACGGCCTCGTGGAGCGCCTGAATAAGACCTTGAAGTCCATGATCCGTAAGTTTGTGCACAATGATAATCATAATTGGGATAAATGGCTACATCCTTTGTTGTTTGCAGTGCGCGAGGTACCCCAGGCCTCAACGGGATTTTCTCCCTTTGAGCTGCTGTTCGGCAGGAAACCACAGGGGGTTCTGGACCTGGTTAAAGAAAGCTGGGAGGACGGTCCGAGCCCAAGTAAGAACGAAGTTCAATACGTCCTGGACCTGAGAGCAAAACTCCACACACTAGGGCAGTTATCACGTGAGAATTTGCTCCACGTCAGCAGCGGCTGTACAACAGAGGATCGAGGCTAAGACAATTTTCACCGGGAGATAAAGTGCTTGTATTGCTCCCATCTTCCAACTCCAAATTACTCGCCAAGTGGCAAGGACCCTTTGTGGTCACACGGCGAGTGGGTGACGTTGATTATGAGCTTGTGCGATCTGACAGGGGAGGGGCAACACAGATTTATCACCTCAACCTCCTTAAAGCTTGGAGAGAGGCGGAGCCTGTTTCCCTGGTGACGACAATTAGAGAGAGAGATGAGTTGGGGCCCGAGGTACCAAAATCGACCAATCCTGCCCCGCTCCGTTGTGAAGACCATCTCTCACCGTCCCAGGGAGCAGACATTGCCAGGTTGCAGCAGCATTACGCTGATGTGTTTTCCCCCCTGCCAGGACGCACAAGCCTTATTCAACACCATATCGAGACTCACCCAGGGGTGACGGTGCGTTCGCGGCCCTATCGGCTACCTGAACACAAGAGAAAAGTGGTTCAGGCTGAATTGAAAGCTATGTTGGAGATGGGTGACATCTCCAACATCGTTCTTGTAACCAAGAAAGATGGGTCTATCCGGTTCTGTGTGGACTATCGCAAGGTGAATGATGTTTCACAGTTTGACGCCTATCCAATGCCCCGGGTGGACGAACTCCTGGATCGCCTGGGCCCTGCTCGCTTTTTCACGACGCTGGATTTGACCAAGGGCTACTGGCAGATTCCCTTGTCTCCAGAGTCCAAGGAGAAAACGGCCTTCTCCACTCCGTACGGTTTGTACCAATTTGTCACACTTCCGTTTGGGTTGTTCGGGGCCCCAGCCACATTTCAACGCCTCATGGACCGGGTGCTGCGTCCCCATGCCGCATATGCTGCCGCCTACCTGGATGATGTCATCATCCACAGTAACACCTGGGCGGAGCATGTGCGGCAGGTGGCCGCGGTGCTCGAGTCACTGAGGCAGGCGGGGCTTACGGCCAACCCAAAGAAGTGTGAAGTTGGACGGAGGGAGGTACGGTATCTGGGGTACCACTTGGGCGGCGGGCAGGTGCGTCCACAGGTAGACAAGACAGCAGCGATTGCAGCCTGCCCAAGGCTCAAGACCAAATTAGGCCGGACGGCTCCCCAGCCTAAGTCGGGCGGTGAAGGTATGTGGAGGGGGCGTGGTGCATCAGCTGCGGGAGAGAGGTGTGGGGAGGGCTCAGGGGAGCGGTGCCAGGTGAGAGTGATTGAGCAGTCAAGTACAGGTGCGCTAATTACTCTCACCATCTCTTTTAAAACAGTAGCAGGCTGGACCCGGAGGGGAGAAAGGGACGGACACACTAGAGACCCAACAGACGGCAGCGTACCGGGCCGGTGATCGGCTGCAGTGCGTCTACGTGCGGTGTGTGTGTGTGTGTGGGTGTGGGTGTGTCAAATAAAGCACGGAAAAAACGTTAAACTCAAAAAGACGGGACTTGTTGTGGGTCTGTTCGGTGCCGGGGAACCCACGGGGGCAGCGAGACTGCCACAATAATGAACGTAAATCCACTGTATAATCATGTGCAACTATATTAGCAGTGTCCTCATAACGTCACACCAACAACAGAACATCACATGAGCAACATTGATTCTACCCCAACACAATGCAACACACTCTGGTCGCTATGGTAATGTTTAAACAAACCTTCAAAATAAGACACAACACAAAAATAAAGTGCATGAAAATGCTCACTAATCACAGTAGCACTGAATCAGTGGGAGCCCTGAGCTTGTTAGCGGGATGTATCACGTGACGTGGTGTCGCAGCCTTGACATGCGTCAAGTGAGACGGATGTAACAGAGAAAATCCGGTCACTTTTCAAAATAAAACATCATTTTCAAAAAAATAAAATAAAATAATGGAAATTATTTTTTCTTTCTGTGCGGCCCGGTACCAAATAAAACCCCCGTCCTGGGGGTTGGAGATCACTGGTTTAATCCAATCGTACAGAACTCAGACATTCATTACTTAACATGTATGACAAAAACAAAAAAAACAAAAAACACTTCCTGATTTCTTATATTTTCTGCATGTTTGTCACACTTAAATGTTTCAGATCAAAGACTACACAGAGGAAGACAATTTTAAATGAAGGGATTTTTTTATTAAGGGAGAAATAAAATCCAAACCGACATGGCCCTGGCTGAAAAATAATTGCCACACCTGCTGTTAAAACATAACTTAACTGTAGTTTATCATACCCGATTTTAATTTCTCTAGCCTGATTACTACCACACATGTTCTCAATCAAGAAATCGCTTAAATAGGACCTGTCTGACAAAGTGAAGTAGACCAAAAGATCTTCAAAAGCTAGACATCATGCTGGGATCTAAAGAAATTCAGAAACAAATGAGGAAGAAAGTAATTGAGATCAATCTGGAAAAGGTTATAAAGCCATTTCTAAAGCTTTGGGACTCATATCCACAAACCGGCCAACCAAAATTATCCCAAGAGCAGCGACGACTCATCCAAGAGATCACCCCACAACTACATCCAAAGAACTGCAGGCCTCATTTGCTTCAGTTAAGGTCAGAGTTCATGACGCCACAATAAGAAAGAGAAAATGGCTGCATGGCAGACGTCCAGGATCCTGTTTTGTATTGTTCTGCTAGCTCTGCACAGTTAGCCATGGAAAAACTGCAGCTTTACTTTAATGATCTTTAAGTAGTTCTTCTCAACCTTAAATTAGTTCTAAATGCTAATGAAACAAAATTCATCATATACTCTTGATAACATTAGTGATATTCTATGGGGTATGATGATGTAGTTTTATCTAACTTAGCATTAGCAAAGTCACTGAGTACAAACGTCTTGATGAAAAACTCACTTTTAAATTCCACATAAACAATCTAACCTAACAGTAATCAGTCTTAGATTATTAAAATATAATTTATAGCATATCGCTGTGTCCTCATTCATTTCTGGTGATAGATACAACACTCATCATTTTGACTTTCATGTTAGTATGGGTTGGCCACCTCTTAGAGAGGCATAACAAACACTGGTATTTGTTTAATTTATAAGGCCTCATAGGGAAGTTATCTCATTAAATTTCAGCATTGTTGGAATGAATTGACTCATTCGACCCGATAGAATGATTGGCTCGCTCTTCAGATCCAAAGCTTGCTCAGAACTTGGAAAGCTTTCTCCTTTGATGCCCTCAGCTGTTGATTGTCATCCAGCTCACTTTCCATCATATTTGGAATTTAAATCCATGGTTTCCACCACTGTGTCTCCAGCTGTGACAGGTTTTAGCATATTTCATTGTTTTAAGATGATGTTTTTAGATTAGCATCATCATTTTTAGCTGATTTGTTGTGTTGTTGTGCCCTGTTCAGGATTTGTTGTTAATGTGAATGTCTGCTTTTATGCTGAAAATTTGGCTTTTCGGGTAAAAATAAAGGTTTGAAGTGTAGTATTTAAATAATTGTATTTGAATACTTTCCACCTCTGGTCATTTCTCATGTGATCATGCATTGCAGAGTGCATTTTTAAATAATGACAACTACCAAACAGACGTGATCCTTCCTACAGCACCCATAATTGTGTTGTCTGTCTTCTGTCGACACAGTTCTCAATGTTCAGCTGTTCCTCTGCAGATTATTGGATTCCTGCTCTGTACAAACACACTACATGATGTCTATGTGTCAAATGTAATTTACACCCTGGTGTCGGCCGCTCCTCCTCTGGGAATCCTAATCACTTCTTCCTCCAGGTACCGAGGTCTCAGCAGAGTAAAGGCACATTGCGTACTTTCAACATTGTTTTTATTAACCCATAATTATTGATTTCCTAGACCAGGTTTAACTTATGACCCAAGAAGTCCGAAAAGTTGTATGACATTGGCAGTAAACTGACAAATACACACACAGACACACACACACACCATGAGATCAATCACATGTGTCTGAGCAGGAACACATTGCGTCATACCTGCTTCCTGTCTGTCAGCAAGGCCATGTGCTGGAGTGCTGCATCAGACTGTGTGTGTTTGTGTGCAAGCGTGCAAGCGTGCGAGCGTGCGTTTTGGTTGCTGATGTGTTCCAGCTGGAACAAGATGCCATGGGTGGGAGGAAGAAATTTGACAGAAAGAGAAAAATGTGAGGAAGTAAAGTAGAAAAAAGAAGCGTAGAGTAACAGATGGATGTGAATGTAAGGGAGATGCGGGGAATGAAGGGAGGAGTGCCGAAGCCAGCCAGGACAAAATGCTGCCTCTCCTCAGCTGTGGTCACTGTTAAAGTGTTCGTCCACACACAAAGCAACAAGTCTGAAAAACAAAAAGGCGACAAAAAACAATCCACAGTGTCCAAAAGTGGAGAAAAAAGCTCATTGGGCTGCTGACATGAAGGAGCTCAGAGGAATGTTGCAAAAAAGTCTAACTCCAAGAAGCAGATGTAAAGAAACAGTAAACACAGCTTCAGGATGCACCCAGGCTTCTTCTGAATGACATTTTAAAGAATGTTCTAGGGCAGCAACTAACAAGTATGTACAAAAAATGATGGTTTTTATTCGACAAAAGGCCTTGAGATTAAGCTTTATTAAAACTTTTCATGGATTTAAACATTTCAGTTAAATTGACTGAGTTATCATTTATCAGGTCAATAAAGGCTGATAGGGCTGCAACTAACGAGGTTCAGATAGCGCATCACTGATCACTATTTTCCAAAACTTTTCTTTAATATTGTGTTTTATTTAGTAGGACTGCAACTAACAACTAGTTCTATCTATCCATATCCATATATCCATCTATAATCTATCCATCATTGAAACAATTAATCATTTATTTATTTGGTTCATAAAATGGTATAAAATGTTGATTACAATCACTTTCCTAAAATGTCTTTTTTTTATCCAGACCAAAAGTTCACAACCCAAAGATCTTTAGTTTACTGTTATAGCAGACTAAAGAAACTGGAAAATAGTCAGATTTGAGAATTTGTTTGTTCTTCTTAAAAATTACTCAAACCGATTAATGATAAAAAATAGTTAGTGGTTAAAGTAATAGTTGGTGACTAATCGATTAAACGACTATTTGTTGCAGCTCTAGAATGTTCCTTGAAATACTTTCAAGAGCAAATAAGTCAACAGAGTTCAAACATACAGCAGCTGCAGCAGGTGCTTTTACGTAGGTGCATTATTCACTGGAGCTTGTGGCACATTTATGGCTTGTGTGTGTGCGTATGTGTGTGTGTGTGTGTGTGTGTGTGTATGTGCGCGCGTCATATCCCATCTCCCATCTGCAGTGACAGCAGGCAGGTTTTGACTATCAATTAAAGCAGTAGACGTCACCGCTCTGGCGCTCAAGAGACAAACCTGCTGCAGGTTACAGACAAAGGAGTGGAAACAGTCAGGCTGACAGTGTATCAAAGGTCAGAGGTGAGAGGTCCAGACCAAACAGGTGCAGAGACCTGCTGTGTGTATCTTAAACCAGGGATCACCACATGCCGCAGTGTCTTTGCAGCCCAACCACTGCTAAAACATAGGAGCAAGTTGTAAAAAATGTAATTGATATGATGCAGTAACACCTCCCTCACTAAGCTGTTACTCTGCAAATCTAATCTGCATACACACCAGTTCTGTACACACACATACACAGTTCTCAGAATCTGCTTAATAAGCCATAACAGGATCTACACTGAGTTCAAAACTGACTTGTTTTTGATGGCCTGCGAGTTGTCATTTCAAAGTGGTTGGATTTGTGTGAGTCCAGCGTTTCTTCCTTTTGCATTTGCAGGAGCGACAGCTTATAGAATAATAATAGGACAGAGCAGCAGGGGAGGTCAAAGACTGGGAAGCAACTCTGGAACTAACCGAGGTCAACTTTGAGGTTTGGTTAATTAGGGACTCAGCTAATTAAAACAGAGCATCAAGGTCGATGTGTTGGTGTAAATTAGCAGACAAAGAGAAATCACAGATATGTGGGAGTTTCAGGGCTGACAACAGAAATCTGCTGCTACTGTTGGCTTTTAAATCACAGGTTTCTACAGAGAAATAATCCTAACGGTGACTGATCTGAAATATGTGTTGAGCTCTTAGATGAAATGATTCATTGACTCTTCATATTTTCAACATCTTAAAAAAAAAGAAAAGAAAGAAGATTTTAGAACAAGGCATGTCAGCCATGTGACCAGCAGCATTTCATTTCCCTTCTGCTTCCGTCACAGCATCACTTAAAGATATTCTACTTAATGTGAGATCATTCTACTGATTAATGAACACCATCATGTATCTGCTCCTATCAGCTGGATTGTAAAATACAGCATTATTATTATTATCTAAGCATATGCACACTGACATATTCATAATTTATAAATGTGCAGCAAATACTGCAACCAATCTGTAACCATGTGATTGTTTCTTTCTTTAGACATATTTGTTTATTACATACGGACATATAGAGCATATAGGCTACAAACATGTAACAGCTTTAATATTAAGCTTTGATTCTCCTGCTAGGACAGAGGTGATAGATGACAGACAGGTGTGTGTATGTGTGTGTATGTGTGTGTCTCCAGTTATCCTGAAACTGAAGCAGGTCAGACAGTGCAGCCACACAGGAGATTTAGCCTAAATATTTATATGTTTCTCTGTGATAATAACAATATGATCTCATGTGAATAAAGAAATGATTGATTGATATAACTATACAAATATCAGATGTATAAATTAAATATTATAGCAGTTGTGTTACAGTCCCGAACCCTGAACTCACAAAAACAGGTGACTGCTCTGAGCTGATGAAGATCATTGAGTCAGTTATTAATCCACCATCCAGGGTCACTGCAGTATTCTGACCTCAGCTGAGGTTTGACTCTCCAGCAGAGTCAATTCTTTTTTTAGCGTCCTGCTTTTAGGGGTCTTTTAATGACAAGTTTTACTTCATGCCCACTCTTTGTTCTTATATTGATCATGACTGGATCAATAGAAGAACACTACTGACTGGATCAATAGAAAACATGCAGTTGAACTAACAACACTACAAGTAATAAAAAAAAGGTCAATTAATAAATAAAAAATATTACAAATTCAGAATTTTATATTTTAGAAAACAGAATAGGGGCGATAATATGTTAAGGTTTCTGTATTAACTTTCCATTCAGTGTAAACTAGAAAAGTTAATTAAGATGTTTTACAAAGGAAAAAAGCTAAATATTTGACACTTCAGCTGATCCTCCTTTGTTTCTCTTCCTGAACTTTCTTCCTCTTTCTTCCCCCATTAAAGGTTTTTTTAGGGAGTTTTCCTTGTATGATATGAGGGTTTAAGGATAGGGGATGTTGTCTTGCTGTTGTACAAACTGTAAAGCCCATTGAGGCAAACCTGTGTGATTGTGATTTTGGGCTGTACAAATAATGACTTGACTTCACTTGTTTTTCCATTTTACGGTTGTATAATATATATTATATATTATATTATTATAATATATAATAGTGTGTTTAAAAATGTTAGTAAAGCCAAAGTCCTTATAATAATGTTATTGCAATGAGAACACTGCATTCTTTATCCTAAATCAAAATGTGAACAAGAATGTGTACATTTTGTAATTAATTTACGGAAAATTAAGAAAAATAAATATTGGGCTGTT
Organism: Lepturacanthus savala; assembly: GCA_030544235.1. Classification (NCBI taxonomy): domain Eukaryota; kingdom Metazoa; phylum Chordata; class Actinopteri; order Scombriformes; family Trichiuridae; genus Lepturacanthus; species Lepturacanthus savala. Next base: position 7,225,254 of record CM060481.1, read on the forward strand.
CAAAGAAATAGAAGTATCACCCAATAGGTTTTCAATGAGATTAAGGTTTGGGGATTGGGATAGCCACTCCAGAACTTTAATTTTGTTGGTCTGGAACAAGATGCTGCTCGTTTACTGGTGTGTTTGGGGTCATTGTCTTATTGAAACTCACATTTCAAGGGTATTTCCTCTTCAGCAGAAGGAAACATGACCTATTTTGATATAGGCAAACTGATCCAGGATTTTGGCTTTACTCATGTTTTAAACACACTGGTATTATATTGAACCCAACTGTATATAAAAAAGATTAGATAGAAAAGATTTGAAGACAAAAGCAAAGAACAGAAACAGAAGAAATATAAAATAAGAAGGATCTCAGCAGCTCCAGCTCCTGACTTTCAGTGACCTTCATTGTCCTTTACTGACTGTCACTGACCTTCACTGACCAGCAGGGGGGTCAGTGGTAAATAACCCACCGCTGTCTGAAGCTGAAATCTGCGTCCAGACAACCCTGTGGTTGCTGTGGACCTCTTCATTAAAAGAGAAGCAGCGTTGCTGCAGCGAGGAGAGAGAGCGACATACAGCAGGGAGGATCTTTATGAACAGCAGGTCGCCTGCACCAAATGTCACACAGCCAAATGTCACACCACCCTCTTCTTCCTCATCCTCTTCCTCCTGTCTGCACTGTCTAGAGCCTCAAAATAACACACATGCATTCATTCATTCACAATATCAGCACTGCTGGCGACATACTGTCTGTTTCTGTAACTCATGCAGCTTTCACCTGCAGTCACGTCATCTACACGAGTGAGTGCAAAGAACTGATCATTTACCTTCATATACTGAATAAATAGGCTATTGTTGTTTATTTCATCTTATAGTTTTTTTATAGATAGAGGAACCAAAAATGAGTTGGAAAAAGTTACATAATGTACTGTAAGTTTCCTTGAATATTGAATGAAGAAAACAGCCATGAATGTTTTCTTTACTGATAGCTACATCACTGCAGGACCCAGAACTGTTCAGAGAAGATTCATGTTTGGTTGGTTGTGATTAGAGGTGATACACTACCATTCAAAAGTTTGGGGTCACCCGGACAATTTTGTGTTTTCCATGAAAAGTCACTAATTTATTTACCATCATAAGTTGTAAAATGAATAGAAAATATAGTCAAGATTGTCAATATAGTCAATATAGTCAAGTCAACATTGACAAGGTTAGAAATAATGATTTGTATTTGAAATAATATTTTTTCACTAAAACTTTGCTTTCAGTTTTCTAGCTTCTCTAACCAGCTAAACTGTTTTCAGCTGTGCTAACATGATTGCACAAGGGTTTTCTAACCATCCGTTATCCTTCTGACACAATGAGCAAACACATTATTCCATTAGAACACTGGAGTGATAGTTGCTGGAAATGGGCCTCTATACACCTATGTAGATAGTGCACCAAAAACAAGACATTTGCAGCTAGAATAGTCATTTACCACATTAGTAATGTATAGAGTGTATTTCTGAAAGTTATCTCCATTGTAAAAAGAAAAAAAGAAAAAGAAAAGAAAAAAACTCTGCTTTTCTTGCAAAAATATGGACATTTCTAAGTGACCCCAAACTTTTGAACGGGATGTGAAAAAACACAGGAAGCGAAGAAAAGTTTCTTTGTGTGCAAACTGTCCTTACTTTCTATTGGTCTACTCTTGGTTTCTGGAACCTTCCTAATATAGTCAGATAGCACTTAGTGTAGTTTCTGAAATGACCACGCTGACAATTGTTTGGTAACATTGACATTAGCACTCACTAATTTGAGAGTCTCCATTAATGTTGAGCAAGAGGCTAAATCACAGCCTCTGATTGGCCAATTCTGATGTCAGTGACGGGTTTGCTGTGCACAGCCTGTGACATGTTTGACATCACATACATCACTTGACATCACATATCCTGCAATGTGTTCCATACTGCATATTGTGCTTTTATATCAAATTGTAAAGCTCCAACAATAGACTGTAAAAACAGGTTGCCATGGTGCATTCAGGTGCACCTCATAAACTCAGGGATCTACATGAAGAAATCCTTGAAGAAAAACTTGAAGGTTATTTAAAATAGGAAACTTTCCCTTGTTCTGATTTCCCTTTGTTGAAATACACAATCATAACTTTCTGCATAAAAGGAGCAATCAGAGATCCAATATCCAGCCTTCGTGTGAATCGTCATGAAACCCCAAACATTCTACAGGACGAGTGTGTGGTGACGTGTAACCAAATAAACTCTCAGTTTACAACAGTGGTTGGAACCCATTTGATGTCTGTGCTGATCAATTACTTAAACAACTAATCAGATCTAAAAACTGCAGACTCATAGTTACAAATCTGGACACATCATTACGACCACTATTACAACCACTCATTATCTTCATCATCACAAACAGAAGTCAAGTTCTTAGTTTTGTGTTTTGATTAAGTGGAATAGTTAACACTTATAAATGATACGTACATGATCACTCACTCATTCACAAAGACACACACTAAAGTGAGCAGAGTTTAACAGCTGGAGACATCATGTCTGGATTTTCCTTCATATAGTAATGGATTATATCTGAAGTATGCGTTTACTGACCGAATGCATCACGTTTATTGAGTATTGATTTCATCGTATATATTGAAACCTACAGTAGAGCCACAGTACGATGACTGAGCAGATTTTGAAGGTGAACTACAATCACATTCTTTGTTCAGAGCTCTCCCTGCTCTTTTCCTGCAGAGCTACAGGTCACTGCACTCACAAGTGAACACTAGCATCCTTCCTCTGGCAGGACAGTGTAAATTGTTGGTGTATTACTTTGATATAGAAACATTATATAGAAGCTTTATGGGACTTTGTTGACTGTTAATAATGACCAACCATGGATAATGGGTTGTGGACTGTAGGTCTGGACAAAAAAAAATACATTTTAGGTTGAATCTTCAGCTTTGGAAAACCGTGATCAACAGTTTAGACCATTTTACGAACCAAACGACTAATAAAGTCATCATTTCAATAATCAATACATTAATCAACTGTTAAAATTGTCAATAGTTGCAGCCATAGTTTCAGGCTTTATAGATTTATGTTGGTTTCAGGATTTCCTCCATTAGTATTGGGCAATATCCAAAGTTAATATTGTAATATTGTCCAGCCCGAATATAGTAATATACAGTATTATCTGGGGAAGAAAATATTGAAATAAAATTAGGAATAAAAGAAAATTTAACAAAAACTGTAAAAAAAAAAAAAAAAAAAAAAAAAAAAAAACCAGAATAAAAATGTAAAAAAAAAAAAAGTGTATGTATATTGTGTATCTACTGTATATTGCGCAGCAATATAACTGTTGCCTTGTAAATTATTCAGATTTATTGTTTCTATTCAGGGTTTGGGTTTGTCTACTATATTTGTATTATATTTCATTTTACTCTACTGTAATTATCTGTTTTAAATGTTCTGGTCTGTTCTGGTTACCATTTAGAACGAGTGACGCTGAACAACTGCTGTTTTACATTTTGCTTGATTTGACGGTCATGTGATGTTGTGGCAGCAGCTTGATGAGTAAAACCAAAGAAGCCAAATATAAAAGGCATCATTTGCTTTGAGTAAAACTATATTTTGCAGAAACAGAGACCGAGCTTGAGATGGGGAGACGTTGACTGCACAGCAGGTCAGAACGTGACAGTCGTTAGAAGACGACAGAAAGGAGGCAGGAAGTGCTGCAGCAGTGGGTTCAGAGCGCTAACGGAGGATTACACATCATCTGGATCCATGTCGGGGGGAGGGGAGCACTCTCTCTGATGTTCCGGGATTTGGTGAGCTGCACCTTAACCTGAACTCTCCAGGCAGATAAAAGAGGACAAAGAAGAGTTCACGTGTGTGATGAGATCAATATGAAGCATTCCACATGTTTGAATCCCCTCCAGAGTGCTGGGCTTCGTGCTCGGTGACACTTTACTCTCACGCTACTCAGAGGAACAACAATCAAGTGCTTTCATAAAAGCTCCAACTCCTGAATCCAACCCATTTCTGGAATGGAATCCATCTTTATAATCCTCTGTGGCAAGCCATTACTTTCCAAAGCAAAGTCAGGCTACGTAATATAAAGCTAGCATGCTACATTATTCCCATAAGGGTCCAGGCCACGCTGCCTGCCAGGATAAATGTGTGGTTTGGCTGCCGGGACGACGCGGTTAACCAAGCGCTTTCTGTTTTCATTCAGGGCCCGGGCCATCTGTCAGAGATCACTGAACATGGAGACTAATGGGCTGTTTTCACAGCTCTGCATGCTGGTCCTGGATCGAAGTGACCCCTCACACAAACACACACACACATACTTCATATGCCGCGATATTTGGACAATATCGCGATATTACATTTCAGTAGTAGTACAATGTCAGACTGAGTCTTTGCAGAATTTGTTGACAGTATGTAAAAACTACAACAACCAGCCGCACTGCCCCTTTAAGAGAAAGTGGAAATGATATTCATGAGAAAGTCCACCTGTAGACATTTTTAATGAAAACATGAACTTTTACCTGGTGTGCAGAGACTCTGCTTCATACATTATGCAACAGTAACAGGGAATTTTAATACCTGCCTGTTTCATTGGCCTGAGGACAAAACAAAGCTGAAGACAACCTGCTCACTGTCTTTGTGTGTGCTGATCAAACACATTCCTTTCAACATAAAAAATTATGATTATTTTGGCTACTTGTTGGTAACAGACATTCATTTGAATCCATTGAGTTAACGCTGGTTTTATTCTAACCTCCAGATGAACCTCACATCAGATCCAGATTTCATAAAACAGTTCATTCACCGTCTGCCTGCTGCAACCTGCAGGTGATCCGCCCAACCTGCTCTGCTACGACTGAAAGAGAGGTGGGGGAGAGGAAGTAGAGGCAGAGAAGGAGGAGGAAGAGGGAGACGAGCCAACAAAATGATGGAGAGTGAAGCCAGACACAAACATGGAGATTATTAGCATAAACTGTAACAGTGTCAGCAAAGCCCGCACACACACACACACTCCTGTACACACATGCCTGCTGTAATTAAGGCATAACAAAGCGTGTGATGATCCCTGAGGTCCATCCTAATGAAGCAGTTTTACTGTGGAAGCCTTGTAACACTGCTGCATTCCATTAACTGCCAACACATCGTCTGGATCATGTTCTCCAACAATACACATATTAATACTGCAGCACGGTTAGAGTCAGATGCTCGGAGCTGTGAGGGACCCACAGACAGGCTGATGCATCTGATCATGACCGTCTAACAATGACCACAGCCGTTAAATATGAGGCGTTGCTGTGTTAAGGGTTTAATGTGTTGGTAATGTGACGCTCTCCTCTGAAACACTGCAGGGAAGCTTGAGTGTGTGCATACTAATTAGTGAGTCCTGTATTCACTGTCATTAATTCATTTTTGTGCTGTGATAATAATTTATACAAGTAACTTCACGTTAACACGTGATTTATATATTGCCATGATGTTTGATGTTCAAAATGGTAAAGATCCAAAATATGAGGTGAATGTATGAAGAAATGCTACCTGCAAGACAGAAATCAGGGTTTAACCTTCTAAGAACAGAAGGTTACAACCTTTTCTTCTACTTAGCTAGCTAGCTTAACTAGCTCAATGTTTCCCACAGACAACAGGCAGCAAATTAACCTAAGGTTGTGCTCGGGGTTGGTTTTGCTTGTAAATGTCAGGCCAGTGCAAGGGTACGCCCATTGACACGTATGCACGGCTCTTCCCTTGCTTTCTGTGCTTGTGAGCGAGAGTGACAGAATCAATTTGTAGTGCTCTGTTTTCATTCTGTGGTGCTGCGCCACAGATTGGTCTATGTGGATGAATCACTGGAGCTGAGGCCAGGTCATCTTGTCCATTCTGTAGCCTTGGTTGCTGTGTTTGTTGCTGCTAAGGTGGTTGCTAAGCTGGTTGCTAAGGTGTTAGATGTGTTTTTCGCTCTTGTATCTCCAACATGTTCGGATGGATTTGAGAAGATGACTTTTAGAGTAAAGAAGGAGAGAGAGGAGTGAAACCTTGATACTAGAGTTAGTCAATGCAGAACCAAGAAGCTGACCAATCAGAACAGACCTAGCTCATCAGGAGGCGGGGCCTTAATGAGACAGGAACTAAAACAGCCTATTCCTGACAGAAGCAGAACTGAGGCGCTGCAGAAATGACCAGTAGAACATCACTAAGGAGATTTTACCTGGAAATGGGGCAAAGATATTATAGTAGTGCCTCAAAATATAAAGCCGGAGATGTGCAAATTGTTCACGTTTAAACAACGGTGCAGGCAGAATCCAAAGTATATCCACTTATCTCAAAAAAACAAAACAACACAAAAATCATTTGAACCAGACTGTCTCAGTCGACATGAAGGTAGCTGTGCAGCTAATTGATAATCTCTAAAAACTCTTAAAGAGCTAAAAGCTCATAAGCCCACCCATTAACATGACATTCCATTAGAATACACCTACAGATCTCACACACACACACCAAGGTAAAGTGGTTGCACGTCTGTGTGCGACAGAAAAGTGACTGCACCAGTTTGAACTCTCTCTCCCGGTGCTGCTGTCCTTCAGCTGCCAGCGTCGCGGATATGATCATATTTTTTTAATGGGATCACGCCAGTAAATCAATAAAGTAACGTGCACTGTGCAGAACAACCACTTTTTGATGCCTTGGCGGTCATAAATTTTCATAAATCAGCCGTCGTCCCTGAAGCAAAAACAGACACCTGGCGGGCTGACAGGCGTCGACACGTTGGGAAACTGCACAATCCTGTTTCCATCCTCTGAGCGTATCAGCGCTAATGACAGCAGCAGTTCCGTCACATTTACTGCATCTGCTGCACAGCAGCCATGTTTAAAAACACTATGAGTCTAGAGAAGATCTGCCTGACCATCCTTCAGCGTCACTGAAGCCTCTAGTTGTCCTGGAGTTCAACAGCAGTCTGATGAATTTAAGTTAAGACACTGCAGACAAAGACATACAAATTAAGACTGGGGGATTTTTTTTTTCCTAGAAAACACGTTATTGTCTCTGTTGCTTCACTTTGTTCATGTTGCATCTGCAGCTTTTCCTAAAGCGTCAGCTCTCTAACGCAGCAGCGTCACCACATCATATGAGGTCTCACTGTAAAGCTGCTTTTCTCCGGTGCACATCTGTCGCATCCAAATATGGTCATATCCTTTGTTTTAGCAACCAATCGTGAAAGTACAAACAAGGCTTTAAAGCTAAACTCTAAATCTAAATTTCTGACAGTGTTTTCTCAACATTAGTTTTTTTCCTCTGAGTTCAGCAGCTCATCTTCCTCACAGCAAACTTTAATCTGATTCCTCACTATTGTGTGAAGGTTTGTTCAAATATCGATCACAGCCTCATTTATACAACATTTGATTACTGGAAACATGAAGAAAGTTGTTTTTACTGATTGTTGGAGAGATAAAAAAGACAGATCCTAACCCACGTCTGCAAAAACCTTTGACTAATGGAACATATTCTTCATCCAATGTTCACATTCTGTTCTGGAAATGTTTGACAATTACTGCATATTTATATATTGACATTAACATCAGTGCTTTTATAAAAACTAGTGCCCATAGGAAGTATGTATTCCTACAGAAAAGTGGAAACCCAAGTAGACTTTGTATGTTTAGCCAAATGAGGGTTGCTTGTGTAGGAAGTTGTAGATTTAGTACCTCCTCTCCAGATTTTTGTTGTAAATAGATAATGATTCATTTGCATAAGATCATGTTTCTGAAAACTTGCAACACAAAAAAGAATTGTCTTCATGGAAGAAATCTGCTGCTGAAGGTGACAGCGTCTGTCAGTTGTGTGTCTCAATGGTGTTTTCAGTGAGAAAGTAGCGTGGACCTCAGAGATGTATATTAACTTGTTGAAAAGATGAATAATATGTGACCTTTAGCATTTTTATACGAGTGATTTCTGCAGCTGTTACGTGTGTAACAGGCCTCAGCAGGCAGCAGGAATAAAACCTGTCTGAACACTCAATCCCAGGCGTGTGTGTGTATGTGTGTGTCATAATCACACATTTCAGCTTAGTCATATCTCCAGGCCCAGAGTGCTTCTGTACTGGTGACAACAGTAATAAAGAGGGGGCTGTGGAGTGTTTGCAGGAGAGGTTTCTGTTGAGAAACCAGAGTTCTCAGTTTTTCTTTCTTACTGAATAACTATGAAGGGAAACATGCGTTTTTTGTTCTTGTGTTACCCACGGATATTTATAAAACTGTGGGTAATCCGTCCGTTTACCAGTTTAAGACTCACTCGTGCACGTGATGAAAGAAATGTGACAAAATGTTGATCTGTTCTATTGCCTCAGGGCTCTGAGAAATGTTCCTGGAGTCTGTGGTCAAAGTGCAGGAAGCTGCGGTGCAACGACCTGTGACGACAGGTCCCAAAGCTGCCGGGCTACAGCCAACGATGACTGTCATCATCCAGGCTGGTGTTGACTACTCCTTTCATTATTCAGATAAAAACTATTTTAAAAAGACATATTTTAATAATTTATTAGACATTTTTCCAAACTGACAAGATTACCACACAAAAGTGAACAAAGTGCACAAAAACAAGTCTTTTTTTAATGAGCTGTTAAAATAATACAGCTCCACAGCTCCTGTATTTAATTTTTCCACCAAAATATGACTTAAACTAAACAATTAAATAAATAATAATAATATAAGGATGAAGTGCTACAGCATGAACTGTACATGTATTAGGCTCAGTCTAATAACACAAACTGACATATACACCAGGTTACAGATGTTCCCTAAACGCCTCAGGTGACAGTAGACATTAAAATTTATGTCTAAATTGCTGCTGCTGCTGCCTAAAATGGCAGGGTTTTGTTGTCCTGTGGGTGATGTGGCCAACATCCTCTATCATGAATATTACAGCAATTTTAAATCATTTTATATCATAGTAACCATAGATATCACAATATAGTAAGGTTTTTAACAACCACACTCAAATAATCCAAAATCATTATCAGGAAGTGTAATGATTGATTTCTAGTCAAAAAAGGTTGAGAGCTGAAGCCTTAAAGTCACGTCTGGACGCGTCTGTTCCAACAGCTGCAGTTCACATCTGGACAGTTTGTGTTAGCACCTGGTTGGTATTGAAGGAAATTTTATTTTCTATTCTATATTTTTATTTCATAATTTAGTTTGTCTGCAAACAATATCCAGAAATGTTTACATGAATTTTTCCCCTACATTTATTTGTATATTTCTCTGTTAATAACTACTGCTCACTTTATTAATCTATTTGTATTTAATGAAGTGGAATGACTCATATCATTTGTTTCATCTTTCTCTGAATAAAATGAAGAAGGTCCTAAAGTTTACTTTCCATACTATAAGATAACTCCAATACACCTAGAGTTAAACTATTACTTTGGGAGACAGTGTTTTAAAAAGCCGAAAAAACTACCATCATTATCTAAATATGTGAAGAGAAATGGCAAGTCAACACCTGCAGCATGAAAATACCAGGCAAATGCAGCTATGTGTGTGTGTGTGTGTGTGTGTGTGTGTGTGTGTGTGTGTAGGGTTTTTACCTGCTCCCCCAAATACATTTTAACCAGTGCCAAAGGAAAATCAGCAGCACTAAAATGATAAGGATTAAAGACAAAAATAGCAATTAAAATCCTCAATCCTGAAATTCTGAGTTAAGAGCAATTTACATAACATAAATTTAAAGAAGACTGAATGAACTTCAGCACTCAGCTCCTTTCATCCAGCCGTGGTGTGTTACACATGCTGCGGGCTATTTGCGGCTCGAAATGGAGCTGCAAGTTTTGACCGAATTTCTCATAAAATAAACAAATTATTTATGGTCTAAATCTTAATTCTGTTTTCTTGTCATGTCCTACTTCCAGCCTTCCTGCTTAATAAAATTTAGAATTTTAAATGTCACATCTGGGAAGCATGATACAGGAAAAATACTAACGTGGCGCATGTTTGTCGTTTTATTTAGAACGGCTTGACTACATCTGCTGTAATACGTTTACAGCCACAAAGGGTCACATTAAGGACAAAGAGCAGAAGCAGTGAGTTTACAGTGAAGTAAACCGATATAACTAGCAAAAAAAAAGTACATTTATTTATGGTATTTCCTCACATGGCTAAGAAGCTAAGCTAAAATGTTAGGCACAAACTAACTCTGGACTATGGGGCTGAAAGAAACACAAATAGTGGACTAAACATCCTCACAGATGAACTCTATGCAAATGAGAACTGTAAGTCGTTATAGATTTATACATTTGATTCAGTGATATAATGTAAACAGATAGCCAAACTGCTTTGGAAATATAAATCTAAAGAATTGTACAGTACTACAAAAATTAAAACATATTTATTGTATTTGAAACAGTCTAAAGCAAAGTATTGTTCCGGGACCAATATGGAAGTAAAGGTATCACTAACTCACCAGTGTCAAAACCGTTTAAACAGTACCAGCTCTAATATAGTATAATATACATTTGTGATTAGTCAGGATTTTCATGCATAGTCATCCCCCAAAGGACCAGGAAAAACCTGTATGTGTACATGTAGAAGAGAAATGTTGAAATACTTCACATCAGCTGACGGCCATACAGCTGCTGTGTTGTGAGGGCAGAGAAGCAGCCAGGTTTTATTTGTGCTCCTATAGTTAGCTTTGAGCTGGAGGAAGCAGGATGTTTTGTTGGAAGCTGCTTTGCTGGCCACAACCCAAAGGTTAACGACCACCGATCAGGACACACACACACACACACACACACACACACACACACACACACACATACACACACAAACACAGTTTGATTTACACTAGAATGCAGTGCAACAACACGTTGTCACACCCACTCAAACAAATGCAGCAGCTCCTGGTTTGTATTGACTCAGTTTGTGAGTAACCAGTGATATCAGAGTGAGATGAAATGTCAGCAGAGTTAGAGAGTCACAGAGTTAAAGAGTCACAGAGGTAAAGAGTCACAGAGGTAAAGAGTCACAGAGGTAAAGAGTCACAGAGGTAAAGAGTCACAGAGTTAAAGAGTCACAGAGGTAAAGAGTCACAGAGTTAAAGAGTCACAGAGTTAAAGAGTCACAGAGTTAAAGAGTCACAGAGGTAAAGAGTCACAGAGGTAAAGAGTCACAGAGGTAAAGAGTCACAGAGGTAAAGAGTCACAGAGGTAAAGAGTCACAGAGGTAAAGAGTCACAGAGTTAAAGAGTCACAGAGGTAAAGAGTCACAGAGTTAAAGAGTCACAGAGGTAAAGAGTCACAGAGGTAAAGAGTCACAGAGGTAAAGAGTCACAGAGGTAAAGAGTCACAGAGTTAGGCCTCTTCTGCGTACGTAGCTACACCATCAACGTGCCGCAGACCTTGTGCATTCAAAGTTCTTTGTAGATGGAACGTGTTGGTCTGTGGAATCAATGCTTCCTCTTCACAGTGGCAACTGTACGCCAGGCAAAAAAAAAAAATAGAAAGTATGGCACAAGACAGAAAAAAACAGGTAAAAAGAACACCCAAATTACACATATTCAGGACTGTATGTACCAGACTTTTTCTTTGGCTCCCCCCCCCCCTTTCATTCTTGTACTGGGATGGAGCGCATATGTTTGGAGCTCATCAATATCAAAGAGAGAATGCTTTTATTGCAAATGTTGAATCGCTGGTGAGGAAACAGCCAAAAAACCCTATTCCTCTTAACCCCTTGACTATAACTATATACTAACAACTATACTATAACTAGAGACCAACTAGAACAGGGGTGTCAACCAAACAGTCTGTGTCCACTTTTTTCTTACTTTGAAAAGTCATCCAGTGCCGAATTGGAGCCATTGGCCCTTACTCGTGGAATTTATGAAAGCAGTTGTGGTTGTTGTTGGGGCACAGATGAACATTGTATTTGAGCATGTGAAGAGTGTTGGAATAGCCTTAGTTGGCCCTCGATATTCTTTTCTTTTCAAACTCACTTCCAAGAAACCAGCATTAGCAGAAGAATGCATTTGCTATCTCTGCTGCAGTGGGAATGCAAACGATTTAATGTGACTTCATGACAATCTGCATGAAGGGGTTAAATGCCACATATCCCGGACTGTATGTACCAGACTTTTTTTTTTCCTGGCCGTCATAGTACTTCAGAAAACCAGGATGGAGCGTGTGTGTTTGTAGCTCATCGATATCAAAGAGAAAATACTTTTATTGCAAATGCTGAAGCGGAAGCAACAGAGAAGCCATTTGCGGAGGCGACATGTGCGACCACTGCAGCTGAGCTGACCAATCACAGCCCTTGCGGTTCGCGTCAACACAACATGTAGTTAGGATTTGTTTTGGAGGTGGACGTCAGCCTACGTCGTAGGGGTCTGTAGCGATGCTGTAGCTATGTACGCAGATGCCTCTCTAACTGGGCGTTAGAGAGGCACAGTCACATAGAGTCACAGAGTTAGAGTCACAGAGTTAGAGGCACAGAGTTAGAGGCACAGAGTTAGAGGCACAGAGTTAGAGGCACAGAGTTAGAGGCACAGAGTTAGAGGCACAGAGTTAGAGTCTTCCAAACCAATATCACTGTCTGGCCAACACTGAAAAGCAGAAGTCAGGCAAAGATTTGAATGCTGGCTGCTGATTGGTTAACACTGGTTCACTGACAGAGAGGAGTAGTGAAAGTGGCTGACAGAAGGTTTTAATATCTCACTGTTGAGCTCGTTATATATAGTTGTATTTTTTTGCACACAGGACCACACAATACTGCAGCCTGCCAGCTCTGGTCAATAAGACAACTTAAAAGAACATGTTGGGGGAATCACAAGGCAACTCATGATATGATACACTCACAACAGCTGTAATTATGAAATAATCATATACTGCAGGACAATTCATCTATGATACAACATATGACTTATACAAACAAAACAAAAACTAACGATATTCACAATTTCACTAGGAAACCCTAAAAATTGTCACATTCAAGAAGCTGGATGCAAAGAACTTTTCTTGAAAACTTAAATAATTATTTGATTGTCAAAATAAATCACCTTGAATGTATCTTGATTGTCTTCAAATATATTTGATATTCAGCTGGCTGTCATGTATGTGGATGGCTATCGTTCAGATTTTAATTTATTATTGAAACATTTGAACACATAATGATATTTACTTTACTAATCCTCATTTTACCGAACAGACCTTGAACACATCATAATGTAATTGAATGGCAGCTCATTTCAATTTAAACCAGCTCTAATCCTCCATTTAAACTCAGATTTCAACATTGGATTATTCATTTTAACTAACTGAAACTTTGTTGGGTTCTTCTTGTGTAGCTAAACTTTGGTTGGCTGGCACTGAAAATGTCAGTCACCTGACTAGTGCTAACATTAGACACTTATTGTGTTTAGCTGCATTTTCACACTTTTAAACATTTTCCCTGTCAGCCATGACTGAGAAGCTTTGTAAACATGCTGTGTCATCAACTGCAGACGACAGCTTCATCATTATTAGATAATGGTTTAAATGAAAATAAAGTAACATTTAAGACCAATAACAGAACTGTTTGTTCAGAACCTTATCACTAGCATGGTTCTGACCCAGGAACCAGTACCAGAAATGGCAGATTTTCAGTGTCTGTTTCTAGTCATGTATGAGACAAAAAGGGCTTAAAATTCTCAAATTTGAGATGCTACAACCACCAAATAGTTGGCATTTATGAAATGCAAAAGTTGGAGAGGAATAGATTGAGGTGGAGCAGAAAGAAAACAGCAGCAGAGAGGGAGAGGAGGGGGACCCAAAGGGTAACATGGCGTCTGTCACAGTGTGAAATCTGCAAATCACTCAGGAACAAAGGCTGGGGGAACAGTGATGGATTGTATTCATTAAGGATGTTACAAGATAAAAAAAATGGCTCTGAATCTCTGAAGCTTTATGTGAATCACTGCTCCCTTATGAAGCTTCGATCAAGCTTAAAAAGGGAACAGAAGGTAAAATATAAAGGTGAGCAGGAAATCATAACGACATGATCTCTCTAGCTCCCATCCTTTAATATCATAGTAATAAGACATTTTTATGCACTGATGTATCACTTATCTAGATTACAATTCTCCTTAATGAGGGTTTATAATGAATTCCCATCATAATTCTGCACCTGAGACTACTTTCTAGACACAAATTAGCCATGTGGGCTCCATCAATCAGCTCTGCAGCGGCTGCAGCACCAGGACGACTGTCAGCCAATCAGAGTCCCAGAGGTGGTTCTGGCTCAATGGCTCCTCAGCGGCCGTCTGCCTGAGTGCAGGTTTAATATTTAACCTGAGATTTACCTAATGAACAGGAAGAACACAGAGCCACAGCTACTGTCTGCACTGAACACACCCGGTGTCCAGCGTTTCACAACGAGAGAAGGAAGCGGCCAATATGAGACGTCAGGTTTAAGTCAAGCATTAGACTACATCACCCAGCAGCCTCCTGGTTGCCATGACTCCAAATTAAACCTATAATCACAGACAGAAAACTTGCATTCATCTTTCCCACCGATCATAATATGGGATTCACAGCAATAAAACACATAAAACATGTTTTGGTAGGGGTTAACCGCGACTCCCAGGATGCATTTAGGCAAGAAACAACAAGTGGAAGTTAAAGATTAATGTGTAGATGAAACAGATTTTACGATCTGAAGAGTGATTTGGTTCAGTTTCATTTCTGAGTCACTTTTGAGCAGTGCTGTGTTTTCAGCTTATTACTGCTCTGACCCTGACTGGTTATGGCTTATTCTCCATAGCAACAGAGGCCAAAGGCTCACAGGTGTTGTATCGTTAGCCATCTGCCAAAATCACAGGTGAAATGTAAATCTTCCGAAATGAAAGAAATAATTGGACCTCTGAATTGAAACCTGCCATAATCAGTTCCTGACTTTCTGACTTTCCATGTTCAATAATACTGATGATATCATCTATTGAGACTTTTAACTGAACCTCCTGATGGTCCTACAGCTGGTCCAGGACTCATGTGAGAGCCAGTGTGAGTTCTGCTCATGGTTGGATAGGGAGGATGTGATTTGTCGCTATTAAATCTCCTATAACATGGCCTCCAGGCTTGTTACCTAAACCCCTCTGAGCTGCGGATGGAATCCAATGAATGCAGGAAGGAACTCTGATCCTATAAACCATGAAGCCGAATACATGAGAGAGCTGATCGAGAAAATATAAAATGTTTACATAACAATATTCAAGCCAGACACTGTCCAAACAATCTGCTCTGTGTGTGTACCACACTATACTGTGCTGTACTTTACTCTACTGTGGTAAAGTTTACTTTGCTGTACTGTGATAATCTGCTGTAAAGTTCTGGCTGCTTCCAGTCGGTCCTAATTAGCCTGATCTAGCTCGAGGGAGGAACAGCTCCAGCTCACCGCTGAGTGTTAAACATATTAACCTCCTGTCTTTTAATTATCAACACACTCTGCTCAAGGAAGGAAACTGAAATCACTCTAATTTCCTTTCCGAGCCTAAATGGGGAAAAAAATCTAATCTACAGTCTGCAGAGAAACCAATTCCAAAACACATAAGACCTTCAAATATTCACCTCTGAACCCATCACATAAAATGTTAACAAGTCGCCTCTATCCTCCAGTCCTACATCTCAATGTAGAACATCAAACCACAGGCCAGTCTGACCCTGCAGGTGTTGTGGCTGAATGTTGAGCAGTTGGAAGATTCTTTTATTAATAAAAAGCACTGATACTGTGCAGCAAGGAACATGATACACAGCAACACTGAGGCAATATTACATCAGCTGGGTGTTTGATTGAAGATTAAACGATATGAAGAGCAGGAGGAAAGAAGAGGAGGGAAGCCAAAGTTTAAATTATATTATTGCAACACAGGCGTGTTGTTTGCAGCTGGGAAAAAAACATGAAACACACAAGGGAAAACATATAAAACTGAACACTTCAAATATTTCAGGTTATTCAAAATCTGAGATCATCTGGCTCAAGGAAGACAGAAAATAAGAAAAGACAACGATGACTTCAGTGAACGTCTCGTGGTTGGTGTGGAGCAGGAATAAGATGGTGGTCTCTTCACCAGCTGAACCACTGTCTGACATTATGTCAGGACTGCCTCGCTGCTTTGTTTAACCATAACATGTGACCAGTCAAACAGAGCTGGGTCAGGACCTCGGAAAAATACCACAACTCAAGGGTCTCTATTAACCAATCAGCTGGTAAAAAGCTCTAAAAGGCCCAAAAGAGTGAGGATGTCAGGTAGAAGAGAAGAGTTATTCAAGTTTAATAAAGAAGGACTTTGACTTTATTCATATTCCATGATATTTCATGACCATAGGAACTTTTAAATACATTTAACATTTAAACCACAAGTTTCCAGAATGTTTTGACCTGAGATGCTGCGACTAAACATCTGGGAGATTTGTGGATCCGCCCTGTGATTGGTTCCATTGTTACGTTTCAAACAGACGGCCGTCTCACTGTTTCCGCTGGCAGCTCATCCTCACACCTGCACATGTTTCACGTGGGGTTCCCCAGGGCTCACTTCTGGGTCTGTTCAGAAAATCTCTCTCCACTGCTACGCAGATGATACTTACGTCTACCTCCCCCTCAATTCCCAAAGATGACTCCAACAACTGGTTGGCTCATAATTTCCTTCGGTTACATGAGGACAAAACAGAAATCCTAGTGTTTGACCACTGTTACTGGACAAACATCTGCCCACCTGGCTGTTGAAGTTTCAACAGGCAGATAAATTACAGTGTCAGGTTCAAGCTTCTCTTTTATATTTTGTATAGACTTCTTTTATTCTAATCTTGCTTCATCTCCATTTTATTATGGAAATGCTAAAAATGTTATATACTTGAAAGTAGATGCTCACATGAAAACATGAAAAAAGAATGAAAGGTAAAGAATTGAAAGAATTATTTGAAAAACATGAGGAACATCTTATAGATTTGTCACAGCTAAAAGACATGAAATCTATTGGAAAAAAGGCAATCAATCAAATTTTGGAGATCATATTTGTATTTGTTAAATAACATGTTTTTTATAAAAGGCATTCATAAAAATGTATGTAATGTCAATATTTTTTAATGTAAAAATATATCTATTTATTATTATAATTATTATTATTTATACACACTACACATAAAATTGTCAAAAACTAGAAAAACGTATTGTATGTAACATCTGACTCAGGCAATGTAACAGCTGACTTATGCAATGTAATTGCTGACTCATGTAATATAATAGCTGACTCATGTAATGACAGCTCATTTTTGTATGTAATAACTGGCTTGTATAATGAAACAGCTGGTTCATGTATTGATAACTGATTCATATATGGAACAGCTAGCTCATGTAATGATGCTGGCTTGTGAATGCTGGACTCACGTAATTTAGCTTATGTAAAGAGACAGATGAATCATTTAATCACAGGTGACTCATGTATGTAACACCTGATTCATGTAATGACAACAGACTCATGTATGGAACAGACTCATGTAATGACACAGCCGACTCACGTAAATCTAACAGCTGACTCATGTAACGGCAGCTGACTCATGTAATGTGAGGACAGCTGGAATGAAACAGCTGACTCATGCGATGAAACGGCTGACTCATGCGATGAAACGGCTGACTCATGCGATGAAACGGCTGACTCATGCGATGAAACGGCTGACTCATGCGATGAAACGGCTGACTCATGCGATGAAACGGCTGACTCATGCGATGAAACGGCTGACTCATGCGATGAAACGGCTGACTCATGCGATGAAGCGGCTGACTCATGCGATGAAGCGGCTGACTCATGCGATGAAGCGGCTGACTCATGCGATGAAGCGGCTGACTCATGCGATGAAGCGGCTGACTCATGCGATGAAACGGCTGACTCATCGGATGAAACGGCCGACTCATCGGATGAAACGGCCGACTCATCGGATGAAACGGCCGACTCATCGGATGAAACGGCTGATTTGTAGAAGATATAACTCGTGTCATGAGACTGCATCTGTTTGCAGACGATTGTTTGTTGGTGTTTGGCAACATTAAACCAAACACCCTCACATTTAATGACATCATTTGTCTATGTAAACAAATTTATCTACAATTTTCTACCATTTTATCACAAAACGACAATGATCAATTATTCAAGAGCAAGTTGCAGCACTCTCTGGTTGAGAGACAGTTTCCAGAAAAATTCAGACTGGAGCAGATCGGCCCTGAAGTATCACAGCAACATAACAGGGACGTGATTCATCACCAGCCGTAAGTGACAGATAGAGAAGTTAACGCCCTGTCTGCTCACTTCATGCACATTAACACAAAAACACACAAAAACAGCAGCAGCACAGAAACATCTGTCGGACTTCCCATGACACCATGAAGCTCCGACCTTCAGCCTCATCACCTCCCTCCCCTGACTCCACGCTGCACAGCAACACAATGCATTTCCCTCTCAGCGCTGAACGGGAACCTTATAAATCTGATTGATTTAGACTTTCACCTAATTGTTCACATAAGGTCCCAAACATCAGGGTGGAGCGGTTTCACTGCCCGTCGGTCTGGGAGATTCCAGAACATGACTTCATGCAGAAATGATCTGCAGCCATGACGACTTCATCTTTGGGATCAGCGCTGATTATCAATAGGGTCGAGTCAGCACAATAGAACCAAAGAAATGTAAATCCTTACATTTAAAACTCATATTTAGATCGCAGGAAAGCTATGAGTTTCCCATCATGCACTGGGGTTTAACTGCCGACATGCCAGTTAAACCCCAGTGCATGCTACAGCTCACTTATCGTCTCTTATCGATCTGACGTCAGCTTGATGGCAAAGCGAGTCAGTAAATAGAGATGTGCCAAGATTTTTACCTCCATTGATGAATAATTATTTTTTAACCTTTTCTGTAACACTGCTCTCAAGTTGATGGTAACGGTATCACATCTTTTTGTTCCACATCGTCTTTGAAATGCTTCCATACAAAATAATTCTTCTAAAAGCAGAAACTGCTCTATGTTATTTGTCAGTTCTGGTTTTCACTTGTGTCATCCATAGAGTTTATATAATTAGGATTTTATTGTACTGATACTTGTTTATGAATTATTATCTTTAATATTGATTTCAAATGACTGGAAAACAAACACATTGAATAGATTATAGATAATAGAACATTACAGTTTATTCATTTAATGTAACTACGGTTTAGCTACACTAGTCAGAGAAGTGAAGTATAAAGTAATGGAAATACTCAGGTATTTCATGTACTCATGCAGTTGAATAAAAATACTCCATTACAAATAAAAACATGTTACTCAAGTAAAAGTACAGAATATTATTAGCAAAGTCAATTATATTATTATTATTATAGTATTTGTTTTTTCACAGAAAAATACATGTGAGAGCATGGTGCCAATTTCAGATACGTGGTATTAATAGTACTGTATTATATTATATTATTTATATTAGTATAATATATTTATTATCAAACCTTTCACCACACAAAGTGCATAAACATTTTTAAGAGCAGTACAAGTACCTCAAAATTGTACAATACTGTTCTCCACTGCAGATGGACAGGTTGTGAATATATATATATATATATGAATGAGTGTGTGTGTGTGTGTGTTTTTCCCTGAGTGTGAGCTGACAGGTTCATTTATTACTCACCGTGTCTTTCTCCTGCTGCTCCATGTTACAGAGTTTCCTCTTGTTTTTATTCTCCGTCCTCTTCATCACTTCTTCATCACTCTCTTCTTCTTCTGATCTCTGATAGCTTCACTTAGCAGCTGTTAGCTTTCTGTCAAACACTCATCACAGCTGCTTCTGATTCTCTGCATGCTCCACATCTGGAGAAGCCGCTGTGACAAGCTGTCAATCAAACATCAGTCCGGCAGCCCGTTTCTGTCTGAATGTATTCAAACGGCGGGTGATGTTCCTGCTCCTCACGTGACCGTTTATTGATCCACGCGCTGCTCCAGCAGCTGCTAGCTAGCGTTACCTATGCTAGCTTCCTAGCTGCTAATGTTCACCTGCAGCTCCGCGTCACTGTGGCGGAGGGATAGTATTATAGGTCCATGGCGGAGGGTTACAGATCTTTTCCCGCCTCGGTTCGGTGTGCTGTCCCGGTCCCAGGGATCTGTCAGGCGGTGAACGTCCGCACAGGTTCTTCCATCCTCCGGTACGGACCGAGCTCCTCCACAGACCGGCGGCCGGAGGTCTGTATGGACCTGCAGGCTCGGCTCGGCTCGTTTCCTGACTGATTCGGACTCGGCGTCACTGCGGTGTCAAGTTAACAGGAACTAGACACACACCATAGCGCGACTTCTGGTTTACTCCTACCAAAATAAAAGTCAATTCTATAGCGACTGGTGTAATGTAACGAAGCTTAACTGTTTTTTAATGTTTCGTCAAAAACATAGTGTATATATATATATAGTGTATATAGTGTGTATATATATATATATATATATTCACACTTTTATTTAACACCATGGTTGTATGCAATTTCTCCACTGTATGATAAATAAAGGATTATCTTATCTTGACAAAGTTAGAAATAATGATTTGTATTTTAAATAACATTTCTTTCCCTTTAAACTTTGCTTTCATCAAAGGAAACTCAATTGTATAGCTTCTCTAACAATAGGATTGGCACATGAAGGATTTTCTAATCATCTATTAGCCTTTGGATGCAATAAGAAACACATTGTACCATTAGAACACTGGAAGGATAGTTGCTGGAAATGAGCCTCTATACACCTATGTAGTGTTTTTCTTGTCTTTATTAAAACAAACAGTGCCTTTCTTTTAAAAAATAAGGACATTTATAAATGATGTATATGATATATATATATATATATATATATATATATATATATATATATATATATATATATATATATATATATATATATATATATATATATATATATATATATATATATATATATATATATATATATATATATAATGAGTTTTATGAGTTTTAACATGAGCTGCTGTCACTCTATGAGCTCTCTGGAACTATACTAAATACTAAAACTATTATTTCAATTCATGAACTTGAAATAAATTATCTATCTATCTACTATCACATTGTTCATCAAAAATTATGAAGGGGATGAAATGTTAGCAAAATTTGATCTAAAATACTGTGATATACTCAATATTGCGCTGCCTCTGCCTGTCTCAAATGCTTTATTTTGAAAGTAAACACGTCTTGATTCCGGATGCGTGTTTCCTGTCTCGGGTTTTAACTTTACAATCCACGCAGCTGGATTCGTGAGTCCTACTGACCGATCGCATGCTGCTGTTTTATATCAAATGAAAAAAACGTTTTTGTTTTATTTATTTTTTTTCAAATGTATATAAAATACCATCTTTTGTGTGTGTGTGTGTGTGTGTGTGTGTGTGTGTGTGTGTGTGTGTGTGTGTGTGTGTGTGTGTGTGTGTGTGTGTGTGTGTGTGTGTGTGTGAGGCAACGTAGAAGTCTCAGGATCTAGTACCGGTTTTGTTGTAGATTGCTGCCACCTGCTGATTTTACTACTTTCTGAGCAGTGATGTAAAAAGTATTCAGAGCCTTTACTAAAAGTCCTGTAAACTCCTACAGTAAAAGTACAAAAGTATTATGACCTTGTTATGTACTTTGTATTACTAAGTATTATGTACTTTGTATTACTAAGTATTATGTACTTTGTATTACTAAGTATTATGTACTTTGTATTACTAAGTATTATGTACTTTGTATTACTAAGTATTATGTACTTTGTAATACTAAGTATTATGTACTTTGTATTACTAAGTATTATGTACTTTGTATTACTAAGTATTATGTACTTTGTATTACTAAGTATTATGTACTTTGTATTACTAAGTATTATGTACTTTGTAATACTAAGTATTATGTACTTTGAGCATGAGAAGTACCTTTTAGTCTAAACTAGACTACTATAATAAATGCAGTGAAGGAAGTTCATTAGTACTCATGAGTCGCTGCATCAGCAGCATTTGATTAGTGAGTTAGTTCTGTGATTGATTGATTGATTGATTTTTGTCATATTTATTTCTGTATTTCTTCATCCACATGTTAATGAGAGGGCGGACCTTGATGCTGTCACTCAACACTCATTTAGATTAACCAATAGCTGTTAAGTGACATCATCAGTTTACATCCCTATGTAATTTAATGATGCAAATATTCTACCCTTTTCATTTCATTTCATTTCCCAACTATTAAGTATGAATTATGTAAATTGGTTCTAATTAAAGAGTAGAGAGTGTTCATGTAGCACATTAACATTTAATTAATGACATTTAAGGATGATGTTAGTCTAAGTAGCTGAACATGTGACATATGTCTACATTTGAGGAAACAGTTGAACATAAATGGATTTTAAATGGTCTTCATTAATAATTCTTCACTCTGGTTGAATTGGAGCATTTTTGGTTTATTTATCAGCACATTCAAGCATTATTTCCAGCAAAAATGTTGAGAAATATTCAGAGAATAGTAAAACTCTCCCAGAAGCAAAAACAAGACAACATTTGACTTCTCTCGAAGTCTTTTAATGTTGGCAGCATCTTTCCCACATGTAGAGTTCTGCAGAAGACAAGAATGTCTTGTAAACTAATCAGCAGAACAGCAGATTTGATTTTTATTTATTAGTATTTAAATAATATAAATACATGTAGTAAGATTTTTTTTCCACACAATCACAGGTTATACATCAGATTGATTATTACATTTCCTATCAGGCAGTTTTCTTTTTCACTACAACACAGTTTAGAGCAAAACAAATTCCATATAAAGCCCATTATATACACTTAAAACACTGGGCCAAGAAAGGGTAATATATAAATACCATGATTATATATGAGCACAAGAACAACTGATTAAAACTATTCTGACCATTAAATTAAATAACATGATTATGGACATGTCATTTAAAAACCATCAAGTGATTCAGTTAAATTCTTACACAACTTCATTACTGATGAGGATCTTTTTTCCCTTTCAGCAGCCTTTGTCTTTCATTAACAAACAGAAACTTATGAAGTATAATGTTATAATATATATAGTATTTGTGTGTTCTGATTGGGGGAAAATATTTGTGGAATCAGACGATTTGCAGCTTTATTGTTTAATAATGAAAATACGTAAGTTCATACAGAGTTTGACAAATTGTATGAATCATGTGTGAGCTGACTGCTGAGGGTCCATGACAATAAACTGATTCTGACTCAAACTTTGGACTGAAACAGACCAGCAGTCCTCCACCAGGTGAGGGTTGAACCTGTCTCTCCACCTCTTTTTCTTTATGAGGTTATTTACAGCAAATTATTACAGAACTCAAAGTTCAAATTTTCTCAACCTTTGACCCTGTCCCTTTTTATCTTTGTTTTAAGATTTCCTAGACTTCCAGGTTGGAAAGGAACTCCTGTATTTCTCTACACCTTCGGTTTCTGTTTTTTCCTTGAATCTTCTTCAGAACTTTGATGCTGTTATCGCGAAAGTATGATTGATGTGCTATCTCTGCCGCCTTCATGTGATATTCGGTCGACCTGCGGGAATCTTGTCGTTCAAAGTTTAAGTATTTTGCGTAGTAGTTGTAAAGCACCTGTTTATCTGCAGGTTCCAGATCCTTTTCTAACAGTTCCTGGTAAATCTGGTCAGCTTTAGCCTGACCATGAACAGACTTTGCGTAAATATTTGCAAGATCTATTTTCTTCACTAGTGAAGAATTCGGGTAAAGAGAAATCACTTCTTTCAGGAGCCTGATGGCTCTGTCTATCATGCTTTGTTTTCTGTGACCGTACCTGTCAAAAATGAGTTTCCATTTATAGCAGAGTGCGACGCATCTCTTCAGGTATCGTTCATCTGGATGTTTTTCCAGAGCCTCCTCTGCCAGAGCAACAGCCTCATCAACAGATACGTACTGTTGGTAAACCCTTAATATTGCCTTCATACCACTGTAGCTGCTGACAGGATTTCTCAAAATCTTTTCAGCTAACTCACGCGCTTCATCTTTTATTCTCTCTCCTTTCTTACCACGTTGCTCAAGGTCTTTAGCAGCGATATAAAAGTTCTCTGGATCCTGTTCTTTGGCCATTTTCATTTTCTCCAGGATCTCTTCCTCCAGTGGTCCATCACAGTGCTTCAAAGCACTCACTAACGCTAAGACATGGCTGGTCTGCCACTCCACCATGTCCGGCTGCATCCTGATGGCTCTCTGGAAGTAATCTGCAGCCAGCAGCTTTTGGTCTTTGCTGAAGTTCATCAGAGTCCAGGCTTTTTCAGCGTAGATCTCTGGATGGAGCTCGTCCTGGGATGGAGCTGGGTATTCATTCAGCAGGGCCTGGACCTTTGACAGGTATTTCTGACTCTCTTCCTGCTCTCCCAGGTGGTGGTGCAGCCAGGCCAGGTTACCATAGTTCACCACCAACCAGGGACCTTCACCTGAGTCTTTGTTTCTGGACTGGAGGAAGGCCTCTTTGGCCCTGCTGAAGAAACTGTGGGCGTCCTCGGTGAAGCCCAGCTGGTACTGAATGTAGCCCTGCAGGTTGTAAATATGACCCAGCCAGCTGTTTCCCTCCTCGGTGCCGATGTCCTCCAGCTTCTCCCTGAGCCGTAAAAGTTTGGAGCGTCTAGAGTCGATGTCCCAGGTGAAGTGGCACTGCAGGGCCTTCAGTTTGGCCTCCAGTTCTGAGTCAGTCTGAGCAGCACTGTTGGAGAAGAAAAGTAACGTAGTAAAACACATCATCAGCATATTAATAGAACTGGTGCACTGCCTGTTTGGAACATGCTGATTGCTTGGACCCTGAAGTGCTGCTCACAGTGTTATCAGAGGGTGTTTCTGTTTGGAACCTGATCAGTTGGGAGTCAGAAAAATACTTGACCTGGAAGTTGAGAGCTGCTCATCCAATCAACTTCACACTCACACTATTCACTACATTCTCTTGGATCCTCAGAAACAAAACCTCAGAGTGAGAAGGTGATTAGATACATGTTTCTCCAGATATGTGAAGGACAGACAGATCCCTTCCCTTAAAGTTAGATGATGATGCTACAGCGCCACCTATTGGTCACTCAGACTTCATATCTACACATGTTCAATGTGGTTCCAATAGTACAAAGTGTTCAAGAGATGAACATCTTTTGTAATATAAGCCCAACATTTTAGAAACTTTGAGTCTTAACTACATTAAAATTGTCTGAAATATGAAATATATCATGTTTGTCCGGCTCCATCCAGAGATGTTCTGAACCAAATATGGTTATGATTTTATGAGGAAAGGTGAAAAAAAACAGATTAAGACAAAATTCAAAATGGTTTAAAATCTATAAAGACGTAAAAAGCTATGACGTATGTAGATACATTTGTCTGGACCCACAGAACCCAGAATCCATTGTTCAGTTCCAAAGTTACAGGCCTAAATATAAAGTCTGTTGTTATAGTGCCACCATCTGGACACATCTAAACACACACACACACACACACACACACACACACACACACACACACACACACACACACACACACACTCACACACACACACACACACACACACACACACACACACACACAAACACACACACACACACACACACACACAAACACACACACACACACACACACACACACACACACACACACACACCTGTTCTCTTCATAGTTAGATCATGATTTGCTCTAAGCTTGATATGTTTGAGTAACTAGTTCGTGTCATGTTGGTAATGAACAGTTCAGAATATGTTGATCTATGGTCATTTGCGCCACCTGCTGGCAGAATAATTAATAAAACAACAGGGACCAACAGAACCAAACAAACCCGTCTGAAAGACAGGAAGTGAATGAAAGAAGGAAACAAGGAAGACATGAAGGAGTGGACATGAGGACAGAATTAAAGAATTAAAACATGATTAAACTGGAATACACACACTGGGGTTTCATGGCTGATTCTGACAAAAAAATGATAGAATGGAGAGAAAACAACCATTTAAATGATACCGAGCAAAATATGTATAGATTATATATAAATATAAAACATGATAAGAAGCATGAAATATAATAAAATGGAGAAATGAAAGGCAAAGAAAGAACAGAGCGATGGAACAAGAAAATAAAAGTCAGGGAGGACTCAGCAACTCAGACTGGGTATAAATCCTTATCTTTCTATCATGTTGATATTGGAGGAGAGACTTTCTAAAAAGACATTTCCAGACTCACCTCATCTTCTTCTGTCCTGTTCTTCCTCTAAAGATCAGCCTGAATCAGAAGCTCTTGTCCAGTTTCTGCTTCGCTGTGAAGTGATGTTGATCAGAATATTCTGCTGATGCAGAGAGGTTTTATTTAGAGGCGGGGCGACGCAGAAACGGACAAGCGAACAGACAGAAGTTCGCTGCGAACTGCAAACCTGCAGAAACTCCGCTTCTGCAATGCGCATCTGGAGTCCCGCGACTTCGCGCGAACAAAATCGAGGCGAAAATGCGCTTCTCGTCCATCACAAGGTTTCTTTAGTTTCGTTTCCTACCAACAGAAACTCACTGCTGCTGCTGTCAACTAAAGCAAGTCATGACTCATTAAAGAATGAGTCCACATTGTTTCAAGTGTCATAAAACTTTAGTTTGAATATGAACCATGTTGTTGCTGTAATTATTCCTCCTGTTCATACTGACAGTAGAAGATCTTCAGACAGCTTATACAAAATCAAGAAGTTAATATGAAGCTTCAGTCAAATCCTGCAGAAATGTTTTTAGTGATATCAATTCTAATCTGAAAATAAACTGACGTCAGCAAATCAGGAGGCTGCTTAACACCAATATTCAACAGCAGGATGAGTTGAGTAGCTGCTTCTGAATTTCATATAACAGCATGAACAAACAATATATTACCAATAATACTATTATTATTAGTGTATGATTAGATTAAAATAAAGTCTTAGTTTCTAGAATAAGAGCCAAAAATATTAACATTATGGTTAAAATATTAACAACATAGGATTCTTTTTCTAAATGGAAACAAATCTGTTCTAGCTCAGAAATGTGGTGAGTTTTCAACTTAAATCCGAAGTCTTACTTATCCATTTCATACCTCATTCCTTTATTTTCCTACTGTCCTTTCAGTCCACATAACAATCCTTGTTCAATTCTTTGGTTACCCAAACATGTAACATTTCAAAGCATATGACATCAAAACTTTTAAGTTTGTGTTTATAGATAGTGCTGTTGTTTTGTGGTTGTCAAAAAACACCTGACATCTTTGCCTGTGTCACTTTCAGGGCTTTGGAGCTGTTATCTGATTGGCCTCAGCCAAATATCACTCAGAAACAGCCAGCCAATTGAAAGAGAAGCTCATGAATATTCATGAGACAGGCCAATTACAATCAGTTTTTTCTGGAGCCGATCAAATTGTTGCACTTTTGACCACAAATCTATCATGTTGAGGGAACCAAAATTTCAAATAAAGCCCAGGAAAAAGCATGGAATCGCACCTTTAAACACCATTTGGTTAATGGGTGACGCAGTAACAGCATGATCTTACTATAAAGGAAAGAGATCCGTCTGTCTGACTGTCTCCTGCATATCTGGAGAAGCAACTTCTTACTTAGAGGTTGTGTTGCTGAGGATCCAAGAGAATGTCATGTGTAGTGTGTGTGTGAGCCATTTGAATGTAAACATGTTATTTTAAACTACACACAGTTTCTACACAAACTGTGTGTAGAATGTTTATTTTTGAATAATCAGAATCATTTCTTCTTCACACATGGCCTGAACAGCATCTAGGAGCTTTACAGAGATTAATTTCATCCATGTTTCTCCAACTAAAGATGGAAGGAAGTGATCAAGGTGATCAAATATTTGACCGAAAAGAAGAAGAACCAAGAAAATGTAAGAAATTGTTTCGACCTTGCGACAAAGTCATTCAACACCGTGACGTAAGCGAATTAATCAATCTTTTAATATCTTTTTTTCTTGAATATTTACATTTCCTGATGTGTTTTAGCTACATATAGGCCTTTAAAGACAAATACCGTTTTGTATGCAATTAGTAGATTAGTACTCAAACCCTTCATTCATGTAAAAAGAGAAATAAAAGTCTTAGCCTACTTAAATAAAAGTAAGTAAAATGTACATTCATGCAGATTGTGTTATTGCTATTACTGTTTTATATTATACTGCTTGTTTTTAATCAAATATTTTTGGGGCATTTTAATGTTTAAGTTTATCAATGTGGAGCCATTTTGACATACTTGTAGATTAACAGTAAGACATCTATTTAAGACAACAATTTAATAAAACATATATTATAGAATATAAGTGTATGGTAAGTTCATGGAAAGAATGTATTAATTAGCCTATGAGTTGTTGAGACTGTTGCTTTAAATTATCATGTGAGCCTTTAGAGCAAATACCATATCATATACATATTCTTTTTACTGTTCAAATATTTAAACTTTTAATGCAAAATATCTAAATCAGGGGTCTCCAATCCTGGTCCTGGAGATCTACTGTGGGTGCAGGTTTTTGTTCCAACCAAGCAGGAACACACATGATTCTACTAATTAACCACTTGCTATGAACCTTCATTAGTAGAATTAGGTGTGTCTTTATAATGTGCTACATTTATCTCACAGCTTTAGCTACTTTTTAGATGCAAAATTAAATATTTTATAAATATTTTACAATATTCTATTATCTATATTTTATTAAATTTATGAATTTAACAGTAAGACATCTACACTTTGTCATTGATAATAAAAACAGATAAGAGTATTTGACTCTAAAAGCCTATAAGTAGCTCTAACACGTCCTTAAATGTAAATATTCAAATCAAATAGCCTACTGCTTAATTTACTTACCTCTGTCCTTGATCACTTCCTTCCATCTTTAGTTGGAGAAACATGGATGAAATGAATCTCTGTAGAGTTCTGAGATGCTGTTCAGTCCATGTGTGACGAAGAAATGATTCTGATTATTCAAAAATAAACATTCTACACACAGTTTGAGTAACAACCATGAAACATGTTTACATTCAAATGGCTCCTGACTGCTGGTTGAGGACAAACACGTTGCACAATGTAAGAAGAACCTCATCTCTGCTTCAAATTGTACT
This sequence comes from Lepturacanthus savala, assembly GCA_030544235.1. Classification (NCBI taxonomy): domain Eukaryota; kingdom Metazoa; phylum Chordata; class Actinopteri; order Scombriformes; family Trichiuridae; genus Lepturacanthus; species Lepturacanthus savala. The sequence goes on from CM060481.1 coordinate 7,254,387, forward strand.
GTAATCATATTTGTAGGCTAATGTTTATCTGATCAGACACCACTGTATGTATTATATAATAATAATAATACACTAAGTATAACTATGTTATCTGAATTTTATGTATTGTATTGCTTTGGCAACATCTTTATTTGTTCATGCCAATGAAGCTAATAAATTAAAATGAGGTGAACTAACTGGCTCCATGGAGCAGAGACAACATTCTCTGCCTAAATGTCCTTCTTTAAACACACTTATCAATTTGTTGTTTAATGTTTTCTTAGTGTAATTTGTTATCAGGTCTGAACAGCATCTTCACACAGCCAAGAGCAAACTGACACACATTTATGTGCTGACTGGTTTGCGAAAGATAAATGGTTACTGTATTTTCTACAGTTGTATAATGTAGGATTTAAATTACTTTTAAATTATTTCACAATTTTCAATGTTTTTTCTGGAGTGTAATCCCCCTGCTCTCGACTGCCTCCTCTCATACACACAATCATTTATTGTTCTCTGTTTTTTTTCATACCTGTTTTTACTGCAATTTTAATTGAATTGATTTATTTTGCAATTGTCATTGCATTGAAGGTCAATACAATGAAATTAAAAAGAGCTCCAACCTCAGTCATTACTCACACACATCACTCACTTAAAATAAAATAAAAACATATACATATATAGCCTACATGCATACACACATACCCATCATTTAAAGTGCATATATACATGTACATTGTCAAATCTCAGTATATTCAGTTTTTTCTGCAAACGTGCAAATAGAAAAAATTACACTGTTAAATTACTCAAAAATTACCATAAAAGTACAGAATGTTTGATGTTTGGTGAAATTTTGGATCATTTGAATATTTATTGAAATTAAACAATGTGAGAAGATTTGAGGGGAAAATCTCTATTTGTTGTAGCTGGTAACAATCAGAGACATGTGAAACATCAGCCGACGACATTCTGCTGTTTGTAACATGACCCAAAACTCAAAGATTGAAACAACTGGTTTTATCTTTAACTATGTGTTGGAGTTTAAAAGCTTATGATATATTACCACTGAGTCAAATCTGTATCTGATGGAACAAAAGCTTTAGATAAATATAGTGGAGGAGAAATATAATATTTACTATGAAATACAAGTAAAAGCACCTCAAACTTCTAACATTATTTGAGTAAATGTGAGTTCCTAACCACCTATTTATAAGATGTATAAGTCCACACTTAATACTGTGAATCTGTCCTTTAATGACACAAGATATGAGAAAGATTTTTACTAACAGCTGCTGCTGAATATGTGATGTCACACGTTCCAGAGAATCAAAATAACAATCAGAAATAACTCAGTTGATCCAAAGAAGATGACAACCAAAGATGTTGTTTTGTCCCTTTTATTGAAAAGGTTCTTTACTTTTTACCTCAAAACATTTTATTAAAGAGAACATGCTTAAAAATACAGCTGGCCTTCGTCTGAGGACCACCTCTTCTCTCACGGCAACAAAAAACTTTGCATTGATGTTCACGCTCCCTTTAATATGTCCACACAAGCACACAGACACTAAGAAAAGACGTTTGACCTTTGACCTGTGGGGAATCACGCAAACAAATCGGATCATTTTACACCTGATTGCATCACTTTGGTTGGTCTTATTGCTTCATAAACAGACGTGTGCAGTTACTATCATGAAATATATAGAAAACTTTGACTCATATGAAGCCATTAGGACACATGGGCCATTAAAACTGTGCTTCCGAGTGATTGTCACAAACTTGTTCTATTATTCAGCTTCATAGCTAAAACAGATGACAGGGCACTTTAATATCCAGTCCTAAAATAACAAACAGAGCAACCTCTAGTATTGCACAGTAACCCAAAAATTGCATATTTCAGTCAAAGGATTCGAGGGCAGTGAATGTGTAGTCCATGCAGGCAGGGCGACAGAGGAAAAGTCAGAAGACAGCACCACACAGGAGCCAGTGTCAAAGACCCAAGTTTGGAAGTCCACAAATCCTGCAGGAACACTGAAGGAAAGCATCCGGATTCATTCCTGACACGTGATTGTCATCTTGATGGAAATTCAAATATAAAAGTTCAAAACGGGACAAAAATAAAAAAAAAATGAAATCAGTGAGGAGTGTGGTCCATTGGCCTGTTGACAGTAAATGAAATGCTCTCTCTTTTGGACCGTTTATTAAAAACCCATCTCTGTCCACGTGGTGCAGGTTATCACCAGCTTCAGGTCACCGAAGGCGTGTTTCATTAACACTGAGTTTGTGCTCACGGCAGCTTGAACGCTACAGATCTTTGTTTCAGCAGGAAAAACTGGGCTGGACCCATAATATTTAAATATCTGTCGAGTAGTAACAGTCTGAGGATGAGAAGCTAAAACGGAGAATAAATGGTTTCTCTCTTATTATATATCAGTAGTTGGCCATTTTTATGGCATTATTAGTACAATTAGGTCAAAACAAAAACACACGTACTGTACCTTTAAAGAGTATGGCTTTGTTTCCACAAGCTGCTCACACACATGCATCTATTCTACATTGTACATACAGACAGGCTGAAAGGAAGCACTCTGCACAGCGCAGTTTGCTGCAGGGCTACGACGAAGCCCCGTTTCCTGCTGGCATCAGGTGGATTTTTGTTTCTTGAATCTGAAATACAAGACTGAAGTTGGATTGTGGCTGGAAGCTTCTGATTCTCAACTTAGACGAGAGTTGGAACAGAGACCTGTGAGGCCAAAAGCATGCATGAGGACTCAGTACAAAAGCATCGCTCTGTAGTTTGTGGAGATGTGCTCATTTAGTAAGATGCTGCAACAAATCCTGAACGACATCTACATCTTAAAAATTAAAGAAAAAGGATTTGGGAGGTTTTTTTTATCAGTTTTGTGCAGCACAAATGGTACAGTACAACTATGAGAATCACCAGATACCTTTAACATCATGTCAACTATATCTGTGTCAAACAACAGATCTGTGGAGCTGATGAGCTTTCCATTTGTCTCCCTTTCTTCAGGAGGATTTTACCAGCAGCTAGATAATATAAAAAGATGCTTTTAAATCCAGTTTAAGATTAATTTTGATTTGTCCACATTTGAAACTGACACAGAGGGCTCAACGACTGTTTCTTATTTGTTAAACTTTAACCTCACTCGTGCAAATGAAAAAAAAGAAAATCAGAAGCTCCAGATCATAAGCCAACTTCAGCCGAACAGACTAGTCTCATATGTACAAAGGAAACACTTTGGGTGATGGTCTGAACTTCGGCTCTTACAGACTTTATCATCAACGTAACAAAGACAATCGTCCGTGTTCAACGACACATTCATCGCCACTCGGCCCAGACCAACAGAAAACAACAGACACGATGGGAAGATCGCAGAGCCGCTGCACTACAGGAAGGCTGCCTGGAGGGGGCGCACGTGGCGTGCTGGTCCCAGGACAACGGAGGAGTAGGAGGAGGAAGAGGACGATGAGGAAGAGGGAGTCCGGGGTGTCATGACACTCCAACCAGGAGAGCGGGCGGGCTCACAGAAGCCTCCTGTGTTTTCACCTGGAACACAAAGCCGGAGACATTGTTCAGACATGTTGTTTCTGCAGAATCTTTCTCCTGTCCCTGAAGGGAAATTATCTCAGTAATTAGTCCCTAAAAATCCTCAAATGACTCAGTTATTTCCTCAGTTTAACAGTTATCAGCTTCATTGTATTGATCCGTCTCCTCCAGAGAGAGTGTTGAGTCATTCTAGGGTTTGAATTTTGATCTAAGGGAAGAAGTGAATCATGTGAGAGTGTGACGTGCAGCTGGAGGAACAAACATGATCAGTAGATGAAGAAATTACAAACATTCTCTGTGAGTAAACATGGATGCTGACACCTTTGTTAACAACACACATGCCGAAGACATCACTTCCTGTGTGAAGTTGTCCTGTCAGAGATACAACGAGTTAGCATCATATTTATTTTCTGAGGTCGCTGCCTCTGCAGACACGGAAACGTTGCGTCAGCCTGCGAGTCTCTGAGGAGGCGGGACAGTGTTTGACTGACAGCTGAGTCACAGCATGGTCAAGTCCTGGGATACATCCTGCGATATATCATGTGCTACGTCCTGTCATACACTACTGTTCAAAGGTTTGGGGCCACTTAGAAATTTCCTTATTTTTTAAAGAAAAGCACTGTTTTTTTCAATGAAGATAACTTTAAACTAATCAGAAATACATTATATACATTGCTAATGTGGTAAATGACTATTCCAGCTGTACAGGTCTGTTTTTTGGTACGATATCTACATAGATATATTTCAAATAGAAATCATTATTTCTTGTCATGTCATGTCTTGACTATATTTTCTATTAATTTTAAAACTCATGGTGGTAAATAAGAGTGTGACTTTTCAAGGAAAACACAAAATTGTCTGGGTGACCCCCAACTTCTGAACAGTAGTCTACGTCCTGTCATACGTCCTGTCATATGTGTGTTGATCATAAAACCTGTTGTAGTAAACCAGCACACACAGCGGCTCGCTGAGGCACCATTGTTGTTGTTTACACTCATGCAGGCTGAAAACATCACAGCATTAAGTGGGCGGAGCCTTGGCAGATCACACAGCGACAGAAAAGGCTGCGATGTGAAAAAGTTCCACTCTGGAGCTGGGTATCAAAAGATTACGTCTTCGGGACCCAGCAATGCCATTGTCATGGAAACAAAAGCCCCAAATACAACAAAAGCTTCCTGTTTTGTGACAAAATCTTTGCTCTGTAAACGAGGAAGTTTTCATTGTCTTCATGCAAACTCCAAAACATCCACGCTGTAAGCAAGCACCGCAAAGACACACGGCGCCTACCTTTACCAGGCCAAGGGTGTGAGGAGGAGGAGGAGGGTGTGAAGGGTGTGGAAGGGGAGGAGGTAATGGTGGAGGGGGAGGAGAGGGAGGAAGGAGGAAGAGGAAAAGACCCCTGACGAAAGGAGGACATCTTGAGCTGGTTCTCCTGAGGAGACTCAGCGAGTCAGAGGAGAGAATAGGAGGAGAAAAACACGAGGAGAGACAGGAGAAGAGGCAAGAGGAGAGAGAGGAGGAGAGACAGGAGGCGAGACAGGAGGAGACACAGGAGGAGAGAGGAGAAGACAGGAGGAGAGACAGGAGGAGAGGAGGTGAGACAGGAGGAGAGGCAGGAGGAGACACAGAAGGAGATACAGGATGAGAGACAGAAAGAAAGACAGGAGGAGATACAGGAGGAGAGACAGAAAGAAAGACAGGAGGAGATACAGGAGGAGAGACGGGGAGAGGAGGCGAGAAAGGAGGAGAGGCAGGAGGAAACAGAGGAGGAGAGACAATAGGAGACAGGAGGAGAGAGGAGGAGAGACAGGAGAAGACACAGAAGGAGATACAGGATGAGAGACAGAAAGAAAGACAGGAGGAGAGAGGAGACGCTGTTACAAACTGCTGAGGAAGATAAAGAAGAATAGATTAATCAGACAGAGAACTCACCTGCAGGTTTGTCTTTGCTTTCTTCAAGACGTCTCGTGTCCTCGACACTGTAAACACACACACACACACACACACACACACACACACACACACACACACACACACACAGGGCTCATCTCTTATTCATTCCTCAGACACTACGTGGATGTTTTTGTGATGAAATGGTATATATAAATATTATTATTATGGGGTTTGTGACTGTTAGTGTAAAACTCCAGACTCACGTTGGTTGACTATAAAGTGCTCCATGTTTTCTTTGGTGCGGTTGGAGCTCTTCACTCTCTCCATGGCGTCCTTTAGAGCCTCCTCCTGCTCCGACAGCTTCAGACGAAGAGAAACGACCTCGTTCCTCAGAGACGGATCCTAACACACACACACATTTCACTGTCACCGTGGTCCGTCCATTCACAAACAACTCACATCATCTATGATTCATTGAACCAGATGATTATTGATATTCTACCAATAAGTGAAATGACATGTGAATCTCAGCTATTAAAGAGTGTGTCATCCAGTCAGACCAAACCCAGGTCAGCTGGTTCTATGTCAGCTGTATGTGACTCAGCTGGTTCTGACCTGTTCCAGTTCCTCCGAATTAGGCAGAGCTGCCCTCCAGAACATCCGTAGCAGTGAGTCAGCTTCGTCCAGGATCTGTCTCAGTGTCTCCATATCGACCAGCAGCTTCCTGACAGAACCGCAGTCTGAAGGCTGAAGCACAGAAAACACACCAGTGATGATGCAACTCCAAGAAACTCAATTAAACTCATGATTACTAGGAAAACTCTAAGAAAGCTCCAAGTAAACTCAATCAAACTCGATAAAACTTATCACATATAAAACTATTGAAACTCCAATAAACACAAAGAAAACAGATTGTACTAATACAACAACAATGAAAACTCCAAAACAAACTCCAAGAAAACACCAAGAAAACTCATGATTACTAATAAAACTCAAATAAAACTAAAAAAAACCCTCAAGATTACTAAGAAAGTGTCCAATAAAACTCCACAAAACTAAATAAAACTCATATTTCAAACTTATGATTTCAAACTAAAAGCCCACCTGATGCTGGCTGAACTCCTGCGAGGTGTTCAGGGAACAGAGGGCTGTCTGCAGGTTGCGGAGGAGAGCTCCGCCCTCCAGAATCTGCTGCTGCAGAGCCTTGAAGTTGTTGATGTGGCCCACAACATGGCGGCCATGACGGTCAGCTAAGGAGCCGTCTGGAGCCTGCAGCGCCGGGGCTGCTGGGAGAAACAAGGGGTGAAGATTATGAACATTATTATCCTTTTACTTATTATACATGTTTAAAACAGATTTGTGTGTCCAGATATATATGTATATTTTGTTCGGTCAGTGACAAAAATGTCATGTGGTGTAACCCTAAAATACTTGGTACCAGATAGTCTAACTCTCCTTAAAAATGTTCTCAAAAAATAAATTAAAAAATTAAAAAACATGCTTTCAACAAATTTTATATTCTAGGTGGATTAAATATTTAAAATGTAATTCTTTTTCGGTTACACCATTTGATGTTTTGTGTCAAAAATTCTCATAAAATCATGATTTTTGTAAAAAAGAAAAAAAAATGATACAAATCGACTTTTAAATAACAAGAAACTAACACAGGAACACAATGTACATTTAGAGAAACCTGATGAATGCTTCTTAAAACTGTATTTTAAAAAGGTTTGGACTTTCTTGCCAAATATTAGTCACTAGACCCATTGATAAACATAAAAATAATAATGATTGTTATAGAGGAGTAAAAGACAGACTAATGTCAGCCTGACTGACATATTCTAACTTTTTGGAAGAGATTTTTTCTTATCATGGTTTGGTGCTACAACCAAAGGAGCTGAAGCTTGTTGGCTTCAGCTGCCAATTTACTTATGACATCTGTGGACCGTGTTTTCATGTTTTCTATTTATGTAGGATAACAAATGTGTGTGTGCATTGAGACGTCCAGTGGTCTGCCTCACCTCCAGCAGCAGCAGCTCTGCTGTCTGCGGCAGGTCTGTGTACAGTGTGCAGCGGAGAAGAAGGACTGACGAGTCCCGTGTCTCTCACAGGTGGAGAAGGGACGTTGTCTGCGGAGACAAAACTTTTTTATTAAAGATAATAAACACAGAGTCCAACAATTCATGTTTCCTAGAATAATGCATCAGGTTCTCGATGTGACTGTGATTTCTGGTCCAACAGCTCCACAGACATACTGACCGTTGAACATCTGTCTCCTGGCTCGCGGCTGCGCATCGGGCTGTCCGCTCAGCTGCTGCTCCAGCTGAATGTGGAGCTCTCTGGGGTCGAAGGTCGCATTGCTGTGACCTTGGTGGTTACTGTCGCTGGCCTGACCTGCTCAGAAACAAACAGAAACCTGTCAAGACGGACAGCGGACCACTGACCTGAATGTCAGTGACCAGATGACCAGATGTCTCACCTGAGGGTGCGTTCGTGGCAACTCCACACGTTCGGTGATACGCCTGCAGCTCACACTGCAGAGAGCAGAGCAGACTGCGGCTCTCACACAGCTGCTGCTGCAGGACGCTGGCCTCGTGCTGCAGCCTGGAAACACACAAGGAGTAACAACAATTACAATGAATCATGAATCATCTACAACAAAACAACAGATTATGCTAATAAGGTGAACCCACACTAGAGATGAGATTATTGCCAATATTATTGTTATTTTTCAAATGTGGTGAAAAATGAGAATCGTCAGAAATCTGAGTTTTTTCCATACTATAATCAATACTTTTTATGATGTATTTTATATTGCTGGGTAACAAACAGCTGTATTTATTATGATATTAACTTAACATTTGAATTCAACATGATGACACCTTGTTTAACGGATATTAACTCCAGATCTAACTATTTCTAACTATTTATTACGCACCGGTTGATGTTTTCCTGCTTCCTCAGTCTGTCCTGTTTCAGCTGTGCGATCTCCTGGCTGTGAGCTTCTGCATCGGCTTGCAGCTTCCTGCTTTGCTCCGCCCACCTTTCCGCCTCTAGCTCCGCCTCTTTTATCCGGGCCCGCTCCTGAAGCGCCGCCTCCCTCAGCTGCTCCGCCTCCTTGCTGTGCTCTGTAGAGGGACATAATGTGGATAGTTTTTTAACCTGAACCAAAAAGAAACTTCCCAAAGTGTCAGAAACAGGCTGAGTTTAGTCTAAGTTTAGTCAGTTTTCTGTCTGAGTTGTTTTGGTGGACTCTGGCGGGAACATCAGCTCGTACCTGTGGTGGTTTGTTTCAGCTGGTTCTGCAGACTGAGGTTCTCGTCCTTCAGCAGCCGCAGCTCAGCGGACAGCTGACCGAGTGAGTCCAGACCCTGGATGTAGATGTTGGTAGGAGCAGCTCCTGGAGGAGGAGAAGTAGTAGTTACCATTAACTCACATAACTCTTCTTCTTTATACATATTCACTCATACTAAAGAATCACAGAGCAGAAAAAACTAACTTTACAAAATAGTTTTTAATGTGTGATGTAATTGCTTGAGTACACCATCTTACACTTTTATTTAACTTGTCCTGTCTTTTATTCCCTTAAACTTAAATTTTTTTGTGATGTGGACAGTGATATTTTAAAATGCTGCCAATCAGAAATCTTATGGGTTTCTACATTTTAATTCAAATAACGTCGGAATAATGATACGATAATGAGAGACCACATGACTAACCAGGAATAACATGTTTAGCAGGACATGAATGTCATGCTGATTTAATGTGTTGTAGAGAATAGAGGGCTGATAAAATACTTTGTGTAAACCTATTCACCAGAACATTGTAAATGATTCAGTTTGTGCTAACGCTCTTTCTCATTGTCTACTGTTGTCCTGCTGTGTGTGTGTGTGTGTGTGTGTGTGTGTGTGTGTGTGTTACCTTTCTCAGTAGCGGTGCGAGCGAGTCTCTCCTCCAGCTGCTGTCTCAGCCGGTCGTTGGTCTGGATGGAGTCCTCCAGTCTCTCCCTCAGACTGCGGATCTCTCTCAGGTGTTCCTTCATCAGGTCTGAACCTGCACAACACAAACAGACTAAAAATCATCCAATAAACCCAAAACACAACAAACACAACAAACAATACAAACAGCCAAGCACCAAGGCCACGCCCTGTTTTGAGGGAAAAAAATCATCTTCATATAACAGCAGAAACAGGAAAACTGCAGAAAAGCTGCAGGACATGAATCCAGACAATACTGATGCTACCTGCTGACTCATCACATATGCGTAGATGTCCAGAAACATCTGGGTAATAACATCTGGATAATAAAAATCTAGATAATAATACCTGGATAATAACTTTCAGTTATAACATCCAGATAACATCTGGATAATAACATCAAGATAATAACACCTAGATAATAACATCAAGATAATAACACCTAGATAATAATGCCCAGATAATAAAATCTAGATAATAACATCTAGAAAATATTGTCTAGATAATAATGACCAAATAATAAAGTCCGTCAACTTTGTCAGATTATTGGACAGAGAGAAGCTATTGGCTGAAGCAGCATGACAGCTGATCAACTAATCAGATTCAGATATATAAAAACCTTTATGAGATTGACTTCTGGTGTTTTCTATCTCAGAAAAGGGGGCGTGGCCATGAAGGATCCGTATGTGATTGTATGATGTTTTGTTTCATGGTGAAAGTGCAGATTCATTTGTAAACTTCTAAACACATCAGAGTGAGACCTCTCAACACTTCACCGACCTGTGTGGCTGGTACCTGACTGGTACCCCGAGGATCCTGACGACAGGTCGGCTCCTACTCTCATTGGTCGGGCACCATAGGCCATATCCCATAATGCACTGCTCTCCAGGAGGCTGGCTCCGGTTTTCATGGCTGAGCCGGCATCCAGGTTGCTGCTGGCTGCGCTGAAAGGAGATGGCTGGTACCCGTGGTAGGAGAAGGGCAGGAAGCCAGAGGAGTCGACCGGCTGGTGAGCCGACAATGAGAAACCCTGCAGAGGTTTGGACTGAGGAGTGGAGAAACCTGCAGGACAACAACTATGGATTAGACATGAATAAATGCAGGAAAAACACCTGAAGTGGTTAGAAAGGCAATCGAGTGAGGGAAATTCTTTCTCTTGCAAACACAGCAACAAAGATGCAGAGCTGAGAGGGAGGAAGTGGATGGTTCGTTAATCTCCGTCCCTCATCAGAGTTAAAAGATCACAGTAAATCTTCTCCAGCTGGACGCTCCGGGTTCATTAAGCGTCACGTGAAGAGCAGCGATTTAATGAGAGAGAGTGCAGTGTTGAAGATGAAGGCAAAGAGAGGGAGGGGAGAAGAGGAGCAGAGCGGTCAGGGAGATGTGGGTTATTATTATCTCTCTTCATTTCACAGCCCGAACATCTATCACTGACTGTAACTCACGATGAAGGACTCATGCTGAGATGCCTACAGGCAACTACGTCAAAGAAGCAGCATAAAGACACCTGTCTGTTGCATATTTCCACAACCATTCATCCGATCCACTTCACACTGGTTGTGTTGCTGAGATGGGAAAGCAGCATCCAGTGCTAAATGGATCAGACGAGCACTTCCAGCAGGTACACTACCGTTCAAAAGTTTGAGGTCACTTAGAAATTTCCTAATTTTTGAAAGAGGGCCATTTCCAGCAACTATCATTCCAGTGTTCTAATGGTACAATGCGTTTGCTAATTGCATCAGAAGGATGATGTAATAAAATGTTCTATTTTATTTTACTCCTTATGGTGGTAAATAAAAGTGTGACTTTTCATGGAAAACACATAACTGTCTGGGTGACCCCAAACGTTTGAATGGCAGTGTAAATATTCCGAACAGGCCAATCCCCCAACATCGCTTGCTCCGCTCAGACCAGGCATTCGTCTTGAAAAAACAAAGCTGTGCAGCGTTAATGAGGAAAGTCCTCAGCTGATTCAAACAAGGATTCTAGTGGGAAAAAATACAACATTAACTCCTTGTTGTGAGGAAGTAAATGTCACAATGGATTTTCTGTGGTTCTAATCCACTAAAGGCACCAAACAGAGCAAAACTGCTGCTGACTCAGTCACTTTGGTGCCACCCAGTGGTTTTAGCAGTAAACATCCATCGATCATTACGTTGCCACCAAAGTCAAACACAACTTCACATTCAACATAATAGGAACAATTGTGCAACTGGAGCTCCATAGGATGCCGTCAGACACATCTTTTTTTCATTTGTTCAGTTTTTTTTCAAATTGTGAAAGTGATGAATAAAACACTCTCCTCTGCTTGGGAGAACAATCGGTTCCAGATGTCGACTGGAAAACCCTCAAACTCTCATATCAACTCTCTGTTCCCCAAAGTTTTTTTTTGTCAGCATGATTTTCGCTATTGAATCTCTCTGAATTATGCTGCACACGTTTATAGAGCCTCAAAACCACGGTTAGTCGATGTTAGACCTTCAACACAAGCCATGCAGTCAAACCGACGCACTGCCTCTGTCTCCCAGCTGTCTCTGCAGCATCTGCAGCTCCTGATGCACCTCAGCCAGAGAGAAACCCACTCCCCCGTTGCCTCGGTAACGGGGTCGAAGGGCCGTGGGGTCGGGATGAAAGGGGGTGTTGGCGGAGGTAGAGGAATGGGGAGGGAGAGGAGGGTGGCAGGGGGCAGAGGGGAAGACTGAGGCTGGAGCTGAGAGAGAAGGAGGAAAGAAGAGTGAAGTAAAACCACAGGAAGGAAACAAAATGGAGGCAAAGCTTGAAAGAGATGAAGCCAACAAACAGCTGAAGGTTTCAGAGGTGAAACCTCCTCCTCCCACTCCTCCTCCTACCTGTCTGACTCTGTGTGTCTGCTGCTTTATGCGCTGAGCCGGAGCTTCTCAGGCTGGGGCAGCTGAGGCAGGACTGGGTTCTGTGGGATGAGGTGGTGGATGGAGGGGCAGACGGATGGCGGGACAGGGAGCCACTGAGGGAGTGACAGTCTGGAAATCACAAGGGTGGAGACTAAGGACATGAATGATGGAGTATGCGTTTGTCTATGTGTGTGTGTGTGATGAGGACAAACACAAGTCGAAAAACACACTGCAATCTAAATATCACGGCGTGCGCTCCCACCTGCACTGCCTCTGGCGGCCGCGTGTGTGTCCTCCTGCCCGAGCTCGCTGGCAGCGTCCACATCAGAGCAGAGCTCCAGGTCCTCGTTGGTGGAGCCCTGCTCATCGGACACGTAGGAGACGCGGTCCGAGTGGTCGGTGGTGTCAGAGAGGGCGTGGCTGCTGCAGGGCGTGGTGGAGCGATGAGTGTGCTGGTGCTGCTGGTTTAGTTTGGCGCGGAGAGACTCAATGACCTTGTCTTTCTGCTGCAGCTCCTTACTGAGCCTGTGCACACACACGCACGCACGAGCATGCACACACACACACACACACACACACACACACACACACACACACACACACACACACACAGAGAGTTAACAAAGTTAGTTAGTCAGTCAGCTTAATCAATTTATTTTATTCCAGTCTGATTCATTTATGTGTGGCACATGTCGAAGGAAGTAAAACAAATAAAGGACGAATTCTGCTTCAATAACTCAATTAACTAATAATATAAATGAGATATGACAACACTAGTCATGTGTCAACATTACATGAACAAACAACAGTCAATAGATAACAAAACAACAATGTTAAATAAAGACAAGACACACAAACACAGAAATGACAAGTGCATAATTCACCTTTATAACCACCCTTCTAAACTAACTTCTAAATATACAAAAGAGAAAGACCACTGAAAACATAACACACCATAACACAAATGTTCACATTTAAGAAGAGTTCAAAAATCAATATTTGGTACAATAACCCTTATTTTTAATCACAGCTTTCATGTGACTTGGCATGCTCTCCACGTGTCTTTACCACCGTCTTGGGTGACTTTATTTCAGAACAAAATTCAGTGGTCTCTTATTTTTTCCTAGAGCTGTATTTTTTTTTTTTTATCATGACGTAGGCAGGTCTGAGAACAGCTGCATCAGCCGCCTCCTGACTTAAAGGATAAGGAACGTTAATTAGAAGCATGTGCAGGTGAGTGAGTCAGCGCTGATCTGTCCGCATGACCCGACTCACCGAGGCTTTGCTGACTGGCAAGTGTTGAAGTTTCTTAGTGACTCACACATGACTCTGCATCAGCAGCATCATCATACATGATACATGTGCACCAGGTCCCTACAGCTGACATGTTGGAGAAGTTCACACATATCAATATCAGGCTGATACACACACACAGACACACACACGCGCATGCACACACACACACACGCTCAATTTTTAACATCCAGGATTTAGTCATTGTCTATCTGTTGGTGTCATATCACATTTAATAGAGGAATCATATCATGTGACCGTCTTCTTTCTTTTATTTATTACCAAACAAATGAATAGAAAAAATGAAAAAACTAACTGAGGCCCCTTATTTTCCATCTTTATATGTTTATAATCATTGAATTAATGGTTTTAACGAGTATAATGTCACTGGCTCAAAGATTCATCAGTTAATCAAGAAAATAATCTGCAGATCATTATTAATCAGGCATTTTTGATTTTGTTCATATTCGTGGTGAATAATATATGAACTTTTCACCATTATTAAATTTTTTTTTTTTTTTTACCTAAAGTTGTTTTTCATAAATGCTCCATCAACTTCTGTCTCTAACCTTTAGTGAAGGTGTGTTTAGCTCTGTGTTCTAGTGAAGGTCTGATGATACAGACCACATTGAAAGGCTTCAATATTTTTACCCAAACCCGGAAATAAGCTGAAAGTTTGAGGATTCAGAAACAAAAAAGAGGTCACGGCATGAAAAATTAATAAGACGTTTTCTGCATTCTGCAGTATTTCTAGTCAGTAATGAAATTTAAGATAATTTGTAGCATTGACCAATTGAATTCCTTTAATCTAATCAGATTTGCTTGAGTTGTTATTCAAGTGTACAGACACTCAGGTGGAGTTGATCTACTCATCAGAGGCTTGTTACAGGAACTGAACCTGCAGCCACTGTTTATCTGGTCTATGGCTGCGTGCCCCAGGATTCCAGCAGATCACTGCTTAAGTAGCACAGTCAGAAGTCAAACTTTTCCTTTTCCAGATTCTATTTTGGTCATGTGGTGCATTTATTTGACAGCAGGGAGACACAGGGACATGTGAGGAAAGACACGAGAGGAATGACATGCAACACATGGTCAGAAGGAAACAAACTGTGACTCTGCCCCATGAGTTCTGCAGCCTCAAAACTCAGCTCGCTGCTGGCAAAAGAGAGGCTATCTCATCTCAAATCAGGGCTAGACTTTTCTAGACTTAATATTTGTTTCTGGGCTAGAGGTTTTTAGACTAAATGTTTCTAGACTAAAGGTCCCTACAGTTAATGTTCATAGATTAAATATTTCTAGAATTAATATTTCTATACTAAATGTTTCTAGACAAAATATTTCTAGACCAAAGGTTTCTTGATGAAATGTTTTTACAGATTAAAGATTTCTAAACTAAAATTCTTTAGTTTCTAGACTAAAGGATTTTAGATGAAGGATGAAGGTTTTGAAGCTAAAGGTTTCTAGATGAAAGCGTTCTAGACTAAGGATCCCAGAATGTCTCTAGACTAAATATTTCTGGACTAAAAGTTTCTAGGTTAAATGTTTCTAGAGTAAATGTTTCTCAACTAATGGTTTCCGGACTAAAGTTTTCTAGACTAAAGGGTTCAAGACTTAATGTTTCTAGCCAAGATGGTTTTAGCCTAACTGTTTCAAGAATTACGTTTTCTAGACTGAGGATTTCTAATGTTGCAGTGTAGGAATCCTAAAACGCTCTGCAGAAACTGGATCAGTTGTGTCCTAAGCACCATCAGCAGATCAATACATCAGGCTTAATTCCCTGAGAGATAGAAACTTCATCACATATAGAGAATTTGCTAAATAAAGAAATCAGACTCAGCAGCTGCTGTGAAGGAACGCTGTGCTTTAGTGTCTCAGAGGAAGACCAGCAGCTTCTGAACAATGGGTGGGCTCCATGGCAGCTTTTACAGAGAACGACGAGAGAAATGTCCTATTTACTCATGAATCCACGTCTGAGGTGTATGACAGTAACAGAGTGATGTGAGGAGATGAACAGGAGACAAACTCAAACACAGTGAAACACGGTGGGGCTAACATTCATGTCTGGGGCCATTTTTCTACTTTTGGACAATGGTTAATGGAGTCCGCTCTGACAGCAGAAAAGCAGCGCTCGTTTTCCAGAGACACACTGGACCCTCTGCTCGGCATGTTAATGGAGACGGATTCATACTGCAGCAGAATAATGAGCCCAAACACACCTCACAGCTTAGCAACAACTACCGGAAGAGCAAAGACGAGCAAAGAAAATGTTCTTTGAACAGAACCAGAACTGTATCTGTCACCCTGTGCGATACTGTAGCAGTGATGCTGCACTGCAGTACTGTGAGGATGGATACACACAATAAACACATGACTGTTTAAAATGTTGAGGTCACTCAGACAATTTAATGTTTTCTATGTAAAGTCACACTTTTATTTACCACCATGAGTTGTAAAATAAATAAAAAAATTGTATTACATTAGCCGCTAGAATAGTCATTTACCACATTAGCAATGTATAGAGTGTATTTCTGATTAGTTTAAAGTTATCTTCATTAAAAAACAACGCATTTCTTTCAAAAATATGGAAATTTCTAAGTGGCCCCAAACATTTGAACTGTAGTGCAATTCTCGCCCTAAACCCAAAATTTTGAGTTTGTCTTTTTAGGGGTTGTAAATATTGTTCACTTGTTCCCCTCTGCTTCTAGTCTTTATGCTAAGCTAAGCTAACCACACCCTGAGTTTGACTGTAAAAAAGTCACTTGTTTTAAAAGGTGCTCTCACGATATGGACTCTTACTTGTCGAGTTGTGCGAGCAGCGCCCGCCGGTCCCTGTCCGTGTGTTTCTTGAGCAGCAGCAGCTCTCTCTCCTGAGCCTTCCACTCCCACAGGGTGAAGGAGAACAAGGAGTCCCGGTACAGCGGGCTGCTCTTTGACAGCATGGCCTTCCACAGAGGAGCCATCAGCCTCCCCGGCCTGCTGCCGTCCTCCCGGGCTACTGACTGACCATCCCTCCCCTTCCTCCTCCTGGTCTCACTCAGTCTCCTCAGCTGTTAAAGACTTTCTCCGTTGCGGTTATCCTGTCTTCTCTTCTGCGTGTCCAAAAGGGGACGCTTCATTAATGGCGTGTGACAGCAGGTAAAAGGACAGGCTGAGTGTGAGCGAGGGATAAACGGATGGAGGGATGACTGAGCTTGTAGCCGATCAGGTGAAAAGCAGAGCAAATCCTCTGATTGGAATAAGGCTTCCTGGGGAACTGGTTTTTGGTGCCACACACACACACACACACACACACACACTGAGGAGACTACAGGTGCCAAATCTGATTCTATGGTTGCCCACACTGCAGAGAAACATGTGTCGGGTGCAGACTGAACGTTGCTTCACAGCAGATTAAAACATCCAAATGGTTGCATTTCATCATCAGCAGGATCGGTTACTGGAACAGATTGTGTCCGGAGAACAAATCAAATAGTTTTAGCTCCAGCACATAATGAGGCGAAGCATGAAGGGAATTCAAACGTGGCTCCGTGGTGAAAGGAAAACATGACTCAACTGCACGAGAAGACCTGCAGCACTCTCTTTCTTTCTGCTGAACTTGTTCCCTCTCTTCTGTTACCCCGTCTCTGCTGCCTGTCTGGAAATCTAAACTCAAAGGACACAACCTCTCATCCCACCAGCAGCCACACAGCAGCAGGCCTGAGGGAGGGATGTAGTGACGAAAGCGCAGCACGCAGAGGGAGGGGGCGGAGTATAAACGGCGTTCAGGTCCCGAGGCCTCGTGCCTTCACGCTGCACTGATCAGCACAGAAAGAGAGAAACAGGAGCTGAATGAAGGATCGTCCTCCTCTTTCTTCCTGCTCTTTGTGTGTTTTCAGCACACATCTGTCCATCCGCAGAAAAAACACGCGAGCTTCCAACTTCGACACGAGACTGAGTCCATGAGTCAGTTGCGGCTCTTCTGCGTTCTCCTCTTCAGGACCTGCTGAGGAGCTGAAAACGTCCCACGTGGTAGGAAAAAGAAGCTTCAGGACAATTCTCAGCAGAAGAAAACTTCACATCCAGTGTGAGCCTGTCACCAGAAGTCAAACCTGCATCATCCTCGGTTCATCCCCTGCTCACAGGCTTCCAGCTTCACGATGAGTAAATGTTACGTCAGAGAGATCAGAGCTGCTGGATGGTTAGCACCATGTGCTGCTGCTGATGCTCTGAAGCTAACTGATGCTCTCTCTGCTGCGTCCCTCTCTCTCCCTCTCTCTCTCTCTCTCTCTCTCTCTGCATTTAGCTGCTCCTGACCTAGTTCCCTCCCATCCCAGGTCTTAATAACTTAACCTGATTAGAAGCCATGTCAACATGCCCCAAGCCAAATGCAGCCAGCAAAAGCCTCTATAGCATGAAATGATTCACACTCACTGTTCACTTTAAACATAATGCATATATATATATATATATATATATATATATATATATATATATATATATATATATATATATATATATATATATATATATATTAAATAGCAATCAACTGTCATATAAGCTGAATAAAAGTAGACTAAGAGGAGACTAAGAGGACACTGTGAGCTGCAATGATTATTTGATCAATAGAAAATAAAACAGAAACTAACGATAATCATTTTCATCTATCGTCATCATCTCTGATCTATCATCATCATCTATCATCATCATCTTCATCACCTTCATCTTCATCACAACCAACATTGTTTTTATCACTATTAACCATCAACTTTTATCATCATCATCATCATTATCATCATCATCATCATCATCACCATCATCATCTTCATCATCACAACCACCACCACCATAGTCAACATAACCGTCATCATCATCATTATCATCATCAATATAACAGTCTTTATAAGTTAAATCTCTCAGA
This sequence comes from Lepturacanthus savala, assembly GCA_030544235.1. Taxonomy (NCBI): domain Eukaryota; kingdom Metazoa; phylum Chordata; class Actinopteri; order Scombriformes; family Trichiuridae; genus Lepturacanthus; species Lepturacanthus savala. The sequence continues at coordinate 7,272,861 of CM060481.1, forward strand.
TCATCCTGAACTACGATTGTGGCAAAACAACATTTCTCCTTGACATCTGGTTGAACATCTGTACTGCAACATGATGTTAGATTATCACAGCCCCCACCCTCTGTGTGGTTTGAGCTGCGTGTTATGAAACAGAATGTGAGGTGTGGTGGTGTCACAGTGGCTGAACATCCAGGACACGTGTCACTCATCCAGAAGAATCGGCCACAAGCTGCAGCTCAGCCTCAGCCTGGAGAAAACGGCTCATCAAGCACGACTGAAGAGACACTTTCAGACATTATTCATACTCAGCAACTCTGTTCACACGCAGGTGTGAGGAGGATCCACAAATACAGTAAAACTGATTTCACTGAGCTTATGGACACTCAGAAACAGAAGAACAAGCTGAAAATGCAATAAGGAGTCAATAAATATTTATTTTGTTTTCCTTTCCTTCCTTTTCTGGACCAGTAAAACTGTATCATTATTATATTGTGTGAACCACAGGATGACTGACTAACAAGCACATCTGGATCTTTAGTTAGTTGATGTTGTCATGGAACCATAACTTCAAACTAAATCAGGTTGAAAAGCTTCAGAGAGCAGCTAATTGCATTTATTGATAATGTATATTCATAATGTTCATTATTGGAGGCTTGGTGACATCGTGGCGTTTCCCCTCCAGCCCACTGGCTGCTGATCTCTAACAACAACAGGCTGGTGTGAACAAAGAGCAGCGGGGCTGTGTTTGTTCTGACCTCGCTCTGCTCGCCTCGTGTTTCGCCTCATCAGCTCTCTCTTTCTCTAAATAGCTGACCAGATCACTGGACAGCGAAGGTCCGCACTCGGACACTGGCTCAGGCCCTGCTGGTCATGTAGTAATGAGCTGTTTGGTTGGGGAGCACAAATGAGGAGGTTCATCCCCGCAGGCTGGTGGTGATGCCAGAGGACTCTTAGTAATGTGGTGACATCACAGCAGTGTTCTGTCTAAAAGTTAGGACGACAAAGACCAGCAGCAGGACTGAGACTCCACATCAGACTAACATAGCAAACACAGCCGCATCTTCTCCTGAGTTAGCATAGAACAACATGATGGTAGAAATCAAAACGAACAATGACTTCTGGGTAATGAAGTGACAGTTTCTAAAGGTCAAACAGCCACTCATACACTCAGAGAAACAGAGAGATGCTCAATGTCTGGATTTCACAGCCTCGTTTGTACTTTGTTGACTTTGTGATGTCATGCAGTACCTCCCTCCACCTGTAGAGGGTCCTGGCACATCCCACCTGCTCCCATCCTCATACACTTCTTTTTTTGTCTTCCAAGTGGAAAATCAGCCAATCAGAAGAGAGGCTTGTTGAATATTTATGAGACAGATTAGGACGGCTGGTGCTTTCTGGAGCTCCAATGAGGTGTTGTGTGATGTCTGTAAAACTACACTGAGTTGACTTTTTGTACTTTAAATTGCAAATATGTCATTTTTATATCATGTTACAGAATAAAAACTTCAGATAAAACCCAGAACAATGCAGATATGGACCTTAAATAATGAAAATATGTGCTTTTGTATTTGAAAATAAGTCTCCAGGTGCTCCAGGTTCCTGTTGCTGTGAATTCACAGCAAAGTGACTAATTATAAACAAGTTCATCCAGAAAATCCAGTGGAATTCAGAGCATCACGGGTCAGCTGTTTATATTGTTGTGATTTTTGTTGATATTTCGGCATGATTTGTCTCTGCCTTGTACTTCATTATGTGTTATTCATTATATTATTATGTCTGTCTGTGCGTCTGTGACGGTCTAACCGTTCTTCCTAGTAAACCAAATGTTAAATATAAAATATACAAGTACCTGAATGGGGCAGTTTCCCCCTAAAAACTAAACAACTGCATTTAAAGTCAAATATCTGTCTATGACCTTCATCTTTACCAAATTTCAAGGATTCACAGACATGTAAAACAAAGCTTCTAAATATTTGGAGCAGTTGCAGAGGGACATGTCCCTGTGTCTCCTCATTAATCAGCCAATCAGCTCTCATTAATCACTCGGTCTTCAACGGTTATGTGATGAGCGTTTGATTTCTCTGCCCTGAGGAGCCAACGGAGCAGCACCGATACTTTCCACTGACCAACATGCAGCTGGAAATCAAACACACACACACACACACAACATGGACACACAGTTAAATAAATCAAATAAAGGAGCACTGACCGAATGGCGAGAAGCTCTGTCTTTTCATCTGGATCTTCAGGCTCTCCTGTTGGAAGAAGAAACTTTTACTGATGCCACCCTATCTGTTTGATTGATTATTATACTTGGAGGCTGACTCACGTCCGCTGATCTTGGCGCTGACTCGCTGTGCCAGCGCGCTGCTCTGAGCCAGCTGGTCCCTGAAGCACTGGCCCATGTAGTAGTCGATGTCGTTGGCCCTCAGCAGCTCCTCGAAGGCCTTGGTGGTGTCCCCCAGGTGCTGGGTGAGGATGTGGCAGACGCCGCGACCTTCTCGCAGCCGCTGGCGTAGGTGAGACAGCTCTCTGGCCTGAGACTTGATCAGAGAGTCGAACTTCCTGCAGACGCACAAGGAGGAGGACAGAAACAGACAAAACTAGTTGATGCTGTTTTTAATACGTATTTATTGATTTGAATCCTTGTTAGATGAGACCATCAATACAGCTATGACAAGAAAAACTGAAAAGTCAACTACCCCCCAGAACATCCAGCCTTTAAGTATTTCTTCCCTGAAAGTTTCTTGTGAAATTTGCCAGTGAACAGACTCAAACCCAGAGGGGGTTTGGAAAGTTAGATTTTCAGTGTGTTCTTTAAATAACAATGTGCAATTGTGTATTTTCCTGAACATATGAAGACTTTTCCAGCAGAATATCACCAGAATCATTGAGGCTCAAACCTTCCTGGAGCAGTATCCCCCCCAACCACAACCTCATCTGGCTTGAAGAAAGACATGTTTAGACCCTGCAGAGGGTTGAGTTTGTGGCATTAGCTCAATCATAATATGTTTATCTTGGCTTGTTTTTGAGGTTGTATTTTATGGTTTGATTAGTTTTACCACATATACAAAACAGAAAAGATAGTTTATATCTGAAGCTTATACAGAGAACAATTACATTATGGGATGAAAGGGTACACTTATTTGAGCAATCCCATTAGCATGAAACTGTTCTTTTCCTATGGTACCTGTTACCATTTTAGTAACTCTTTTGGTTGGGGGATGTAGCACACAGGACCGGTACCCTAGGGGAGGAGCCTATTTCAGTTAAAAGCCCTCTTACACAGTGGAAACTCAACACTGTCCATCACTGGCATGAACCGTACAGATACACACCGTGTGCTGTACCAAGAAACAACAGGGGTTCTTTTACAGCAGTTGTTGTTTTTTATGCGAAAACAGTTATTGTCTTGAAGTTGTTTTGCATCAATTGACACCATGCACAAGCCAATTGAAGTATGAGGTCAGGTAGCCAGCTTGAAAGCCAATGAGGATCGACTATGAAAGTTTGACCACATTTAGTTTGATGGAGAGCAGTGCAACCCAGTGAAAATTTCCTATGATGAGACCATCCAAATCTGACAGCCAATAGCCAGGGCTTTAGAATGACATGTGACATGCAACATGAAGGAACTGTGATATTTGTAAATTTGGACATACCATGTTTGCAAATAAGACTGAAAAAGGTGGTGTGTCTTAAGAGGTCCTGCTGACATTTTGCTGCTCGGTTGGTTATGTGTTTTTATTGTGTCAAAATGCAGAATCTTTGAATCGACACCCTGTTCCAAATTATTATGCAAATTGTATTTAAGTGTAATAAAGATTACATTTTTAGCTTTTCAATTAAACTCGTGGATGGTATTGTATCTCAGGGTTTGCATCACTGAAATTCAATCTCAGACACCTGTGATAATTAGTTTGCCAAGTGAGCCCAATTAAGGAAAAAATAATTAAGAAGGGCCATTCCACATTATTAAGCAGATGACCATTTCCAAGCAATATGGGGGGGGAAAGGATCTCTCTGCTGCCAAAAAGCATTAAATAGCATAATGCCTTTGACAAGGTATGAAAATCTTAGATATTTCACAAAAACTTGGGCGTGATCATCGTACTGTTAAGAGATTTGTGGGAGATTCAGAGCACATATGGGTTTATGCAGATAAGGCACAATGAGGACGGTTTTTGTCAGACAAAAACCTCAGATTAAGAGAGCAAGGTATAGGATCCTCCAGAGGTCATAGTAATGCATAAACCTTCTATTCAGCCACCCCTAAACAATGGTCAGAGGCAGACATGGCTGCAGTGGGCCCAGAAATACATGAAGACTAATTATCAAACAGTCTTGTTCACTGATGAGTGTCGTGGTCCAGATGGATGGAGTAGTGGATGGTTGGTGGACAACCACCATGTCCCAACAACGCTGCAACAGCAGCAAGGAGGTGGTGGAGTCATGTTTTGGGCCGGAATCATGGGGAGAGAGCTGGTCAGCCCCTTTAGGGTTCCTGAAGATGTGAAAATGACCTCTGTCAAGTATGTGGAGTTTCTAACTGACCACTTTCTTCCATGGTACAAAAAGAAGAACAATGATTTCTGTATCAAAATCATGCTATGGGCATAAAAGGAGAGAAATTCATGCTGTGGCCTCCATCCTCCCCTGACCTCAACCCTATTGAGAAACATGGAGCATCCTCCAGTAAAAGATCTCTGAGGGTGGGAGGCAGTTCACATCCTAACAGCAGCTCTGGGAGGCTATTCTGACATCCTGCAAATAAATCCAAGCAGAAAGGTCAATGGATACAAGAATTGATGCAAAATGGAAGCTGCTATCAAATAAGGCATCTTATGTTAAAATGAACCTGTTAAGATGTTTTTGATTGAAATTGCTTTTGAATTCAGTAAATATGACCCACTAATCCTTTAGATTCAAAAGATGAACATTTTTACTTCATAACAGCCGATAAAATGTTATGAAACTCTGTTATTATTATTTTTGAACAATACTACTATCACTGTAAGATTTGTTCAATAACATTTGAATTCATTAAAGTAACGGTTGATGACTTGAAAATTATACTGACTGTTATTGCATCGCCAATTTACAAAAATCTGAGAAAAATATCATTTGCATAATAATTTGGAATGCATTATAAATATTGTTCATGTCAGAAGATCCCTGCTGGACACCAGAAGCCTCCTCCTGCACTGTAAAGTCTAACTTCACTGTATCTGCACTTTAGCTTTACACATCACACTTGTACGAGTTGCATACTGGACCACGACTGGCGCCAAAGTAGTTATGATGTCAAAAATCCTGCTTTCACACATCCACTGACAGAAAAACTTTCCTTCAACGGATGATGTGAAAACCAACCATGACAGAGAAGAGGATGTGACTCCACTGTGTGAATAGCCGTGTGGTGATGCACTGGTGTGTTTAGGATGATGAGAAGCTTCAGTGTGAGGTCACACAGGGCAGAGAGGGACAGCATGTTCCAGCCTGGGGTCTGTTAATCTCCTCTGACCAACCGTCAGCATTTAAAACATCTGTGGCTGCGCCTGATTAACTCTGACACTGATTAATGATCTGACATCATGGTTCAATATCGGACTATTTTCTCCTTCATATGATCTTAATTAAGGTGACAGAGGGTTTAATCTGTTTACTGCACAAAGAAACATACATATTTGAAACTTATATATGAGAGACATGTATTTATTTATTTATTTGATTTGGTTACAGTCTCTTTATTTGTGATAAGTTTGTTTAAATTCATGCTATTTCATTCCCTCTTTATTTTCAGTTGCTTCTACCTCTTTATGATGATTGTTACGATGCCGCCAGTAGCCTACAACTCAACAGCTTAGAATATTATGTCACATTAACAACCAGCAGCTTAGCAGGCTCTTAATCCCTCCATTAGTAGGCTTTTAATGCAAAATATCTGCAGGAAGAACTCTATTTATAATCACAGGAAGTGATTCAAACATTTTGTTTAAAGTTTAAAGACACGTTTAGGTGGGAGCAGCCGAGTTAGCGTCCAGTTACAAAGTCAGAAGAAACGATATAATAAACATGACCATGACCGCAGGCTATTGTTAGCATGCTCTGCATTGTAGCTTGCGTATATCACATGAAAAACACGTCACTAACACTCTAGCAGCATTTTCATTGTACAACAATACTCTGCATTCAGCTAGTGCAAAAACACTAGTAAGAAGTACAGGATTACAGGATTCTACTAGTGTTTACAGCTGTGGCAGCCATCTTGGGATGTTAACTTAGAGGTGGGGCACTACAAAAATGTAATCTTAACAGTCAGTCAGTCAGTCATTTTCTATACCTGCTTATTCCTCATTAGGGTCGCAGGCGTAATCTTAACGAATAAAAATATTTTATTTTAGTACAACTAGTCCAATATTGAGTAGAATTATCTTGATTTTGTTTAATTTGGCCATGTTTTTAATAAGATTAAGTTGTCAGCGTTTTTAATTGAGAGCAGAGTATTTGGGACTTTTTATTAAAATAATAAAAAACAAAACTCAAAATAAGTAAAATTATCTGCCAATGGAATAAGATAACTCAAGATAATTCAACACAATAATAATTGTATTTAGTATAAGATATTTTATCCTGATAATATTTCATTTTTTACAGTGTGAGGGTTTCCAACTTTCTGAGTTTTGGAAATCTGATTTCAGGGAGCGTCGAATTGAAATTCCCCAATCAGAACTCTGAAATCCCAACTTCCCAGTACAAATGGAATGCAGCATTAGTTCCCATGATGAACTTCATTTCAGTTATAGATATTTAAATGTCAGTCAGTCATTTTCTATACCTGCTTATTCCTCATTAGGGTCACATGGTCTGCTGGAGCCAATCTCAGCTCATTACGGCGAGAGGCAGGGATACACCCCAGATGGTCGCCAGCCAATCGTGGGGCACACAAGGGGAGAACATGCAAACTCCACACAGAAAGGTCCCAGACCCAGGACCAAGGAGGTCTTGAACCTGCAACCTTCTTGCTGTGAGGCACACCGTGTTGCCCACTATGTAAATGAATGAATGAATTTTTTTAAAAAACTTCTTTTCTCTGCTGTATTTCCTGTGAATTAAGAGAATCTGTAACTCCTCCCACTCACCCCGGCCAGGTGCCAGACTGTCCCTCCTCGCTCTTCTTGTCTCCTTTCCTCAGCTGGTCCTCTAGTGCGTCCACACGGGACACCAGCTCCCGCAGGTTCTGGTCTGGGTGTGGGTGACGAGGTGAAGCCAGCGGACCACCATCGGAGGACTGCCAGCCCTCGTCGTCCTCTGCCCCACTTTGGGAGGGCGAAGCCTGGAAAGACCAGTTGACTTTGCGGGGCGTGCAGGGCCCGTAGTCGCTGGAGGTGGAGAGGGAGCGGAGGCGGCTCTGGAGGCCGCGGATCACGGCCTGAGAGCGGGATAGCTGCGAGCGAAGGTCCTCCACTAGGCGCTGAAGAGACTCATCCCCATAACCTGAGGGCTGGGTGCTGGTTTTGGTGAAAGCGGAGGTGCTGCTGCCGCCAGCACCGCTGCCCCCCCACCACTGAGACCCACAGTCCAGAGACGTGCACATCTCCAGGTCATCAAACTCTGTCCGAGACAGAAACATCATCAGTTCACTGTTGCTGTTAATACCTAGATCAGTCTCTGACACATGAGGAGCAGCATTGAATTATAAAAAACAATAGCAGTAGTAATAATAATAATAATAATAATTATTATTATTATTACTATTAGTAGTAGTAGTAACAGTAGTAGAAACAATTTGATTCCCCTACTGTCCTCTTCTGTTCTCTACTGTCCTCTGCTACCCTTTACAGTTCTTTGCTGCCCTCTGTTGTCTTTCTCTATCCTCTGCTGCCTTGTGTGTGTGTGTGTGTGTGTGTGTGTGTGTGTGTGTGTGTGTGTGTGTGTGTGTGTGTGTGTGTGTGTGTGTGTGTGTGTGTGTGTGTTACCTGGGCTGCTGGTGTCTTCCCGTTCCGCCTCGTTCTCACTGCGGCCACAAGTCTCATAGCCCAGATCCTGTAGGTCCACCTGGATCTGTTTACTGTCCTGCTGGACCGCTGTCTCTGCTGCAGCAGAAATAGAAGGAGATGGAGGAGAAGCAAAGTTTGAGGTTATTTGTTTTGATGATTAATGAGTGATGATCAGCGTGCTGTGTTTTGATGACTGATTGATCAGTGTGCTGTGTGCCCTCACTGAGCAGCTCTCTGTAGTCTTTGAGCTGTTCGGCCTGAGCCTGCACAGTGGCTTCAGACACCATCAGTCTCTCCTTCAGCTCCTTGCTCTGCTGCTGCAGACGAACCGAGGACACGGCGGCCTGCTGCTGATTGGCCGACAGCTGGCTGCTCATGGCTTCCTGCTGATAAACGGGAAGAGGCAGACACATGGTGATGATTGCATTATTTTTTTTTTATCATAAATCAATACTCACACTACACTCTAAAGTCTTTAATTTGGATTAACGTGTCTCCACAGCTACTGATGAAACGTGTCTGGAGCTTTAATCCTGATATTCAGGTGCCACAGAGATAAATTCCAATGATTTTAGTGACTCTAACGTTTTATACAGCAGAAACATGTTCTTGGACTCTGGCTTCATAATTACCAATAAGGTGAATTCAATGACATGCATGTTGTTGGATGTTGTCTAATGCTAAAACTGCTTTCTTGCTTTCATTGATATAAAATATATCGTCTTTGACACAAACCGGTCCGGGCAGAGCCGTCTCACCTGTGATCCGATCAGCTGCAGAAACTCAGGTCTGGCTCTTCTGCTGTGATCCCCGCTGGTCTGGATGGTGTCCAGGACATGTTTCTCCTCAGATAGACACAATTCACTGTCCCAGGCCTCCCACAGCTCCGAGCCTTCCTCCTCCTCTATGGTCACATCCAGCTCCTCCTCCTCTTCCTCCTCCTCCTCTTCACGGTTCTGCACCTTCTGGTCCTCATTGTGTCTGCTGTCCGGCTGCTGGCTTTCGGTCAGCTGATGCTTCAAATCGTCGTTCTCCGCCCTCAGACTGATTAGAGCTTTCCTTTGAATGGAACCACAGAGACGTGATGCTCTCAACAAGCGTGACCAAACATGAAGAAAAGCAGCTCAAAGTCTCTGAGAACATGTTGCTACCTCATTTGTGACAGTGAGGAGAAGCCTGTCTTCTCCAGCTGAGCCTTCAGCTCTCCCAGCTCTCTCTCCACCGCCCTCTTCTGCTCCACCAGCTGTTTGACCTCCAGCAGACCCTGACCTTCAAACAACATGTCCTGAGAACCTCCAGAGCCTCCAGAACCCTGATCACAGACAGAATTATAATCTTACTTTACTGAATGCACCATCTCTAAATGATCTTAATCCCTGCCTCCAGTGTTTAAAAAGTGAATTTATATCTAATATCTAAGAACTACAGACATGGTAGTTTCAAATTAGTAGAACACAAGCACTAAAGAAGAAATTAAAAGATTAACATTTTTTAACAATATGGGTAAAATCAAAGTCACGTGAGCCAGATGATGCTTCTGCTCCAGAAGTTCACAGCTCTAAGATGCTGCTGATCCAGATGTTCATACCTTGGTGTTGGCCAGTGATTGGACCCTGAGTTTGGACTCCTCCTCTTCATCAACGCTCTCGGTGTACTCGCTGTGCAGGTCTTCGTCACCCTCGTCTTCATCCTCTGAGCTCAGGTCTGCAGGAAGCAGAAGAGAGTTAGTAACCATGGAAACTGACAAATGGTTTCATGCTTTTACATGAACTTATTATTTATTATATGACTCTGTGCAATTCAGCAGCTGTCAGACTGTCACACTGCTCCTCCCTCATTAGTGGAGTTTTACTGTATGTTCATATAAGGGACATGTCACCCTAAAACTTGGTACCAGATAAAACACAAGCTATCAACAATTTCTATATTCTAGCTGGATTAAATATTGAAATTTTATCATTCTTTTTTGGTTACACTATTTGACATTTCAATATTTAAAAAAAAATCACACATTCTTTGTAAAAAAAAAAGAGGCACAAATGGACTTTCAAATCACATGAAACCAACATGAACACAAAATGTACATTTTGAGAGACTTGATGAATGCTTTTAAATCTGTAACTGACAACCATTATTTGTCACTGACCCATAAGCAGCTTGTGGTTCACTGATCTGCTACTGAACATGTGTTTTATTAAACTGAAATCTAACACACAGTAGCAGACCCTGAAATAGCTGCAAGTGGAGCCATGACTGTGATTTATTTTACTACGGTGCAGAAACGTCTTCAGGACAGAACAAGATTCTGGCTGATATCTGTAATGAAGTTAATCCTGGTTTTTATGAATAAATATATAGCTGACCTTAGGTCACAGTCTTACATGCATGTGATCATGTGTTCAAACTCTCTCTGTGCGGTTTCTGTGAATAACTGTTAATAAGTTTAAAGGTAAAAACCTTTTAAAGGCTAATTCTGATCTTCTAAAGCAAGGATCTGTGAATGTTTTTTTGAGTTTTCAGCTTGAACATTTGGTGAATCTCAATTCTTTAAAAGTGCACAGAAAACTTTATGTATGTGTGAAGATGAAATTTAAAGTCAACATATAACTGAGCAGATACATGTGGTGGCTGTGGAGGTTTGAGCTTGTTTTAAGTGATTAAATACAAATACATATGTGTAAAATCCTGGAAACTTTCCAAACAATGAAACCCAGAAAACAAAACCCTGAATGATTTTAGGTTGTTTGTTGGTTGGGACTCTGATGTGTGTTAATAATGAATTTAACCTCAACAAAAGGGTAGTGAAGGGAAGTGTGTACTGTGTGAAACTTTATGCTTAGGTTACTGTGTTTTTAGGAAGTGAATGTGGAAACATTCTGGGGTTTATTCACATAGTGGAGACAGATGCAGATCAAGGATGTGATCACACAAGAGGGGAAGTAAAGGGACTTTACAAATATGAAAAGCAGAAAGTTACTTGAACTTTACAAAGACCGTGAAATGTTATATGCATAATAAACTTGTGTCATTGAGTAGTTCATGAACGTTTTGCAGCTCTGGACGTTTAGAAGATTCAATGAAACGTACAGGAATGTCAGCAAAGCAACAAATGTGACTGAACTTAGTTTAATATCGTTGAACCTCTCAGGAATCAGGAACACAGGTTACATAAAGATCAATAATATTAAACACCCATACTTACTGCTCTGTTCTCCAGTGAAACACTATTTATGAATGTTGAACTAGAAAGATGCAGCTGATGGTTGCTGAATTGTACCGAGTCTCATAAAAATCACAGAAACAAACATTCATGTAGAGTCCGAACTGATCCTGGTGCAGTTATATTAATAAAGCAGGTGAAATATGTTTTTATTCTGCAGTTATTGTCAAACAGTTTATAGCATTAAATAAAGGCTGATTCATGCTGAACATGCGAAAGCAAACACGTCAATATATTGTAGCTGACAAATAGATTCTAACAAAATACAAAGCAACAACATCTGTAGAAAATATAACATCTTTACTTTTACAGAAATAAAAATTGTATATTTAACTGCACAAAGAGATGTTTTAAACATTCTATTCTTCACCCAGAGGCTTCATGTAGGAGCTTTGACATGAGATAAATATGTTTACTTACAAAATGAATGAAAAAAAGAAGTCTGTTAGTTGCAGTATGGTTTCTCTAGTGTGTGTCTGTTTCTGGAAACCAAACATCAAACCTCTAAATGAGCTAAACAGTTCTTCATTATTATGGTCATGATTCTGGTCCCCGCTAAAAGAAACTCATGCAAAAACTCTGAATTATACGGAACCACTTTACAGAAAAATGGTTTAAAAAGGCCTTTTTTAAAATTCTTTCATTTGTTTCTCTGCTGTTGTGTTAGACACAGACAGAATGAGAAAAAGCTGCCTGCTTTCAGAGCATTTAGATTTGATAACGTTTGAGGAAGAATTTCCTGGACATCAGCTCCCACCAAATAAAAAAAGGTTAAAACAGAACCGAGCAAACATCCAGTAAGCAGAGGTCAGCAGGCAAACACCAGGTGAACTCCCACAATGCATCATGGTTCCATTGTTGTTACATTTTTAAAGATTTGTTAGTATTTTCCACCAATTTCCACTCAATTAATGATGAATTAGTACAAAGTGCCGCGGTGTGACGCTTCACTCTGACCCACAGCCTCCACCCCGGCTGCTGTTACAGATACTGTCCCATGCTTCTCTGATGCCCACCTCCAAACTCAGGCTGCCTGGCGTTGGCTCGGTCCCGGCCCGGGACGGGGCCTCTGGCCAGGGGACCGTCCAGTTGGACCAGGCTCTCCCGCAGCTCCTGGACCTCCTGGGTGAGACGCTGGACCAGTGGGAGGCCGGAGGGCTCCACCAGCTGCTTCTGGAAGTCCTGCAGAATGAACACAAACCCCCACACACACGCACGCACGCACGCACACACGCACACACACACACACCAGTGCATTTATAAAACAACACATTGCAGAAGTAAACCTGCAGCTGAAGTCACATCCCCACAGACTTTGGTTTGTCAAAACAGAATAATATAAACATATACACAGCTCTGGAAGAAAATAAGAGAACACTGCATTTTTTTTTCTGAAATCAGCATCTCTACATGTATTCCAGCCGTTCCATTCCAGCGTCTGTTGAATTCCAACACATATACACCTCATTCTGCTTAAAGAGGCACCAGTAGTGGAATAAAGTCTCCCAAGAACAATGGTAAAGACTGTGGAGAACATGAAAGCTGAGATTAAAAATAAGGGTTATTGCACCAAATATTGATTTATGAACTCTTCTTAAATGTAAACATTAGTACTATATTGAAATGAAAAAAAATGAATTTGATCTTCTTTCTCAACATTGTATCCTCTTTGTTATTTTGACCATTTGTCATTTTCTGCAAATAAATGCTCTAAACAATAACATTTTTATTTGGAATTTGGGGGAAATGTCAGTAGTTCATAGACTCAAACAAAAATGTTCCTTTTGCCCAAACACATACCTAGAAGTACTAAAATAAAATAAAAAGATAATTTTGCAGTTGTGTCTTTTCCACAGCTGTATATACATCATTACAAGTCAAACTAAAAACTAATTTGGTCGATTTCAGTGGTTCCCAACCTGTGGAAAGGTTTTGTAAGTTGTATTTCAAACTGAACATGTATTTGGAATGAAAAATAAAATCCTGTCTCTGGCCTTGAAGCTAACTGGTGTCTGTTTGTGTTTAGTCATCGTTAAAATAAAAACTGCTGTGGCAAAACTTTCTCTGGCCTCCACTGAGTCCATCTGTGGTTTAATTAGTATTTGTGTAAAAAAGAGAAACTCAATTTGAGTTTTTTTTTTTTATCATTCAATTTCAATTTCAATTTGAGCTTTTGTTTAGGACTTTCCAGTGAAAACAAAAACAAAACCTGATGAACCTCAGACCCTGGGTCTCTCTGCCTCTCACTGACCCGGATCAGCTCCTCCTTGACGTGCAGCGTCCTGCTGAGTGAGTCCAGCCTGGCGGCCTGACTCCTGCTCAGCTCCTGGTTCTCCTTCTCCCTCCTCAGGACCAGACGCAGCTCCTCCCGCACCTCCTGGAGCTCCGCTGAGTACGGATCAGAGTCGGACCTGGATCCTGGGCCCGAGCTGAGCTGCCTGCGGAGCTCCTGGAGCCGGGTGGCCTGCTCCGTCATCACCTCGCTGAGCCGGCTGGCGGAGTCCTGCGGGGAGAGCACGTCATGTTTTATATTTTAGCCATATTCTGTCAGCCTGAGGCTTCACTCAGCTCCTCTGCTGTACCTGGATGTATTGATCCCGGGAGCTGATGGTCCTGAGCAGATCCTGGACCTGCTCCTGATGCTCCTGGGCCTGACGTGTCCGGTCACCCAGAACCTCCTGGAAGAGGCGGTCTTTGAGCTGGAGGTGGGCCTTCAGCTCCTCCAGAATGTTGCTGGGAGCTGATTGGATCTGAGAGAGCAGCGAGCAGCGCAGGTCCTGCAGCCGAGGAGGAGGATGAAGAAGAAGAAACATGATCTAACATCTATAGAAACCTCAAATTCTGTGCCGATTTGACCCGTTTTAGATCATTTATGATGTTCAGTCTCACAACAAAACTGTAGAATCAAATTGTTCTTCTGCCTGTTATCCTGCTTCTTTGAACAGGGGGAGGATTTTCTACCCAGGTCCTGCTTAATTCTGCTTCATGCAAACACGAGTCTCTCTTTGAAGTTGGCAGCTGGATCATCCTCACAGACCTGCTGCACTAATTTATCCTTTAATCAAACTAGCCATGTGTTTTCACATTCATTACTTATTATTACTTTAGTCAGAAAGGCCACAATCAGGTGCAGCTTATTTCCTTGCTTTGAGTCATGTACAGCAGTGGTTCTCAGTCTTTTTCATGTCAAGGACCTGTAAACATGACACAAAATGTCATTGTGTTACATATTGATGGACTTATAATTAAAATAAATTGTTCCCCATTTTCCTGGGGATACCCTGGAACCACCTCAAGGACCCCTGTGGTCCCGGGACCCCACTTTGAGAAACAGTGAAGTACAGTATAATCTGCTTGTGGTTTTATTTCATACATGTTTTCATAGTGTTTTTATGCCTTTCTGGAAAAAACATTTATTTTGAAATAAATGTAACATGAGTGGAGAAAGAAAAACATGATGAGCATGTGTACAACTGGCTCAGTGCTGATCATGTGATTATAGTTTTTACTTTTTGTATCTGCACATTGTTGTTTTGATTAACTTAAAGCAGAGTAGTCAAATATCCCAGATGTTTTAGGACTCTGCGTGTCAGTACCTGGTTCTCCTGTGTGTGGGCGTGCAGCGCCGCCTGCAGCTGGCTGATGATGGCGTCTCGTTCCCTCAGGACACGCCCCTGCCTCTCCTCGCTGTCCTGCTGCACCCGCTGGACGTTCCTGTAGGAGTCACACACCTGCTGCAGCTCCAGGGTTTTCCCCCGCACCAGCACCTCCATGCTCTGACACACACACACACATGCACAGCTGCTGAGGAGGCTGGAAGCGGTCAACACACATGGGGGAGGACAGGAGTGTTGTGTCTCTTACAGTGATGGTCTCCTCGTTGTTGGCCAGGACACATCGCTGCCTATCCAGGTCTCTCTCCTTCTCTCGGAGCAGCAGCTGCAGCCGTCGAGTCTCCGCCTCCTTCTCCTCCACGCAGCGGAACTTCTCATCCACCGCTCGCTGCAGGTGAGACAAATAACACAACTCACCAAGGCTGCTGTGTAGACTCTACAGCTTTAGACTCAAATCTGATCTTGTACCACCTGCAGATCAAAACCATCTCCTACAGCAGCGGGTCTCAAATCGCAAAAACTGGGCCTGATGAGGTTTTTGCTTTTATATGTTGTATTAATGACAGGAAGCACATGAAGGACTGAAAACTGCTGAAAACTGCTGAATAAATGATTTAACATAAATGAATATTCCAGCAAATGCCTGTATTCATTCAATTTTTCAATTTAATTCGCACATAAATGTGCACATTGCATATTAATTTGATTTTCTGTTTTATCCATTTCTCAATTTAAATGGTTTTATTTATGTCTTTATCCCCATTTATTTCCTCAGATGTGTCTATCTCTGAATTTCCTTTTGCATTTCAATCTCAATATATAGAAAACAAACTTTTTAATTAAATAAATTCATGTGCAAAGGTAAAATAATAACACAAATAAATATGAAAATAAATATGTTAAAGGTAAATTAAACCCCATAATTTTTTAAAATCATGACATTCTGTCATTGTGTTACTTGGGGTGGATTTATCGTGAAAATGAATGATTCTCCTTTTTTCTGGAGACCCCCTGGAAACCTCTCAAGGACCCCTAGAGATCCCAGGACCCTAACTGGGACAGTCAACATAAATTCAATATTTTTAAATGGGAATACAGGAATAAATGTGAATTGTTCTTACCTCCAGAGCTTGGTCTCTCTCCTGAATACGCTGTCGGAGTTTCTGAAGCAGAGAGTCTCTCTTCACCTTCGGATCCTCCAACAGCTCACAGTAGTCCTGGACCAGTAAACAGAGTCAGTCACATGTGTGTGTATGTGTGTGTGTTAGAGAGAGAGAGTGTGTGTGTGTCTTACCTGTACCAGCTGCTCTTTGCTCTGCAGGGACATCTTCAGCTCTCTGATGGTCTTCTCTCTCTCCTCCACCTCCCTCTGTGTCTCTTGCTCTCCGTCACTCAGCTGCTCCTCTCTCTCCTGCAGGGCCGAGCGAGCCTTCTCCAGAGCCAGCTGCAGGTCCTGAACACACACACACACACACACACACATATATATATATAATATACATACAGTGCAGCCAGCTGTGATGCATGACGATATTTAACCTCCAGGTGCACAGCTGACACATAAAATCTAAACTCTCCTGACTCTGGACCTTCTCTTTCATTCCTTCATTTGGGAGTAAAACTGAAAACTCCTCTCAGCTCCTGTTCTCACCTGGTTGTGTCTCTCCGTGTCCCTCCTGTGCTGCAGCGCCTCCTGCAGGTCGGCCTCCAGCCGCTGCAGGGCCCGGCTCAGGTCCTCCTGGGTCCTGGCCGACTGCCGCTGCACCCGCTGCCCGGCCTGCAGCTCCAGCTGCGCCTGGAAGAGAGAGGCCTGCAGGGCCAGCACCTCCCCCTGACCCCGGACCGAGTCCACCCCCGACGCCTGCAGGAAAACCCAACAGGAGAGGGCAAAGAGTCGGCGAGGAGGAGAAGCTCTGGTTAAAATCTCTGACCGAAATAATATTAATCTTCATAGGGGCAATAAATAAAAATAAATACTCCCTGTTAGAAAACTAGATCAGATATCTGGTAGCCATTCAATGGAATAACCCACCATCATTTACTAGAAGGCCCTGAATAAAGCTAATTTATGGATTTATTTATGTTTTCAATTAGGGCTGTGGAGGAAGGTTTTAGTCATCTCCATGGTAACCAGACACGATCCTCAAGAAGGGAGAATACATCATCCTGACTGGGACTAATTAGTTAACTTTTAACAGACATAAATATCAATAAAGACATTCAACGAAAACTAGTCTCCATGGCGATGTTAACTCAAACCAATCACATTGTAAGATGATATAACATAATCTAGGTGCACAACATGAAAGGAAAAAGTTTCAAGCACGAGACCATAAACCGGCCTGAATATGAGCTTCAAACAACAGTTTCCTCATGCGGCATAAATAGAGGTTTATTCTTGGATGTTGTTTTTTCAGTGTGTCAGTGTGTGTGTGGAGGACGAACCTGCAGCTGCTGCAGCTGGTTGCGGTTGGCGAGTTCTTTGAGAGAACACAGCATCTTATTCTGCTCTTCAATCACCCTGTACAGCTCTGAAGCCTACACACACACACACACACACACACACACACACACACACACACACACACACACACACACACACACACACACACACACACACACACACACACACACACACACACACACAGAAACAGTGAATCCTTTTGACACTCAATTTCAGTCTTGCTTCAGTTTCTCCTCCCCTCTCTACCTCTGCCTCCTTGGACTCGACAGTATCAGTGATATTCTGGATGTTTCTCTTCTGCTGCTGAGCTTCCTCTCGGGCCAATCGCAGCTCCAGTTCCATCTCAGCCAGACGCTGCTGCAGCTTCTACACACACAATCACAACATGACTCAGCAGACACAATCACAACATGACTCAGCACTACAACTCTATCAGCTTCCTGTTTATTAAAGAGCTTAGTGCTTATTTAGTGCAGATGGAGATGGTTGAAGTGAAGGTGTGTGTGTGTGTGTACCTGGTTCCGGCTTTCGCTCGCTCTGATCTTGGTGTGCAGCGATCGGACCTGGTCCTGGGCTTTCTGCAGTTCACCCTCGCCTGCAGCGCTGTCGTGCTGACTCAGCTGATTCTGCTGCTCGTCAATCAGCCGCTGAAAAATACACAGGAGGTGTCATGTTAGTGCAGATCTACAACATGTAATTAATGATGGTTTGATAGACATCAGCGAGGACACCGCAGATCTGAAACTCTCAGTTTCATTTCTGATCTGGAACATTTGCTGGTTACAGTTTGGTCTTTAGATTGTTCCTTCGATTCAAACCGATCAAATTAAAAACTCTGGAAGGATTTAAAACATGAAGGGAGCAGCTGTCTGACCCACAGTGAACTCAGTGAGTGTGAATGAGAGATAGTGGAAAGTGATGTCAGCTCGCTGTTGGATGACTTCCTGGGGATATGGCTGTTGCCACGGCAGCGTGTTGTTGACTTCCTGTTTTTGTTTTCATTACTCTGTGAAGGTATGACGTCACTTTGAGATGTGATTAGATGATCTACAGCTGAATCTAACACAATACAGGATGAAATTATTGATGAAATCATTTGAGTATCTGCTCTGAGTATTTTAGGTTTCAGCTTTGAGTATTTTCTGGGCACATTCACACTAATCATTAACAGCACAATAGAAGTTATGACTGGATCGTGGCCTTCACGCTGACGGGGCCACTGCAGCAGCGCTTAGGAGACTGTTCCCATGGCAACAGAAGTGTTGCCATGATACAGGCAAAGAAGGGCATTTATGCTCCGCCGAGAGGCTAATCAAGAGAATTCAGCTTCTCAGCCTCGAAGGAGACCAGCGAGACAGAAAATCCACAGAGACGTGACCTGGTTCAGTCCACCTGTTGAACCAGTTCTCAACAGTCCTGCTGTAACTATGGGATGCTGCTAGTGAAGAAGCATCAGCTGAAAACAGTAACAGGCCTCTGGATATGATGGGAGGTAACAAGATATATGTCCATACACAAGATATATTTTTACCCAGAGATTTTTTTCCATCTACTTTTTCAATTTCTTTTAAATAAAAGGATTTGAAAACATTTATTTATTTAAAGTGTTTGTAGAGGGTCAAGAATATAACAGGAGCTAATGCTAAATACCATCTATAGCTGGGACTACTTAGCATTTCATTATTTTATTTTCAGAATTAAGTGGTGCTCAAGTAATTAACTAATTAACTAAATTTCCATGTGTACTGACTTGGATCCTATATTTCCCATAATGCAACTGTTTAGCATCGTACCCCCTCCCTGTCTGGTGCAGTTCTGCTCCTGTGGCTCTGACTCCAGGTCTTTATAATACAGAAAAATTGATTGATATCATTCTTCAGGCTGAAGGACCAACGTGAACAAGTAAACTGATCTTCATGTGTAAAACAGGTTCTTTCTTTCTGAAAATGACAATTTCCCAGGTTTCCAGTAACAGTGGAATCGAAACACCTGAATGAAAATGACAAGACTCAGGTCTGGTTAAAGGTCGGAGGTCAACCAGCTACCTGCTGGAAGCGGAACGGTCTACACTGAACGTAGTCGTCCAGCCACTGCTCCTCCATCTCTGCCAGCTCCAACTGCAGCACCTGCTGCGCACAGGGGGTCACCACCTCCGGCACGGGCTGGTGGGGGTACAGCTCGCAGTCCGCTGCCCCCCCACAGGGCGTCCTCAGTGGCAGGAGCAGGGGCAGTCTGACCAGAACCGGGAGCTTGCTGCCCCTGCGAGGCTTCACGGGCCGGTACTCGCAGCCCCTCAGGAGGCCCAGCGTCCCTTCCAGCCCAGAGAGGGAGCCCTCAGCTGGGGGTTTGTCCCACGGTGCGTCCCCCCTCTCTGGAGCCTCCTCCGGATCAGTGTCCTGGGTCTCTTTGTGGTTCGCAGGGGCTCCGCCAGCATCCACAAACTCTACGGACGATGCCGGACTCAGACTCGTCCTGTCACAGGTGGTTTTATCAGCCTCTAGTTCAGCCGACAGGGGCTCGAAGGGGACGGATGTGGCCTCGGACCCCCCAGAGACTCGGACAGGGTCCTCGCTCCCCGGAGCTCCGGCTGAGTAGCGTGTGGACGGGCCGCAGGATGTGCTCCTGCGTCCAACCCGCCGGGGAACCTTACACACCGCCTCGTAATCAGAGTCTGCCACGCGGAGCGCTGCACAGCCCCTGCAGCGCCGGGGCTTCTGGCCGGGGAGGGGGTCAGCACCGCTGCAGTGGTGGAGGTGGTGCTGCTGGTCCTGGGCGGGCTCCTCCTTCTCCGCCCATGACTCGTACACAGAGAACGTCAGGTCATCCTGGATCATGTCCGAGTACCTCACTTCCTGCAGGTCTGACAGATCCACCACAGGAGAGTCCTCAGACTGCAGCTCCACCCCGACGCAGGAGCTGGCCGGAGCCCCGCCCCCGTCCTCCGAGTTGTGTTTCCGGTACAGGCCTCCGATACACTGCCGCAGCCGGTCTTTCTCCAGCAGCAGCTTGTGCAGACGCTCCAGGGACAGCGCCTCCACACGCGCGATCACCGTGTCGAAGCGGTACATCCGGTCCAGCATGAAGGCGCACTTGGAGCACGCAAACTCGCCGCGGCCGTCCCGGGTCAGCTCGCGGCCCAGGGCGTGAGACAGCAGCACCTGCAGGTTGAGTTTGGCCGCCGGGTGGAAAATCCAGCGCCGCTGGTTTCCGCAGAGCTCACGGGCGCAGATCCTGCACGAGTCCTTGGTCTTCACCACGTCCAGCATCACGACGGCAGAGAGAAAAACGACTTCAGGAATAAAAAATGAACTGATTTAAAAAGGTGTGAAACAATAAAATCACATTAAAGGTTCCATTTAATTTGATGTTTTGTGGTTCTGCAGCTCCAGCACGTCCCGTTCCAGTGATCTGAGATCAGGTCCCAGTGATCTGAGATCAGGTCCCAGTGATCTGAGATCAGGGTCCAGTGTTCTGAGGTCAGGGTCCAGTGTTCTGAGGTCAGGTCCCAGTGATCTGAGATCAGGGTCCAGTGTTCTGAGGTCAGGTCCCAGTGATCTGAGATCAGGGTCCAGTGATCTGAGATCAGGGTCCAGTGATCTGAGATCAGGGTCCAGTGATCTGAGGTCAGTGATAGAAAGCAGCTGATCAATGAACTTTCAATGTCAAATCTGCTGAGTCATATGTTCACTCTCTGACTGGACATGTTTTCAGAAGCATTAATCACATCGATCGGAGTCTATGCAGCAAGATTTGATCACGTGATCTTCTTGTTCTCCTTTGATCACATCGATCAGATGAAGCAGCATCAAATCCCCTTGGAAAAAAAACCCAAAACGAAACCAAAAAAAACGCGTGTTCAGCAGGGCTGGTATGAAGAATCATCGATCATCACGCGTTAGTCCGCTTCCACTGACGCGTCGCGCTGATCGATCCGTGTTTTGTCCTCCGGTGTCCTCTGACGTCACTGCGGTTTTCTTCTTTTAAATCAATGATGTTTCTGTGCGTGGAGCTGCCGCTGCTGCCCCGGCGCTACCGGACACGAACGCGGAACAAAACACAAAACAAATCTTCCTCAACGACGGATTAGATCCGGGAAGACCGACCGGAGAGTCTGCGGGTCCCGGTGCGATGGATCCGAGGAGGAGGAGGAGGAGGAGGAGGGAGCGGCTGTCAGACCGACGGCGGTTTTCACACCGAGCAAACGCTGACATAAAACAAAGATCGTATATACAGGAGGATGCCTCACACAGCAGCAATAAAATATTTTAATTCAATTATTTTACACGGCAGCGTCCACAATAGATATCTATATAGATATTTCACTAGTTTCTAGCCTCTCCTCTGATTCGCTTATATTATAAGGAAATACATATACATTGTAGAATTTTAACATATTTCCTAGCTTGTATTTTATTTGGTATAAATTTATTATAAGACCGACCATTTTTCAAGGTTGATATGTCCATATTTCCACTTCTGGGTTTATGTGAAGTTGTGATGTCACTAAAAAGATATATTTGTGGCTTTAGTGTAGTTTTTCATCTCTCCAGCTTTTCTCTGCATTTCGAAACAAACGGGTCCTTTTGTGACTCTTCATTAATATTAATGAGCCTCTCCCCTGATTCGCTTAAATTATAAGGAAATACATATACATTGTAGACTGTTAACATATTTCCTAGCTTGTATTTAATTTGGTATAAATTATTTTATGAAAGGATGAATTCATATTTGTTTAAGTCTTTAAACAGCAGTCAGAGTCTCTATAAGGTACTACATATATATATATATATACTGGTGAATAAAAGTTCCATTAAATGTGTTTTAACATTTGACACGTTTTTGTTTTGGTGCGCTTGTATTGAATGGAACTGTCTGTTATTTATCTGCTTGTCTTCAGGAAACTGATGCAATTTTACTGATGTAGGCAACTGTTCATATGTCATTAAATTCTAACAGATTAGAAATAGCTGCACCATTGAGCCAGAGGAAGAAAAGCAAGCAAAAGTCATGAATTTAAAATATTACTTAAATAAAAGTATAGTAGTACCTACAGTATTTCAAGTATATTCATAATATTTAAATTGTGTTATTACTGCTGTAAACAAAGTACAATTACCTTAAATCTGTATAAGTATAGTTTTGAGAAAAAGAGCTTTGTTAGATTCATTCACGTTTTTCGTTTTTGGTTCCTGACATCGGTGTAGGAGTGAGACCTCTCGCTGCTCACTGGAACGAACCATTTACAGGAAACAGAGGGTCGCGAGTTCCGCCTTCCAATGCACTGACTGTCTCTTTTATTTTCTTTACCTAAATTCATTATCAATAAAAACTATTAAAGGGCAAAACAGTCATTTTTTTTCACATAACAAATAACGAAATGTACAGCAAATAATCTATTGTTACACTTTATCTCAGATAAACTTAAAATGTATAATGACTGAAGAACTTTGTGTGTATGTATATATTCACCTTTTGAGACATTTTCTTAAAAATATTATTTTCTTTGTTTTCTGATTTAAATGTTATAAAATGAAGAAAAGACTTTTGTTTCCATTATCTTCTGATGTAAATATATACTGTGAGCCTCAGCCTCCAGGAGCTGAAACCAGAATGATTCAGTTACTGGACGAACATTCGTCTCTGTTTCCTCACAGATCATTAATGTCAAAACTTTGGGTGAGAACTTGTGTAATTTAAAATGTGACACTTCCCATTTCCTCAAAGTGTTGTGTCAGTGTGACACTGTGCTGGCTCGCCTGTCTTTTCCATCAGCTTCAATAAGTCTACATTGTCAGTGAGGGATGAGTTCATGCTTTTCTCCGCCAGCCGAGGAGGAAGAGGAGGAGGAGGAGTAGGAGGAGGAAGAGGAGGAGGAGGAGTAGGAGGAGGAGGAGGAGGAGGAGGAGGAGGAGGAGGACGAGGACGAGGAGGAGGAGGGGCGCTGGAATTAGTGTCAGTGAATCACATGACACTTTAATTGAGCAGAGGACTCTTAAAGAACTGATGTCATTTTCACCACCACAGTCTCCGGGCTGTTTCCCACGGACTCTCAGACACATGAGTCTCCATCAGTCTGTCGTTATCGCGGCCGGCTGAAAGTGTTGTTGATACGACTGTTCTCACATGACGTTTGTTTTTCCATCTTCACATTTGTCACCCTACAAGGCTCTGGAGGCACCACACCGAAACACTGATCAAACACTGAGGCTCGCAATCAAAACTCAATTAATCCTAATCAGAGATAAGTGCAAACGCTGCTGACAGACGGCGCCCGTTGTTTATTTTCCTGTGGCAGAAATACCAGAATGTGACAAAAACAAATTAACGTGTTAGAGAACAGAAGAGGTGTCTGCACTGATTTAATGCTTGTTGCTGCTCAGAGTAAACAACCAACTCCCTCTGTGCTGCTGCAGCATCCTGCTGAAACCTGGAACCAGTCTCCTGATGAAACCAGTCTCCTGATGAATCCAGTCTCCTGATGAAACCAGTCTCCTGATGGAACCAGTCTCCTGATGAAACCAGTCTCCTGATGAATCCAGTCTCCTGATGAAACCAGTCTCCTGATGAAACCAGTCTCCTGATGAAACCAGTCTCCTGATGAACCAGTCTCCTGATGAACCCAGTTTATAATGGAACCAGCCTCCCAATCAAAACAGTCTCCTAAAGAAAACCAGTCTCCTGATGAACCCAGTCTCCTGATGGAACCAGTCTCCTGATGAAACCAGTCTCCTGATGAAACCAGTCTCCTGATGAAGCAGTCTCCTGATGAACCCAGTCTCCTGATGAACCCAGTCTCCTGATGAAACCAGTCTCCTGATGAACCCAGTCTCCTGATGAAACCAGTCTCCTGATGAAACCAGTCTCCTGATGAACCCAGTCTCCTAATGAAACCAGTCTCCTGATGAAACCAGTCTCCTGAGGAAACCAGTCTCCTGATGAAACCAGTCTCCTGATGAAACCAGTCTCCTGATGAAACCAGTCTCCTGATGAACCAGTCTCCTGATGAACCAAGTCTATAATGGAACCAGTCACCTAATCAAACCAGTCTCCTGAAGAAACCAGTCTCTAATAAAATCAGTCCCCTGATCAAACTGGTGTCTCCTGATGAAATCAGCCCCCTAATCAAGCCAGTCTCCTAAATAAACCACTTTCTTGATGAAACCAGTCTCCTAAAGAAAACCAGTCTCCTGATGAAATCAGTCTCCTGATGAACCCAGTCTCCTGATGAAACCAGTCTCCTGATGAAACCAGTCTCCTGATGAACCCAGCCTCCTGATGAACCCAGCCTCCTGAGGAACCCAGTCTCCTGATGAACCCAGTCTCCTGATGAAATCAGTCTCCTGATGAAACCAGTCTTGTTGTGCAGCAGCTAGCAGACACTGAGCTGATTATAATTATAACTGGTGTCAGTGGGGAGGGTGAGGCTGAATTAGCAGGTCTGTACTGTATGTGTGAGCTGAGTCTGCAGTGACTCTGACTCTCTGATCTCTGCTGCTGAACATGAATGAGCGACACCTGATATTAGATGAGCAAAACAGCAGGTGATGACAGGAGAGACGCTGATGATGAGGAGTTAAAGGTGGACGTGGGGAGTCTTTTTCTGTCAAACTGATATGTTAGTCAGTGTGGTTCAGCACCACTAGGTGGAGCTGCTACATTTTGATATTTTTTCTATTTTCTATGAAGTATTTTTCTATAAAGTATAATAGTAATAATCGGTATTAGTGACTACAGAGCTCAAAACCCAAAAGATTCTTCTTCTTCTTCTTCTTCTTCTTCTCTTCCTCCTACACAGGTTTTCATTCTCAGGGTTTAATGTGCAGCCTGGCTGCTTTGCCAAAGTTCCATTGACCTACATATGGACAGATATCATTTGATATGTCAGCCTGGTGGGCTGACTGGAGCCAGAACACTTAGAATAGAGCAGAGCAGGAGAGGAGGAGGAGGAGGGAGGAGTGAACCACAGAGGACTAAATTTTACACTTTAAGGGCCTACTAAGAAAAACACTTGTTTAGAGCTTGTATGTAATTCTTCAGTCTCTGTGTTCCTATGAACACACTAACTGTGAATAAGACCACTCACTCATTGTGTTGTGTTCTGACCTCCATTTACCTCCACTGACCTCCAGCCAGTTAAACGTCTCTGATTGTGAAGTCACAACAGGAGTGGAAGTTAATAACCGTCCCTGGATCCATGCAGCCGCCTCCTCCTACTTCTAGAAGGCCTCTACTTGACCTCTAACATTACTACTGACATGTCCTCTTTAAGACTAAAAAAGTAGATCATATCACTCCAGTTCTGAGGTCCTTGTACTGGCTTCCTCTCTGCCAAAGAATTAACTTTAAAATAGTTTTACTGGTTCTGTAAGTAAGTACAGTAAGTACTAGTAGTAAGTGCTAAATGGTCTAGGGTCTAAGTATATCTCTGATATGCTGATCCCTTATGAACCATCCAGACCTCTTAGATGGTCTGGGACAGGTCTGCTCTCTGTTCACAGAGTCAGAACTAAACACGGAGAACTAGTGTTCAGTTTCTATGCCTCACACATCTAGAACAAACTCCAGGAGAATTGTAGATCTGCTGCAACTCTCACTGTATTTAAGTCAGAGCTCAAGACTTTTCTGTTTGCTGATGTAATTACGTATTTTTTTCACTGCATTGTAAGTTTGTTTGTTTTTAATTTATTTCTTTTATTTTTAATCTTCATTTATTCATTCATTCATCTTCTATACCTGCTTATTCCTCATTAGGGTCGCAGGGGTCTGCTGGAGCCAATCTCAGCACATTACAGGCGAGAGGCAGGGATACACCCCAGATGGTCACCAGCCAATCGTGGGGCACACACACCATTCACTCACACACTCACACCTATGGGCAATTTAGAGTCACCAATTAACCTCAGCATGTTTTTGGACTGTGGGAGGAAGCCGGAGTACCTGGTGAAAACCCACACAGACACGGGGAGAACATGCAAACTCCACACAGAAAGGTCCCAGACCCAGGACCAAGGAGGTCTTGAAGCTGCGACTTTCTTGCTTTAAACAATCTGAATTCATTTTTAATTTCTTCTTAGTTTTTAAGTTTTGATTTTCCCCTTTTAATCACGTAAAGCACAGTTTTATGTAAAGCAGTTTGAATTACCTTATTAAAATGTGCTATACAATGAACTTGCTTTGCCTCCTGTTTCTCTGACTGACAGATTATTCCCTCACTCCACTGTCAGTTAGAGTGAATGACGTGATAAGTAAATAAATAATAGTAATAAATCCAGTTGTGATGTGACAGGAGGAACTTATATGTGTAACTGTGTGATTAAGTGTGAATATTTTGGTTTATGAGTGTATAGACGTTATAAATGTAGAGGAGGTTGAAATACCTCGACTCCTCGTTCTTTGTTCTTGACAAAAGAGGAAAGCTGTTGAACTTTGACCTCCAGCTCCTCGACCTGCAGACCCAGTGAGTGTTTCTGCTGCGTGACCTCCTCGATCACCCTGAGGGAGACAGAGCACATGTTCATCTATCCAACAGGAGCCTTTGCTGGGTCAGGGTCAGGGTCAGTATCAGGTCACCTTCCAGAGCCACTGACATTAATGATCATTTCCATCACTGGTTTCAATTAAGTGACGAATTATTTAACGTGATAGAAAAAAGTAAAAATGTCACATTTCTTATTTTGTCCCCGCAACAGTCAAAACCATAAAGATGTTCTCCTAACACCTACAAAAAACAAAGAGAACCTGTCGGTTTTATGACTATTAATTAACAATTGTACCACTGCTGTAAATCCATCAAACAGAGCATTCAACTGCTGTTTTTTTGTTTTTTTTTTGAGTTTCTGAGCTGAGGTGAAATCCAGGAGTCACCTGTCTTTGTCGGCCAGCGCCTGCAGGGCGAATCGTCCCACGTCTCCTCCACATTCCTCCATCCTCTTCAGCATCTCTCTCTCTAGAGCCAGGCAGCGCTGAGCCTCTGAGTCCGCCAGCAAGGCCATCTGCTCAGCCTCTCCTCGCGCCAGCAGGGCTTCCTGAACACCACACAACACAGACAGGAGGAGCTGCTGGCTGATACCATCCCAACCAATGCAAACATATAAAGGACTTCAGCGTGTGTGTATGTGTGTGTGCACCTCCTGCAGCAGCTGAACTTTGGTTTCGAGGATTTCCTGCATGTGACTGATCTCCTCCTGACGTTCCGCCAGGCGGCGCTGCAGCTCTGCTTCATTCTGATTGGACAGGGACTCTGCGGTTGACCTGTGGTGTCGCAGTGGAGAAAAAAAAAAGGAGTAAATAAATTGAGAAATTGAGTAAATAAACCAGACTTCAGAAAAGCAAGGTGGGGTCTGGATGTGCTGAAGTGTTATTGACAAGAATAATTGACAACAAAAACAAACATTAGAGGTAGGGCACACAGGATTTGTAGGCTGTAGTTGGATCCACCTCCCCAGCTTAGTAAAAAAAAAGAGAGTGACCAGGTGAAAACAAATCCGTGAAATAAATAAATGAATAAATAATAAATATATAAATAAAATGATGCTTTTTAAAGCTCAGATAAAACACAGGAGGTGCCGCTCTGTCTGCTGCTGAATGTAACATTACCACTTTCTGCAATGCACGGACCGTCTCACACTCCCTGCACTGTATTGGGGGCTACACACACACACACACACACACACACACACACACACACAGAAACAGTGAATCCTTTTGACACTCAATTTCAGTCTTGCTTCAGTTTCTCCTCCCCTCTCTACCTCTGCCTCCTTGGACTCGACAGTATCAGTGATATTCTGGGGGCTACACACACACACACACACACACACACACACACACACACACACACACACACACACACACACACACACACACACACACACACACATACACACACACAGCAACTTGAGATGGTCCAGGCAACATTTCATCTAATCTCTATATATGCCTATGGCCACAGTTTCATTAAAAACAAGCCAATAAGAAGCTAAAACCTCATCACATGATAATAGTCAATTCCAACTGCTAATATGTATGCAATCAAACCCTGCTCAAATGTGATTGGTCAATGCCTCTCAGACTACAAACAGACGTTGGTTGATTCATAAAATAAAATAAATGAATAATACATTAAGAGAATATATGTTGTTTAAACATTAATAAATTATTCTGGCTCCTCAATGAGTAACATTAAATGAGTGTGAAAGTTGAACATCTTGATCTTACATGAATTATATTGAAAAGCCTGGTAAGATGCAGATGTAATGATGTCTGGAATAAAGTTAGTGAATTATACAAATATAACTCCAGCAGCAGATGACGGACAACAAACATTCATGAAGAATTCATGTCTGGTGGAGCAGGTCAGTGTCATTAACTGCAGTCAGTCAGGAATCTGCTGCATGTTTGTACTGTAAACACAACATCTGATACCTCTCCGTTTACACATTACACTGCAAGTCATCAGGAGCAGTATGACTTTATAAGATGTTATTCTTGAACATCTGAGTCATCATGGAGACAGAGCGCTAAAAATATCACAAATCTGCAACTGATTTCTAACCTGGTTCTGTTTCTCTTGAAATAGCCGTCTAATCTACTTCCTTACATACAAGAGATGGACCTTTTTATTATTTAATAATGGGAAAGGTTAAATGCATAATGTGTAGGAAGATCTGTATCAAGTAAACACTTTATATAGCTTCAGCTCTAAAGAGTTACGACTGTGTGAAAATGAAGAAGAAGCCTGTGAGACGTTTTAACCTTTGACTCTGTTTTTTTGTATATTAAAGATGCAGAAGAGGTCATAAACATGGCAACAGGATACAGGATCCTGCTGCAGGTTTAATGCTGATCAACAGCTGCTGATGTTAACACATTGAGAGATGTTGTGCACTGTGGCGACAAGGTCAGCAAAGATCGCAGGCTATGGACGTAAGAGACGCACACATTTACATGTTTAAAAAAGCATCTGTGCATATAACTGTTTTTCTACAACGGTGTTTTTAGTCATGTGTGCGTAGCGTTCAGTTAGTCACTCAGGGCTGATATGAGCACTGTTATAAACTTGCAACTGCACAATGAGTTAATGTCAACAAGCACTGTGTTCAGGCTCATCTAAATATGTACCATAAAGGCTCATTACGCTCAACATAAATATGGACTCAGATGTGGCTTTTGTGCCCGTACTCTGTGTTCATGTGCCTGTTTTCTGAAAATCTGAGGATGAAATAGAGCAGCACCACATCATGACACTACGTACCATGTACATTGGAACTAACTCCTCCAACATTTAGAACTGCATTCTAGTGGCAGTTCAGAGTATTCTCCTGCAGCGTTTGGTAGGATATGTTACGAGAAGATCTGCACAATTCTCCATTTTTAGTCCTACAAATGCCGAACAACAACAGTGTTTAGTGTCCCTGCATCACAAACTCAAGCTAAACAAACTCATTCCTGTTATTCTCAGGGGAAAATGGTAGATTTTAAGAGTTTCAGCATTAAAATGCAATTTGATAACATTTCCAGTGAGAAACATGCATCTTCTTTTCAGATATATTCACTTATTTCAAGTGAATGTATATGACCTTTAATTTATTTATATTGTATTAAGAACAATTTTCAGGTTTCTGTTGTTGCTATGGTGATCCTTATGAACTCTGCTACATAAGGTGCTTCATTGCATCTGTATGATTGTTAATTATATATAATGAAAGAATGAACAAATGAATGAATTAAAGCTAAATCACACTCTATAATAAAGTAATTTAGAGTGCTTTACTGTCCAAAGGAATTCACAGAAACAGTGAATGAGAACAGCCTGATCTACTGCTGAATATCACACCAGTGTGAAGGATGCTTGGATGTCACAACTGTTGAAAAGAGGCATAAATGAGCCTTAAGAGGACTGAAGATTTAGTGATAAGTGATTAAAAACAATCAAATAACATGTTTTGGTGGGAATAAATGTGGCTTGCAGTTTGAAGTAAGTTTAGTTTAGTCCTCAGGTTCAGACCTCAGATTAAATACTTCCTGTTTTATGAGTGATTTAGTCAGTCGATAGCAGACTAAACAATACTCATATTTACTACATTAAGAGTTGATACAACACTATATCACTCTGGATCCAAACAAAAAACAAGCCTTGTTTCTCACTTTCTCCTAAATGACAAAGTATTTACAGTATTTTAAGAACTCCTGCTATCAAACAAACAGCTGGACAGGGCCTGTGATAGAAAGGAAACATGGAGACCAGGGAGAATTGTTGTGTGAAGTCAGTCTGTCGCTGCTCCAGCTCTCAGCAGCTTCAGCATCAGGAGGTCACGGTGAGCTTTTCCTCCTCTCGTCTATCAGCCGGCTCTGTTAACAGCTCCGGTGATAAACTGAGCCAGTTCGTTTATTTATGGACCAGCAAGGGAGACTGAACACATGTCGGCCCACTCTCCTCCATGGCTGCACTTCTGCCTCTTTTCATTATTTAGACCAAGTTCTTATTTGACTGATTTGATTATTGTCTATAAAACACTGAGCTAATGGCAACCCCATTAGCTCTGGATAATGATCATTTACAAAGCTAACACACATTCTGACTGCAGGTCTACGTCCCTGACAGGGTTCAGTATGATGATGGAACATGAAGCCAATCAACAGAATAAACTCATTGTGTTGATG
The DNA here is from genome assembly GCA_030544235.1 of Lepturacanthus savala. Lineage (NCBI taxonomy): Eukaryota > Metazoa > Chordata > Actinopteri > Scombriformes > Trichiuridae > Lepturacanthus > Lepturacanthus savala. The sequence goes on from CM060481.1 coordinate 7,303,800, forward strand.
CCAAAACTTGCTTCAGAAAAAAAAAAACTTGAATCTGAATGTGCATTAATTTGAAACACACAGTATTTTCTAGAAACAATAAGCAAACTCCTGAAAGTTTATATAACTGATGATAGATTATATCAACTAGTGAAATAATGATTTATAGGCGACACTAATCGATTTTTTTGGGAGGAGAAGAAAAAAAAGCTGAACAAACAGCACTGATACACAGGTGCTGGTAATATAGTAGAGTATAGTAGAGTATCAAAAAAAGTGGATTTATTTCAGTAATTCCATTCAAGAAGTGAAACTTGTATAATGTATACACTAATTTCACAAAGACTGACATATTTCAAGTGTTATTTTAATATTGATGAATATAACTGACAACTAATGAAAACCCCAAATTAGAAAATTAGAATATTGTGGAAAGGTTCAATATTCACCTGGTGCCAAGCTTTAATCAGCTAATTACCACAAAACACCCACAAAAGCCTTTAAATGGTCTCTCAGTCTAGATCTGTGGGGAAGACTGCTGAACTGACAGTTGTCCAAAAGATGATCATTGACAAGACACAAAAGGTCATTGCTAAAGAGGCTGACTGTTCACAGAGCTCTGTGTCCTAGCACATTAATAGAGAGGCAAAGACAAGGAAAAGATAAGGTAGAAAAAAGTGTACAAGCAATAGGGATAACTGCAGCCCGGAGAGGATTGTGAAACAAAACACATTGAAAAATGTCGGCGAGATTCACAAAGAGTGGACTGCAGCTGGAGTCAGCGCTTCAACAACCACCAATACAGACATATGCAAAACTTAGGTTTCAGCTGTTCATTCCTTGTGTCAAGCCCCTCTTGAACAAGAGACGGCATCAGAAGCATCTCTACCTTCACCAGTCAGTGTCTGTTTGCTGCTGGTTGTACAGCTTCTCAAGCCTCAGTCATGTGATAAGAAACTCTAACTAACTGTCCCTGCAACTAACCATCCTGTAACGAACTGTCCTGAAAATAAGATAAGCAAAGAAAGATGCACTGACTCTTCAGTCAGTCAGTCATTTTCTATACTCGGTTATTCCCGTTCAGGGCCACAGGGGTCTACTGGATCCAATCCCAGCACATTACAGGCAAGAAATGGAGACTGCACTACTGTAACCCATGCAGTGACTCTTTCATATTGTAAATAGGCTTGACACAGTTCGAAGCTCAGATGGAAACTGCTACAGAAACTGATCCACTGGCAGACAGCTGCTCACATGCAGACAGGTGCTGCAGCTTAAATAGAACCTGACTCAGCAACATATACAACCATGGGGCACCTCTGCCCTTTACTCTGCCTACTACTCCCTCCTCCCCCTTCAAAACAAACCCACAGTCCTCCTCTTCCTCCTCCTCCTCTTCCTCCCCTCTCTGTCCATCCCAGAACACACAGCCTCTTCATCTCTTGAAAAGCTTTTCAGTCCATACAGTGCATTCCTCAGAGCTTAGTATATGTTGTGATAGCTCGGGGAAAACTGCAGGCCGGTCGGCTCATGACTGATGAGAGACTGAGACTCCTGACTGAGGTTCTGATGTGGACTCTAATGTCAACTCTGATGCAGACTGTGATGCAGCCTCTGATGTGGACTCTAATGTGCACTCTGATGTGGACTCTGATGTGGACTCTGATGTGGACTCATGGGAAATAATAAGTAGCAGCAACTCCTCATTCAAGTTTCTCTACATGGGAGCAGAGGTCTACTCACAAAGCTTTATCCAGGAACTCCTGTTTCTCCTCCAGCTCCTTCTTCAGACTCTCCACCTCAACCTTCAACTCAATGTTCTGCAAACAGGAGCACATTAAAAGACATAAGAATACATATTAATATAATACGTAAACATGATAGATAGATAGATAGATAGATAGATAGATAGATAGATAGAGGTTCATTATGTGTTTCCGTAGAGACAATAAAAAGTCTGAGGTTCACTGTGTGTTTCCATGGAGACAATAAAGATTGTGAGGTTCACTGTGTTCACTGGAGACCTACAGTAAAGAGCTGCTCAGTGCTGCAGAGATGCTGACAACAACACACATTGAAGTCTCACATGTTGACCTGGTTTTCTGGGAGCTCAGTAGGACTATAAATAACTGTTAGGGATACAAACACCTGCTGTATCCCCCCTACCATCCCCATTCCCAGGTCCTCCTCTGACCCAGCAACACCTCCACTTTTAACTTTTGGCTCTGTAACAACAAACTGGACTGAACCAGTCGGTCGGCTGCAGATGATTTGTTCGTGTTCATGAATCTGAAATCCAGACGTTAATGTGCGTCAGATTACTGACACACTGCACAGGTGCAGCGTTGCTGCTCACTCTGTAGATGCTCTCACATGCTACGTCCTCTGTGTGCGTGCACAGTGTTTACACGTGCACACACACAGACGAGGCCCGGGGACCCAGATCGACACAATGTGGGTCACTGGGTCTATAGTTGCCGATGGAAACCAGGCCAGACAGTGGCTGCAGGGCAGTGGAAATGTGTATGTGACCTTCCTCTATTCCGCAGCAGGTCAGTGTCATGGCCTAGCCATGTCATGATTGTAATAATGTGCACTGCATTGTCCCTGCCAAATAAACATGTAAAAGTAAAAAAAAATGTATTTAAAGCTTCTTTTTTCATTTTCTTTGATACAAAATCTGCTCAAAGAAGCAACTTTATTTCATCAAATAAATAAAGTATATTATGATTTGTTATTGTTTTGTGTTGGATTACATCATTTCCTGTTTTTCTACTACAGTCTCACCAGAGAGTTTCAGGTTACTGGACACATATGTTCCTCTGAGCTGAGGACAACTGCAGACACAAAAAGACGTGCAAACCTGAGTCTCTGTAAAGATATTACTCAAAGTCTGTAACTAAGAGTCTTCTCAACATTCTAGAGTCAAATCAAGAGAACAAAACAGGGATTTGTGGGTTTTATGAGTCATCAGTCAAACATATGATGAATCAATCACTTTCTAATGTGCAGATTCAACAACTATTCTACTTTCTGAGAGTAACAATCTGACATCAACATCAGATGCAGTGATTAAATTGATGAGTGGAGGAAACCCAGAAACCCCACCCTTGTTACCCCATCGCTGGTCCAATTACAGCAGAAACTTTCCCAGAATGCATTTTGCACCAATAATGCACCATTTTAATGAGAAACTTCTATATTGTCAATATTTGCATAATAAATAAAAGTAATATATAGACAATGACAGACCACCACAGACAGTAAACATGTCATGAAGTTTCACACTCACCCTCTTGTGCACGTCATCGCTGCTCTCCTCAAACTTCTGCTGGATCTTCTCCTCCAGGAAGTAGATCCGCAGCTTCAGGCTGAAGTTCTCCTTCTTCAGGTCGTTCAGGTGCTGCGAGATAGTGCGGTAACCGCGGAAACCACAGTTAGACATGGCAACAGGCGGCTCTTTTGTAGGGGGCATCAAAGCCCCCCATTCAGTACGGCATAATATGTGAAACGACAGGGCTGAAGAGGAGCGGCGCGGTACGAAAGAATCAAGTGAGCCCACAGCTCAGCTCCTGGTTCTCAGCTGGAGAACCAGAACCAGAACATGAAGTGGACTCAAGCTCCCCTCAGTCGGGTTTGTTGTTCGGTTCAGGAGGGTCCCGATGGCACTCAGGCAGGCAGGGGGGATTATGGGAATGGGGAGGGGGTTAGGGGGCATGTTTCCTTTTTTACCACGAGGAAGTCATGCCAAGAATGTGAGACAGGAGACTGCGCACGTGTGTGTGTGTGTGTGTGTGTGTGTGTGTGTGTGTGTGTGTGTGGCTGTGTATGTGTGAGCTACTGTAGAGGCCTCTTCACACTGTATTTCTTATCTGACTGTCGGTTATTTAAAGCTTCTATTTAAGAGCGCCAGTGTCAGAGACAATAAAACTTCTGAAATACTCCGATAAAACAAATCACCAGCAGTGGAGGAAAGGTACTTCTGTATCTAGGTGAAACTGTTTGTGATTAATCTTGTGCCGAGGATCAACCTGCTGACTCACCCTTCCTTCATTCTGCTCAAATTAAACATCTTGTGAGCTCCAGCAGTAAACAAACAACAACAACCTGTTTCCTGCTGTAAACGTGTTACTAACAGTGTAAGAAATGGTGAGAATCAAACTAAAATGAAGCCGAGAGGAAACCTGCTGCTCACAGGAGGAGTCGATTCCAGGATTCTAAAACCGACATTTCAAACCAAACAATCAGTTCGGGCAAACAAAGAAAACTGCTGAAACGCATTGGCTCTGAAACACAGGATGTTGTTTATCATGACCAACATTTATATTATTTCACAACAAACAAAACTCATCTTAGCCAAGGACAGATATTCTATTTATATTTACTCAGAGGACAACCTGGCTTCCTGCTGCTGAGTCAGCAGGGTTTCGTAGAGTCAGCAGTTTTATAGCTATGATCTGTGGAGGAGTTTTCTCACATTAAGACATTTGAAGGACTCGGCTGTTCGGGTTCTGCCTGTCCCCTGTTGGTGTCTCAGACCGTGAGGTTCCAGCAGGAGGCGCTGACGCTCCACCTGAGCGTCTCCTCCACAGAGCTGCAGCAGCTATTTAAAGCAGCGGCTGTCACTGAGGAATGCTGCAAACATCACACATGCAGGACGTCTGCTGTGCTCTGCTACACGCAGCAGCGTTTGCCTGTCAATCACCAGCCTTTAAAGATTCCTTTATAACTACAGTTAGTGCAACACTATATAATCTTTATGACTGTTTAATAGAATCGCATCTGCTGCTCATATCTGTCGCTGAAGCAGCGACGGCCGTCGCTTTATCACTGTAATGTTTCTGATATCTGAATGAGACGCTGAGGTCAGACTTACAGCATTTGTGCTCCTCAGGTTCAAGAATCCACTCACATGGTTGAAAAGCACCAACTGAATTGACAATCTGTTGATTTTCCTCAGAAAGAACTAAAGAGCAGAGGAGTCAATAGAGAGATGAGAACATAAATGAACTCAGTATAATTTACTCTTTAGTAGGTTCTTTAGTAGATAAAAGAGAAAACTTACAATTATCTGATAGAGATAATAATACTGTATATTAAATCTGATTTATATCATTAGCCTCACAGCATGATAGCTTAAGTCATATTTTGGCCTAATTGAGATATCTGGTAACTGCTGACTCATTATTACCTGTAAATCTTAAAATGTGACCCAGGCAATGATGCTACAAGGCTACGATATGATATGTGATAAACAAACAGGATCAAACTGGATCAAAGAGACAGTTCTAGATGATGTAGTATTAGTAGTATTATAGAATAAGGACAAACACTTTACGTTTTAGCTGTTTTTAGTGTTTTATTGCACTGTAAAACTGTTACCTTAGAGTTTATGGTAAATAATTGTTACAGCAATTATCCAGAAAGTGACTGTAATTATTTTTTTTTACAGCAGAAGTACTGTACTTCTGTTTCTTTACTATAAAATAATAAAAAAAACATTTAAATACTGTAATTTGAATTTTATTTACAGTACTAAGTGATTAACAGTAGAATAAAAAATAATGCTGTGATTTCAGTTCAATGGATGCAGTTCAATGATCAATGGAATGTTGGAAGTTGAATGAGCAGCTGACAGAACTCTACTGACCCAGAGCCTAACCCTGACCCTGACCCAGACCCTGATCCTGATCCTGATGCTGACCCTGACTTTAAATCCTGACCCTGTGCCTGACACCCTGTGTCCCTGACTCTGACCCCGACTCTGATGCTGACCCTGACTCTGACCCTGACCCTGAGCCTGAGCCTGAGCCTGACTCTAAACCCTGACCCTGATTCTGACACCGACCCTGATGCTGACCCTGACCCTGACCCTGTCCCTGACCCTGACTCTGACCTGGACCTTGACCCTGATGCTGACTCTGATGCTGACTCTGACAGGTCTGATCTCTCTGAGACTTTCTAGCTGTTTTATCCTGTTTGGTCCAAAACAAATATTTAGTTCAAAATGATAAAAAGCAGAGAAATTTAATTTAATTTAATTTAATTATTGACAGAACTCCTTCGGGCTGTTTGTATTTGCTGTTAATCTACTCTGATGTGGACGTTCTCCCGCTCCTTAGTCAGCAAAGGCTGAGTTATTTATTTATTTCAAACATTAAAATATGTAGAAAATAAACAAAACAAGAATAACAGTGTCTGAAATGAATGAAAACTAATAGATTCTTGTTCTCACTTCGCCATAACTCACAGATCATTTAAACAGTTTCACAACTTTATTTACACCTAAATATGAATATACAAATTATCACAAATTTATTTACAAACAAATGTAAATAAACCAACAACTATTTACAACCAAATATACATATATAAACAAATATCACAACTTTATTTACAACCAAATACAAATATACAAACAATCACAACTTTATTTACAACACAAACATCCTCTGGTGTTGCAGATAAATAATTTATCTCTCACCAGATTTTTCCAATAACTGTGTGTCTCTTTCCTGTTTCAATATCACAGAATCTCTGTGTTTAAAGCAGACCTGACCCCCCAGCACCGGTCAGACCTGACCCCCTAAAACCAGTTGGACCTGACCCCCCAGCACCGATCAGACCTGATCTCCCGAGGACTGGTGTTGAACCTAACCTGAATGAGAGAAAAATCACATGTTCACCGACATGTCCACATACTTGTGTCCATATTCTAGCTCCTCTAACTTCTCCACTGATGGAGGAAAACTGGCCGACTTCTGAACTGCCTAAAGATATTAGTCAATAACCAATAATTGAGGGAATGAACTGATGACAACGATTTATAAGATTCAACTTGAAACGTTTGATTTTGAAAACACAACAATAATAATCCAACAAATCAACCTAGTTGTCATCTACTCTTGTTGTACAGTACATGCACACACACACACACACGCACACACACGCAGACACACACACATGCACGCATACTGATAGGTTTTTGGAGCCAGTCACTAGAATCATTGTCCACGCTGAACCTGGGAGTTGAGGAGAAGTTGGAGAGCAGACGGCGCCCGGCGGCTCATCCAAAGGTCACACAGAGCGAGAACGACTTTGAATTTATTACAACACGACGTGCCCGTGAAATGAAATCATCCTAATTCTGCAGGACTTTTCCAGCGTTAGAGCATAATCCAATACTAGAGGAGGAAAAAAGCGCAGCAGCATTAGAACATTTTTCCAGACTCCTCGCTGCTCTGCCTCGACCCCACTGAGTCTGATCTGGGAACAAACTGGGACCAGTTATTAGAATCAGGATGGATTACGGAGGATCCACGTCACAGCGGGACCCCGGGTACTCGTCGTTGTCCCTTTCATTTCTGCACGTTTGCATGCGCCACTGACTGCTGTTTAGTTGCCATGGCAGCAGGTTGGGAGGCGGCCATAACAGTTTCCTAAGTTCGTGTCGAGAAAGGTTTAAAAACCAACTCTGCAGGACTGCGAGTGTGTAATTGGGAGCTTGCATGTGTGTGTGTGAGTGTGGATTGGCAGAGCGCTGGGAGTTTTCCCCCTTTTACCGGTAACAGGAGCCGCTTGATGCCAGCTAGCTCAACATTTTCCAGCCCTGCTCTCCGGCAGTGCCAAGCCCCTAATGCAGTCCTGCAGGGGGAACGTCTGATTGTGTTTATTGTGCTGCCACGGTCCACCGTAGACATGCTGGTTAAAAATTATAATTTGTAAACCTAATTAAAGCGTCAAGGGACCCCCTAAAAATATCCCCAGGAGCTAATTAGCGTCATGGACAGAAGAAGATGGAGACTAATGCTCCAAAACACAGGGAGGACAAACCAGATCAAACCAGCAGAGATGCTGCTGCTGCTGCTTTATTTATACTGGAACCAGTTTGGGAAATATACAGCATTCAACTTTAACATTAATGATTATTTTACTGTTTGTTAATATGAATAATTGCTTTGTTTTACGTAATATCAGAGGTGACAAAGTACTCAGATGCTTTATTGCAGTAAAGATAACAATACTGTAAAATAAGTAGCTAAACTAAAAATACTATTTTTTAAACTACAAATACTGATTAACAAGTAAAAGTCCTGAATTTAAAATGTTAATTTAATAAAGGTAGTATCAGAAAAAAATATTTTAAGAATCCAAAGTAAAAGTAGTCATTATGCAGACTATGGTATATAATTATTCAGTAGTATATAATACTACTTGTTTTAATCACTAATGAGTATTTCATTTCTTAAATTTATCAATGTGGAGCCAGTTTGAGATACTTCAAGTAGATTAATAGGAAAACTGCATAGTTAATAGAATATTTTAATGTCATTGTTTTTTTAAATATTAAAATGTGAAAGTAAATAAAGCTGTCAGATAAATGTAGTGAAGACTAAAGTAGCATCACAAGTACCTCAAATGTACCTAGTTACTTTCCACCTCTACAAACCAGTTAAGTAATTGTAATTGCTGTTTTATTTTATAAAGTATTAAAAGGTCTTAGAGTTCGCAGTGTTTCCAGTGAGGCTTAAAACAACAAGGAACATGAACCACATTATTCCTGAAGGATCTTCAACTCAGTGTGAACTGTCCACTGTTCAAGACTCGTAGAAACACTGTGATTTATTTCACAGGATTTTCATGGATATTTTCAGTAATTTGCAGATGTTTAAGTTGCTCATTTTCAGTACATTTTACAGAGAGGCAATTTGAAAAAACTAAATCAAACAACTTTTAAGCATCAAACTAGATCATAACAAAAAACTGAAAGAAACATACAACTACTGAAGTGAAGTGCAGAAACGTTTAACTGAAGAAATGAAAAGAAAACAATACAATAGAAAATAGTCTTATTCTGCTGGCAGCTCCTTTTGCTTAATGTTGTTTAAAAATGTTACATATGACTAAATTGACCAAAATCAGAAAAAAAGTTGAAATAAACAAAATGATCTGCTGATGGAATCAGATAAATCAAGATAATTCCACTTAATATTGCACTAATCAGATCAAAAGCCACAGACACATAGACACGATTTTTTTAAAACTTTTTTTTACTGAGAATAAAGTCAAGTGTTTGCACGATTTTCTCCTTCCTCTCATTTATTTTAATACCTGACACAAATAGTCTTCACATATATCATATTTAACCTCATAATTTATCCCCAGGTCAGCACCCTGTCTGTAAAATATCCTAAAAATTAACTATGTGCAAATTATGGAAATAATTTGCTGGAAATCAATTTAAAACTAAGCGTGTAAAATAAAGTGCTACTTTTAAAACTTTTGAATGTTGTTTTGTAGTTAATTGAGTGTGTGGACACTGTGGGTTTTGTCTCCATCACTGACATTAAAGCACGTTTGAAGGAACTTATAATATCAATAGAAACAGGAGGAGCGAACACAGACAAAAACCTCTTTCTACTGCGTAACACACACTTTATGAGTTATGAAACTTTCCTTTAAGACAGAGACACAAGTGTGTTTCCTCAGAAACGGCTCAGTTAGAACAAGAAGTAACTGACAGTTTCTAAATCCAAGACTTTATGGTGTCAAGGACATTTGTCTGAAATCAGTTTACAACGTGTTAACTGAGGAAAATGTGGATACAGGTGTGTGTGTGTGTGTGTGTGTGTGTGTGTCTGTGTGGTGGGGGGGTGGGGGGGGGTAGAGATGACTGATAGAGCTTGGTGAGTCAGATACTTGACAGCTAAGTGTGTATATCATTAATAAAGCTGGAGCAGGACTGAGGCTGTTAAATCTAAAACACACAAACACACACACACGCACACACACTGAATCCATATAACCAGGTCTACTGTAAATGTTCATTTTGAAATTATCCCTGCGATAGATTACATTACACTTCACCCTTAAAACAGCTTAACGAGGGAAAGGAGCCACGTGCTACTGTTCTCACACTGGGAAGCAAAACTCCAGCTGAATGCATCAAGAAACTTTAACAAGCGTGTAAAAATAATGTTTATTGTTTCTGAGATGAAGAACGATATTTTCCAGTGAAGAGTCACTTCTGCTCAGAACCGCATGGCTCCTACTGATGAACTCAGCCGACGCTCAGAGGAACTCTGCTGCACGTTCTGACGTTTATTTATTAGGAAAACCATCAAGCTAAAAATTTACAGCCCCGCTCCCTCCTAAATAAGTAACGCTGCCGCTGTAGAGAGAGAGAGAGAGAGAGAGAGAGAGAGAGAGAGAGGAGTCACTGATGGAATCACACATCAGGCTGCAGTCACAGACTCTTAGACACACACACACACACACACACACTCAGTGCGTGAAGTTGATCTGATGATAATAGTTCTGTGTTCAGGCTGTTTAATGGTTCTATGATCAGGCTGTTTAATAGTCCTGTGTTCAGGCTGTTTAACGGTTCTATGATCAGGCTGTTTAATGGTCCTGTGTTCAGGCTGTTTAATGGTCCTGTGTTCAGGCTGTTTAATGGTTCTGTGTTCAGGCTGTTTAATAGTCCTGTGTTCAGGCTGTTTAATGGTTCTATGATCAGGCTGTTTAATGGTCCTGTGTTCAGGCTGTTTAATGGTTCTGTGTTCAGGCTGTTTAATAGTTCTGTGTTCAGGCTGTTTAATGGTCCTGTGTTCAGGCTGTTTAATGGTTCCGTGTTCAGGCTGTTTAATGGTCCTGTGTTCAGGCTGTTTAATGGTTCTATATTCAGGCTGTTTAATGGTTCTATGTTCAGGCTGTTTAATGGTCCTGTGTTCAGGCTGTTTAATGGTTCTATGATCAGGCTGTTTAATGGTCCTGTGTTCAGGCTGTTTAATGGTTCTATGATCAGGCTGTTTAATAGTCCTGTGTTCAGGCTGTTTAATGGTTCCGTGTTCAGGCTGTTTAATGGTTCTATGATCAGGCTGTTTAATGGTCCTGTGTTCAGGCTGTTTAATGGTTCCGTGTTCAGGCTGTTTAATGGTTCTATGATCAGGCTGTTTAATGGTTCTATGATCAGACTGTTTAATGCTTCTGTGTTCAGGCTGTTTAATGGTCCTGTGTTCAGGCTGTTTAATGGTTCTATGATCAGACTGTTTAATGCTTCTGTGTTCAGGCTGTTTAATGGTCCTGTGTTCAGGCTGTTTAATGGTTCTATGATCAGGCTGTTTAATGGTTCTATGATCAGGCTGTTTAATGGTTCTATGTTCAGGCTGTTTAATGGTTCTATGTTCAGGCTGTTTAATAGTCCTGTGTTCAGGGTGTTTAATGGTCCTGTGTTCAGGCTGTTTAATGGTTCTATGATCAGACTGTTTAATGCTTCTGTGTTCAGGCTGTTTAATGGTCCTGTGTTCAGGCTGTTTAATGGTTCTATATTCAGGCTGTTTAATGGTTCTATGTTCAGGCTGTTTAATGCTTCTGTGTTCAGGCTGTTTAATGGTCCTGTGTTCAGGCTGTTTAATGGTTCTATGATCAGGCTGTTTAATGGTTCTATGATCAGACTGTTTAATGCTCCTGTGTTCAGGCTGTTTAATAGTCCTGTGTTCAGGCTGTTAAATGGTTCTGTGTTCAGGCTGTTAAATGGTTCTGTGTTCAGGCTGTTTAATGGTTCTATGATCAGGCTGTTTAATGGTTCTATGATCAGGCTGTTTAACATAGGCTGTTGTGTTCAGGCTGTTTAATGGTCCTATGTTCAGGCTGTTTAATGGTTCTATGTTCAGGCTGTTTAATGGTTCTGTTTCAGGCTGTTTAATGGTTCTATGGTCAGACTGTTTAATGCTTCTGTGTTCAGGCTGTTTAATGGTTCTGTGTTCAGGCTGTTTAATGGTTATGTGTTCAGGCTGTTTAATGGTTCTATGATCAGGCTGTTTAATGGTTCTGTGTTCAGGCTGTTTAATAGTCCTGTGTTCAGGCTGTTTAATGGTTCCGTGTTCAGGCTGTTTAATGGTTCTATGTTCAGGCTGTTTAACATAGGCTATTGTGTTCAGGCTGTTTAATGGTTCTGTGTTCAGGCTGTTTAATGGTTCTATGATCAGGCTGTTTAATGGTTCTATGTTCAGGCTGTTTAATGGTTCTGTGTTCAGGCTGTTTAATGGTTCTATGTTCAGGCTGTTTAATGCTTCTGTGTTCAGGCCGTTTAATGGTTCCGTGTTCAGGCTGTTTAATAGTCCTGTGTTCAGGCTGTTTAATGGTTCTATGTTCAGGCAGTTTAATGGTTCTATGATCAGGCTGTTTAATGGTTTTATGTTCAGGCTGTTTAATGGTTCCGTGTTCAGGCTGTTTAATGGTCCTGTGTTCAGGCTGTTTAATGGTTCTATGATCAGGCAGTTTAATGGTTCTATGATCAGGCAGTTTAATGGTTCTATGATCAGGCAGTTTAATGGTTCTATGATCAGGCTGTTTAATGGTTCTATGATCAGGCTGTTTAATGGTTCTATGTTCAGGCTGTTTAATGGTTCTATGTTCAGGCTGTTTAATGGTTCCGTGTTCAGGCTGTTTAATGGTTCTATGGTCAGACTGTTTAATGCTTCTGTGTTCAGGCTGTTTAATGGTTCTATGGTCAGACTGTTTAATGGTTCTGTGTTCAGGCTGTTTAATGGTTACATGTTCAGGCTGTTTAATGGTTACATGTTCAGGCTGTTTAATGGTTCTGTGTTCAGGCTGTTTAATGGTCCTGTGTTCAGGCTGTTTAATGGTTCTTTGTTCAGGCTGTTTAATGGTCCTGTGTTCAGGCTGTTTAATAGTCCTGTGTTCAGGCTGTTTAATGGTCCTGTGTTCAGGCTGTTTAATGGTTCTATGTTCAGGCTGTTTAATGGTCCTGTGTTCAGGCTGTTTAATAGTCCTGTGTTCAGGCTGTTTAATGGTCCTGTGTTCAGGCTGTTTAATGGTTCTATGATCAGGCTGTTTAATGGTTCTGTGTTCAGGCTGTTTAATGGTTCTATGATCAGGCTGTTTAATGGTTCTGTGTTCAGGCTGTTTAATGGTTCTATGTTCAGGCTGTTTAATGGTCCTGTGTTCAGGCTGTTTAATAGTCCTGTGTTCAGGCTGTTTAATGGTCCTGTGTTCAGGCTGTTTAATGGTTCTTTGTTCAGGCTGTTTAATGGTCCTGTGTTCAGGCTGTTTAATGGTTCTTTGTTCAGGCTGTTTAATGGTCCTGTGTTCAGGCTGTTTAATGGTCCTGTGTTCAGGCTGTTTAATGGTTCTTTGTTCAGGCTGTTTAATGGTTCTTTGTTCAGGCTGTTTAATGGTCCTGTGTTCAGGCTGTTTAATGGTTCTTTGTTCAGGCTGTTTAATGGTCCTGTGTTCAGGCTGTTTAATGGTCTTGTGTTCAGGCTGTTTAATGGTTCCTTGTTCATACTTCTCCATCCTTTCTACCAACTTCAATGCAGGGAAATAAACAGACAACAAATAAAGAAAAAACACATCTATCTGAATGTAGATGTTTTTTCTGTAGAACTCTGAAACTCATCGACACGTTCAGTCAGAAACAATCACCCGCTCTGATTTTCCAGCCTCTGAGATGCTTTGCTGATGTTTGAAACTGCTGTTGTAGCCGGGGTCAGGAGCGGTGCGTCGCTCGTAGCCTGCGGCGGCGGCAGCGGTTTGACGGGAAGGAGCCGATCACACGGCTGCACACGCTGAAGAAAAGCTGGCGGCCTCTGTGTTTATCTGCAGCCGTGCCTGCGTTTCCATGGCTATTTACTCAGAGTGCCATTGTTTTGCTTTAATGATGCCAAGAGAACAAGAGGCATGAAGCAAACAGGATCTGAATGTCTTTAACAGCTCGCACACGGCCTCCAGACGGCAGACCAGGACGGAGCCCGAGCTCGAGTATTCTTCTCCCAGCGAGGAGCAAACCCGGGACTCAACGGCCGCGTTCATTTATTAGAAACCAGAGCCCATCAGCTGACATGCACTTCTGAATGAAATCACATTAGAGGCTGTTTGGGAGGAAGAGCCGTGACATAAATAACCAGTAAACCCAGTTTTAACTGTGTGGAGCTCAGCTGCAGGTTTCAGGAGACACGTTAGTGCACTCTGCTGACTTCTCCCAGCCAGAGGTTCTGACTGTTGCTATGTGACTCAAGAAATGAGGAAATGAGAACAGCTTTCCAACTGATGCTTTGAAACATTACAGTATATATATATACACACGGGATGTACAGCATGTTGTGTTGTGTTTAAAGTGTCTGATTGATTCCTAGAGGTGGAGATCACTAATCACTCCACAGTTTGAGTTCTTCCTCGCTCCAATCAGCGTGAAACTCGACTGCTGAAACAATCAGTCAAAAGGATGTGAGAGAACTGTGCTAGAAAACATCAAGAAAACATCTGGATATTTGGTAAAAGTAAAAAGTAAAGGAACATGCATGTGGTCATAGACACTTTTTTGTGGGAGGAACTGAATGAAGCTCCCAAAGGTCATTTGCATCAGAATCATCCAATCCAAGAACTTCAAATCCTGTTCTGTGTCTGATGCAGGAATAAAGCTGAAGGATAAAAGTGTGAATCGATTTGCTTTTAATTTTTGATTCAATTTGAGGAAATTCAGCATCATCGTTCCCCATTTTTCTGTAAAGACTCCATCGCTGTTCCATCTACAGCAGAAATGATAAGAGGTGCAGCCGAGACTCATGGGTAATGTACAGTAGTATTGAGAGCTGTCTGGAAATGATGATGTTAATTTAAACTGTGAATCAAAAAACTGATTATTATCAAATTATAATAATCAATTACAAATCAGAGATGTGAACAGTATTCAGATTTGACCAATTTTTTCAGGATTTAAACTTTATTGCCTTTTTTTTAAAAAAAAAACATTTTTAAGCACTATATGGCTCTTTGAATCAATAACTAACCAAATCTAAATAAATATATTAATAATACTAATGATAGCAGTTATATAATATATAATATAATAATTGATAATTGTAATAAAATAACACAAAATAAAAATGATTTTTTCATCATTATGTTTACATAGATTATCATGAATCATGATTCAAATGGAAGATTATGTTTCCATAAAAATACAAGAACACAAAATCTAAAATCCATCTCCAGAAGTTTAGAAATGTGAGTGACGGATGTGACTGAACAGAGAAAATATACAGCTATGCTCCTAAGTTGCTCTGTAGCTTAATTGCAGTGGCAGTCGTCCATCTCCAGATGAGATAGAACACAGTACTGTACGTAAAACTACAGTTCCACATATTTTACCAGAGGTGGTCTAAGGTTAAAGCGTCAGGTTTGTGATCGGTAAGAAAAAGTCCATTTTCTTTTAGTGAGTAAAAGTATAAAAGCAATCACAAACAAACGTAACAGATAATGTAAAACATAGATGGACACAATTCAGCTTCTGAGAAAATCCCGACTTCCAGTCCCCAGCTGTCTCTGACATTAAAAACACATCAGAATCACAGAAACATGGAGCAATAAATAAAGAGAAGTCTTGGCCGGCTTCATGTGGCTCTGCAGTGGAAACCTCAGTTTTCTATTCTTGACCAAACAGTCCCAGGCTGAGCGCTTCCAGCACAGTGAGTCTATTTCAGCTCAACCACAGCTGATGTCATGTTTCTGCAGACAGCAGGGAGTCATAAATACTGGATCTGATGCAGGGCACACGGGTCACTTCTCCATCCTGCAGGACTGAAAGGCCTCCTGGGGCCGATGAGGACGGCGACTATTGCTACAACACTTTCTACAACGTATTAACTCTCACAGCGAGCAGCTACGGTGGACTGATCGGATCTCTGCCAGGTGGAGACGCTGATGTTTTACTGGACAGGTGATTTTAGAGGCCGAGCTGACCCCGGGACTGTATAGGAGCCAGCTCACTGGATCAGGATCAGATGTTCCAGTACCACATCCCCTTCCTGACCCCGGCTGTCTGAGATACCTGACCCCCGGAAGTGAGTGCGGGCCGTGACGGATGGCCTGCAGCCCGGTGCCGGGGCTGATGATGCAGCGTGATACTCCCTGAGAGAGAGGAAGAAGAGGGAGGAAGGAGAGGGAGCGGAGCAGGAGTCAGGCTGCTCCTGGGGCTATAACACAGCTGCTGCGAGTTGGACCAGACAAACACGCAACACAGACGGGTCAGAGGAGCCTGCGGGTCAATGTCCACGTGTATAGAATCAAGACATTAACAGCAGCTTTATGTGTGTGTGTGAATTTTTTGGAAAGGCGTTTCTCTCTACAGATCTAGAAATAAATAAGCAACCGCTGCATTTTTTTCTGAAATCAGCATCTCTACATGTATTCCAGCTATTCCATTCCAGCATCTATTGAATTACAACACATGTACACCTCATTCTGCTTAAAGACGTACCAGGAGTGGAATAAAGTCACCCAAGAACAAAAAGACTGTGGAGAACATGCCAAGACGCATGAAAGCTGTGATTAAAAATAAGGGTTTTTGCACCTAATATTGATTTCTGAACTCTTCTTAAGTATAAACATTAGTATTATGTTTAATGTTTTAAAGTGAATTTGATCTTCATTCTTTTTCTTTGTTTTAGGTCTTGAAAACATTCTATCTTTTTTGTTATTTTGACCATTTGTCATTTCCTGCAAATTTCCAGTGGTCTTGTATTTTTTCTTTAGCTGTACGCCTGAAGATTCTTTATGTTCTGGTGGGATGGAGGTGAGACGCAAAATAATCTGAAATCTGAGTAACAAACAGCTTTTTCTGGATGCACATCTGATACCGACTCTCTCTGTCTCTCTCTCTCTCTGTCTCTCTCATTCTTTACAGCACTCCCTCCATCTCTCCTTCATCCCTCTGTCTTTTCATTCAGAGGTGTGAGTGCTGTGAGTCAGCCAGGCAGGAAATTACCTCATCCAGGGACTGAGGGATCGACTCAAAGATAAAAGCAAAGTGTGTTGAGGAGGAGGAGGAAGATGAGGAAGAGGGCAGAAGGGTTAAACTAGAGCTGAGATCAACAGGGAAAGGAGGGGCTCGCTCCATCTGGCTACTACATGTCTATATACTATGTGAATAATGATATATGATATTATATCTATGTCATTATATGAGACTGGACAGCACCTTTTGATTTGGAATATGGTGAAGTGGAGCTATAGTTTTATAGTAGTGTGGTGTAAGTGTCAACATAGTGACAAATGCACTCAGAATCCTCTTTAGTCATTTTTTGCTGCAGGGATTTGTAGAAAAACTGATTTTATGGACATGTTTAGGCACTAAAACACTTGGTTGAGGTCAGGAAACGATCATGGTTTTGGGTTGAAATGATCACTTAAGAATGTGTGAAATGATGGTATAAAATGTCAAACAGTGGTGTCAAACAGGTGTCTCCTGCAACTTTTTCAACTCCAGACCAAGAAACAACTGAACATCACCATATCTTTAGACATTTTACTCTGTGTGTCATGAAGTGCCTGGAAGTTCTAGCTGTTCGATTATTATTACACATTTAGTAGTTTTGTTAATATGTTTGTGAAAGCACCAGTAATTTTTTTCAGACTGTTGCAAGGATGAAATAGAGGCATTTCGTCAAAAACATGGTGATGTTATATGTTGTAATAATGTTTTTAGCCCCAAAGTTTGTCTTCTAGTTACTTTTAAAATCCAATATGACTGATTGCATTGAGGAAAACCTTTCATACTCACACCTGACTGCTGTTTTAAGACATACGGTAACCTGTGTTTGACCCTGAAGAGGATATATTATGCTCTGTGTGATTTTCTGGTATGTATATACAGCTCTGAGCATGTCTATGTGTTCCCTTCAGGGACATTCATAAGCATATAGATCTCAACACTGAAACGCTGGTAAAAATGGAATTTGTTTGTGTGGGCATGTGTTGTGCTGTGCTGTGTTGTGTTTTAACTGATGCACCAATAAAAAATATAGTACTCTGATGTAAAACACAATCTTGACGTGACCATATGTAGAAACACTGCCTGCAGGTCAAAACTCAGGGCTTCAACCCGCTGTGAACACCTAGTTTGCAACGTGTTTTTTTTTCTTCTTCGCCAACGAGTGGCGGCTTGTCATGCACATAGGGTGATCTGTTCTGTTCTGCAGCCTCTGCTGCTCCACGTGTTGTCCTGGTGATGGACAGCTTGGTCGTCAGAATGTGAAGCCACCGGCGGATGCCAACCCAGCAGCCGGCCGGTCATCAAACACCCAGATGGCCCAGACATAAACCTGAAACCCAGACTGCAGGAAGCTAAAGGGGCAGGCAGCACAGAACAGGTCACTGGGTCAACATTCAAACACCGGGCTCAACCACTTCTCCACTGCCAGGAATCACCAGCTGGAGGGGGTGGAGCTTAGAGTCAACGGTCTTACAGACTTTCGAACAAGTATGTATTTGAGGAGTTGGGGGTCACCCAGACAATTTTGTGTTTTTCATGAAGAGTCACACTTTTATTTACCACCATGAGTTGTAAAATGAATAGAAAATATAGTCAAGACATCCACAAGGTTAGAAATAATCATTGGTGACCCCACAAATGTGATGTTCCAGATACTAAACCTGCTCAAGGGAAGGTCAGTTTTCTAGCTTCACACAAGGGTTGCACAAGGGTTTTCTAATCATCCATTATCCTTCTGACGCAATGAGCAAACACATTGTTCCATTAGAACACTGGAGTGATAGTTGCTGGAAATGGGTCTCTATACACCTATGTAGATGTTGCACCAAAAACAAGACGTTTACAGCTAGAACAGTCATTTACCACATTAGCACATGTATAGAGTGTATTTCTGATAAGTTCAAAGTTATCTTTATTGAAAAAATGTGACTCCAGTAGTGTGTATATTGAGTGGGATGTGGGGACTTTTTGAACAGACAATAGAGTGAGCGGTTCTTTAGGAGTCAGCATCTCTCGTGGCTGTTAGCGGCACAGACACCTCTGCTCTCCTCCAGCTCTCAGCCTGGTGTTTGGCTGTGTGACAGCGACACATTCTTCACCAGACAGAGCTGGCACTGAAAGTAGCGTCCACAATATCAAACATCTCTCGGGCCCGGCATGTGTTTGCCGACTGCTGGCCCTCGGACTGGAAAAGACTTGATTTCTGCAGATCAGACAGGAAACCGTCCTGCTAAGCTAATCTTCCACAAACCTCCTCTCGCTCGGGCGGCGCTGCCAGAGCTAATCAGGAGACGTCAACACACACACAAACTCGGCGCTGAGCACAAGCAGAAACAAGGATCGTCCGCCACACACACCCCAAACAATGATTATGACAATTCATTCATCTTCAGATCAACACGCACGCTCCAGCAGCGAGTCAGCACAATCTGTCTAAACAGCGAGTCATTACCCAACCATCTTCTGAGGAGAAACTAATACCTGTTCCCCCCGCCCGCCGACGCCACCGCCACCGCGTACACATGCAGGCTGCATGGCAAGGCCAAGCAAATACTTTCCATCAGTTTGTGTAAGCAATGATAAACACGTTACAGCTAATCAGAAGAGCATGGACTTCATGTTACGGTCGGGGCAGAGCGCTGCAGCCAGAATGCCCAGTTTTCCCATGGTTGTATTTCAGAGAGAGAGTAGGTCTGTGTCTCATTTCTGTGTGTTTATGGCAGATCTAAATTATGGTATCGGGTTCGCCCCAAATCCAACCAACTGCCAACTGTCATGGCCGACCCTCCCATACAGGCCACTTTTGTCTCTGGGAAGTAGTGTAACCCAATCTATCCTCGAATTTCTGGCTCTCCGCTTGGATTCATTTGTGCCGTAGAGGGAGAGAGAGAGCAGACAGATCTGAGAAAACAAACACAGACCTTCAGAACAAAGTTAGTGGTTCTTTTTTCTTTTCTTTTCTTTTTTTTTTTAAGTTTCTTCCTCAAATAGAAAGCAGAGGAAATGCTGCCGGCAGAGCCATGATTTGTGAATGAAGCCCAGCTGACAAACAGACGGATGAGGACTATGAAGAGGTGTGTGTGTGTGTCTGTGTGTGTGTGTTAGTGTAAACTATGAAGCCATATAAAGCTACCACACCCTTTAATGACATAAAAACTGGAGGATAAATGTCTTTAGCATTTTTAACCAAAGCTATTTAATTTAATTTGCATTAAATGTTCACACTTTGTCCAGCAGATGGCGACAGAAGAAAGTCTCACTCAGCATATATCAGGACATGTGGAGGTGACAATGACTCCATCACTGCTGAACTTTCTGTGATATTATTCTATTAGGCTGTGATATAATAAATATTATTATATAAACTTTAGAAAAGAGCATATTTTCTAACAATCAACAATCTCACAAAAATGGATGTAATCCCTATATATGTATAAATATTTTATTATTATTAATATATTTAGTGTTATTATAGTATATTTTGTTATTTTTTGTTTTTATTATAAAAATGTATGAAAAACATGGTCATAAATGATAATAAAAGTTGAATTTAAAACTTTTTTTAAAATTACATTTATGTTTTTAATCTTTGGAATAATGCACGAAAACCAGACACAAGTCTGTGAATTTAAGTTTTTATTAAACTTCTGTATGAGCTGAAACATTTGTGAAGTAATGACAAGAAGAATCTGTGGCGTCATAAAAAAATCAGATTTACAGAAAAATAATTGTGAAGAAACCAAATATCTGATTTTATTTTTACTATCAACTGTGACAATCAAATGACTGTCATTAGTCAATGAAAACTCTAACCCGCTGTTCCACCGTCTCACGTTAAATCTCTCTGACTGTGAACTGAATATCTTTGCTTTTCTTTTTATAGAATAAATCCTTACTTTACAAGAAAACGGGAATAGAAATATGGTTAGTGTGAGGTTTCTCAAACACTGAGTTCTGCTAATGTTTGTGTTGCATTCAAGAACAGTTGGAGAAAACACAAAACACTCTTTGTCTCAGTTTCAGTGCTGTTATAGAAATAGAAATTATGACGAGGCCAACGTTCCCAGTATGTGTTGAATTTATTTACTCCAGAATATTTTAACAGTTTCAAATTTGAGGCTTACACACACACACACACACACACACACACACACACACACACACACACACACACACACACACATACACGCACACACACACATACACACACACACACACGAACAGGATGATTGTAGTGTAGTGGGGAGTGTGACTGTAAATGTCCACATGGCTGAGCATCGACGGTACAGATGTGTGCACGGACACATGTGCAGTACAGACTATGTCCTCAATATATATAAAGTCCAGTGTGTGTGTGTATGTGTGTGTGTGTGTGTGTGTGTGTGTGTGTGTGTGTGTGTGTGTGTGTGTGTGTGTGTGTGTGTGTGTGTGTGTGTGTGGTGTATATAGTGGACGTTTGCCCTCCTTTTTGTTGTCTGTGGATAGAAATCAAAGGGACAGAGAGCGGAGCCTGAGGGTCCCGCTGCACTGAACCATCAGCTGGCAGGATGAGGCGCAACTGCATAATGAAACAGAGAGGATGGGGGGGAGGTGTGGAGAGAAACTAGTGAAGGAATGAATCAGGGCAACCTCATTCAGAATGTGAACTAGGCACCAGATAAATGTCAGCCTGCTCTGTGTTGCTGTGTAGCTGCTGATCACAGTGCAGCGTTCAGCTGTGAAAGAGTAGAAAAATGCAAAATAAATATAAATGTTTCTACAAAAACAAAAGAAAAAAATAAGAGAGACACATATTAAACATTGGGTCAGGCTTTAAAGCCCCACGGGTCAGTGTCCTGCAGAGGACACAAAGCTCACTTCACTTAACAGCAGTTACAAGAAGAAGTGCAGCGAAAACTGACTAAAGCAAACAAAACAAGAACTAAAAGGTTTCAGATGTCAGCGTGTAAACTCACCATCATCACACTTTATGGAAGGATGTTGTTTGTCAGAGGAAACTATTTTAAGCTGGTTCGTTTTTTGACCTCTCAACACATACTTTTATTATTATTAATATTATTACCCTTATTGCTGCAGGTTGTCGTGGTAACGTGTTATCAGACAGACACAAAGCAACATGATCGCCCTGTTGCTGCTGAATGTGAGCCTCCTGCCTTTTGGTCTTCACAAACATCTTAATATAAACCGATCTGTCCTTTAACTGTTAAATGTTCCACTTTCTTCACCAGTGAGTCTGTGTGTGGTTGTGTGTGTATGTGTGTGTCAGGTTATGTACAGTGAATTCATCAGAATACAGCTGCTGCAGCTGCATGAATACAATGATGCTTATCCAGACAGTTAATGTATTGTAAAACCAAAACTAGAAGCTAAAAGAAGCTAAAACAGCTGCAGCCACATAGTTCACATTCACACAATAATAATACTCATTAGTGCAATTTCAATATTTGATTTTATTTTTATCTGAACATGCTCTGTAAATTATAACTAAGCTTAAATATTATTTCAGTCACTTCTTCTCTGCAGACGAGACCTTTCACACTACATTACACATAAAGATTTAATACATTTTTAAAATATCCTCAATTAAAATCATAGCAGAGACAGTTTTAATCATGAATGGGTCAGTGACAAAACTGTCATGTGGTAACCCTAAAAACTTGGTACCAGATAATTTAACTCTCTTAAAAAGGTTTTTAAAAATAAAATAAAAATAAAATAAGTTTTATATTAGAGGTGGATTATATATTTAAAATGTATCATTTTTCTGTTACACCATTTGACATTCTGTGTCAAAAAATCACATAAAATCGTAACTTCTGTTAAACACAAAGTGCACATTTTGAGAGACTTGATGAATGTTTTTAAAACTGTATTTTAAAAAGTTTTTGACTTTCTCATCTTGCCACATATTATTTGTCACTGACCTGAATATGTGACAGACTTTGATCAGTCAACACAATTACTAAATGCATCAGCTTTATGCAGTTATGTCACTGCTTTTATTTCCAATGTTGCATAACCACGTCCAGCTGAACATGACTGTGTGTGTGTGTGTGCATGTGTGTGTGCACCACACTGTCAGTCTCGGCGAAACACAAACATGTAATTATCCTGTGAGCACAGAGGGGACCTCAGGACAGCAGCAAACACTGGCGGTTTGAGTCGTGTGAGGACTTTAAACGTTCCAGATTTCTGGTTCACAAACGATCTGGATGGAATCCGCATCGAGGGACACATGAAGGGTCGGCTGCTCCTCTCCAAGAACCCCGAGTCTACATACTTGGGATCGAGGTATAAATCAAATACATTATTACATGAGCTGCAAATAAAAACGTGTTTTTCCCTCGGACTTGTTTCGGTTAAAGTGTTTCTGCAGCAGTAAACCGTCTCAGACCACAAACATGGAAACATGGTGGCACTGCCAGGTGAATTACTGCCTGGCCTCCGCCGCGCTGAGGCTGCACTTCATTAGCTATCTGCACTCTACCTTTCTCTGACAAATTCAATAAATGTTCATCTGGTTCCAATTAGGCCCTCGTTAGTGGTAATTGGTCTGGTATTTACTAACAGCATTACTCAACACTGGCTCTCGCAGGCGGGGCCGGTCTGATCCGAGCCAGGCCTAACGCAGCCTTCTGGGTTTGTTAGTTACCTGCCAATCCAAAGCCGCTATCTTCACGTTCCCCATTTCCCTCCGAGCTTCGAGAGACTTTTACATTAGTCTGAGACCGCTTCAACTGAGTCCGATTTGTTGTGCTAAAAAAAAAAAAAAAAAAAAACGTTTGCTTTGCTCTGTGTGTTTGTTTGGTTTAATACTCTGCAAACCCCGTCTCCAAGAAATGAACGTGATATATGGCTAATGTGAAACAGCAGCTCAGCTCGGCTGCCAGGTTTCACTTTCGAGCAACGTAATGAGGAAACGTTCTCGAACGTGTGAGTAAAATGCTCACTGACAACGTTGTTTCATTCGCCAGAGCATCTCGGCACAACATCCGCTCGCAGTGATTAGAGGATTATGCTGTTTTTTTTTAGGATCTGGAGGCAGCAGGTTGAGGTGAGAGAACGATCGAGGTCAGAAAAAGATCCACAGAGACAGTGTGTTTATTAACCTTTGGTCTCTTTAAGTGCTTTTGTTCCCTGAAGACACACAAGCAGGATGCAACAGACATAAATGTTGACGTTCAGAACATAAAGTCATTTATTCATATAAATACAATTTCTCCAGGAGGCAGTCACCTTGTGAACGGTTAAAATAACACAGTGTGCATTGATTGGGTCTAAATGAGCAGCATAAATCTTAAAGTGGAAGCGGACAACTGTGGTTGCCTTATCCTCTAGCCTGTATAATAAGTGTCATTGTGATGGTGAGTACAAATAAAAAAAGGATGAGCCCGAGGAGCCTCCGGGGGTTTGAGATCCATCATTTGGGAGCATTTTTGTTTCCCACACATGTTCCTTTTGTTTCTCCATGTGTGGGAAAATGTTTCTGTGAAGCCACTGAAAGAGAAATTAAAGAGGAGGTTCGTTGCCTCGGAGGGTCACACATATGCGGGACACAGATACGAGTTTGATGGTTGAATTCTAATGTTTCACTGGCAGGGGGGAATGTTTTCACAGGGCGGGTAGAGGCTCTAGAACCTGGAGCTGCTGCAGCGATGAGAACAAACTGCTGAGATGTTTCAGGACCAGGATTAGTGCTGCCCTCTCTGCTCGATGACTCACAGCACATTAAACCACAGGGTGAGGATAAAAACATGCTCTTTAAAAAACTGCTTTGCTGTGAGTGAATATATGTTCATAAGGAGTTCGGAGGTAGCGACAGAATCCTTCATCAACAGTCAGTCCCCATCTCAGACATGAAGGAACACTGCACAACCTGCACACGGGACAACTTAAGGGACTGGGACTTTTTATCCGTTATAACTTCAGACTGTGGAAGCCGGCGTTATTATTTATTTTATTTTAACAAATTCCATAAAGCAGCTCAGCCTCCAGAGGAAACATTGGCTCAGTCTCAAAGGTTTTTGTGTCTCCAACCACGACTTAACCACACATGAAGTAGTGTTTGTGAAAATATGCACGTATCAAAAAACGTTGATATGCTATGTATGAAACGTTGATGTTCAATGTATCTGCAGAAGCTGTTAGTTTCCCTCTCTGCTGCATAAATAACTATCCTGACCTGTAGGCCTCAAACAGCTCACACACACACACACACACACACACACACACACACACACACACACACACACACACACACACACATACACACTGTGAAGGTCCATCAGTCCCCTATCAGTGCATGTGTTGCATTAAAATTGTTCTGGGCTTGAAAATATGAAATCTTACATTAGGATATGTGAGATAAATCCTAGTGTTTCAAAAGTTATTTAGTTGTTTCGATCATGAATCCCTACATTTATGAATTGATTTAGAATTTTTTTTGCACATTTTCTCCTCAAGTTCATTCTTTATTTCTTATATTTTTTTTCTTGTGTTTTAGTTCACATTCTCGTTGAGGGGACTGTTTTCAGCGGAGGATGAATCTACATGTATTGCTCTAGTGCAGTGGCACTCTGGCATCTTTTTCAAGTTTTGCTTTGATATTTAAATGAATTCTTTGTTTTACCTTCTCAACCCTGTAGAGGTGACAGTATTCAGTATAAACTGAAGATCCAAATATTCATGATAAACTGACAGACACAACCAGAGTCAGACACAACCAGACTTTAACAGAAAACCATAAATATGCTTCATGCTTTCAAATATTTTTCTTGGTATATTGACTCAGATCCATGTTTTTTTTATCTACTTTTCTACTATTTTGTAACAAATGCCCAAATGTCCAAAACCATGTTTGCTTTGCTTTGTGTATTTCTTTGGTTTTAATAAAACAAATGAATAATATTAAGCTAATGTGCAGCAGCAGCTCAGCTCTGATAATGTTGGAAACATTTCATTTCATTTCATGTGACAATAGAGCAGGTCGACTCAAGCAACACTATTTTTATCTATGGAGTCACAGGTCAAACAGTGTGTGTGTGTGTGTGTGTGTGTGTGTGTGTGTGTGTGTGTGTGTGTGTGTGTGTGTGTGTGTGTGTGTGTGTGTGTGAGCAGCAGTCTGATGAACAGGGCGCGTCTCTGGTCAGCACGACAGGTGAAACGTAATCAGGCTTGAACGTGTTGACGGTGCAGCGGTAATCAGGAAGAAGAGAAGCTGCGGCTGAAGCCATGAAACAGGCTGGAGGACGTCAGTGATGAGAACAAATCGAGGAGCGATAAAGAGAAACAGAGACTGAGAGACAAGAAGAAGAACAGCTTGCTGCTCCCGGTCTTCCTTCTCTCTCCTCTGCTAGCAATTATTCCATTTAAAGGCTCCTTCAATCACAGAAGAGTCAGAGGGTTTTTATAAAGCACCTGTCCCCACAGCACAGCAGAGAGCTCTGTTTCAACACCCCGTCCTAATGCGCTGATTCCAGGAACCCTGCATTGGAAATAAATGATGACACATGGGGTGTGCACAGGCCGCTTCCAAGTTTTTTTTCCTCCTTTTTTTTTTCAAACATAAATTTTTTTCTCCCCTTTCTCTCTGGCAAGAAGGAGAGTTTTCTCTGGTATGTGAGGAGGGGAGGGGCGGACTGTTCTGAGGTCTGCTCCACACATGTCGCTCTTTCACAACATTTTATAAGAGACAGAAGAGATTTAAAGGACGGGAAGAAGAACAAGAAGAAGAATCTGGAGGGAGCGGCGTTCACTTTGAGGGATGTTTAATTCAGTCGCTTACATGAACATTATAGTTAAAGTCACATTTGAGTCTTTTTGCTTTGTTTTCGTCATGGTTACAGTTTAGTTCTGGAATAAAATCATGTTGACTTACATCCATAGTCAGAAGATTTGTTAACAAAATGAACACAGGTAGAGTCCCACCAGCAAAGCCTTGTGAACTGAACTGAGATCAGCTGAAATGAACTGAGTGAGTGATGAGGAGCTTTGATTATTTATCTACAGATAATATAGTGGGAGCATCAGTAATAAACCTCTGATGGAAAACAGCTACAGACAGGAGGAACAGAGTCTGGGATAGAAAGTCTGCTGCAGTAACTGCAGGAGGATGAAGTACTCGGATACATCACTGCAGTAAACGTAGAAATGTTTTTGTCTAAAAATACTCAATAACAAGAGAAAGTCTTGAATTAAAAATGTTACTTTAGTAAAAAATTAAGATGTATTATCAGCTACATGCACTTCAAGTATGAAATGTTTTGTGTATCTTGGTAGTGGAAACATCTTGTATAAAGTTTAAGAGTTAAACTCTGATAATTAAACATTTAAATAGACACATTTGTGACTAGATTAGTAAACAAGAACAGATTTTTTTGGTCTGCAATACAGTGAACTCCTCAGTGAAAATGTCAGATCATAGAAAAGGTTTAACTTCATGCTCCTTGCAGTTCTTGCTCTAACTCTACTGTGACTTTCCTGTTGTTTCTATTTTTTTCTCCCTCTTCTTAAACTTCTATAGCATTGCTTCATCAGAACAACAGAACAGTGAAACTTAACACTTCCTGCAGATGTTTCAAATTAAAAGCCTTCCAGTGGTTCCCTCACCAGGTGAGGAGCATTTATACCTGACGGGATCAGGCTGCTACTGTTAATGTGTCATTAGTTAATGATGCTGAAATAAAACTGACTGAATTTAAAACGAAACAAAAGAACTGTGAGGAAGAATCCAGATCATCTGCTGCTGTGAAGTCTCTCAGGACTCTGTCATCCTCCCAACATTTAATGATTCTGCTTTTCTTTTTGTCTCCTCTTCTTTAACAAGCTGCCATCAAGGATTTTCAACAGCATAGAGATTCCTGGCACAATGTTCTTCTGATTGTACTTCTAACTGTTCTTTTTGACTGTTCTTCCGATTGTACTTCCAAACTACTTACTACTACTTACTTACTTTTCTGGAGTGTTTATACTTGACTTCTGCTTTCATAGCTCCGTGAGGGTTGGGTTGTTTCAGAAAGGCCAATCACAACAGAGTGGGCGTTTCAGTAAGGAGGGGAGGGCGGGTTTTACAGGGTGAGTGTGTGAGAAGGCAGACTGCATTGCTGCTACCAAAAACACAGCAAATCTACATGAATAGACCATGAAAATGTAAACATTAAATTAGGAAAATGTAATAATATGAACTCTTTAACCAAACTACACCATGGCCCCTGTAGTCCCATTTAGCTACTTGTCAGCAATCACCTAATTTAGCACAATAAGTATTAACTGATGTAATTCATGTTGGGTGATGTCCCCTAATGAGCAGTTGATGATGTTTATAGTGAATCATTATGATTGGTTGTTAATATTGGGAGGGGCTGCATGCTGACAATTAGGATTGCACCATTCCAATTCTTCCCTCAGTGTGATCATAGCCTGTGTAGAAGGTTTTCTATCCACCCTGGAATGCATGTCTCTTTCGGTGGGCTTTGTAAAATAAATCCATATGGGTAAAAATACAATATTGACAGTTTCATTGTCCATATTTTATCAATTATCGATCAAACTTGCATCTAGCATTGATGCTAATGGCCATATCTGTTTCCCATAATGCATTGAGAGGATCTTTTGACGAATAAGAGGCTGATCCAGCACGAAATAAGTCTTTTTCTTTCCTTTTTTAAAAATTTGTATTTTAGAGAGCGCCCTTCAACAGAAGATCAGTGCATGTTTCTGACAGGAGGGGGCATGGCACCTCCATTGTGATGTTACATTATCAGACTTTGAACTTTGTCATTGGAACAACCCGTGTTTATTTCGTAGAATAATATATTAAAATGGCTTAAACTTGTTTTAACCACAGACTTGTATCCAGATATTTGACCAATGGCACATAAAAATAACACATTAAAGAAACATTGATTTCTAGACAATGGAACCAGAATCAATCACATCTGTCAACCACACATTTACAGAGTAATAACTTCCAGCTTCCAAGTTGTTCTTTTTTCTATAAGTGTTGCTGCATTTTTTCATGAATCTTGGTTTCTCTCTGTGGTATTCTGAGATACTATGAGGTACTGTGTGCTACTCTGATGTACTCAGTGGTAATCTGTGGTACTCTGAGATACTTTAACTCAGGTACTCTGTGGTACTCTAAGGTATGGTGTGGTACTCTGAGGTACTCTGTGGTGTACACTGTGGTAATCTTTGAGACACTCAGTGGTATTGTGAGGTACTCTCTAATCTACTCCTGTCAGGGTAATTGCTGGATCCGGCTGCCACTTATTAAAAGACTGATTCATAAAAATACAGTTTTTCTTTTGGTTTGTAAGTGTTTCCATATGAAGGAGCACAGAAGACTCAACATGAACATGAGTTGAAAAGAAGACTACAGCACACTCATACGTGTTGTCCTGATCCCTTGAAGAACAAGCCGGGCTAGAGGCTGTGAGGAGCACAGATACTGTCTGTCAGGCTAAGAGTGCTGGGAGCAGATTACTGAACACTTTAACTGAACAATTATCATCCATGACTGACGCCCTGATCAAGTCAATATGTCTTCTCTGACCCGCTGGAGAGGAACATGGATTTATTGCACACGCCTGGAATCAATTAACAGAATCCAGCACTCAGGTACTCTGTCTCTGTTTGTGTCCAGATGGTGGCGCTATAGCGTCGTATGAGGAAGCCAGAGCATCATCTGAGAGGCCATAGGAAGCAGTGAGGTGCTGATGATGACATCCTCATGTCTCACATAGTTTCTCAGTGAACGAAAGGTTTAGAAATGTTTACCTAACTAAATAAATCAGCGTCTCTGTACTATGCTTCAATCTGGTGGCTCCTGTTGAGTACGCTCTGCAACGTCATTATAATGCTAATATTAATAACCTGACCTGCTTTATAAAACTAGACCAAACACAAAGTTAGGCCAAAAAACACCTGGCTGCAGCTTTTCTTTTATTATATGCATCAAGTACAGTATAAACTGCAGGATTTACAATAATGCAAGACCTTAATTATACTAAAACTCCTGAACAAATGAGCAAATAATCAAATTAACCAGAAAACGATACATTCTTTTGAAAGTTTGCGCCCTGAAGGAAACATGCAGTATCTTCACATTAGAGCTCATCTATACTGACTGAATTAACACCTCAAATTTTCTAACCAAATGCTTTGATACATCAGGATTATGCTTTTACATTTTATAGTTTGAATGTTAATTTAAAATGTCAAAGATGTTCAGAAAGCTGGATTATCCTGCAGGATAACATAATAAGACACATCAGGCAAAAACACGATTTATGACATGTTGTAGGTATTATCCTGATGATATTAATAATATTAAGGATTGGATTAGATATTGTGTCCATTGGAATTTTACAATGCAAATCTTTACAGCCTGTTTTTGTATGCCAGATAAGTCTTAGGAATCTGTATAGATAAAAAAAAAGTTTTAAAAGAGAAATAAAAGATTATCCTGTTACATTTTCTGAACATAAACATTTTACATTTTTACAGAAGAATCCAACATTCAAATGATATGTACTGTTTCACCTTTTACGTAATCAACAGAACATTCTCTTGTCATGTGATATTTGAAAAAGTACTTTGTGTGTGCATGTGTGTGTGTGTGTGTGTGTGTGTGTGTGTGTGTGTGTGTGTGTGTGTGTGTGTGTGTGTGTGTGTGTGTGTGTGTGTGTGTGTGTGTGTGTGTGTGTGTGTGTGTGTGGTGTGCTAATGCACATACCAAAGATTTTAGTACAAATGTGGAAAACAGCAATTTACAATTTACATGCCTGTCCACCTCCTTGTTAAATTACAACAAGCTGGTCATTGAGAACAATTCTGACTGTGTGTGTGTGTGTGTGTGTGTGTGTGTGTGTGTGTGTGTGTGTGTGTGTGTGTGTGTGTGTGTGTGTGTGTGTGTATGAGCTGACAGTGGAGCTGCTGGTTATTGATCTGCAGGTTGTGTGAGTGCTGCTGTGGTGTAAGCTGACTCCTCTGGAGTCAGCAGCTCCATTAACACTCATCAGCTCCTCCGGATATGCTGCAAAAAATACACCGCCACTAAAGCTCCGACTGGACGGATGGACGGTGTCACTTCACTGATCCTTTTCCTTTTCCTTTGTGTCATGCAAACAACAGTCTCGACTTTGTAAGGAGAGACTTGGATTAAATCTCATTAAAAAGAGTATTTTTGTATTTAACTTTACTAAGAAAGGAAAATGTTGCTGGCAAAAGCCGAGTAATAAATGTCTAATCATCACATAGACAAAGTAAATCCAACCAAAAACAATGAATTAAAACTAGATATGACATGTGTTATTTAATGTTTTGCAGTTAATAACTTAAAGTGAAGATCTGACTTGCATCCAGATGTTTTGCATTGCAGGTCAGTCAGGGCGCAGACAGACACGCTGGCATCAATATCTATTCTTAGTGGGAGATATGAGAAAACCCCAGAGGAGGAAATTTGTATCGTACTTCAATATCAAAGTGGTATAGATGGTGTTTCCTGACATAAAGAGAACAGTCTGGAAATATTTGTTCTTACAAAGCTGCGTAGCTTCTATTTCCTTTCGTCCTCTCCCTCTGAAGCTCTATAAACGTTTGTATTCTTCACAGGACCAAGCCTCAGACAGATTCCTGTTCTTTTCTTCTAACTAATTGCAGGTTTCTCTTTCTAAAAAAGACTGAGCCCAACGACTTCATCTGCTGCAGCTTCAGATTTACGGTCTGACAGTGTTCCATCTTTTCAACTTATAAAAACCTTTTGGTTTTCTTTTAGAGGATAAAACTTTATGTCCGGCAGAGGACAGGATGGAGTCAGACGTCCAGGACGTCCGGTTGATCGTCGGCTTTATAGGGTGATTACTCATCCCCGCTGGTAACAGGAGTTATTCAAAACCCTTGAAGTGATAGAATCATCATTTATTTTTGGAGTTTACTGGGAGTTCCTTATGTCCTAACAGAAGATTCATTCAAGTTTGGAAGTTCTAAGTTATGTTAGATGTAATGGAAGTTAAACATTAAGGTAATGGTTGTTTAACTTTGTTAAAGTCAGTTTCTGTAGTGGAGCCCAGTCGTCTCAGAATATGGAAATTATAAACTCCAGGGACGCACTTCTTTCTCTGGGCAAGTCAAAGAAGAAACTCTGAAGGAGAGATTGAATTAAATTATGGAAGCACATGGAACAGAGATAGATGTTAGATGCCAGGTGAACACGTCTGCCATATTGGTCCAGGCAAGACCTCGCCCCCCCCCCCCCCCCCCCCCCCCCCCCCCCCCCCCCTTTCTTGTTGTGTGAGAGATCAATATGCAACAGTGTGGATGTAAAACAAGCAGCCGATATGGCGTCTCCACATGCATGTCTATGGGAAGTGGCTCGCCCCAGACGCTGAACCAGCATCCACTGAGCCGAGTGGGTCGGAACACATCAGGTGTCTCTTAGGTCAATTATCTGGTTTTTATTCCACAATGACTCAGCAGAGGATCATTGAAGATAATAATCTGTTTCATCTGTGAGGTGGTCGCACACACACTCATCTCTCCAACAACACTACAGCTGCCAGCGTGCACACACACACTGCCAACACACACACATTATTATTCTGACCTATTTTCAGATGCCACAACAAAACCTCAGAGAATCCACAAAGAAGAAGAAGAAAAAGAAGAAGAAGATAAAGGACTCTGGATATAAAGGGAATTAAAGAAATGTCCCATTTTAATCTGCTGTCAGCTGCAGGATCGGGTGTTCGCTCTCTCTCACTTGTGTTTTGCTCTCCATACATTCTGAATACGGCCCATTACTGCCACTCCGGTAATAGTAATCCAACTCTGACAGACCTTTCATAGAGTATGTGGCTTTTTTAGAAGTGAACACTGAGACCGAGGGCAAAATAACAGATTAACAACCCTAATTTGTCCTGAGGTTTTAATGGCTGAAATTATACGCAATCCTCCCCCCTTCTTCTATCAATCTAAGTGTCTCTGTGGTCGGTTTGAATTCACATTTATAGGCAGCCATGTGCTTTCAATTTCTCCTGTGGACTAATAAAGGCCATTTGAGAAAGGGGCATTTTGATTGGGTGATTTTTCTCTTTTCTTTTTAAAAACCTCAGGACTGCAGAGCGCGGATGTTTGACAGTTACAAACGCTGCTCTGGCAGGTTCATGTTTCTTCTAGCCGATGCTTAGACACACACACACATGCACGCACATGCACACATACATACACACACACACACACACTGAGCCATAACCTGGATTCAATAATCCAAACTGCTCTATTAAGATGAGAGGACCAACATACGCTGCCACTGTCAGAAGAACTTAATGTAAAACTACAATGGCAAAGAAAGGTCAACAAACTTTCATCTGCTCCATCAGAAAGTGGAAATTTTTCAGACAAGAGCCTGACTGTTATGTCTCTGCTCTATATTGAAAATCAGTTGTTTCCGTCTGTTATAGACTGAGAGTCTGAACTCCTGCAGCACACTGATGGAAATCAGATAAATCACATTCTGAACTCTTGCCTCACTCTGTAAAGACTTATTTTCGCCAGGTTTCCCAGTTTCTGAATTCTCTGCATTGACATGCTCACAGAGAATCAGCACATCTATTTTTTGTGTTTTATTGGTGTCAGAGGCCCTATCTTTCACTGGATCTGAATCAGCAGGGGACCATGTGTGATTTAGGAATTTACTGGCTACATCTGTGTTTCGTGCCACACATTCTCACAGGAAAACAAATAGTGTGTGCCGCTCAGATCGTTTTATATCCAGATACAACGGAGACATCAACATCTTCTCCACAGACACTAATAACCGAGCACAAAGCCACTAGAGCAGACAGCTGAATATGATCAAAAGAATGTTGAAGTTATAATTAACAGTTATTTCCACTTCTGTAAAATCATGATTCTGACAGAGAAGAAAAAAGGTGCAAAACGTCCAAGTTCAAGAGTCATTTCAAAGGATCAGCATGTTTTTTGTTAGGATATGGATACGGAATATTAGAAGAACAGATACGCCCTCTGAGAAGCTTTTACAATGAATGTGATACTCCGTAGATACTCTTGTCAATTCATAAAGAACAGTGGCGCCGACCTGCTGAGACACAAATACACAAAACTTTTCATACGCTGACACCAGAAAGGCTGTGGAAAAAAAGACGTGGCTGCATTTGAGAAAGGTCAAGATACTAAACCAGAATGTGTCCAAATATAAATGTAAAAAAAACAACATTGGGAACAACCGGAAACCTTGAAAACAAAACATAACACACATATGAGCTGGTTTCAGCCAGTAGGTTAAGACTCTTTCCAGGTAACTGAAGAAATGACTCACTCCCTCTGTCAGCAGCCAATCACAACACTACCAAAGCTCTAATTTAGAATTTCAGCTGTAAAAAACAAATGTGCCTTAGCTGAGAAGAGAAAGAAGTCAGCTTATAACAAGCTCAGCTCCAGTCACCAATGAGACTCTGTTTCAGGTTTTTTAGTGTGAGATGTTTGATCTGTACATTTTACATGTTAGATTTACTTTCCCACTGCAATGACACACCACAGAACTTTACACAACATCCAGATTCTTCATGTTGATTAGTATACAGCTGGGTGCATCTGACGTCATCTAACGTTGTGAATCCTGGATTTCCCAGGAACTCTTAGACCCGTATCGCAAAAATTTAATCAAGGAAATGAATGAACAGCTATCCTCAGGTGATTATACTTCAACACAACTAATTACCTGGTTTGCTCAGTGTAAACTATATTTACAATAAAACAATACATATATACATGTTTTTTTCTAATATACTGTGTGTATACATTTTAGAAATGGAAGATCTATGACATCTGTACCCCAAGTCCTGCTGAGGTAAGACAAGACCTCTTGTAAAACAAAATTAAAAGTTAAATCAAACTTAAAATAGGAGCATCAACAAAACATATTTTAGTAACTGAAATACATATGTAGCTGTAATGGTTTTAATGTTAAATTCATGATCTTCACTGTGGTTCAGATACAAAAGAAATGAGGAGTGACGACTGTCTGATTTGTAATAAGTGGTTTGGTCTGGTTCTGTGAAGCAGCACATCGCCTGTAATTCACACACACAACATCAGTAACACTCTGAGGACGTGTCTCCTCATCTCTGCACACAGACAGTGTTTATGTTGCCTCCCAGTCTGCTGTCTGTACTATTTCTGCATATAGCATGACTCATCATCATCCCTTCATCCCTCAGCAGCAAGTTACAGCAAGCTTCAAAGGAAAACTGCCCACCGCACACTGTGATGTCACCTCAACCAGCTAGCCAACCAACCAACGGACCAGCCAACCAACCAACCAACGGACCAGCCAACCAACCAACCAATGGATCAGCCAAGCAACCAACCAATGGACCAGCCAAGCAACCAACCAGCCAACCAACTAGCCAACCAACCAACCAACCAATGGACCAGCCAACCAACCAACCAATGGACCAGCCAAGCAACCAACCAGCCAAATAACCAACCAACCAACCAACCAACCAGCTGACCAGCCACCAAACCAGCCAACCAACACCAGTATCAGCAGATCAGTCCAGTAGTTTTACTTTAATACATTAACTACATCAATCTTCATTATAGATTATAAATTACCAGCTGTTTAAAAGTCAGAAGGGTCAAATACAATCTAAACTCTCTACACTGATGCAACATGAACACATAGCCCCTCCCCCTCTGTGCTGTAGCTCTCTGCTCCTCTAAAGGGGAATGGGGTAATTGGGGTAATTGCAGTGAGCACCTCCAGCTTTATATCAGACCCATGATGCACCTGGCAGAGCTCCCAGAATCCATTAGTCTGGCACAGAACCAGAACCAGAGGAAAACTGTGCCTCTCCACAGATTCCTGCTTCTAAAAATAAATCTGCAAACGTGGGTTCCACTTATTTATTCATAAATCTCCCTCTCAACACATGATTCTGTCTTTGTGTGCAGCATCTGTGTTGGTCATTGATACCTGAGGTAAGAAGCATTTAGATTCTTTCTTAGGTTTGTTTAGCTCTGACATAGTGCTTTCTGAATGCAGAATGTACAAATATCTCTAAGTTGGATTTACAGACTTGAAATGAACCTCTAAATGTGCATAGGGCAGCTGCTTAACATGGAAAATACTAAGTGGATCAGATCTGTATTGATAATCCTTCAGGATTTAAAGACCCGGATCAGTTTGTATCAGAGACATACAGCAACTGACGCAGAGTTTCAGTTGCTGCATCATCTTCCAAACACACCTACACAGTCATTACAGGAGAGCAGAGACAAGCCCGGACACCTCTGACTGACACGTCAACATCTCCACAAACACCTCACATGTTCTTTCTTAGCAGCACTGAAGTGTTTATTCTGCTTTATTCCTCAAGCTCTTCTCCTGACTCTCAGAGGTAATGTTATATCACACATACAGCATCTATCATCACACAAGACAACAAACACAGCAAGTTCTTACCTGTTCGAACTCTCTGAGGCTGTGCATCTGGACCAGTGGGCCTTTGTCTGTCTCATCACACAAGAAATCT
The DNA here is from genome assembly GCA_030544235.1 of Lepturacanthus savala. Taxonomy (NCBI): domain Eukaryota; kingdom Metazoa; phylum Chordata; class Actinopteri; order Scombriformes; family Trichiuridae; genus Lepturacanthus; species Lepturacanthus savala. Next base: position 7,340,130 of record CM060481.1, read on the forward strand.
GCAGATAAAAAAGGCAAAACAGGCCAAACTTAAACAAGACAGGATCTGAGAGAGCATCTCCTGAGCAGATCAAACTTCCATCTCTGTGAAGTCTCTTCAATCAAAACCAGAAGAAGAATTAAAACCATTTAAAGTGCAGCTCTAACAGGTTTCAGTCTTTAACGTCTGTATGGTGACGTCTTTCCAGGATGAGTGAGATATGATATATACATGTGGACCATTGAAGGTGGATGTACTGATTATCTGTGGTTCAAATCACTCTGAATGAGATGATGTGTTATTCGCAAAGAAAATATGATTTAATTTAGATATAAAAATGCACAACATTTTTTTTGGTTTCAGAATAGATTTTAAAATCTAATTGCTGCTCACATTCAAGCTGCCTCTCTGCTTCTCTCCCTGCTGTCTCTCACATTTTGGGAGCCATACATGTCAGATCGTACTTTGAGATCCTCAGGCAGAGCTCTTACATCTGTTGTGAGGCCCAGGACAGAGTCGTGTAAGTCTCTCTCTTTCTTTTGTCTCTTTTACCTGTTGTATACCTTTTATGTCTTGTCTTGTCTGTATTTTTTTACCCTTGTGAAGCACTGGATAACATGGATTTTGAAGTGTGCTGTATATAAAGATCACTGCTTGATTTTAATGGAAGTTTATCAACAGAATATTTGAGTGTGATCTCCAAAACAGCATCCAAACAAATTGCTCCACGGTTGTCATGGTAACATTCTAGTTTGCAACCACTGACTCCAGATCCTTCAGGGCCTCCTGCCACCAAACACTGTTCTTTTTTTCTTTTAGTAGTCCTGTGCAATAAAGTGTGATGGTTTGTGTTCAGAAGTCATTAAATAAACAAAAAACTGAATTTATTATCAAAAGTTGTTCCAACTATAAGAACTGATGCTTAAATAAATCAAAGTGTGTTTTACTCTCAGCAGGAAAGAAAGAGACCGAGGCTGTAAAATACCAAAACATCATCCAGAGTGCCAAGTGATGAAAATAGGATCATGAAAGTGTCATCCCATCCACAGAGAAAATGACGACATTTTGGGAAACAGAGGCAGAAGAAAAGTGGTGATTACTCTGACTCACAGTCATCAGAGAGATATTAAAGCATTAAAAAACTATCATGTTATAATTTAAAGGCTGCTGCTACTGTATCTGAACCTGACCTCTGACCCCACCACGGCCTGATGGGGAACATTTTATTCTTCATTATCATGGTTTATTTGAGCTAAATGCCTAATACATATTGATGTATGACTGAAGATGAAGAAGTTTTTATATTATTATAATATAATATGGTATAATATTATATATTATTTAGGAAAGAAGTGTTCTCACTTTTACATGTTATCCCTCGGAATATTTTATATCCACAAAATCAATCACTCAATCAATCAATGATGTTAAAACCAAATGTATTGGGAGCCTGCATTGGTCCACTTCTTGTTGCTTTTGACTGTATTACATGTTGTTTATCAGCAGATTAAATGTGTTCAGTTGTCATTGAGCTGGACTGTAGATGTTTAAACGTTAAATGTCTTGTCAGCGCTGGATTAAAAACTGAGCTGAATGGTGAAAGCTCAGGTGCAGGTAAGTAAAGTAAGTGAACCTTGAATTGATTTTTTACTAAATGATAAGGAGCATTTTCAGAAGAGTGTCCACACAGAGCAGGTTTGTCTCATCATTACACTCAATGCAAATCACCACATTTCATCTATAAACTACACCGTTTATAAATTCTCATAAATCCGACAGTAAGAAGTTTCCGTTCTTGAGAATCTAAAAACACCTCAGTTCAGCTCAGAGCTGCATCTCTGAGACGTCCTGATCACCTCATTATAACCCTATTAAACCTGCATGTATATGAGCCGTGTCCACACACACACACATACACATACACACACACACACATGCAGAGCCGACATGGTGTATTCCTGTCCAGCTGAAACAGTACCACAAGTCTTAAAGACGTCTCAAAGCCAAACTTCTCCTCTCTAAAGAGTGGGCTCGTTCCCAGAACCTCCACACTGGAGGGATTTGTACAATGGTTCATGTTTTATTCCTTCAGCTGCAGAGCCAATGGGCTCGCAGCAGAGCCGGGGCGGGATGCCGTGGAGGGCCAGATCCCGAGGGGCATAATCAAGTCCGCTTTGGCAGAGAACTGAGTTCTGACGGTTCTTTAGGATTGCAGCACATTAAATATTATTACTAAGCTGCTCTGTAGTGATGGAGAAGAGACTGTGGGAGCTGCTGCGCTGCAGAATATTACACAACACTGAGAATGACGCACTAGTACAACCATGCACGCACTCACATGCTGTATTCCTCACTTAGACTGTTGCTTTCTGCAGGGCTGGACTGGAACTGAGTACATTTACTCAGGTCATTTTTGAGGTACTTGACTATTTTCTTTTCATGCTACTAGACATTTCTACTCCACTGCTTTATACTACAGGCAGAAATTATACTTTACTACATTTATTTAACAGATTTACTTTGCAGATTCCAATTAATACAATGTTACCAATTAGTGGTTTCTGGCAATGTTCCCTCTAATTTTTCATGTATCTGGGCATACACACAAGCTCCCTGAGCAAACTGAGGACCACTGTGAGTAACATCAGATATATTTATTTTTTTTGCAGAGTAGAGCTTTCTCACTCGAAAATCTTGTTCTTCAATTTACACATACTCCAACAGCCATTCTATCTTAAAAGAACTGCATTTCTTTTTTACTTTGGCTTGGTGAGAAGGGATGGGAATTGATACGATTTTTACGATTCAGATTCCATTACTGATACTGCTTAATGATACGATTCTGTATTGATTCTCTTATCGATTCTAATTTCGGAAGAAAGGAGTTTGATTAGGATTTTGTTTACTGTACTTAGAAGTCACGACCTTACAAACTCCACAACGAGGTTAAAAGACCCCAAAGCCTAGATAGTGTGTTAACTGTAGCAATATGTAACTGTGGAAATACACAAGAATGTGTAACATTCTACTAACACATTATTCCTAGAAATAAAAAAAATCTCCTTTTTTATATATATGAGATATATGAGCTGACGACGCACTCAAAAATAACGATAAAGAAAGATAAATACTGTCAAATACAACAGAACAGTGCATATGCAATCTTAAAATACAATGAGTGAGAAACAAAAAACAATATTAGTGGGTGAATTAATTAGATTAGATTAGGTCTAATGTGCTGGATTTTCTTGTGCGCTGAGAATGTGCAGACAGTGCGTGATTGAGCATGCGCGCAGCTTAGAGGGAACATTGGTTTCTGGTATATGTGATATGTGTAATATGTCAATATGTGATTTATATTAATGCATAAATGATACAATATATTAGTCTGAAATTCAACATTACGAGTACTTTTGTAAATGTACTTTTACATGGGTATACTTCTATATTAGAAAGTTAGATGTTGATATGTACCGTATTTTCCAGACTATTAGTCACGTTTTTTTTCATAGTTTGGTCGGGGGTGCGTTTTATACTCCGGAGCAACTTATGTGTAAAATTATTAACACATTATTACCGGTATATCATTTCACGTTATTTTCACACTAAACCATAAGAGGGCGCTCTAGGCTTGTGTTGATAATTTCAACATTGGCGGGCGGTAACTTTTAAAAACAACTGAGAAGGGCTGAACAAAAACGGCACCGAAAAGAAAATCATATTCTGCAGATTACAAGCTGCAAGTAGTAAAATATGACGTCTGACGTCATCGACGTAGAAGAGGAAGCGCCACATCTTCTACCTCCGGAGTTAGAGGAGTTGATGAGAAGTGACACCGAGGATGAAGATTTCATTGGATTTAAGTTAGCGGATATTTGGAGTGACAGGGATGGTTTTGGTAAACTTCTTAGCATGTTATTGATGCTGTAGTTATCAGAATAACTCTTAATATGTTATGTTAACATACCAGGCATGTTCTCAGTTGTGTTATGTAACGTAAACATACCGTTCAGCCTGTTGTTGCCTCTATTTTTATTTTAAATTGTTCGTCATTTAAATTTTAAATGTCTGTTCTTGGTGTTGGATTTTATCAAATAAATTTCCACCAAAAATGTATTTATAAAATGTGCGAATTATATATGTTTTTTTCTTCTTTATTATGCATTTTATGGCTGGTGCGACTTGTACTCCGGAGCGAATTATAGTCCGGAAAATACGGTATTAAGAAGGTCAATGTTTGCCCATATTTCAGCCTATATTAAAAAAATTTAGCCTAAAACCAGCCATCAGGCCTTTTCTAAAGTTATGATGTCACAACTACACAGTCACCACCCACCCTGAATCCACAGTCAAGCCAATCAGAGAAGAGGCTCATTAATATTAACGAGACAGACACAAACCTGTTCTTTCTAGAGCTGGAGAGAGAAGCTTGAGAGAGAAAACGTTAAACTATATTGGTTCTTAAATAAATACACAATTAAATCTTATTAGTGACATCGCAACTTTACATAAATCCCAGCACATGTGAAGGATATGGGACCTTTAAATGTAGGACTTTTACGTATAATATTTCTGTGCTGTGGTTTTGCTGTGGTGACTTTAAACAACAATCAGGAGCCCGAATGATCATGAACCATGTTGTTGTTGTTCCTGTTCACACTGACCTAACCAGACTCACACTGGATCCACAATCCAGTCACATGTCTCTGTTAGTACAAAGGTGGATTCAGGATGTGGTTAGCTTAGCATAAAGACTAGCCTGGATACCAACACCTTGATGTTCAACCCCTTCCGTCTTGTTCCATCTGCCCTTATAAATCCATTGTTGATGCAGTTGGTAAGACTACCATGTTGTAATTATTTCTATGATGGTTAAGTGACTGAGCAGCTTCCTGAACTCTTGTCATCACAGTGAGGTTTGTACTGGGTGGATGGATACACTGTTGTTGTCAAAAAGTAGTTCCCAAACTTACTGTATCACTTCCCGTTTCAGGTTCACATGCTGTTTAGACAGGCAATGTGCTACAAGTGAGCCAGGCTAGCAGTTTCTCCCTGCTTCCAGTCTTTATGCTAAGCTAGGCTAACCTCATAACAACCTCCTCATTTCACTCCAAAAGAAAGCAAATATATACCAAACTGCTCCTTTAAACCTGAAGCCACACACTCTCAAATGTTTGTATCAGACATGAACTCATTCTTCTTCTATCACAGGCTAGTAAACACAGCTGTCATCTGCAGGCTGTGAATCCAAGTAGGGAAACTCTTTATTTTGACATTATCCAAAGTCTCATAATAATGTAGTTGAAAGAAGTTTTGGTTGTGATTACAGTATGGGAACTCAATGTAGAATTTCAATGAACTGTCAGTTCAACCTGGAGAACACAGAGTGATATAAACATCTAATAAAATATTAACATTTACTCTTTTGTTTAGTTTTAATAAATATCTGGAGGCTGTTTCATCAGGAGCCATCAACATGTCAGCAGTTCTCTCCCCTCAAATCAGCAGCTGCTTATAATTTCTTTCTTCTTCTGCCTCAGAATATTATATATTTGTCCTCATGTTAGTGACACATAACAAAGTTCATTCAATGAAACCCACGGACATGATGAGACATTTACAGAATCTGTTAACAAATAATCTGCTCAACAAATGGGATCTGAACATAGCCAAAGCTTTCAAACAGCACACACACACACACACCTAGAGAAGGAGTGGTGGTTGTGTGCAACACTCCCCCACACATTCAACAGGCTGCAGCTCCTACAAACAGCTGATGAGTCAACAACAGGATCAGGAAGGTATTAAATAAAACTGTAATAAGATGTTGACACCACAGAAATGAAAAAAAAAATGTCGAGAAAAGACTAAATCGTACATAAAGACACCTTGATTCGAGGTGAGTGCGTTAAATGTACAGCATTTATAATATTTGAAGACTAACTCACCCATCATAGGTCCGATGCTCTTCGGCCGGGCCCGTTTCTCTGCACTGCAGTGCCTGAAACCAGAAACAGCAATCAGCCCAACTCCTCAGACTATAACACAGAGTCCACCAGCAGCCACAGTGATCCTAATCCTTCTCCAGGTGGACACCTGTGTATGCTCCTGTTCTACCTGCTGCTGTCCTGCCTGCGTCATGCCACACAAAATGTGGTGAATCCCCAAATGCCCAGAGGGTCAAAAATAGTGATGAGCTGAAGGAGGGGGGTGGGGCTTCTCACTGACATGTCAGAGACAGCAGACACACTCACACACCGCTGGTGGAAACTGAGTCAGCGCATGCTTCCAGTCACACAGCCATCAGTCACCACAGAGAAACACTAAACAAAGACGGAGAGAGGAAGAATCTGCGAGGTCTTCTCCTGTTATACTGTTCACTTACCTGACCAGGGGAAGGGTTGTGTTTTTTTCTCTAAAAGAAAAGAAAAGGCCTCTGAGATCTATGCATCAGCTGGATTTCTGCCCATTAGCACCTCTGAGCCTCTGACGAATAATCAATGAGAGAGATTTAGTGGAAGCTTTTATTAAGCAAAGTGAAGATCAAGCGGACCAGGAGCTTCACGTCAGAGTGAGACTGTAATGAGCTCAACTCATCCCCTGATAGCACAGGAAAAGCTTTGCAACACCTCTGTGTGTGTGTGTGTGTGTGTGTGTGTGTGTGTGTGTGTGTGTGTGTGTGTGTGTGTGTGTGTGTGTGTGTGTGTGTGTGTGTGTGTGTGTGTGTGTGTGTGTGTGTGTTCTGGTATTCCTCACGTTATGGGGACATCGGTCTGTTTACACAGTCACGGTATGGGGACCAGTTTCGTTGTGGGGACAAAAAATCAGGTCCCCATAGCGGAAACTGTTTTAAACAAGTGGAGAAGTTATTCTGAAGGTGCTGTGAAATTTTTAGCCTTGGCCCATAAAACATGGTTTTCGGTCAGTGTGTGTGTGTGTGTGAGGTGCACAGTATCTCCCCCTTTAGTTTCTGGCAAGTATTGCACTAGCCGCTCCACACACAGATTTTCCAAATATGGTTTGGCACCGCCCACTTCCTGGTCCTCGCAACAAACAATTTCAGCGTCAATTTCTGTGTTACGATCACAACTCATACGGTGGACATGGAAGATTAATTAAAGGAGATTACAGCTAACAATCTAAGAATTTCTACAAAGGAAAACAGGAAAGTGACAAGGTAAGTGCATGTTCATCTTTATGGTAAACCATTACAACTAGTGTTCAACCCTTGAACTAGATTATTTAGCTAGTGTGTGTGATTGCTGTTAGCTGATAGCATTTAAATGTAAGCCCAAAATGTACTATATTTTTATAAACCTTTGCATACAATGTAGTAGTAATAGTAATAGTAATAGTGTAAAGAAGTTAATGAAAATGAATTAATTTTGCGATCATATTGATGTCATATTTTATGTTACATTATAGTAGTATTTTTAATTGATCCTCACCTGTTCTTGATCTGTTTAATTTCTAAGTGTTTTACTATCATTAGACTTCATTAGACTTTGGTTTACCTACTCTCTCAATTCAAATCTTTCAAATTTCTGAATTCTGTATAGTTAATTTAATATTGTATATAGTAATAATGACCCTAAAATACATGGTAAGGCTAGAGCTGGACTACAGTGACAGAAAAAAGAATAAAATTGTCTGTTCCTTCTTTTTTATTTCCATCATGTAAGTTAAACAATCAGGATTGTGTTTACAATAATAACAATAATAATATAAAATATCAGATTCTTATCTGATATCTTAAAGTATGGTCTTCTTTTCCATTTGAAGTAACTGAGGACAAGAGGATGTCTTCAAAATCTCAAAATGTAACTAAATATTGCAACATTTAAATGTTTTCCTGCAGTTTGAAATGCCACCACGGATCAGCCCCCTTAAGGATGCCACTCAACATGTTCTTTCCAAGTCTGACAAGACATCCAAATTAGAGGTGAAGTACATCAATGCAGTGAAAGGTAAGATGGTGTTTTATTTTAAATCAGCTGCTACCTGTTAAGGTGTAGAAGAAAGATATTTTAGGAAAGAATGTTTAGGTTTTCTTTTCTGGTGAATGTGTTTTTTTGGTCACTTACAGGACGTGGTATATTTGCAAAGGGTTTAATTTGCAAAGGAGATTTCGTAGTTGAATATAGGGGAGATATAATAGATGATGCAGAATCACAGAGAAGAAGAAAACTTTACCATCCGTCATGTGCTGCATTTATTTTTGCATTCAAGTGGAAAGGGAAACTATGGAGGTAAGACTTCATATGTCACATATACTGTACTGTATTATGAGGCTCTAATTCTGTGGTGATATGTTGTCATATTTGTATTTCCTCTTTCTCATGTTTCCATTTTTGAAGTATTGATGCCTCAAGAGAAGATGAATCATTTGGCCGGCTTGTCAATGATGATCACGGATCTCCAAACTGTAAGATGAAAAAAATTGAGGTGAATGGAAACCCACACCTTTGTTTATTTGCTCTGAACAACATAAAAGAAGGAGAAGAAATCACTTATGACTATGGAGGTGACGACTGCCCATGGAGAACACAGGTATGTTACAAGTACACAATTTACAAAAATGCTCATGGTATTAGAGAATGTGTCAAAAGATTTGTGTTTGAATGAAGTAGAATTATTATCAGTGAGAAGATCTCACTCTACAGCTATGATGAGACTGCAGAAAGACAAAAAGAAATCATATCTTTTAGGAGTGATCACATTGGATTTGTGTGTCCAAACATCACATCTATTTACATAAAGTAGTACAAATGTTTTAGGCTTAATTGATGTAATCATGAGAATTAACCTTATATCTACCTATGAAAAATTGAGGTGAAGTCATATATTAAATATTTCCATCATATTACTGCTATTGAAGATCAAGCAATCACAAAAAAGAACAGTAATTATTAATGAAATATTTATAGGTCGATGTGTTCAGGTTATAAGGAATTGTGTTTTAAATATAGATGATGTAAGCCAGCCAAAACAATAATCAAATGATACATTTCTTGGATTTCAAAAATAAAATGCTTAGATTGGAAGCTGAATGAAAAAAATAAGGACAGATCTAAAAAGGAACTTTAGTATCTGAAATATTCCCACAAGATCTGTTCTGTTTGAGTTGTATGAACACAGATAGAACTTGGTTGGCCACTAAGAAATACTTTACCGTGAATTATTATTATGGATATTGTACAGTGTTTACATATATTGATCATTTCTTTCTGAAATGTACATATTCTAACATTCTGCCAACATAAATGATGTGTCTACAGGCAACCAGCATTCCAGCTAACAGTCCGACAGTGGCCAGCTCCCCTCCTTCACCACTGTTAAATACTCAAAAGGATGATGCCACTGGGACAGATAACACTCCCCAACAGGTACATTAATGTTCTTCACTTTAGATTGATTCTACAGTGTCTATATGTCATTTTATATTTGTGATTATTTTGAACACTTACGTTTTCCCCACAACACACCTTCAGTCAGTGAGTAGAAACTGTGTGAAAAACTGTATAAAACTGATCCGCACACTTAACTGTATGTGTGTGAAATGTCCTCACAAGACCTGTTCTGACTGGGTTGTGTGAACACAGATCGAGCTTGGCTGTCCACTAAGAAATACTTTACTGTGAATTAATTATTATGGAAATTATACAGTGTTTACATATATTGATAGTGTTTTTCTTATATTTACATGTTCTAACTCTCTACCAACATAAATTGTGTGTTTTCAGACAACCGGCATTCCATCTACCAGCATGGAAGTGGCCAGTTCTCCTCCTTTGGCACTGTTGAGACCTCAAATGGATGATGCCACTGGTCCAGACACTACTTCTCAACAGGTACATTCATAATCTTCAATTCAGTTTTAATCCCAGTCTCTATATATCATGATTTTATATTTATATTGTAACCATCTAAGAGGAGGGACTAGGGTAAATGTTGGTAGTCTAGTGTGAATCAGTCCACCTAACAGTTTAATGTGATGCATTTATGAGTCCAGTTGTTGGTTGACACTGAGGACAGATTTCAACCTTAAAATGTTTTTTTTTCTTAGTTTGTTATCAGTCTATTTTATACACTTACGTCGTCCCCACAACACACGTTCAGTCATTGCCTGAGTAGAAACTGGAAACTGTTTGTGAAACACTGAACAACACTGGTCCTCACAAGGAACTGTAACATTGTGTGTGAAATGTCCTCACAAGACCTGTTCTGACTGGGTTGTGTGAACACAGATAGAGCTTGGCTGACCACTAAGAAATACTTTACTGTGAATTAATTATTATGGAAATTATACAGTGTTTACATATATTGATAGTGTTTTTCTTATATTTACATGTTCTAACTCTCTACCAACATAAATTGTGTGTTTTCAGACAACCGGCATTCCATCTACCAGCATGGAAGTGGCCAGTTCTCCTCCTTTGGCACTGTTGAGACCTCAAATGGAAGATGCCACTGGTCCAGACACTACTTCTCAACAGGTACATTCATAATCTTCAATTCAGTTTTAATCCCAGTCTCTATATATCATGATTTTATATTTATATTGTAACCATCTAAGAGGAGGGACTAGGGTAAATGTTGGTAGTCTAGTGTGAATCAGTCCACCTAACAGTTTAATGTGATGCATTTATGAGTCCAGTTGTTGGTTGACACTGAGGACAGATTTCAACCTTAAAATGTTTTTTTTTCTTAGTTTGTTATCAGTCTATTTTATACACTTACGTCGTCCCCACAACACACGTTCAGTCATTGCCTGAGTAGAAACTGGAAACTGTTTGTGAAACACTGAACAACACTGGTCCTCACAAGGAACTGTAACATTGTGTGTGAAATGTCCTCACAAGACCTGTTCTGACTGGGTTGTGTGAACACAGATAGAGCTTGGCTGACCACTAAGAAATACTTTACTGTGAATTAATTATTATGGAAATTATACAGTGTTTACATATATTGATAGTGTTTTTCTTATATTTACATGTTCTAACTCTCTACCAACATAAATTGTGTGTTTTCAGACAACCGGCATTCCATCTACCAGCATGGAAGTGGCCAGTTCTCCTCCTTTGGCACTGTTGAGACCTCAAATGGAAGATGCCACTGGTCCAGACACTACTTCTCAACAGGTACATTCATAATCTTCAATTCAGTTTTAATCCCAGTCTCTATATATCATGATTTTATATTTATATTGTAACCATCTAAGAGGAGGGACTAGGGTAAATGTTGGTAGTCTAGTGTGAATCAGTCCACCTAACAGTTTAATGTGATGCATTTATGAGTCCAGTTGTTGGTTGACACTGAGGACAGATTTCAACCTTAAAATGTTTTTTTTTCTTAGTTTGTTATCAGTCTATTTTATACACTTACGTCGTCCCCACAACACACGTTCAGTCATTGCCTGAGTAGAAACTGGAAACTGTTTGTGAAACACTGAACAACACTGGTCCTCACAAGGAACTGTAACATTGTGTGTGAAATGTCCTCACAAGACCTGTTCTGACTGGGTTGTGTGAACACAGATAGAGCTTGGCTGTCCACTAAGAAATACTTTACTGTGAATTAATTATTATGGAAATTATACAGTGTTTACATATATTGATAGTGTTTTTCTTATATTTACATGTTCTAACTCTCTACCAACATAAATTGTGTGTTTTCAGACAACCGGCATTCCATCTACCAGCATGGAAGTGGCCAGTTCTCCTCCTTTGGCACTGTTGAGACCTCAAATGGAAGATGCCACTGGTCCAGACACTACTTCTCAACAGGTACATTCATAATCTTCAATTCAGTTTTAATCCCAGTCTCTATATATCATGATTTTATATTTATATTGTAACCATCTAAGAGGAGAGACTAGGGTAAATGTTGGTAGTCTAGTGTGAATCAGTCCACACAACAGTTTAATGTGATTCATTTATGAGTCCAGTCATTGGTTGATACTGAGGACAGATTTCAACCTTAAAATGTTGTTTTTTCTTAGTTTGTTATCAGTCTATTTTATACACTTACGTCGTCCCCACAACACACGTTCAGTCATTGCCTGAGTAGAAACTGGAAAATGTTTGTGAAACACTGAACAACACTGGTCCTCACAAAGAACTGTAACGTTGTGTGTGAAATGTCCTCACAAGACCTGTTCTGACTGGGTTGTGTGAACACAGATCGAGCTTGGCTCTCCACTAAGAAATACTTTACTGTGAATTAATTATTATGGAAATTATACAGTGTTTACATATATTGATAGTGTTTTTTTATATTTACATGTTTTAACTCTCTGCCAACATAAATTGTGTGTTTACAGACAACCAGCATTCCATCTACCAGCATGGAAGTGGCCAGCTCCCCTCCTTTGCCACTGTTGAGACCCCAAATGGATGATGCCATTGGTCCAGGCACTACTCCTCAAAAGGTACATTCATAATCTTCAATTCAGTTTTAATCCTACTCTCTACATATCATGATTTTGTATTTGTGTTGTAACCATCTAAGAAGAGGAACTAGGGTAAATGTTGGTAGTCTAGTGTGAATCAGTCCACCCAACAGTTTAATGTGATGCATTTATGAGTCCAGTTGTTGGTTGACACTGAGGACAGGTTTCAACCTTAAAATGTTTTTTTTTCTTAGTTTGTTATCAGTCTATTTTATACACTTACGTCGTCCCCACAACACACGTTCAGTCATTGCCTGAGTAGAAACTGGAAACTGTTTGTGAAACACTGAACAACACTGGTCCTCACAAAGAACTGTAACGTTGTGTGTGAAATGTCCTCACAAGACCTGTTCTGACTGGGTTGTGTGAACACAGATAGAGCTTGGTTGGCCACTAAGAAATACTTTACTGTGAATTAATTATTATGGAAATTATACAGTGTTTACATATATTGATAGTGTTTTTTTTTATATTTACATCTTCTAACTCTCTACCAACATAAATTGTGTGTTTTCAGACAACCGGCATTCCATCTACCAGCATGGAAGTGGCCAGTTCTCCTCCTTTGCCACTGTTGAGACCCCAAATGGATGATGCCACTTGTTCAGACACTACATCTCAACAGGTACATTCATAATCTTCAATTCAGTTTTAATCCCAGTCTCTATATATCATGGTTTTGTATATGTATTGTAACCATCTACGAGGAGGAACTAGGGTCAATGTTGGTAGTCTAGTGTGAATCAGTCCACCCAACAGTTTAATGTGATGCGTTTATGAGTCCAGTCATTGGTTGATACTGAGGACAGATTTCAACCTTAAAATGTTGTTTTTTCTTAGTTTGTTATCAGTCTATTTTATACACTTACGTCGTCCCCACAACACACGTTCAGTCATTGCCTGAGTAGAAACTGGAAAATGTTTGTGAAACACTGAACAACACTGGTCCTCACAAAGAACTGTAACGTTGTGTGTGAAATGTCCTCACAAGACCTGTTCTGACTGGGTTGTGTGAACACAGATAGAGCTTGGCTCTCCACTAAGAAATACTTTACTGTGAATTAATTATTATGGAAATTATACAGTGTTTACATATATTGATAGTGTTTTTCTTATATTTACATGTTCTAACTCTCTACCAACATAAATTGTGTGTTTTCAGACAACCGGCATTCCATCTACCAGCATGGAAGTGGCCAGTTCTCCTCCTTTGCCACTGCTGAGACCCCAAATGGATGATGCCACTTGTTCAGACACTACAACTCAACAGGTACATTCATAATCTTCAATTCAGTTTTAATCCCAGTCTCTATATATCATGGTTTTATATATGTATTGTAACCATCTACGAGGAGGAACTAGGGTCAATGTTGGTAGTCTAGTGTGAATCAGTCCACCCAACAGTTTAATGTGATGCGTTTATGAGTCCAGTCATTGGTTGATACTGAGGACAGATTTCAACCTTAAAATGTTGTTTTTTCTTAGTTTGTTATCAGTCTATTTCATACACTTACGTTGTCCCCACAAGACACGTTCAGTCATTGCCTGAGTAGAAACTGGAAACTGTTTGTGAAACACTGAACAACACTGGTCCTCACAAAGAACTGTAACGTTGTGTGTGAAATGTCCTCACAAGACCTGTTCTGACTGGGTTGTGTGAACACAGATAGAGCTTGGTTGGCCACTAAGAAATACTTTACTGTGAATTAATTATTATGGAAATTATACAGTGTTTACATATATTGATAGTGTTTTTCTTATATTTACATGTTCTAACTCTCTACCAACATAAATTGTGTGTTTTCAGACAACCGTCATTCCATCTACCAGCATGGAAGTGGCCAGTTCTCCTCCTTTGCCACTGTTGAGGCCCCAAATGGATGATGCCACTTGTTCAGACACTACAACTCAACAGGTACATTCATAATCTTCAATTCAGTTTTAATCCCAGTCTCTATATATCATGGTTTTATATATGTATTGTAACCATCTACGAGGAGGAACTAGGGTAAATGTTGGTAGTCTAGTGTGAATCAGTCCACCCAACAGTTTAATGTGATGCATTTATGAGTCCAGTCATTGGTTGATACTGAGGACAGATTTCAACCTTAAAATGTTGTTTTTTCTTAGTTTGTTATCAGTCTATTTTATACACTTACGTCGTCCCCACAACACACGTTCAGTCATTGCCTGAGTAGAAACTGGAAACAGTTTGTGAAACACTGAACAACACTGGTCCTCACAAAGAACTGTAACGTTGTGTGTGAAATGTCCTCACAAGACCTGTTCTGACTGGGTTGTGTGAACACAGATAGAGCTTGGCTGTCCACGAAGAAATACTTTACTGTGAATTAATTATTATGGATATTATACAGTGTTCACATATATTGATAGTGTTTTTCTTATATTTACATGTTGTAACTCTCTGCCAACATAAATTGTGTGTTTACAGACAACCAGCATTCCATCTACTAGCATGGGAGTGGCCACCTCCCCCTCCAGCTCCCTTCCATTGGCACAAATGGATGATGCCACTGGTACAGACTCTACTCCTCAACAGGTACATTCATAATCTTCAATTCAGTTTGAATCCCAGTCTCTATATATCAGGATTTTATATTTGTATGGTAACCATCTACGAGGAGGAACTAGGGTAAATGTTGGTAGTCTAGTGTGAATCAGTCCACCCAACAGTTTAATGTGATGCATTTATGAGTCCAGTCGTTGGTTGATACTGAGGACCGATTTCAACCTTAAAATGTTGTTTTTTCTTAGTTTGTTATCAGTCTATTTTAGACACTTACGACGTCCCCACAACACACTTTCGGTCATTGCCTGAGTAGAAACTGGAAACTGTTTGTGAAACACTGAACAGCACTGGTCCTCACAAGGAACTGTAACGTGTGTGAAATGTCCTCACAAGACCTGTTCTGACTGGGTTGTGTGAACACAGATAGAGCTTGGCTGTCCACAAAAAATACTTTACTGTGAATTAATTAATATGGATATTATACAGTGTTTACATATATTGATAATTTCTTATACTGGCATATTCTAACTCTGTGAACATAAACTGTGTGTTGGTAGTCTAGTGTGAATCAGTCCACCTAACAGTTTAATGTGATGCATCTATGAGTTCAGTCGTTGGCTGATACTGAGGACAGATTACAGCGTTGAAATGGAGTTTTTTCTTAGTTTGTTATCAGTCTATTTTAGACACTTACGACGTCCCCACAACACACTTTCAGTCATTGCCTGAGTAGAAACTGGAAACTGTTTGTGAAACACTGAACATTGCGTGTGTAATGTCCCCACAAGACCTGTTAGAAAATCTAATGGTATATTTAACTTGGATTTTACTCAGTTTGTTTCATATTGCATGATCACTTAATCAGTGGATTATATTCTCAAATGGTTAACACTTTAGTATTCTGCGTGGTGTTTTTTGTGCAAACAACCCCACTTGTTTTCCATTTTCATTTAAATGGCAAGCAAAAACATTGCACATTGTCATGATAACAAAACTTCAAAATTATATAATGATTGAAAATTTCATTTTTCTACTTACTTTTTTCAGATGAAAGACACAGATCTTGAAGATTCTAGCGAACTACATGATTCCACACCAGAGAGTGGAGATGATTATGTTCCGGATACCACTTGTGAAGAAAGTGACAGTGATGCTAGCCTTCATCCAAACAGAGGGATTCAAAGACTTTTTGATCGTACCCAAGATTTCTCTAGTTCAATGCATCACCCTGCCTGTGACAGCACAACGTCAGACATCATCTTCTATACAGCGGAAGCCACTGGATCTAATGAAGAACCCTCTTCGAGCCAGAATACAAACGACAAGATAGTTGTTAGTGCATGTCAAAAAAAAAGTAGAAAAAGAACATACGATAAAAGACATTATTGTTTGTATTGCTCCAAGCCTTATGCTAAGATAGCAAGGCATCTAGAGAGTGCACATGAACAAATAAATGATGTGGCTAAAGCTCTAAGCTTTCCAAAAGGTTCCAAGAAAAGAAAACAACAACTTGATTATATTCGCAACAAAGGAAATTTTGCTCACAATGCTGCTGTTATGAAGTCAGGAAATGGGGAACTAGTACCATTTAGAAGACCATCCGAAAAAGTAGAGGGAAAGGACTTCATGCACTGTGCCTACTGTCAAGGACTTTTTTCAAGAAAGGCCCTGTGGCGACATATCCGCAGTTGTGGACTTAGACCTCAATCAGTTGCCCCCAAACCAGGACAGAACCGTGTTCAGTCTCTGTGCAAATTCACAGAACCTGTGCCTTCCTACATTAGTAAACAACTGTGGGGAGTTATCAGTGCCATGAATGTTGATCCGATCACTGATATAATAAAAAATGACCATGTCATTATAGACATTGGTCAGCACTTGTTAAACAAAGGTGGTACATTAGCCAAGAATCAACAGTGTGTGCGAGAGAAGATGCGAGAATTGGGAAGGCTGGTTCAAAGTGCTCGGAGAGTCACCACTGCAAAAACGATGGAAGAGCTCATAAATCCAAAGAACTACATGGAGACTGTCAAAGCTGTCAAGTTGACATGTGGATATGACAGTGAATCTAACAAGTTTGCGATTCCATCACTGGCAAATAAACTTGGGAATGCCCTGGTTAAAGCCAGCAAACTTTTAAAAGCTAAAGGGTTAATCTCAAACAATGAAAAGCTTGTGAAGAATGCCAGTGAGTTTCAAGATGTCCATCGTGAAAAATGGAATGAGATAATCTCAGCTACAGCTTTGAGGAACATCACAGAAGCAAAGTGGAATGTGCCCACACTCATGCCGTTTACTGAAGATGTCCAAAAGTTGCATGCATATCTCAGTCAAGTACAAGATCAGTGGTACAATTCACTCTCAGAAAATCCCTCTACAAAAGCCTGGACGGAGCTTGCAAAGTCATGTCTGGCCCAGATCATTCTCTTTAACCGTCGCAGGGAAGGAGAGGTGGCAAGCATGCCCTTATCTGCATTCTTATCAAGAGACTCTTCTGATCCACATAAGGATGTAGACTGGGCACTCTCTGAACTGGAAAAACAACTCTGCAGACACTTCTCAAGAATCGTCATCAGAGGAAAACGTGGTCGTGCAGTCCCAATTCTTCTAACTCCAAAAATGCTGTCTGCAATAGAACTCCTTGTTAAGCAGAGAGAGACTTGCGGGGTTCTAAAAGACAATGGTTATATGTTTGCAAGACCAGAAGCTATGAGCCACTTCAGAGGTTCAGACTGCCTCCGTGGCTTTGCAAAGGAATGTGGCGCAAGGTGTCCAAAGTCACTGACATCCACCAGACTGCGAAAGCATGCTGCAACCCTTTCGACAGTGCTGAACATGACGGATACAGAGATGGACCAGCTGGCCAATTTCCTTGGACATGACATAAGAATCCATCGAGAATTCTATCGGCTCCCTGAGAAAACCCTGCAACTTGCCAAGATCAGCAAAGTTTTAATGGCACTTGAGCAAGGAAGATTAGCTGAGTTTCAAGGGAAGAACTTGGATGAAATTGAGATAGAACCGGATGGTATGTTGGTGGAATGATGGGATTTTTTGTTTTTGTCAATGTTTACCAGATTGTTTGGTCATATTAGTATCCTGTTTTTGTACAACTGCCACAGAAATACTTCTGAGCAATGACGAGGAAGACAGGAGCATACAGGAGGGAAACGGTCTAAATGATGGTCTGTATCTAGTGTTTGGTATATCTCCTCTCTGACAGAAAGCTGAATATCTTTGAGTTATAAGTTATTTAGTTATAAAAGAATCATGCAATTTAATTGATAATGGTTATTTGCAAATAATAATAATAATTTTTCATAGAACAATCAGCAGAGGAGACACATGGCCCTACTGAGAGGAATGAAAGGCCATCATCATCGTCTACAAGATGCAAACCACATTCATCAGAGGATGACATGCATTCAACAGTCAGTGCTATGAAGCCTTCCTCCAAAGGTAAACTTTACACATTACTCTTATCAATTGTGTCTGTTCATTTATAAAACATGCATTTTCAGTGTACAAATTATAAATTAATTATAAATAAATAAATAAATTAATTAATTAGAAATTAGAAATTGTCAAATGATGCAGGTTCAGTAAAAACAGACACATCAGAACTTTAAAATAAACTTGTCGCTATTTTAAATCACTTACCACATTCTATCTGGATTTTGTTTGCAAAAATATTACCAATAGATTTTTTTTTATGTTTAATTTTGATTATTTTCCATTGAACTATCAGGAGAGGAGATAATTCCTCCTACTGAAATGAATGCAGAGCCATCATCATCACAAAGGCATAAACCAACATCATCAGAGGATGACATGCCTTCAAGAGTCAGTGCCATTAAGCCTTCTTCTAAAGGTGAACACATTCCTCTTTTTGCATCTGCTCCTTTTTTAAAAATATGTATTGTCAGTGTATAAATTAAGCTACAAATGGCCAAATGCTTTCAGTATCAACAATGACATGGGAACATGAAAAAATTGTAATACTTTGAATCACTGACCTCCTTACATCTGTTCAGAATTTTGTCACAAATTGTTACGTTTAGATTTTTCAGTTCAAAGACATTAATTACGCTTAAATCAACATATGTCAACAATTTACAAATCTCACAAAAGTGTTGCTGGACTTAGTTTATCTGCTTTCAAGTTCACAATGCTGAGAAGTCCCTGTCTTTACATTAACATATTTGTTTTCCTTACGAATTAAAGGTACAGTTACCTGGAAGAAGAAAACTCCCTGGCAGCAGGTAGAGGTGCAGGCAGTGGAAAGGCACATGAATCAATTCATCACATCTTGCATTGTACCAGCAAAGCGTGACTGTGAGAAGTGTTTAAGGGCTGAACCAGAGGCTCTTAGGAACCGAGACTGGCAGAACCTAAAATTCTATGTTTACAACCGCATTACAGCATACAAGAGAAAAATTCAACATAAGTAATGTGAAGACAAGCTAGGGCATTGTTTCTTTTATTTATTTTTATTCATGTGCCTCACCCCTGGCCTAAATTTTGTTTTAAAGCATAAACATTTTATGGTTTGGTTTTAAGTGTCAATAATAGCAACAAAACAAGCGTATGTGAAAGAAAGTTCTGTTTATATTTTTTTTTATTTGGAAATATTTAAAACATGCAGAATGTTTGTTTGAAGTTTTATTAAACTTTGCTGAGCTTATTAAAAATGTTGAATTTACCCGGAAGAAGAAAACCGGAAGACGAAAACTCCCTGGCAGCAGGTAGAGGTGCAGGCAGTGGAAAGGCACATGAATCAATTCATCACATCTTGCATTGTACCAGCAAAGCATGACTGTGAGAAGTGTTTAAGGGCTGAGCCAGAGGTTCTTCAGAACCGAGACTGGCAGAACCTAAAATTCTATGTTTACAACCGCATTACAGCATACAAGAGAAGAATTCAAATTAAGTAATGTGAAGACAAGCTATGGCATTGTTTCTTTTATTTATTTTTATTCATGTGCCTCACCCCTGGCCTAAATTTAGTTTTAAAGCATAAACATTTTATGGTTTGGTTTTAAGTGTCAATAATAGCAACAAAACAAGCGCATGTGAAAGTTCTGTTTTTTTTTTTTATTATTTGGAAATATTTAAAACATGCAGAATGTTTGAAGTTTTATTAAACTTTACTGAGCTCATTAAAAATGTTGAATTTATTAAAAGTTCAATTCTGCAATATAAATGAGTTTATTGTATTGGTATTTACTAGGTAGTAGTTGCAGTTTGTATTAAATGTAGTTGTTAGCTAATGCAGGATGGTTGACAGGAGAGGTAAGTGGTATAGTGTTGTCACCAGACTTACCCAAGAGCTTCTATACAGTTAATACCATAATAGATAATTTAGTACAGTAAATATAACATAATAAATTGCACAAACAGTTATATAAATATTTTAAAATGTTTTTTTTTCTTTCTTTAGACATATTTCCTTACATTAACAATGGAATATAAATATATACATATATATTCATGCTTTGAGGATTGTATGCCTTATATTTTCAACATTATATAATGCCAATACAAAAACAAAACAAAAGAAAATCTTATATGAATTTTGTTATATTTCCCATTCCTAGTTGCCTGAAAATGTAGTTATGATTGTGGTAATTAAAGAAAAAAACTGATTCAACATGGGAAACTAAAATGATTCATATATTTGTCTTTTGTTAATGTGAACTTCGAAAAGTACCAAGACAATTACTTCTCATTAAGTTAAGTAATCTTTTGTAGAGCAGAGACCTATTCATTGCTATTAATATTTATTTTAATTTCACCAATATGGCTATTAAATTTAGGAACGGTCATGACATTCACAAGCAAGCAGTATTTTCTTTGCTGTATTTATACTTCAGTAGTCATGCTACATTGCTATGAACAACTAAGCTGAGCTGAATTTCAAAATCTGAACTATTTATTGACGTATAATACTGTTTCTTTTAATTCTACTTAGATTAAACATGTAGATAAAATAATTATATAACAAATTTAATCATTTATAATGTTCAGCATTTACTAGAATCATTTTTTTATACATTTGCTGTAAAGTCCCCACAAATCACATAGAAGTTTGTGTGAAATATTTTAATAATATGCAAATTAGGTCCCCCCAAACCACGTTAATCCGTCTTTTTTTGTGTCCCCATGTAGTATGGGGAAGACAGTACTTCATCAATTCATATCTTTTAAGTCGTGTATGAGCTAACAATGCTCTGGATAGAGTACCTGATTTTTTTCACATCTCTAGAACCTTTAGAAAGGGTGGTCCCCAAAAGTGATGATTAAAAAGTTGGTCCTCCTAACAGATGAAAACCAGTATGTGTGTGTGTGTGTGTGTGTAGGACCTGGTGATGGCAGCTGTGTGACAATAGAAGCCGAGCAGACGACAGTAAAGCTGAGCAGCTGTGTGTCTGCAGACCACCGGGACACTGACCACCAGGCTCCAGTTGTTGTGTGAGAACAACATTTGTTCTCTGGTGTCGGTTCATCAAACCTCAGACTAACAGCTACATCCTAATGTAGGGCCAGTTTAAATCTAATTTATTTTTTCCCCAAATTCTGTTTTATTTTTCACCAATTTCCATTTGTTTCAATTTAAGGTTTTGGAATTACATTTATTACCTTTTGCTCTTATTTTTCTTACTTTTCCTTGTCTAGAACATGTTTTTTTGAAAATGTCATGACAATTTGATAATTGATTTTTCTGCTTCCAGGCTACTCAGTCTAATAGTTTTACAGAATCTACAAAACAACAAATCAACAAGACAACAAACATGTCACCTGACACAGAGTTTGTGAGTTAACTAATCGAATAATTGATTAAAAAGGCAAATACATGTTTAGTTAATAAGTGATATTTACATTATTTTTCAGTCTTATGTCTACAGTAAACAAGGTATTATGAAAACCCTGGTAACTGTAATTATTTTAAGATAACTGGTGAAAATACCTTCAAAATACCTTAAAAGATTATTTTTTGGGGCATTTTTGTCTTTATTTATATAGGACAGTAGGACAGCAGATAGACAGGAAAGGGGGAAAGAGTAGGGGAATGACATGCAGAAATGTATGGCACGCCATTTTAACATTTAAAAGCTAAATTTGGCTACCTGGAATTAACACTGTCAATATTAACAGCCTTTTACTGACTAGCCATAATTACATTTTCAATAGTTTCATCCTGCATTCAAAATAAGATAATGTAATTGTGACTAGTTGAAACAACATATAGAGATATATGTAATTCACTTTTGACTATAGGCTCAATTTACACATATCTGCAATAATGTCACTGAAATGTCATTCACATCATCACACACTTAAATGACAACTGCGGATATGTTTAATTCACTTTTGACTACTTATCAACAACCAGCTTTGCTGCCGTGGCCACCAAAGGTGTGAGCGGTCCAGCAATGTCATTTTGCCCATTTAAAACTCTAATTCAAAATATCTGTAATTACATTCTGATCAGATGGAATGAAAGTTACAGATTTATCCCATTTCAGATACTTCCAATCATAATTCAGTTCAAGATATCTATAACTTAATAATACATATCTATAATTGCATTTTAATTAGTCATAATTCCAGTTTGAGATATCTATAATTTCATTTTGACTAGTCATAACTCTAGATATAGATATCTATAACATCACTTCCCCCAATTATTATGACTAATCAGAATCAAATTGTAGATATCTCAACCTGGAATTACCACTATTAATAACTCAGTTACAGATATACTTAATTTACAGCAGATTTTAGTATTAGTAGATATCTGGAAGTGAATTGTAGATATCTGTAATGACAAATCCCATACACATGAATGGTAAAAGTGACGTAATTGCCTAGGAAGATGTAGTTGTGGATTTCTGAAATGACAATTGTGGGTAGGAACAATTTAGTTGTGGATATCTTGAATGTTCTTTTTGATTATAGGCAAAACTGAATTACAGATTTCTGCAACATATATCCAGACTGACTTTTAAATGTTAAAATGGCTCCCCATAGAAACAGCCCAGCCAGCTGGGAACGGAAGTGGGGACTTGCTGCTCATAACAAGTTTGCCCATATGGTACTCACCCCAACCAATAGTCTATTAGCTCACCCCAGATGCTTTTAATTTGCTTCAGTGCTACAGTTTGGTACCATGATGTCGAGTGTAAAATGGAATGTTTCTTTTCTCTGTAAAAAGTAGCATGTTGGAAAGGAATAAATGTTCATATTAAATCGGCAGTTTCCGTGATATTCCATGTTAAAAGTAAATTCTGTTAATTTACCAATTCTGATATAAATTATATATATCGTTCTCTAGCTGCATTATAATTAAATATCAGGTTCCTACTAATGCACTAAAGACTTTTGTTGTGTTTGGGCCTTTTCATTTCTTTGTCGTTATGACCCTGTACCAAGTCAGAATGACACAATCTTTTGATACCAGGCTCCAGATTGGAATCGCTCCACATCACAGCCCGTTCTGTCTGTGTGATCTGGCAAGACGCAAATTCTTGTGCAAAAATTTGGTGACTCCGCCCACTTCCTGCTCTGATCTTTTCATGTGCATGAGTGTGAAAAACAACAATGGCGTCTTAGTGAGCTGCTGATTTTGTGCTAATGTAACAGAATCTGTACATTTCATTTATTCACCTCTGACAAAGTGTTGATTTTCTGAACTGTTTCTGTGATTAACTGAGTGTAGATGGAAGCGTTAGTCCACATGTGCCTGCTGAAATTCAGAGGTGTTGAGTTGTAAAGTGACTGCAGCACACTGCAGCACCTTCAATGGACTTTGTGGATCCTTGCGAACAGGGTCAAAATGTTGCTGTCTGCACGTGAAAAGAACCAGACCACAGCAATAGTTTGGTTTCAGGTGTATTGTCGTCTAAATGAGCCTAATAGTCCTTCTACTGATGTATTCACACAAGAACCCGCTCATATCAAACACGTCAAAAGTCACGGAAAACTCAAGAAAGAGCAGTAGAATAGTACTAAAACTTTATAATCAAATATTATTTAAATGTTAAATACAGCCTTATCCCTTTATCTCCAGGATCTTTTATTGTTACTAAATGGTGGCAGGAGAACCAGCCAGAACCAGCTGGTGCCTGTAACACCTGATGCTCAACATACAGAGTGAGAAGATCCTTTGTGCCTATATAACATACATGACAGTATGAATAGGCCTTATACATTTTCTTCTGTATGTGTTCTTAAAATGTTTTACAGCTTTTGCATTTCCTGAATTAAAACAAAAAGTTTCTTTTATCTTTATATCAAAATTCTGTAATTTCCTTACTTTTTCAATCATTCTCCTGGTTTTGATTTTTTTTTTTTTTGGATTCTTTTTTTCATTCATGACATCTGGTGGCTATTCTAATTTCCTCCTTTGGAATGAAACATGTCTGCCGACAGACAGACTGCAGTGACCTCACGCCACCTCCCGTCCTCTGTGAACCTCTGATCACCTGAACACACTGAGACAGTGAAAGCTGTCAGGATGCTACAACAGGACATAAATATTGTTCATGAAAAACACTGATAAACCTGCTTTTTTGAGCAGGTGGCCAACGTGTTCACCCACTCCGCATGTTCTGAGAGGAAATAGCTGCTCTGTGTTTGTGTTTGAAATTTAAAAAAAAGTACAAATACAAATGAATAACTTGCCGGATAAAAAATGCACACGTTCTTGTAAAGATTTGCTTTTGTAGATGAAGAAAAGCAAAATCGAAGGTGTATAAATAAAAAACAAACAGAAGTCATTGCTGATTGGGTGGGTTGCACAGCCAATCAGACAGCAGCTCTCTCAGATACGGGCCCTGCCGCCATTTCAACACATAGATTTGAATATGAATACTGTTTTCTCCGAACATCCAAATGGTGCTGAACAGTTCACTAAAATAACCAACAAATCAAACAAGAGCCGAACTCATCAATTTGAGCTCAATCACCTCAACAATCAATAAAAAGTGATCATTAGATGAAGCTTTGGGCTTCTGAGCTGGTTCTGTGTGGACTCTGGTTCAACATGAGCTCATCTCTACTCCAGCTTCTTCATGATCAGTAACATGAGGATCGGCTGGTTTCTAGTTTCTAAGCTTTCCTTTCTCTTTGAGCCACTTTGAGCATTATTGATCAGCTGTCTGATGACAGATCTATTTATATTGTGTTCAAGTGTTTCATCATGTTTACTGTTGAAATCTCAACCTTCTGAATCAGATTCAGGTTCAATGAACCATAGACCTACTTGAATTTATCAATATGTTTCTACTGATGTCACTACAGAATATTGCTGTGTTTGAGCTACTTACTGAATACTGAGTTACATATCCAGGCTCTTTTTAACACAGCGTGATATTTATTATAAACATTTGGGATCTTAACTTAAATCTTATGTTGTGTAGCTTTGACAACAGGACTATGTGATAATGGACCCTCTGTTGTGTCTGGCAGGCTGGGAGAGAAAATGACAGTAGTCGTCCAGACTGAAATTAGCTCAGCCAATCACTACCTCTCCTGCAGGAGCTCCACTTGTGGGAGTCCAGACCTCTGGGTTCTTATGTAACACTGGCACAAAGGTCCTCTTCTTCAACAGGAGCTAAAGAAGACTTCTTTTTGACTTTATTTATCTGCATTCGCTGCAGAGGTGAGGCTTTTCTTTTTCACATTCATGAGCACATTCCCACACATGCACGACCACAGTCCACAAACCACATAAACCAACCGACCCCTCTGACTCATCCCAGGATCTGTTATCATACAAAACAGCCTTACCTTCCCCTATAGAGAAATCCACTCATTCTTCAAGCTGCATGGGTTAAAAAACACAGCAGCTCAGACTCCAGCAGCTCCAGCAGCTGCTCTCAGTATCTCCAGCAGTCAGGTGAGCAGGAGTCCTCAGTCTGACCGCCTCCACAGACCTGAACTCATCCCTTTAACTCCCAAACTGCCAGCACAGCTCCAGTAAACACTCAGACTGGAAAAAAGAGCCAGGCTGTGAGTTGGTAGGAATCTTTTTGCAGTCAGTTGTTTCTAACTCCTCAGACCCAGAGCGGAGTGACCACAGTCAGGCTGCTCGGCCGCGAGGCTCCCCGAGGAGCGAGCCAAGCACCCAGGCAGTCATTGACGTGGCAGAGAGCAGAAAGAGAGAGAGAGCGAAAGAGAGGGAGAGAGGAGGTAAACACCACTGGGGAGCAAAGGTACACACACTGCCTGGTTCAGCATGAAAGAGTGATCTGTTCCAGCATGCTCCAAAACACACGCTTCACTAGGTGTGTGTGTGTGTGTCAGCATGTGTACAGACCACACCAGCGTCTTGCTGTAAAACACTCACTAAACTGTCAATTGACTATTTGCCTCTGGGATTCTTTAAAGGCAGGGTGGAGCACAAAGAGGGCACCAATGTGTGTGTGTGTGTGTGTGTGTGTGTGTGTGTGTGTGTGTGTGTGTGTGCTCCACCCTCTTCCCCCTGCAGGTGTGTAGGACATGTTGGAGCAGGCTTCCAGCAGGTAAAACAGGCGCTAAACTCCGAAAAAACACACAAACACACATCGAGCTGCTTTACATTCCTGTCTGCATTTCATCACGCACACACTGTCTCATGAAAACACATTCGCCGGGTCTATTATCGCTCTTCTAGAAACAAACGGTCCACAGCCCACTGGTCAGATTCAAACGGACAGGCAACGCATTCACTCTGGACGAGGAGCTCACATCAAAGACAGAAAGAGCGGAGGGCCCTGAGTCCGTCAGCAGCAGAGGGCCACGGACATTCCTCTGCAGTGCTTCTCCAAACAGGAGGCTGTGGCCTGTGTGTGTTTGCTTGTTCTGATTTGAAATAGTTTTTGGTTTGAACTTTGACGACCCAACCAGGCGTTTTGGTGAGTTAGTTTGTTGCACCGATTCATGACAGAGCTTCATTTACCTGTATTTATTTGACCAGAGACAAGACTCTCTCTCTCTGTTTGATCATATGTTTGAGATCTATTCTTTACACTTACTTGATGCTTATGTTTGCTTTTACTACAAACACTGTTAAAATACTTCCAGCGGTTTTAGTTACTAACAAGTATATGATTGTGAAACATCTACAGGAAGTCTTGTGTCTTATTAACTGCAGCTTAACAGATCAGATTGAAATGTGTTATTTTCTTTCAGGCTTTTTTAGGAGACGTTACCACTAGAGGATGAAAGGTGTGTTTTTAACTTTAAAACTTAAATAACTTTCCACATTTCCAGCAGTTTTTAATTGATTTTGTGTTTGTCCTGTTCACCATTCCTGAGTTCATTAACAAGTTCTCCAAAACTTTAAAATGAGACAGGTTAGTTCACATGATCCCCTCGATTCCAACAACATCATTTAACTGCTATTAAAGAACACTGATTGATTTGATGATGTGATGATTATAGGTTGGAAAACACACCAACTTATTGTTTAGTTGCTAAAACAGTAGAGAACCTTAATGTGAACCCAAGAGTACATGAGGCTTTCAATAGATTGCATTAAATCATTACAGTATGCAAGACAAATATCCCACAATGCAACAGTTACACATCTTCAAACACTGCTCTAAAGAAGTGACTGATTATAGCTCAAAATGAAACTAAACTAAATACAACCAAACAGATGTATTTAGCACTTTTGTATGGATGTTTATTCATACAAAAGTATGTAGTATGTAGTGCATAGCATGTAATTGTGCACATGTTAGGTGGCCTTTGCTGCAGTTATAACTAAAGTGAAAGGTTAGGGGATTACTCTAGTTATGTTTTTAAATCTGTCCAGACTGGAGGTTAGAACAGGAAACGGACAGCCGTCTCCTGTCACCACCATGAAGAGTTTTCAGACAGTGAAATCATCTGAAACCAACGATTACCTGGAAGATCATGGATAGTATAAAAATCTCTCATATGGTCAGAAGCATTGTAAAGTTCTTGTAGTTAATGGACTAAAACCTGTGGTATGTTCCTCTAAATAACTGGGAATGCAACAACACCTGAACACCTGAACAAACACACAGCTACAGCTGGTACAGTAGAAGCTGAAGTTAATGCAAAATACATTCCAGATCAGTAGAGTGGTTAACCTGGAGTCTGCAAAAAACAGTCTGAAAAAGAGTCACAATCCCAGAATGTCTTTCTGTCGGTCTCTGCCAGTGCAGAAGTTTCCTCACATACCTGCCTCACATTCCACACTCAGGAGCCTGAACTGGCCGCCGCCGTCCTGCAGGTCTGAGCGGGGCGGAGCCAGAAGTCCAGGAGGCAGGATTGAGAGGGTTCACACACTGAGCCAATCAGAGGAAACAACAAACCTTCACCCTCTGATTTACTGAGTGTTGGATGTTTATCAGTAGACTGTTGCTCAGCTTGTTCAAGGCAGGACTGCTGCACCGTTATCAAGACTGTCAAGTCTGTGTAGAAGGTATGAAGGTGGAATGGAGGTTTAGGAAGTTGTTAGGAAGGAGGTTGTTGTGTTGGTGGATGAACTGTGTTACAGCATCGGTGTAAAAAGAACACCTGGCAAGCTGCAACCGGCTGAGACAGGGGTGAGATGTTTTAACAACATGCCTTTTTTTCCTCATAAAGACACAGCTGACACACATCACTAGTAACGTTACACACACACTCACATACGTTACCCCCCCTACCACTACACACACACAACTTGCTGGTCCATGAAACGCTGCTACAAGAAAATGAGTTCTTGGTCTAATAAATAGTTTATTTAACTCAGAACGAACAGATTTACTTTTCAACATCATCAGAATATTTAGCAGCAGTGATGTCATCATAACAGTCAAAAGTTCCAAAACTTAGCTGAGCGTATATAAAAATGTTCCCTGAAAGACGAGGCCTGAGGCTCAGCCCATCTAGGTACCTAATACATCCGTCTGTTCTCTTTGTTGTTGTGTTGTTTCACCTTGTGTTTGTTTTATTCTGATATTTCATATTTGAGTTCAAACATGTAGTGGTGTACTTGAGAAGGTTTACTTTTGAGCAAAGAAGTGGAATCCTACTATTCTTGTTTGTTCACATAGCCTCAGCCTCAGGGCTTGTGTCCACCAACCATTTTTCCGGAGTTGAGCATACATTTTGGATTGTTTGCATTGGAGCGCTGCATATTTACACTCTGCTACAACGCCAGCAGCATGATGAGTCGCTGAGTGTCTATTCTGTGCTGAGTGCTGCATGTTTGGTGTTTTTTTCCTGTCACTCTTTACCTAGTCTTGCGATACCAGATGGTCAGAGATCTCCACGCGTATAGATCTTCTGAGGATTTGTAAAAGCAAGTTAGTTGATTGGACAGTGGCTGCTGACAAACCAATGCTGAACAAGAAATGTCTCTCTTCTCTCTCTCTTCTCTTTCTCGTTTCTCCTCCATAGTGTAGCAAATTTTACATGTCACCTGATGCTGTTTTACCATTTATTCTGCTGTTCTATCACAAAAGAGCAGGTTAAGGACAAATACCACACAGATCAACAGACACATCCTCCATGTAGACAAGTGCTAAACAATCACATGAAGAAGAAATGTCTGTAAAAGATGGATTGATGTCAGCTGTAAAACTAGAAAAGAATTCTGACAGCATATGGCCAAGCTATGCAGGTGCAGGATATTACCACCAGGTGGCCCCAAACGAGCACCTGTTTGAAGGTCCATTTGCTTAATCTTACCAAACAACAGAAAATTCAAAGCAATCTAGAAATCAGAATTTCTTCTGGATCATTACCAAAATGTACTCATCTGTTCATCATACCATTCCCAACATTTACTGAAAGTTTGATGAAAATCTGGCCAAAAGTTTTTGAGTCATCTTGCTAACAAACAGATACACACACCTGCAAACTTGGTGGAGGTAAAAACAATGCAAGGAACATCATGTTTGTCATAGGTCTACCATGTATCATCAGATAACCTGTGACTAATGATGTTAACAGAGTCAATGAAGTGGTGACAGCCACCCAATCAGTTTCCTGACTGACTAGGAGGGTAGAGATACAGTGAGACTGTCTGACAGGACTGCTGACTCACCTCTAATTATCCTGATCACACCTTTCCTCCACCTGTCCCTCCTTCTTTCCTTGTCATCCCTCTCTCTTAGATCCTTTGTTCCTCCCTCCTGTGTTTATAAAGCTGTCATTCAGCCAACAGCTGTCACACCAGGACAGGAGTGGGGCTACTCAAATGCCTCAAACCGACTTTAGATTATGACCCATTGTATTAAAATTATTATTTTATTGAATTATAACCCTGGTTATATTGGAAAATCCAATATAACCACCAATTTGGAATTAAGGCTCACTTGTTACCACAGGTAACCTTTCATCTGTCCTCTCATACTGAAAGCAGAAATCCCCTCTTCACTACAGGCACCAAATCTCATCAATTTAAGTCAGTTTCATTAATCCATTAATTCTAATGAATCATACCGTTTTATCAATTTATGTACATGTCTACAACATACTGTATGTTATATTAATTTGTATAATATTCATTCAATGATCAATCCCACAATACCACACAGGACTAACTCAGCCTGTATGGTGCTTGGTGCTGAATCCTGCTCCTGAGAAGCTAAAAGATGAAGTTTCACAGTGATGTGTTGTTACATAATAACTTTATTTAATCATATTACGCTATGTTATATGCCACAAGGCAACATAACTGATTGACGCTCGCTGCTCTGGCGCCACTGAGGATATATAGGAATAGGAATTCATCATATAAAAATGGTATAAAAAAAGGTCATTCCAATAAATTATCTGTATAAACATATGATGGTAGACATATTATCACATTAACACAAATTATCAAATTTTTGACAATTTCTCAAAATTTGAAACCTCCAAATATTCTTTGTCTATCCACTACGTGTACTTTCATAAACCGGACATAGGGTCCACTCCAACCAGTTCTACAAGTTTCCTAGGCATAGGAGCCATGTATTTTTTGCCCCTCTAAAGAAAATAAAGTGAACAACTCCCCAAATATGCCTATGTCTGGCCCTGGTTAAAACTGATATGTGTGATAAACTCCATTGAAATCCACAACCAACCTCCTGATAAAACCGTAATCTTTCAATCCCACCCCAACTCCCTTTCTCTCTCTCTCCTCTTAACAGTCAGCGCTGCTCTCTCTCTCTCTCTCTCTCTCTCTCTCTCTCTCTGTCTCTATTGTGATAAAAAAACAATACTTTGCATGCAATAAAACACGAGTGAGTGAGAATCATCGCAGACAATCACACAGAAACAAGAGAAATGACAGAAACATATGAAACTCACCACCTTCTTTACATCTTCCCTAAAAACCGTCCCTGTCATTTAATGTGATGAATCTTTGGCAAAGTGTCCACATTTCCAATAAATTCTTGTGTGGGTGTTTTTTCTTCAATCAGCTTGCATTATATTTCTGAACAAAGCGAGTCAAAACTTGCACATTTTTCTGTTGTTGTTTTTTTTTTTTGCTTTTTAGCTTTTAGCCAGCTAACCTCCCTTCAGCTATGTTTAATCACGCATGATAGCATGTGTATGATCAGTCCAAATAGGTGTAAATGTTCCTACTTAAATTTTAAATTCTTAAAAAAAAAAAAAATTAACCCCCAATGTTGACCAGAAGTTGCAGTCCCAATATGCACAAAGCATTGGTAGAATGTATGAAGCATCTTGCTGCAGTCTGGATGACAGCGGCATGATGGAAATTCACGATGATCAGTGTTTAAATCTGTCACAGCATTCCTCCAAATGCAGAGGCGTGGCACAGCAGCAGTGACCTGCACACCTGCCTTCAATCGCTTCATTACCTGGTGTATATCTGCTTAGCTCTCCAGCCACTCATCACCAGACCTGCTACTTGCTACCACCAGGCCAACACTCTCTAGTCTCTGTGCAGTTCTTTCCTTGGACGTTTGTTCTGCCCTAGTAATCCCTGCTGTGTCTTCCTTCCAGTTCACCTCCTTTGCTGCCGCTGTCCTGCCTCTGCCAACCACGTTTGGATTTTTCCATGGATCTTAGCTCCAGTCATCGCCTCCTGGCCTTTCTCCCCGCTGCTTCTTGGTTTTCTCTCATTGGACCCTGCCCCAATAAACTCTTACTGACTGTTTATCGGTGTGTGCGTCTCTGTGTCTGCTCTGGGGTCCAGCCTCTTGTTCTCATAACAAACTCAGGGACATAAAGTATTTAACCAACATTCACAATTAAAAAGTCAGACTGCCCCATCAAGAAGTGTCCTATAATTGGTCACTCTGGGCTTACACACAGATCTCTGACCTCAGACCGAACACTAAATTATTTTAAAGCTGCATTAAAAGCAATGACACAAGTCTAGAGTTTGCTATCAAGGGCAAAATGTCATTATGTAATTCATAAATATGAAACTCTCAGCCATGTTTAGACATAATTAGATCAGCTGCCTCTGGATGACTTTTAATAATGTTTTATTCAATTTGTCTAACATGTTTATGACTAAATACATGCAGAAAAAAAGACCTTCCTGTCAGTTTCAGCTGTGTTGTGTTTAGTTCATGTCAGCAAATTTCCTCATAAAAGTGTTAAACTAGCGGCTTCCAAATGTAAGCAGCCTGTCTTTGACAAGTAAATTAGCGATGCAAATTACTATTGATTTGATGTTTTTCAAATAACTGTTTTAGCAGAATGTGAAACAACTCCAAATGTTGGAAAAAGTCCTTCTCGTTTTACCAAAGTTCTGGTGATGTCATCAGATGTCTGGTTGTGTTTGACAGTTCAGTTTGATGATGATAAACAAAGAATAGCAGCAAATGTTCACAACCAGAGAAAGTCTGGCATCAAAACTGCAAAAATATTTTCGATTTCCAATTGATTTAATTACTAATCATTAATATTAAAAGTATGGTCATCAGGAACATGATCACTTTCATCAGGGCTGGGGAGAAGCCAACATCAGCTGGACCTCTACCTCCTATTAGTAATGGCACAAGGCTGGGAAGTGAAAGTCGACCTGGGAAGAGAAGATCCCAGAAACTGTTTCCACAAAAACACTAAGGCCAGACACGTGCTGATCTTGCAGGTCATTCTATGGTCCTCACCATTCCCTGGGAGCATCAAGGAGGCCGATGAGAGGAAGAGGTCAAAGTAGACTGAGCTGGTTGAAGACTACCGTAGCAATGGGTGCAGAGCGAGGTGTGAGCCCTTGAGGTGGGATGCAGAAGGTTCTCAGGCCAGTTCAGCAGGGTTTAAAACATGCTGGGTATCACAGATGCCAGGAAATGAAGGGAAATTAAGTTGGCTGCCGAGGCAGCAAATGTTGCCTTGAGGCTACCTGGTCACAAGCTTGATCAACCACTGGTGTGTCGCCTGGGTGAAGGGGATTGATTGTTGAACAACCTGAAACGCCTGGTGAATCCAAGTTACTTTACTGATGCTGTGTCCAGATTAGGGTTGGGTATAGAGTATCGACTGGAACTGGGATTAGGGTTTTGATTCCCCCGGAATCATTACAATTTTTATTTAGATTCCTATTTTCCATACCCAATCTGCTGACCAGCTGAACCCGCTGAACAACGAAGAAGAAGCCGACGGAAGTGTTTATTTAACCATGGCACGTGTGTGCATCCTGCCTGAGAAGTCAGAGACTTACTCGCTGTAGATAAGGTGGTCTTAATTTATGAGTTTGATATAACTCAACATATATTTTACCAGTTAACATTAATATCTACACGCCATCATATAAATGCTCACTGCATTTTTAAATAGATTAATCCTAGAGGAACCACTGAAGATATCATAATTTTCCTAAATAAGAACTGTTTCTGATTTTATACTGTAGCTGCTGCTAATCTGAACCGGGTTTTACAAGTTGTTTGGTATTGTTTATTTGATATTCTGCATCAGGTTAGGAGAACAGTTGGGAGAACAGTAACATGTTTAAGTACCTGCAGCATCATATACATATTACTTTAGACCATAACTTTAGAGTTTCAGTTTCAATATTTTTATTTGAGTGTTTTTTCTGTACT
Organism: Lepturacanthus savala; assembly: GCA_030544235.1. Taxonomy (NCBI): domain Eukaryota; kingdom Metazoa; phylum Chordata; class Actinopteri; order Scombriformes; family Trichiuridae; genus Lepturacanthus; species Lepturacanthus savala. The sequence goes on from CM060481.1 coordinate 7,374,100, forward strand.
TATAGGAGGTGTAGTGACTAATAAAGGAGAATTGAGTAAAGTAAAATTATACTCACTGCCTCTCTGGAAAAATCCACCATGATTTCACTTGTTGGCACTCCTCCACATATGACAGCAAAGGCTAGGCTGTCTGAATTTTTCAAACTTCCAGACCCTGAAATCCTGAGATCGTTCTCATGATTACCAGCCAGACTGCTCTGTGATCAGTTAATGCAAGGGATAACCAGGAGATGAGATGTCTAATGTTGGTGAGGGCTGCTGTCTCTGGATGAAGCGTCGGTTTTATATTTCACTTACAAGGTTTAATCCTGGTGATGGAGAAGATTTGAGTAACTACAGCCGACATCAGAAACTCATTTGAGCAATTTAAAGCAAATCTACAACATCTGACACACATGTGATGCAGATCCACGCTGTGGTTCAGGCTGATAGACACAGGTGCTTCTTTTGTTAGGAAACTATACATTTTAAGCATCCTACGTGAGATTTAGTGGTATTTTTTTAACATCTGTAGAGAATGAGGCACAGATCTCCTCCCTCTCACTCCCTGATTAGAACCAGGGCCCGTGTACCTTCCCTGTGTTGGGAGGGATGTAGTTGTCTAATTAAGTCGGCCGTTTCTGTACAAGCTGTGAGTGAATATCTTTCAGATTTGTGGTGTGTGTTTACGAAGCCAAGAGTCTGTCAGAGAAGGCTGGAAGCAGTTCTCCTAACAGAATCTTGTGAATCTAACGGAAATGTGATGGTTTCACCGCAAAAAAAATGCTGCATGTTAAATCTACATTAGAAGACAAACACATCCAGCACATGTTTCCTCTACAATCTATAGATAAGATTATATATAAATATTAATTATAATAATAATAATAATGAGCATCACATCAGGGTGGCAAAGCGGTGCAGTGGGTAACATTGTTTCCTCACAGCAAGAAAGTTGCAGGTTCAAAATCTTGAGCTAATACCGTTCTGTGTGGAGTTTGCGTGTTCTGGTTTCTCCGGGTTCCGGCTTCCTCCCACAGTCCAAGAACATGCTTAGGTTGACTGTAGACTCTAAATGGCTCATAGGTAAGAGAGTGTGTCTGAATGGTGTGTGTGCACTACGATAGACTGGCTTGTCTGGGCTTGATGGAGCATCACAATAACTCCTAATCAAGGCAGACTTTACCTAATGAAATAATCAATAACTGAGTGTTGTAACTCAAATAAAAACAATCTGACCCAAAATCATTCTGTACACGTCTGTAAAAAACACTCCCAATAAAACTGAGGTCTGATATGTCTTAAATTAATAAATATGAACTTTTCTGTTTGTCAGTACATTGTGACTATTCTGCCTCCTTATTTGTTGAAAGGTGCAATGGAAAATTAACTGGCCTTCTGTAAGTAGTAGTGTGTAAAAGAAGCAATACCATACAATAATAGTGTTTTTTTTATTTTTACTATGCAAAGAACCTGAATTATATAGAAGACGTAACTGTAACAAAGATTCTCTGATTTCATTAAACATTGAAACTGGCAATGTTTGGGATTGACTTACTGAAAGCAACAAAAAATCTAATAAATTAAAGTATATAAATATATATTATTATAAGAAAGGGAATTAATAGTATTTTGTTTCACTTTAAAACCTTGCATCTTCATTTAAAAAACAGGAATAAATAAATAGTGAAGGAAAAGGACAATGTTTATGAATTAATATTTTATCTCATCTGCAAATTTGCATAGTAATTAGTAGTTTCCTAGTTTAAACTGTATCTATATACATATATACATGCTACAAGCTTTTTCATCTTGTTCTTTTATTCTTGTACTGATCCAACTGATGTTAAAGATCTTGTCACCTGGTTCAGTTCTGCATTACCTTCCTGCTCTGATCTCCTCTTCACTAGACTGTGAACATTTCCTGTTTTCCTTGAGTTGATAAACTCAATAGGATTCATCCAGTCCACTGTCCTACTTTCCTGACTGATTCCTTATCTCTCTAATTAGTCTGTGTACCCCTGTGTGTCTGTCCTCTTCTTATGTCCCTGTAACTTCCCCAAATTCCTTAAAGAGGTCTAACACTGGACCCACGTCTACTACTGTGTTCCTGATCATTATGAACATATATGGGATCCTGATGGTTACAAGATGGCAAGACTCCTTCTTATTTCAATAAAAAATGCTGTTGATCCAATCCAACCAAATAAGTACAGACCTACTACCAAACTACATTGATCTTGAACATAATTCTTGAAACATCATTGCACAGCAGCTCCTTAAATTCCTTGAATGTCACAATATTGTCAATAAATTCCAATCTGCTGACAGTGACTTCTGTATTTAAGGTTGGTGGCTGATATTAATGGATGACAGTCAATCTACTTCAGCTAAATTCATACAAACTGACGGTCTCCTTGTTAGTCCCAATACGTTTGTCTCTGAAATGAATTGTTCCTCTGGCCTCCAGTTCAAGTCTAAAGGTTTTATACAAAAGGTTACACTATACAGAAAAAAGTACTAAATACAAGATTTTCATGTCATCATGTCTGTTTTTAGTTGCTCTATCCACATCATTTCAAAACTTATATTCAAAACATCTAAACTTTCAACATAAATTGTAGCCTTTTTTCTTACAATTACTGTATTTTGATGTCTCTCCTTAACCTAATATATGTCCATATCTTAACCAATGTACAATTTGTCTATTAAGACTATGTAACAGTCCAAGACACCCTCATTTGGCCAAACATAAAAAGCCTACTTAAGCTTCCACTTTTCTATAGGAATCCATACTTTCTACAGGGTCTGCATTAGTGTTTTTTAATATATTAACATATTGGTTGTGCTCTGTGAAGGTCTTTGCCCTTTGGTCTGTGACCTTCTAGTTGTCCATGTCCTGACTGCAGCTTAAGTTGTAGGCAGCAGTGCATGTGTTTATGCTTCTGGTCACCCATGGTTTCTGAATCTAACTGTAGATAAATCCCTGTGTCCGCTTAAAATCAATTCATAAAGCATGACACAGTTTCATCTGATCAACCGTAAGAACTTGGAGGACAACATTCCTCCTGCTGCTGTCTGAATATTCTGCCTACAGACATTTTCTAACTTTTTTCTGACTGCAGGAACTCAGATCTTCTACACATTGTCAACACATTTCAATCTATAAACCACCTCTGGAAAAATGGGAATGGAAAAGACGACTGGATCTTGAATCACTTGACCACATATCAGAATATAAATCCAGATGATGCTGACAACTCCACCACAGGCTGGTGGTCCTGCCCGCTACAGTGGCACCACATGCTACTAGAATGTAGCATCAGCTGAGCTAAATTGTGTTTTTAAAATTTGTTTTATCTACTTCCTGTAGTGACTAAACTTTAAGATGATCTGTCACAGCACCTCCTACAGTACAAAAGTGAAAACACCAAAATATGAGACAGCTTGTCTTTGGTGGGGAAAGAGTTAATAACAGTTCCATTCCATTTAAATATCTTTTCATGTGTTTTATGTAAAGAACGTTGAAACGTTCCATTATAAATAATAGCTGCTTCTTCAGCCAGCTCTAATCAGAAGGGCTTGGCAGCTCGGGGTCAGATGCTTTGCTACAGTCACTGGCCTGATAGTTGGCCCGATTAATGTGTCCCACCCACACATTGCTCCACAGCTCTGGATCTCTATTTTCTTGCTTCATTGGGCACCATAAAGAGTCAGAACAGAGCAGAAGCATTTCCTACAACTGACAGTCATGTAATTCCATACGACACAGAGCATAAATTACACCTGGAATTTGTCTCAATAGGTTCAAGAGCCCCTCTGAACAGATTTAATTATGTGGCAGGACTTAGCAGAGGCGGTAAAAAAGTATCTCTAATAGAACAAAGATACACATGATTATACTGCAGAGTGATGGGAGGGCACAAACTGGAAAAATACAGTACTGAGGTCAGTGAGGTCAAATTGCCTCCATATCAGAAATTAAACCTTGGGCTATGTAGACTATGCTGAAACATTCATGCTTTTTGCAATAATGTAATAATGTGGCCTAAAACTGCATAAAATGTCAATTTACGACAGCTTCGGGTTAGCAACCACATCACTGAGGCATGACAGCCACCCGTCACGTTACTGTGATTAAAATGACTGATTTCTCTGGGTTTGAAAATAGTCTGAAACATCGGGATCATGCAAGTACAGAACTCATCATCAGTGTTAACATGGCTCTAATCATTTCTAGACATTTTATTCATAATATTCCATAAATAAATAAATTTCCCTTTTGTCAGAGTGTGGCCTCAGTTTGTCCACCCTGCTCATCAGTGCTAGTTCCTAGAACATGGTTTGGACTGATGACCAAAGATTTCTCAATGTTTCTGCCTTGACTGTCAAAGTGTATCTCAGATGGTTCAAAGTCATGTTGTGCTTCAATATGAAGCAAATACTGTGGTTTAAACGGCCCATACTGGTCAAAGGTAGATTTAATATTGTTTTGTTCTATGTATTAATCAGCCTTTTCCTAGTTTTTCATTAGTCATCAGTAACCAGTTTAAAAAATATCTACAACGACATGGATGTCAAAGTTTTAAATAGCCATCATATAAAAAGCTGCAAATGTTCCCTTCAAAGACATTTTACTGCTGAACACCAAAAGATCACAAGTCCAAACACACTGAGCTGTTTTTTTATTTCACTACACTGGCATCAACTGAAAGAGAATGCACACACATAACACACACACACAACACACACGCGGACACACTCACACACACACATTGGGCCTCCTGGGTGTCAAGCAGACCAAAAATCAATAGGCTAAATCAATTCCGAACAGGAAACAGTTGTTGGCTCAGAACAGATGTGACACTACTGTCATTAACACAAAGCAACACAATGCTCACATACAGCCATTGTGTGTTTTGTCCCCTTGTTTTCTTTTTCATTGTTTACTGTAAAGTTCCTACTTTAGATGACGTCACTCTGTAATAGCATCACTGATTGGCTCGTGCATGCAACTGAACGTTACCTCTCAGATCCCGATGTGCGTTGAGCGTCTCATCATCTTCATCTTCTTGTAATCACATAGCCCCCCCGCGCAGCATCCCCGCACAGCATCCCCGCACCTCACCGACATCCTCTAATTAACCATCCGGTCCCGTCCGTTACCGCGGCCGGGATCCATCCGCCAGCATCCGGATTATCAGCTGAGCTGGAGTCAGTCTGAGATGCTGCTGCTCGGTCACAGCTGATGCTCCCGTTGCTGCTCATTGGTCGGTAGCGGAGAGGAAGTCTCCCCCTCCCCCTCCCCCCCGCGACCCAATAAACGGCAGACCGGGTCTCCAGTGCCCCCCCGGTGCACCCAAACATCAAAGAAGCCTCGTGCTGCGGAGGGGAGCCCCGTGCGCTTCTGTTGACGCAAACCCACGTGACAAAAAAACACGTGTTAGAGGTGATGCGAGAAGAAAATGTAACTGAACGGACACACACACACACACACACACACACACACACAGTGGGGACAACCCCACAGTGTCCGAGTATCTACACACTAAATGTTGATGCTGCAGAAAGATTCTTTAAAACAACATTTATTCATCCATCATGCATATAGACAACAAGGAATACAGATGACAACCATAGAATTTATTTTATTAATTTATTGTATGCTGTATGTCCTTTTAAAATAATAATAATAATATATTTTATTTGTGAAGCATTTTTCATTCATGAATCTCAAGGTGCTCCGGGTAAAAACAAGTAAAGAAAACAGGAAACAAAATAAACATCAATAAGATTAAACCTTAGATTAAAACTCAGAGACAGAAACACTGTAAACAAATAGACGCCAGTGTATTTGCCTCTCTCTTTGACAGACTCCTTCTAGATAAGGTTTTTAACAAGCGTCAATGGGAATTTCAGCTCTTTTTATTGAGCCGGGTCATTTAGTTCAGCTCACTAAGAAGAGCCGGCTCTTTCTGCTCCCAAACAGCTCTTCATTTTACCACTTGTACCTTTTGTAATTCAGCCAAATTTAGTGCTGTTTTGACTTGTGATTTGTATTAAAACACTAAATCCTCTGGTTAAAAATTAAAACACTAAAACCACGGATTCAAGCTTTGAGCAGGAGGTCCATCTCTATCTACATGATCATTTTACTGAATTTTTAACGTTTTTTTTAAGCAGTTTGGTTTTGTTATGACAGAGGCCAGAGGTATTTATTGTACTTTTTGCTTCCTGTGATGTTACCCCTGTTACCCTGTTACTTAGCTTGGGGCGTTTCTTTCTTTATAAAAGAAAAGCAGTGCAGAGTCTTTTTCTATCATTGAAACTGGTCAAAACCCCTGAGTAAGATGGCGGCGGCAGAGAGGCATTTCATAAGCATTTGCCATTTGCATTGTCATAAGCCATTTGCATTGTGGCCATCTTGTTTTTTTTTACAGTCTATAGTCTATGCTGTGATAATGCTAAAGCTAACGCTACTTTGTCATATTGACTTGCACATTCTGCTTTATCGTCGATGACTCTAAATAATTGAGTGAATGAGCGTCTTCCTGCCGTGAAGAAGATGTGACATAAGACTGAGACATAAAGACATCAGGAAAGTGACGTCAGGAATCCAGGGAGAAGTTGGCTCATTTTGCCATAGATTCATAGTGGAGTCGCCCCCTGCTGGTTATTAGATGGAATAGCAGGTTTAATCATTGGCTTCACTTTTCAGACTGAGCTTTCTGCTCAAATAAAACATGAATTTTAATGTTTCTAAAATGCTTCTATAACCTGTAAGTTAGACACTACTAAAACAAACATCATTCAATAGCTGGAATTTTATTGCTTCCAAAATGTGGAAATATTTATTTAGGATTTTTCATACTGTGATAATTAAGAGGTTGTTGTTCTTCTATTTTCCCTTTGGATTAAACTCCAATGAGGCTCCACCTCATTATAATGCTGCTTACACAATATCAGGAATAATCATTACATTTCATGATATATAATGACCAGGCTGGTATTACTTGCTGATAATACTTTTATATACACTTAATGTAAGAAGTATGTATTCAATTAAACTTGACCTTCTAATATCTTCTTTTTTCCTTCTTGTGGTTTTTCATACAGTATTTTATGGTTTTTGTGATTCACTCCTCAGCTTCCTCCACATGAACCTGAGCCAACCTTTGCTTCTATGTCACCTGGTGGCCAAATGATAAACTACACCACTCAGTGTGTGTGTGTGTGTGTGTGTGTGTGTGTGTGTGTGTGTGTGTGTGTGTGTGTGTGTGTGTGTGTGTGTGTGTGTGTGTGTGTGTGTGTGTGTGTGTGTGTAGCAAGTAAACTGTAACGGGTAATAATCTGATTTTTACCATGATTCCAAGGAACTGAAATGAATTAAATGTTTGAAGACATTTAGATTTACTCCAGTCTGACTTCCAATTTGTCTGACGTGATTTTTTCACAGCAACAAATTAACTACTTTCTTAATAATTCTTAAAATGACACCTCCTCCTCCTCCTCCTCCTCAATCTTCATTTGTTCATTTCAGAGGTTTTGCTGTCGGACGCCAGATGTCTCCTGCACTGAAAAGTGTTTGCGCTCTGGAGGATTCAAGTTTCCACATCACACCTGTGTAAGTTGCATAACGGACCACGATTGGCTCCAAGCGTGTTGTGATGTCATAAATCATCCTCACAGGTTCACGTGTTAAACTGAGATCTGAGATGAGCTCAGAGAAACTTTCCTCCTTCAGCAAGATGAATGTGAAAACAAACGGCTCATACATCATTCTGCACAAAAGAGAAGCGAAGAGAACAACAGCCAACTGTAGAGACAAGAAGAAAAACACATTTTTGAGTGAAGGAGCACTTGGAACGAGCGTTTTCTTTCTTTGTGAGCGTGAGATGTGGAGACAGATATCGACCTTATGTCTGAGAGTAAAGACCTGGTTAGCCTAGCTTAGCATAAAGACTGGGAGCAGGGGGAAACAGCTAGCCCTGCTCTGTCTAAAGATCTGTTCAAACAGCACAAATACATTAATTACTAATTGCAATAACTACTCACTAATTAACGTGCCGCAAAGTATAGTTTTAGTTACACGTTGGAACTATTTATTAACTGATGCACATTCCACAAGCTGACAGACCTGCAATTACTGAAGTTGGTCCTCCAGTTTTCAGCAAAAAGAAGTAGAGAATTCAACCCTGTTGTTCACTAGTAATCTGATTACACATGTAAACCCCATATTCTGTTAACGTCAATGTCATAGTGCTCATAGTTAAAGTAAGCATAAAATATGAGGATTGACTGATTTTACTCATCTACTTATTCAGAATATGTCAGAATATGTTCATGAGTATTTAAGATAACTGACATGCTGATATTTAAAGTAATATACTGATATGTAAGGTAATACTGTATATACTGATATTTGAGGTAAGATATACTGATATTTAAGGTTTTATATATATAATACTAATACTAATATCTGAGTATATATTTGAAGGTAATAAAGTGTCATTGACAGAAATGTTTATTTAATATAAAATTATGATTCTTGTAAAAGAAAATGGACAAACAAATGGACTTTTAATTAACAAGAAACCAACATGAACACAAAATGTACATTTTGAGACCTGATGCTTCTCAAAACTGTATTTCAAAAAGTTTTTGACTTTCTCATTTTGCCAAACATTATTTGTCACTGACCATTTTACTGATATTTAAGGAAATATATAGTAATGTTTATGTTAATATATACTAATATTTATGGTAATATCCTGATATTTAAGGTAGTATATGGGTATTTAGGGTAATACTTATATACTGTAGTGGCCTGGTTAGGTGAGTGATGTGTGTGTTGATGAGTGACTTTAGGTTCATGAATCCTTGTGCTCGGTTCTCTTCACTCTGTTTGTTTGAGTTTGTCATGCTGGTGTGTGACGTGCTGGACGAGATGGAGTCATTTCAGCTGACTGTTAATATTAGCTCATTCCTGCATCCAGAGCTGAGGTAGGGATCAAACACACCGCCTGTCCCGGCCTGGCACTGATATCTGTCAGAACACAGCTGGGTCCGTCATTACTCACACATGTTACACAGCTGCTCCCAAACTTTCCTTTAAATTCTTATCTCTCACATCTGAACTTTTCATTTTAATCTAAAATCCTGTTCATGTCACCCACTTACTTTTATGTAAAACTGCTGCCTGCAGGTAAAAACCCTGGGATCAATCTGCTCTGACTTTCTCCTCGTGATGACATTTGTGTGTCATTTATACACAACCACAAAAAGCCGTCTGTTTCGTACTTGTTGCTAAGGTGGTTGCTCAGGTAGTTCACGTTGTGTCGTATCTCAAATGCGTTTCAGACGTTAATATTTGCAGAAAGCAAAGTGAACTCTTGATAGTATTATGCAGCCTCCCGAAGCTGACCAATCAGAACAGAGTGGGCTCATCAGGAGGCGGAGCTAAATCAGCCTGTTTCAGACAGAGGTTAAACTGAGGTGTAAGAAAAGCACCTGTAGAAGATCAATAAGTCGTCTTTAACCTCACAGAAGGAAACATCCGCACAGTGAGACAGTTGGTTCAGTAGAACATTAGTACATGGACCATCTCCAGTGACTGGGTCATGATTTCTGAGATCTTTATGACTGAGATCTCCAAAACTCGGCAACTCATACCAACAAACATCTAAACAAGTAAAAGTGAAAATTAAAATCTCAAATTATATAACAACAATAATAAGAAGCAGTTCTAGTTAGCAATAAATCAACAGACAAATTCCAATTACACATACCTATACCATACTTACTGTTCTTCTCCTGTGGGTCAAACCTCAGGATGCGCCTTGTTTGTTCTGGACTTTTCTGTATGATGGAAAGAGACATAATCAAACTGGACCATAGTTCAGATTGTTTGTGGTGTGACATTAGGAAGAGCAGCACATCGACCAATGAGAAGGTGAAACCCAGCCCAGTGACGACATGAATTAATGTCACGTGAAGGTGTTTTGTTGTTTGCAGCGTGAAAACAAACCTAATGGATCAAATGTAGACGACACAAACGTCCCGAAGCAGACGGAGGTGAAAGAAGTTCTCAGATAATTTACTGTGGTAACAGTAGAAATACTCTCATCTAAAAATACTCAATAACATGTAAAAGTATAGAAATATTATCAGATAATGTACTTAAAGTATCAAAAGTAAAAGAATTATGATAAAGACTGTGTTATACTATTATTATATATTATACTATTTGTATTAATTGCTAAATGCACCTTATTCCTGACTTTTTCTGACTTTTGCACTATTCATACTGTTCATTCCTTTCTCAGTACTTTTTTTTATTTTTATTTATATTCTATGTAAATTGTGTGTTATTCAATTGTATTTTAACTTTAATATCTTATTACTATTTTAATTCTTATTGATACAGCATTCATGTGTCAAGACTGGGCAAGTCAGACTTTCATTGTACAGATGAAATTGTTTTCATGTGTACATTGTTTCTACACTGTGCACATGACTCTTTGATTTGAATTTTGAAAGTAAATACACATGAGAGTATTATAATGGTTTAGTTTATCAATGAGGAGGAAGCTTGGGATATTTTGGGTAGATTAATAGTAAAAAAAAATACTGCATCATAATATATATTATAGAGCATATCACATGTTTATTTAATACACTTAATATAAAGCAGCTTTTACACAAACTGCAAAACACAACTTTTTAAAAAGAAAATGAAAGAATGACAGTAAAAGTAAAATATGAAATAAATGACATATTTCACTCTTAAAGGGAAGTGAAGTATAAATTCAGGTGAAGTACACATATAAGTTTTAGTTAAGTTCAGTCCTTGAGCAGATGAACATAAAACCAAATGTTGTTCACCTCAGATTCTCTGGACTCAGATGAACCTTTTCCTTCAAGCTACACCCTCTGAAGCTGGAATTAAAGTGAAAATCTGTTTTGTGTTTTACATTTTTTTTTTTTTTTTTTTTTTTGCACACACGACGATACTCCAGCTCGTTTTGTTGGTTTTCCTATACATTTTGCACTCAAACAAACCTACAGGATCTTCTGCATCTGTTCCTCATATTCAAATTCTCAATTTACAACACTCAGCTAATCAATCCAGCTAAAGTGGGTCAAAGTTCTGTTTTCTCCTAACAATCATTTTCTCTCTAACTCTCCTCCCCGCCTCATTTTCCTCCACTCCCATCATTCCTGCTGTCTCCATAGATTTAATATCCACGCAGGGCCTCGCTGAGCGGAGAGAACCCTCACACAGCACGGCAGGCCAACAACGCACATAATGAGAGGAGATGGGAAAGTAAAGATGAAGAAGAGTCGCTCCCCAGGGGGACGAGAGGCGTCAGCGAGATTTCATGAAGCCGTTCAGACTGATGAGTCAAAGAAAAACAGAATTCCACAGATAGAAGCTGCAGAGCTGATGAGGAGCGGCTCGTCCAAAGAAAAGACTTGGATGGCTTTTAATGATAAGTCGCTGGTCAGAATGTCTCATCGTGGCATTGTTTCGATTCGGATTCTGCTCTGCACTCTGCCAGGCTGGTGCCTGTCATGGAAACTCAGACTTGTAATTACAGCAGATCAAAACGGACAACATTTGGAAAGTGCTGCGTCAGAGCTTTTTATGGCTGCTTGGCTGAACTTGAGGCTCGGTTTAGTTTCAGCCTGCTGTGTGTGTGTGTGTGTGTGTGTGTGTGTGTGTGTGTACTGAAGTCATCTGTGCTTTCCTGTGCTTGTGCAGCTGAGCGTGAACAGAGGCTGGATCACATGCAGGATCCACTGTGGAAGTAAAGACAGTCAGTAGTTGTGTTTCCATCTATATGTCAAGTGAATTTTAAGTGAACTTTTGAAATCTCGCAAAACAGAAAAAGTGAATTTGTTGCTTTTCCATCAACTGTTTTCTTAATAAACTCCATGCAAACTGCAGTTTGGCCAGTAGATGGAGCTGTAGGCTACAAACACACGGCTGTGATAAACAAAGAAGAAGAGGAAGAGGAGGTTTGGTTTAAGAGACGAATGGAGAGATCTTTCGGAATTTATTTCAATTCAAGTTGTCATAGTTGTTTAATGTCAGTCAGTGAGGATAAAGTTTCTTGTTGTCAAGAGATAAACACAAAGAAATTTTTATTATGAGCATAAATTTCACCAGAAAGTGATATTTGAGGACTGTTTGAGGACAGCAAGAAGGTCACTGGTAGGGAGTTTCTGTGTGGAGTTTGCATGTTCTTCCCGTGTCCGTGTGAGTTTTCTCCAGGTTCCTCCTACAGCCAAAAAACAGGAGGTTAATTGGAGAATCTAAATTACCTGTAGGTATAAATGTGTGAGTGCATGGTGTGTGTGCCCCATGATTGGCTGGCGACCATCTGGGGTGTATCCCTGCCTCTGAAGTAGACCTCTGTGACCATAGTGAGGAAAAAAATGTGTACAGAAAATGTATGGATGAATGTAAATCACTAAAAACAGCAGCAGCTGATCTGTTCATGTGTTCATGTTCACTACGTTGCTAAGCGCAAAAAACCTTTTTGCTTAATTGAAAAAGTTTCCAACAAACTTTTGTTACATGATACTACTTCAAGATGCAAAAAACATAAAAAGAAATCATCATAAATTATTTTTCCAGTTAGCAAATTGTTAAAAAATGGAAAATCAGTTCATCAGAGATGACGTTTTAATCTTCTGTTTGCTGTTTGTTGTTGTCATGTTTGTCTAAAACCAAAGAAGAAACAGCTGGTCCTCACAGTTGGGGGTAGAAGCAGCTCAGCAACACTTCACTCAGGAAACAAAACACACTGAACTCACCTGAACAAAGGATCCAGAGTGAAGTGAAATATGAACAAGGATGAGTGAAGAGAGAACAGGTGAATGACGGCAGCAGAGACAATGACACAGTGTAAAACAGTAGAGAAAAACAGACAGAAGAGATGAACATGAAAACGAACGTGAACTGGTTCAGCCTGATCTGTATGAACTCAACTTTTCCACCTGTAAAGTTTTCAGTCTGTAACTGAAACATCTCAACAAGGAAGATTTGATCAGCATCATTAACACATCTCAACTTCAACCTGCAGCACATGGAAAGCTACTCACTACATTACAAGTACCAGGAGAGTAATGTCAAAAAATACTCTAATGCAACTCAAAGTGCATGAAAAAACCTACTTATGTACAAGTATAATGATGTAGTTAAAGCACTGCAGTAAAAGTACATACAAGTATAAAGAGTTGAGGTACAAATAAAATATTCTGAAACAAACAAAGTTCTGATTCACTATTTTTGGACTTTTACTCCAAACTTTGATTTTTGGTGAAACATTAGATCATTTCCACACTTTTTGAAATTAAATCATGTGAAAAGTTCAGAGGGAAAAATCTGTATTTGTTGTAGCTGTTAATCATAGACATGTGAAGTGTGAGCTACACTCTGCTGTTCGTAAGTCGTCAGAGACTAAAAGGTTGAAACCACTGGTTTCGTCTGTGTTGGATTTTTTTTTTAAACTTATCTCTGATTGGAGACCTCAGCTCCTCTGAAACCTCAACTGCAGAAACACAAATATCAAACAACACAAAAGCAATCTGTAACGAGCAAAGTTCCTCTCTGCATGTTAATCACACCTCCCCATTAATTCCAGCACATGAGTCTCCAGCCTGGAACATGTCCACACACACGTATGTGCTTGGTAAATATATTCCAGCCTGGCGCTCAGTCAGACACTCAGAGCCACATTCAGAAGTTTGTCCTGTGGAAAAGCACTCGGACAGATAATTAAAGTGAAAACAGTCTGTGGACGCTGTGATGGTGGGAGGCGATTACTGGAACTAGAAAAACAAAGAAAAAAAAGATCTATTTTTTTTCTCCGGTGACTCACTCTCGCTAATCAGGTATTAGTTTAAACGCCATTGTTAAATAAGGACAATACAAACGTTTCCTCTCGGTGTGGAGCCCATCAGGCGCCTGCCACTTACACTAAATGGATAATTGAGAAAAAAATAAACTGTGGGGTCCACTTGCTGCAGGCCAACTACATCTACAAGTTAGTGTGTGTGTGTGTGTGTGTGTGAGAGAGAGAGAGAGAGAGGGGGGGGGGGGGGGGGGGGGGGGAGAAAACTCGGCCTTTGGTTTGCTCAGTGTGTGTGTGAATGAGAGAAAATGAGTTGGAGAGGCGAGCGCACGCACAGCCACCAGTGGGGGGGAAAATTGAAGGCAGATTTTCCACGGCAGGCGTCGGCTCCAAATTGCTCATTTTGGACGGGGAATTTGCTCTGGCACGAGATGTGACAATGATATTCATTTCAGAGCTCACCCCCATTTATACTGGGCTGAACACACACACACACACACACACACACACACACACACGCACACACACAAGCCCCAGCTGAACCAAAACTATTACAGAAAACTCAAACTGCCTTCAAAGGAGAAAAAGAAACATTCCACATAGCCTCAAGTTTAGGCACTGATCAAAAGGCACATGCATAAACTGTATCCCTCTCTTATACTCTCCTTCACACACACACACACACATACACACTTGTTCAGACATCCACATGCAGGCCGAGACCTGTAACATGTGCCACATTCGGCCCATCTGATCTGAGTCCAGTGTCATGTTTCTCCCAGTAATCACGTCCAACTGGTTACAGAGCGTCCAGACGACAGGACGAGCGGATTTTCCTCCTCGAGCCTCCGTCAGAGGATGTGAGAGATAAAGACAGACGAGCATCATCTCATCACCAGAAGAGGAGAAACACCAAGCTCCAGGAGAATCTGACTCGGATTCAGAACATGTGCTTTTTATGGTCTAATTTGGATCATTTCTCACTGATAACTAATTGTCAACAAGACGTTATCTTCACTAACTTTTACTCACAGCAAACATGGACTCAACTATTTTCATCAAGTTTATAACAAGTGGTGATGAAATTATGATCTGCATTATTTGTGAATTAGTGTTTCTTCCATTCAAATTGTTTTAATCAACACTTAATATTGAATAGCATCAAAACAAGTTATTAAACTGAGAATTTAGTAAATTAAGTTTTTTACAACTAAGTTTACACTTTATTTAAATAAGAACGTTTTTCAAATTAAAAAAGTAGCTTCAATAAATTTAAATTAAATAATCATTTTTTTTACATTTTAATTATGTTGAATTTTGTTTTAAATCAATTAAGGCAGAAATTTAAATTTAAATTAAAACAATATCAATTAGATGTAATTACAACATTATCGTCATAAAATAATGTTAGAACTTTAACATTTTATGTGAATTAATAACTTAACATACTTCATTTTTCCCTTTATTTAGATATTTACTGATTCTATTTTAATTGTGATCAATTCTTTGGAGAAATAGAGAAATTTTTTTTTTACTGTATGATAAAAAGTTTCATGACCAAAAATCCAGACTCTAGTTTGCATGTAGAGAAACGTTCAAACTGAACCCAGCGTTACTAATGTTTCACATTGTTAATCTGTTTTCCTGTTAGATCAGTTTAACTTTTTAAATACAGGAGAACTGTGTGTGTGAGTTGATTTTAAATTAGATTTTAATTAATTAACTTATAATTATTATTGCATTTTTATTATTATTTCTTTTAAATCACAAAATAATTCCTTCTGAAACAAGTTAACGTGCGTTTACAGGCTCCACTGACTCGTTTTATGCCTCTTTAAAGAACCGTGTGGATGTGTTTGACATCCCTGTCGGCTGATCAGCGGCTGTGTGGACGGTCGGCGTCCAGCAGAGGGAGTGAGACCTCTGATAATTACAGGATGAGTCCTTGTCAAGGTGGACACCACGTTTGTCCCCTGTAGGGACACAGCCGCAGTCTCCCAGCGAGCCGGGAGCGGTGGTTTTGTGTCTCCATGAGGCGGTCGGAGGATCAGCAGCCGACAGCTACATGTGAGAGCAGCTCTGCCGTTAAAAGTGTTTTACTGCTGTGTGTCCCTCATGAAAGAGTTTAAAAGGCAGAAAGAGTAGAAATAAGAGAATAACGGAGTATTCCCTGCGGTGAGGAGACGTCTGCACTCTGGAGAGTTGTTGCATATTTCCCAGGTCACACACGTGTTGTGCTGCGAGAGGCCGGACTTCCTGTAAGAGATCGAAAAACTCCTCCAAATACTCAAAATAGTTCATCTGCCATGAGGGAACATGCGCTCCGGCGATGATGATTATATAGAAGACGGTGTCTCGCTGCTCACGTCATGTCACATTTACCATAATTGTTGTTTTGGTTGTTGCTCTGCTGGGCCCCGGCACAGAATTAAAATGCTAATTTATCCAGGACCAGAGCCGCACAGCAGCGTTTATCTCCCCAGGAACTATCTTCGTCTGCGTGTCACAGGCAGCCTGGGAAAATACAGAATGTGACAGCGACAGCCTGTACTTAGAATATCACTTATATCACAGAAATACATTGTCTGCAGCCAGAGAGTGCTCAGTTAAAGGAGCAGCGCGTAGGATCTAGTGACATCTACAGGTGGAGCTGCAGACTGCAACCATCACATCAGTTAATCACATGACATTTATTTAGAATTGTGTTAACTGTATTATTTATATTATAGAAGTTTCAGTACATTTTAGAGGAAATTTTATATAATATAGTATAGGAAATATCCTTATTTATAATTTAAAGTTGAATAAATTAGATTTCATGTAACAATAAAGCTATAAACTGTATTTAAGCTCCATAAAATGACTATATTATTATGGGCTGATGATTTTCTGTTATTGTATTTTATTTTATTAGTGCCCAGCAGCTGAAATATTACTGTTTTTAAAAAAAGGTTTTAACAGCCTGTATTAAGGAGAAAATATTTTAGGCATTTGTACTTTACTTCATTCCCACTTTATGCTACTTTATACTTCACTCCACTACAATTCAACAACAAGAATCAGAATTTCACAGCAGTCGATTTCATGCCAAACATTATCATTAAAATTTTATTTAATTTTTATTTTATTAAAAAAACGTATCTAATTAGTACTTCTGTACTAATACTTAAGCAGTATATTGAATACAGGATGTAAAATTGTGATGGAGTATTTTGATATTGTAGTACTGCTACTTTTAATTGAGTGAAGGATCTGAGGTCCTCAAACCCTGCACACTGCTCCTTTAACTAATGAAGCAGTTTGAACCTGCAGGTGGATCTGGTCCTGAGTTTAGTCGTCATGTCGTCATAGTAACAGCAGACATGTAAAAAATCTGAAGGACAAATTCACAAAGATAGTGCAGCATTTCCTCATAAATAAACCTTGATACTCACAAGGCACTTGCAGAGGGTGAAATATAGTGCAGACTGTGTTACCTTCATCATTGAAAATCTTCCCCTTTCTCTGCAAATGAGACCGGTTACAAAAACAGTGTCATTCACAAAGACCAGCGTTAACAGCCACACACAATTAGAGTGAAATCATTAGCATCATCAGAGAGTTGGTGCTAACTACATGCTTTTCTCAGCCAGTGTTAATGTAGTTATTCATAAATATGAACAGAAACACTTATTGTTTCTTCTGCTGTGTGATGTTGTGACATCACAGCATCTGTGGCACCAAAGAGAACATCAGCCTGATGTTTCTGAACAGCAATTATGAGATTCAGACACTAATCTGACATGTATCAATAGATTATATTACATATATAAAATAGTAGAGAAAAAAATCATATTGCTGATGATAGCAGAGCTCTGTGTGCATCTCTACTTATTAAATACACAGTGTGAAGCTTTTGTGCGGTTTGAAGTTTTCATTATGGATAAATCTGCTGAAATGTGGAGAAAAGCCTGAAACACTAGAAACTGCTCCAGTCACTTAAAAACCAGGCAAAGCTCTGAGATGATAAACGTTATAGGCGTGTTTGCACCATCATATTGTTACTGTAAAATCTCTGTGGTGAAGAATAGGATGTTAAGACGGAGCAAATAGCCGCTGCAAACGATGGACAAATTATGGTGCTATCAACGGCCGCAATCCAATCTTCGTGAATTTCCCCCTGGCTTTTCGGTTCCAGACTTTTAGACTCTGATTAAGTTACCATGGTAACAGATTCTAACCTAACCTGTTTTCTGGCAGGTTTCCTTTAACAAACACATTTTACTCCTCCAGCTGTTTCATTCAGCCTATCATAGTTTGTAGCAAAACCCATATCAAAGCTTATTAATTAACCTAGCTGTCTAAAGTTTGAACATTAGTTTTTTTGTTTAAAGATGATTTTCAATTTTCGCTCATGTCCTGTCTGTGAGATAATGAGCATGTTAACACCTAAAAAATGTAATTATTGTGTTAAATTAAAACCGGACTTTTAAAGTAGATGTAAACATGTCAGCATGACTGAAATTAAAGTTACAAGTTACAAGTAGGCCTAACGAACCCAGATAATGGATCTGATAGACCGGTCAGACTGAGCTGGACAAGCTGATCTGTGCTGACAGTAAGAGAGAAAATATGACATTCACATACTTGCAAGATTGTCTATTGTGCCAGTTCAGTAAATATTGTAGTGACCTATCGTAATGAAGGTGACATGACTTCATCAATGACCTCCCCCTGCATGTAGACTAGGATGAGGACATTAGTCTGAGCTGAAGGACTAATTGAAACAGAAGGACTTAATTACATGTAATATCAATTTAAATTTAGACAATATGAAGCTTTAGACACACTGGGTTAATTAATAATGATCATTTAAGATGTGATTTGTCCCCTAATGGAACATTGTTCCTATAACAGGACTTTAAATGTTCATATGTGTGAGTGAGTAGGATCCTGGTGCATCTGCAGAATGTAGTTTGAAAATGAGTTTTTTTTTTTTAAATAATATGCAGTTGAGTCTGAACATGTTTTAACAGATTTCACTCACAATGTTTAAATATATGAATGTGTTAAAGTAGCTTAAATAAAGTCTGAATGTTGTTGAGCCAAAGACACAAATAGATCATTTAAAATCTATATTAACCTCAAATCACCGGATTATTACTGGATCAGATTGAGTTTACAGAATCACTGTGTGTGTGAGAAACTGTCCCATGTCCTCACAGTCAGCAACAGGAACTATCATCTGGTTGGTTGTTTCATTGACATATAATTGTGATGCGTGTGAAACATAACTATGAAAGGTGCAAAAAGTTCTGATGTGAACCTCATCATAACGTGAAATGTTGTTATGTAATAATGAAGTTGTTATGACATGTGTGACACATTGATATGATACATGTAAACACTATTATGAGATGTGTGAAATGTTGATTTGAACCATGTAAAAATGTTATGTGTAAAAAAGGCATTATATTACATGTAAACTGTATATAATATATGTGAAACGTTATATGTAAATTATCATTATGATACATGTGAAACGATGTTATGATGTGTATGAAACATTATGACACGTTAAACACTGTAATGATACGTACAAAACATTGATATGATATGTGTGAAACACCACTATTATACATTTGAAACGTTATAATATGTGTGAACTGTTGATATGAGGCGCATGAAACCTTCTGAAACATGTGAAATGCTGACATGAAACGTGCTAAATGTTATGATATATGTGAAAGATTGTTATATATCTGAAACATTGATATGCTATGTGTGAAACAATGTAATGATACATGTGAAACATACAATGAACTGATGATACATGTGAAACATTGATACAATATGTGTGAAATGTCAAACGACAGATACTCAACCTGCTCAAAGGAAGGTCAGTTTTCTAGCTTCTCTAACCAGCTAAACTGTTTTCAGCTGTGCTAACATGATTGTACAAGGGTTTTCTAACCATCCATTAGTGTTCTGATGCAATGAACACATTGTACCATTAGAACACTGGAGGGATAGTTGCTGTAAATAGGCCTCTATACACCTATGTAGATATTGCACCAAAAAACAGATATTTGTAGCTAGAATAGTCATTTACCACATTAGCAATGTATAGAATGTATTTCTGATTAGTTTAAAGTTATCTTCATTGACAAAAACAGTGCTTTTCTTTCAAAAATAAGGAAATTTGTAAGTGACCCCAAACTTTTGAACGGTAGTGTCCGTGTAAAACAATGTTAGGAACCTTGTGTGCTTATGATACGTGGGAAATGTTGATATGTGTGAAACATTCTTATGATGCGTGCGTGCATCGTTATGTACCAAATGTTGATGTTCTGCATATCTGCAAAAACGGAAGCGTCACGTCTCCCTTTGGATCGGACCTGCTGAAGCAGCCATATTCTCTCAGTTCACCAAGACAAAAACAACAACTGCTTGGCGGCGGAGATCGGCCCATATGGTCGTCAGCGTTAACCTTGAGATGGCAGCTTGGAGCTAATTACGTTTCCTCCACAGTCCAACAGAGGGTGTACTCCAGCCTGCATCTGTGTTTATGAAAAGTGTGTAATAATAGTGACTTAATCACACAAACAGTGCAACCTCTCAGTCAACTTGACTTTGCGTGGAAACTCCACATCTCGGGACATTCTTCTGGTTGTTCACCCAAACCACACACTGTTAACAGCTGTGCAGTATTTCACTCCCAGAGTTTCTCCTCTTTTTCTGAGCCCAGCTCTTTTCCAAAACCACTCATTAATAAAGTATTTGTGATCATGTGGCACTGACAGCGGGACAAAGATCACTGCAGGCGGAGGGAGAGGGGGAGGGAGGGAGGGGGGAGCTGAAAAGCAAAAGTTAAGGAGAAAAAAAACAAAGAGAAAAGGGATGAAAGAGAAGGAGGAAAAAAAAGGTGGATGTTTTAGGGGAGAAGGGTTAAGAAACGCTCTCTTTCCCGCTCACACACACTCTGCACGCAGACTCCCCGCCCCTCCCTCGCTCTCACTGTCTCCTCTGTAATGAGCTCCAGATGTGCTGAGGATGGGGGTGGGTGGGTGAGGGCAGAGGGGGAGGAGGGAGGGGGGAGGGGGGCTGCCTTGTATGTCATGTGCTCAGGCGAGGAGAGACGCTGTCCGAGGGGACGCTGTCAGCCCTGATGGAGTGGCTGGCCAGGGCCTGGGGGCTGTGTGTGTGTGTGTGTGTGTGTGTGTGTGTGTGTGTGTGGGGGGGGGGGGGGGGGGGGTGCAGAGATGTGAGAGGGTAAAGGGTGGGGGGGGTCAAAAAGATCTCCACATCTGGAATCACTTCAGGTCAGCCCAGGCCCTGGCCGTGAAAGGTGAGAGCGGGCGCCTAGTGGGGGGGAGGGGAAGAGGGGGAGGGGGTGGCGGCTCTGACACTGGACATACCTCAGTCAGGGATCAGCACAAAGAAAACAGGAATACCCCTTTTTAAAGAGCCACAAACCCCCCGACGTCACATCACGGAAAACCGTCTTTTAATTAACCCTCGCCACGGAGCCGCAGCTCACGAAGAAAAGTGACTCCGAAAATCCTTCATTAACACGACTGCAGGGACACTGAGGTACGAGTAAAAGTTCAAAACAAACTGAGTCGTGGCAGAGAAACCGCCGAAATTAGAGATAATGAAATGATGAAAAGCTGATTTCATGGGGGATTTTCCTGCTTTCAGATCAAATGAAAACGACCACATGCCAAAAAAAAAAAAACCTTCTCGGCTCTTTACAACAAGTCAGAAACGCACTTTCATCAAGCGGCTGAGGCTTTTCCACCCGACTCCAGGGATGTTTTATGAGCTCTTCTCATGTTGAGTATTTAAATCTCAATCTGCAAAATTGCTCCGGCTGTCGGATTAATGAAGGAAAGTAACAATTACAATAAAAAGCCTCCAAAAATAGAAAAAAAACTCCAGTAAAGTAGCGGCAACTCAAACACTGAAGAGTTTAACATTCACAGAACATTTAATTATCCATTTTTTCCTAAAATAAACTGACATCATTATTATTATTATAATTACTATGCTGAATTTGCAACAGTGAGAACCACTGTGTGTAACGTTCAAACTTTCGCAGCGAAATTAAGGATTTGGTGCATGAAAAGGAAGCAGATGACTCTTGTAAACAATAAACCTGCAAATTCCATTTCCAAACACACATGTGGCAGCACAGAAAGAAACTGAGTTCATACGAGCTCTTTACGGCCCGTGTGCGCCGTACGAGGACGAGCGTGGACATGTGTTTGTTGACGGCGAAGGTTACGAGGGGCCGAGGAGAAGAAACACCTTGTATGACAGCCGCAGACTTAAAGAGGCCCAGGGGCCCTCAGCATTAAGCAGAGGATTTCCCTGCTCATAAATATCCTGTTTTTAAGATGGAAATTTCAGGTTGTGGTAATCAGGAAACACACACATACACACACATATATGCACACAAAAACGGACACACACACACACACACACACACACACAAAGCAGAGGCAGCTTGAGGTTCCTCTGAAGCAGAATCTGTTCTCGAGCTGTAAATCTCTCTTTATGAGCCGTGCACGAGCTCCAACATCATTTTGCTTTCTAAATGGTCCCAACTATAAACACACTTACACTATACTCTATATATATAGTTTCTGAAGCAGGATTCGAGTTTGACAATCGTATATTTTTCTTATGATGATTTCAGGTGAGTCACTTTAACAGATTTCACTAGGAAACTTGCCCCAGCTGGTTTCTTACATGAAGACAATTTTTGTTTTATTTTCTATAACTGTGTATGTTTTATGAAAGGTATAAGTATGCAAATGAGTAATTACCTAAGTAATTATGCAGTAATTATCAAACATTTCCTGAAGAGAAATTTGAACATGAAGCAGCTTCAACGTGTTGTTGATATATTACCGTCAGAGGTTGTGAGAGGTTAGGATTGGTCTTTTTTATCCAAAATTACTGTTAATAGTAAAAAAAACATATAAACTTCTCAATGTTTCCAGTGATCAAATGCTGTGTAAATGAGGCTGTGAGTGATTTATGGACAAACCTTCAGACTATTGTCAGGAATCAGTGTGAAGTTTTGGAGGAGCTGCTGAACTTAGAGGAAAAAAATCATGCTGAGAAAACTGAAATTTAGAGTTTAGCTTGAAAGCTTCATTTGTACTTTCATGATTGGTTGCTAAAACAAAGGATATGACCATATTTGGATTCAACAGTGCAGTGAGAAAAGCAGCTTTACACTCATATGACCTCATATGACATGGTCACGATGTCAAAAAAAGCTAAATAACCTCAAACCTCAAAAATTGACATAACATTTTTTTCCTGCCGTTTTTCGCCTTTTAAAAAAATCTTCCAACCATAAAGATTCAGTCTAAGGTCTGAAAATGTCTTCTGGAGGATCTGCTGAATTAGACACTGTGTTCTTGAAATGCGTTTTTATTAATATACAAGTTTCTATTCTGTTACAAATAAAGGATATCATAGGAAATTAAGAGAATCTACTGGGTTTGGATTCAGAAATACATTAGCCTCTCCTGTATATTGGACTATTACATGAAAATGTTTGCTCGTCAGTGGTATAACATGGAAAGAAATGTGAAAAAACAAAACTATCTTTTTTTTAAATTGCATAAATGTCAGTAACCCCCCGTTTTACATGGAAGAGGAAGTCTTTGTCGGTTTGTTGTTGGCTTTAAAAGAAAAAAAGAAAAAAAAAGAGCTGTTGATCCGTCTCTGGTGTTTCTGTGATTTTATCCAACAGCCAAAGGGACAAAAGGAAATTCCACGTAGTCCATACATGAGTCTCCGTCCTGCTGACTGAGTCCGAGAACAAGCTCTCTGATTTAAACAGATATTTGGTGAGAACCTCGCCTCCGTTTCAGTCCCAATCACAACTGTAAAACTATGCAGATATTTCAGTTACAGCATCCCGTTAGATGTCTTTTTTGCACAAACGAAGAGTTCAGGAGACAAAAAACAAAACAAAAAAATAAGGCGGCTTGGCGAAGAATCCTCCTGTCACTCGCTGTCCAACACGCTGTGTATATTTGTAGAAACGGCAGAGAGGAGGAGAGATCCGAGGCTGAGGCGTGACGCTCGGCCCAGAGGTGGTGTCAGTCTGCGGGGTCCAGCAGGCGGATCGGGCCCCTCCCCTTCCCCGGCCTGTCCGCCCGCCCTCTCAGTTGACCGTGGGCACCTGGTTCAAGCTATACTCCTTGGCTTTGAGCCGCAGGTTGGCGATGCTGTTGGCCATGTTCATTCCCTGGGACGTGTTGGTGTTGGAGCAGGTGGGCGGGTAGGTGGCCATGGCACTGAGAGACAAGAGGGAAGACGTGGAAAAGGTTACATCACCTGTGGCTGTCAGCGAGCTGGAGCTCAGCGTGAGCTGCAGCTGTGAAAATATGGAAAGGAACAAAGGAGGAATCACTGATCATGACAGACAACGTCAACTCAACCTGACGTTAAGACAATCACGACCCAAACAGCCCAGAGGAGCCACAACCTGTGATTCTGCACATTTACGCCTCCGAGAGGCTCCGTCACTGCTGACTGACTCTTGTTTGAGAATTAATATTCCCTCTATGATTGTGTTCACACACAGAACGTGTCTTTTCTCTGTCTAACGAGGCCGTGTCATCCAGGTGCAGGAACGTGGGACAAAAATCGTCTTTTATGACGAGATTGATCATTTTGTTTCCTGCACTGAACTGTTCTATTTCCCCCTGATAAATCTTCTGTTGATCAAAGAAAAGATGTGCTTTCATTCGCTCAAACCAAAAGCCCCCCTGTTCCTGTAAAGTACTGAGATATGAGTCTCTGTGGCTGCTCAGAAGGATTAAAACCGTGAAACTGTTTAATATATGAAATAAAAGCTAGATTGACAAAATATTGCTTTGACAATTTTTTCTTAGTTTTAGGAACTGCTGCTCTGCTGCTGTTTCTGCTGCTGAGTCAATAACAATACATTCTTTTGAATCCCTGTTTTTTTTTTTGTCCTTTTTCTCTCTTTTTCCTTCCATACATTTTTTAGACCTTTTCACTAAATAATTCTATCATGTCTGTCATAAGTACATTACTGGTCACAAGCTCTTCAGGAATACATTAAAATACACATAATATATATTTTCTGTCTGTTCATGAAGAATAAAGGTTTTTATATTTGTTTCTGCTCCAAATAAAATAAATCAATCAGTTTGTCTTTATTTAGACTTTCAAGAATCAACATAATCATCTTTTCTTTTAATTTTTATTGCTCATAACAGAAGTTAACAATGTAAGAAGAATGTGTGTGGGTCAGTGACAAAACTGTCGTGTCATGTGGCGTAACCATAAAAACTCGGTACCATTAGTTTAACTAAAAAAAAAAGTTCACAAAAATTAATGCTTTATAAATTTTACAAGTTTTATAATCTAGGTGGATTATATATTTAAAATCATTCTTTTTCGGTTTGACATTTGACAATTTGTGTCAAATTTTAATTTTTTTTTATTTTTGTAAAAAAATTATACAAATAGACTTTTAAATAACACGAAACAAACATGAACACACAATATACATGATACATAATGTACGATGAATGCTTCTTAAAGCAGTATTTTAAAAAGTTTTTTGACTTTCTCATCTTGCAAAACATTATTTTTCTCTGACCCGTGTATGTGTGCATGTGGCACATTGTGATCTGATCTTGTTATCTTGTTCTTTCTTCTTCTTTTGTTTCCTCTCTTCAGATCAGCCGATTTGTGTTTTAAGCTCTATTTACTGTGCAGAAAGTTAACTTGTCATTGTGTAATAATTCAGATGGATCTGAAAAGTCTGCTCCACATTACCGTTCCACAGCGATGGCACTACTCTGATAAATATATAGCAGACACGATGGATTCCTCTCTCAGACAGTTCAGATATATTCATTAAATGCTTTTGAAAATTGGCTAAAATGTGCAAAAACACTGGTGTGGTCCTTTACAGACAATGAGACAGAACGAGTGTCCGAAATAACACACAACATCCTGAAACAATCATGTGAGGCTTTTTAAAAAAAAAAAAAAAAAAACGTGCACAAACAGCGTCATGCTCCTTTAAGACAACAGGAAGAGAAGTGATGTAGTAAAGAGGAGGCGTACTTGTTCTCTGAGGGCAGCATTTTCTGTGGCACTCGCACTGGCCCCCCCTCCGGCATCGGATACCAGCTTAAGGATAATATACAATGGTATAAGTGTTAGCAGCACATTAGCGTGTTCCACATAGCATTATTCCTTCTTCAGAACAGATTCCCTGCTGCTCTCAAGAGTTTGAGCCGCGGCCGCAGGGTCTGACATTTTACACCAACTTTCATAACGGAGGATTACTGTAAATCACGACCAATGTAACCAGAGTCACAAAAAATGTTGCCCAGTCGAGCTCTGTGTCTTCACAGCGTTCATTATCTGGTGTAGCGTAGCAGAGGGGTCACAGGGGTCAATGGCGGATTTAATACGGTTTGTTTTCACATTATCACCTCGTCAGGAGGGTCATGGGACCTGGCCCCGCCCCCGCTCAGGCTGACGCAGGGGAGCGGGGGAGTGAGGGTGAGGACAGTATTTTGATTCAACACAATTAGTCTGGAGTGAAGATTCGTGCTGTTATATATGAGCAGTGCAGGAAAGTGTCTGCAGGAAGGATGGAGGCAGGAAAGGAAAAGTCCAAAAGAAAAGTCTGAACAAAACAAAGACACATATATTTCACTGAAGTAAAACGACTTTTCAATAAAGGCCAAGCATGAAAATGATTAACTTCAGGCATAAAAATAAATTGACCGAATCAAAATATGGAGTTGATTATCATCATTATAGGACACAGTCATCAAAACAGATCTTTTCTTTTCCTTTTGGAATCTGACAGAAGATGTAGATCATACTGTACATGTGGGTAATCTGCCTTTATTATAGAGCAGTGATGATTATTCAGTTAGTTACTACTACATTAACTGACAACTATTTTGATACTTGATTAATGGATTTGAGTGTTTTTAAGAATAGCTGCTTTCAGCTTCTCACATCTGATCATTTTCTGGTTTCTTTAGTCTTCTATAAGAGTAAACTGGGGTTGTGGACTGTTGGTCTGGACAAAAAAGAACATTTTAGGTTGAATCTTCAGCTTTGGGAAACTGAAGAAGCCTCCTGAATGGGACATGAAACGTCTTCAAACTAACTAAGAAGTCCAGTTGTTTTTCTCTAAAACTCTACAAGACCATTTTATGAACCAAACAACAAATTGATTAATCGTTTCAATAATCCATAGATTTAGATTTCAAATTTAGCCAAAAATAATAATTGTAAACAATTAATAGTTTAACAATAATTGTAAATAATTGTTAGGAATTAAACCATAAATCAGCTGTTTGTATTAGACATTTGGGAGGAGCCCTCCCTGCAAACATATACTACTGTTTAAATAGATTTTAAATATCTGTTAACTGGCATATGTCTGATGAACCATGCATGGTAAACATGCTTTAAAAGTATTCATGGTCTGTATTCCTCTCAGCATAGCGCTCTGCAGAGTATCTCATACAGCAGGAAAGTCAGAAATTAGCAGCAGAGAAGAGTCAAACATGTAACAGTAAAGTTTTCCTCATGCTACCTGCAGCAGAAGTGACTCAGGCTGCAGACATGAAACAGATCAGCTTAGACAGGGAAGGCTGAAGCTTCCTGCGTTCAGACCAGACCTTCCTATATATAAATAACTTAATAATTATGTCTTTCTGCTTCTGCTTCATTAAACTTTGCTCCTGAATTCAAAATATGTTTTGTTATCGCCAACAAAGCTCATGTACTGACGCAAACCAGCAATGATCCACTAACAAGTGTTGATGAAGCTTCTTCTTCTGTTTGTTTGAGGGTTCCAACTTAACATTTGTGTTGTGTTGTTGTTTTAAAGATTTTCATCTTGAACTTGTTTATTTCAGAGTGAAACTAAACTGCAGCAGCAGATATATTCTGTTAGAAACGCTTTTTCAACATAAACAGGGAATGTTGTTGATTAACATATTCGGCAAGTTGTAAAAATATTGTTCCTGAAGACACAAGTGAGTCTTCTTTTATTCACCATCTTGCAACATGATATCTGCATCACTAAACTTTCTGATGTTTGTTCAGACACTGGCAGCACTTAGAGAAAGTGATAACCAAAGTGCTTTGTGTGGTTTGGTCTGGTTTAGTTCTCTGGGACGAGGCTGGAGCTGTTGAATCTCATTATAAATAAAGGTTGAGTGGATGAAACATCAGAGCGTTGGCTGAGCTGCAAATCTGAGTCCGTCTGAGTCTGAGGTGGATCAGAGGAGATGAAGATGCTCAGAGGAACTATGAGGAGTATGAGCAGGTAGAGGAGGAAATGAAACAATAACACAGAGCCGTGTGTGTGTGTGTTTCTCTATACTCTGAACAGTGATTGAGGGAATCTTCTTCCACACACTGAATGCTTTCAGCATAATACATGCTTTGAGAATACAATTATAACTATATAATGAGACGTGTGGATGTAATAATGTCTGAATTTGCATCAACTTAATAATGTATTAATTTAAACTTACATTTCTGCTTTTACTCACTGCAGATCATTGTCGAACCTTATTTCATTACAAGTTGTTATAACTCAGAGAGTTGAGTTTAAATAAAGTAAAGTACTTCTCCATGTGCGTCTATTATTTTACTGAGTCATTTGAGTTCTTCTTCCACTACTGAAGAAACAGTTCATCATGTGATGTATCGATGTTTTAAAGTCATTGTAAAGTAGTTAAGTTAAGGTAAAGTTGTAAAGTTCCTGTCAAGTAATGAAATGTGTTATTGTAAAGTAGTAAAGTTATTGTGAAGTAGTAAAATAATTGGAAAGTGTCACTGTAAAGTTATAAAGTGTCTTATTATAAAGTAAAGTAATAGATTTATTGAAAAGTTGTAAAGTTATTCAAAAAATAGTAAAAATAATTGTGGAGTCATAAAGAGTGTTAGTGTAAAGTTGTACCGTTATTGTAAAGTGTGTTACTGTAAAGTCATACATCTATTGTATAGCAGGACATAAACAGTGAAGCTGAAGCCGTGTGGAGGACGTCAAAGGGGAATGTACCTGTAGGGGGCAGCACTGCCCCAGGACAGGTAGTCGTTGGGGCGAGGCGCAGGGCGTGGTACGATTGGCTGCTCCACCGCTGTCACATCTCCTGAGTAGGATTTGAGGAGCGAGGCGTTTTTGCTGGCCAGCATGGCGCGCTCGTTCCGGCGGAACTTAGCTCTCCTGTTCTGAAACCAAACCTGGAAATGACACAAAAGCAGCGGAATATAAACACGTCTACTGTGAGATTCTGTCTCAACTCTGCTGCGTTCAAAACATCCAACATCAACCAAAGCTTCAGATCAGTGTAGTGGAGAAGAAACTACAATATTTACTCTGAGATGTAGTAGAGTGAAGTATTACGTAATGTACAAGTACCTCAAATTTGTGCTAAAGTACAGTAAATAAGTAAATGTACTTGATCACATGTCTTCACTGTGTTTCTCTAAAGAATGAAGTCAAATGAAATAAAAGTTTTTATCCGGATCAAACATGTCCCCACTTTCATCGGAAATCAACTTTTCACCATCTCCCCTTCTTCCCAGCCCCTCCCCCTCCTGCCTTTGTGCTAAACAGATGATGATGATGAGGAGGATGATGATGATGAGAGTCGGGGGGTGCTAGTGTTGTTCCCCGCTGTGAAATCGAATCCATTATTAGATGCTGCGGGCGCTCGCTGCTCGCTGACGCACAGCCTCAGGAATGAGAACCAAAGTCTCTTTTATCAAAGGATTTCTGCATCGCTCTGCTTCACATTAATCACAGATGTGTTCCCTCGTTCTCCTCCAACTGCACTATTTCCTCTTCCCCCTCGCACTCTGCCCACAGCACAAATATTCTCACTGCGGTGTTTAAAGAGAGGGCAGAAAAATATACAGAAACAGCACCAGAAACACTTTGATATCACAGTTAATAAGTGCAACAAGGCCTGTCTGCATTTACACCGATAGCTGCATAAACCTTCTTTATAAGGAAAGAAAACAGGCTTTTATTTCCAGCTTTCACTTGTCAGATCTTCACTTTTGTTCCCACAGTTTTAACACTTTCACAGCAACGGCTCGAGTGGCTCACTAATATCTCCCAACACTTTCTGTGTGTGAGGATCCTGCGTTTCTGTGTGCAAATGCTGCCTTCACAGTCTGTCCGTAAAACTAAACATTGTTGCATCAACAGCACACAAACACACACAGCATTTCCAGTGATGGAAACTACATTTTTAAGGTACTTGAGTATTTCCATGTGATGCTACTTTATATTTAACTTCTGAAGCTGCAGTTAATATCAGATGCAGATTTTACATTAAATAACCTATTTTAACATGATATCATGAGGTAGTACTTCTACTTTTAATCTACGCAAAGAATCTCAAATTGGCTCCACATTAATGAACTAAAATAATAAAATACTCTCACATGTATTTAGTGATTAAAACAAGTAGTATAACATACTATAATAATATAAAACAATCTGTATAGTGGGTACTTTAAATTTTACTCATAATACTGTAACGTATTTTTACTGAAGTAACATTTTCCATTCAGGACTTGTGCTTGTTGTGGGGTATTTTTAGACAACAGTATTTCTACTTTTACTGCAGTAAAGTACATTTTCACCTCTGATTCTAATTCTTTTGACAGACTCGTGTTCGCTGGAGATTTTAAAGTTTTTTTTGTTGTTTTTTAAACCTCATTTTGTCCCGAATTGTCTGAACCACTCTTGAGTGCTCAGGTTCTTTGAGTCTGTTTCAGTCCTTCTGACGTCTGGATGTGTGACATCATCATTAAACTTCATATTCAGCTCCTGTTCTGCTGCGGAGCCTCATGCTGCTGCTGCTGCTGCACATGCAGTTTATCGCTGATCTGTGAACCGCTGAGGAAATTAGACGTCATTACATCCACTTTTCTGATCACACGCAGTCCTCTGGGGAGGTCACAAACTACTCACAGACTCTGACCGATCAGTAATTATTTAGAGATCAGCACAGAGGATAGAAAGTATCTGTAAGGTGCTGAAACCTTCTCATCACTGCTTTTTCTGAAGCTGCTTAATCCAGAGTGTAAACAGGCTAACAGGCTCTGATGACTATCAGCCACTAAGGAGGATTATTAACTGGTGTATTAGAGTAAGAGCTAACAGATGATGTTTATCCTGTTTGTGTGGCTGCATATTTCCCTCCTACGGACGCTTTCTGTTCCCGTTCCTGTCAATGACTCAAATTAGTAAGAATCATTTATGGTGACACACAGCACAAAAAACATTGTTTTTCATACTGATCCTTGTTCTGATTTGGGGCTTTTTTGCTTTTGACTTTTTTCAGACAAGTGAGTCAAAACATTCTAAATATAGTTCAGCAGCTCTTCTTCCTCTTAACACACACCAAACGTCTCTCTTAATACTGACTATAGTGTGAAGTTTTGTTCATATATCACTCACAGCCTCATGTTTATAACATTTGATGACTAAAAAGATGGAGAAAATTTATTTTTTTGACAATATTTTCCAATTGTTGATCTGTGAAATTTTTTACTCTAATTTACGGACAAAACAAAACAAGAACTTTGAATCTTTTGGAAATTAATGCATAACTACTGGGATAACACCTCATTTGAATATTTAAACATTTCAGAAAACCTACATACATAATCAAACAATAATGTCAGAAATCAGCTGGGGAGGTTTCATGCTGATGTCTGTTAGTTCACATCTTGACCTGTTCACCTGCAGCGTCTCACTAACTTATTTCTGATTCACCAGCTGATCTGTTTGTGTTTGCTCAGTAGAGTCAGACCCTGAGTTTTCTGGCTCCTTCTCTCTGCTCAGTGAGGAGCTGCAGGAAAAAGGAGGCAGCTCGCTCAAAATAAAAGTCTCTGAATGTGAGGAGGAACCTGTACCTGGACTCTGGCCTCGGTGAGGTTGACACGGCGGGCCAGGTCCTCTCTGACGAAGGCGTCGGGGTAGTGCGTCCTCTCAAACACTCGCTCCAGAGCCTGCAGCTGGCTGCTGTTGAAGGTGGTCCGGTTCCTGCGCTGCTTCCTCTTCTTCTTCTCCTCTGTGTTCATCTGCTCGTCTACGGGGGAAGAAGAAAAATAAAATGAAATGTAATCTTCATGTTGTCTGAGTCTGTCAGTAGACAGCGTGTTGGTGCCAGAGGAGCAGACACAGGAAAGAGAAGCGAGTCACAACACATCACGTTTAATAAGAAGAAGAGCTGCTGCTGTTTGATACTTTTAATGGATCATAAAATAATCATAATAACGTTAACTATAAAGCACCTTTAAAAACAGAGTTTACAACATGCTTTGACAGACACAGCAAAAGCAGGATATTCATGAGAAAATAACAAGAAAAAGACACAAAACACAAACAACGCAAAGTTTAAAAAGATGTTTTATAGCTCATAATGTTTATTGTTCACATTGTCCTACAATATAAAAGTCTGTAGAGATGAAAAGTAACAATGTTCTTCAAAATTTAACCTTTTTTTTTAAAAAAAAAAGATTTTTTAAAAAATTGTTTCCATTGTTATCATTTTAACAATCAAACAGTCTGATTAAGAACAATATTAAAATTATATTAGAACAATATTAAAATCTAATTAGAATGTATTAAAAATTTGAATAATATTAGAGTAATATTTAAATTATAATAAAACAATATTAGAATTATATTAGAATAATAATGGAATTATATTATAACTACAATATTATTAGAATATTAGAATAATATTAGAACAATAATAGAATAATGTGAAGCATATTTGGGGGAGTTGTCTATGTCTGAACAGAAAATGGAGAATGTAGTGTTGTTGAACACATTTGTGATTTTATAGTCAATGTTGTTTTGGATTTAAAACTGTTTCAAGTTTTTGTCAGAAGTTTTTGTTGAAAGTCATTGACATGTTTCTTGTTTTTTCTGTAAGCACAAACATCTGCAGAACTCCACCATCTGATCTACAGCCACTTTAATAAAGAATAACTAATTTACACAGCAAATTGCTTAACAAGCTCAAAAACACCAGATAAATGTTAATTAAGCTTTGCTAATAAACAATTACACATAGGGAAGGTGGTCTGTCTGATTTCAATGGGCAGAGCATTTGTGCTCTGTTTTATTTAATTACTACTTAATTACTTCTACACTGCAGCTGTAACTGAACAGTCTCTCTATAGATCGCCTGTATCAACACATCTACAGAAATTCTGCCAAATCTGCACAGACTGCATCTCACACACACACACACACACACACACACACACACACACACACACACACACACACACACACACACATACACACACACACACTTATATTTCTTCTTCTTTCAATTAAAGTAAAAGTGAAAAACTGTTTGAAAGAATAATCTACAAAATTGAAATTAAGGTCAGATTTTCTTTTTCACTCGGTTAGTTTCAGAAACCCTGCAGGGAGTTGTGATTATTTAGAGGAATAAAGACACAAACTATTAATCCACAAACTATTTGCAGTTATTCTTACAAACAACAAACAAAGACTGAAAAGCTCCCTGCAGAAAGAAAAATATACAAGTCAAGAAGAAGAACATGAATAGTTCCTCCAGCTGCTGCAGAGAGGAATCAGTGTTGGAGCTTTGTGGCTTCACAACAAGACCACAGTCACACTTTCACACACACACACACACACACACACACACACACACACACACACACACACACACACACACACACACACACACACACACACACACACACACACACACACACACACACACAGTCTTTGAGATGACGATTTCATGTACTCTGTTGGAGCAGAACTGCAACTAATGAGGATTATTGTGATTATTGATTAATGTGCTGATTATTTTTTCCATTATAATCTAATGATTTTTGGACCAAATATTGTGGATCAGTGTTTGTCTGTTCTGTGTCTATTATTGTTTGTTTCTTTTGTCTTTCTCCAGTGTTTTAACCGAGGAGCCCTACAAAGTAAAAGCCCATAACTTCTCTCCAAAAATGAAATGTCTTAATACAGCTCTTCTCCAAACTAAACTATTTGTGTATCTCCTCTCTAAAAGATAAAAGCTCTAAGTCCTTTCCAATATAAAATCACTTAATATGTGTCTTCTCCAAAATATATTATATCTTAATATACATTTTCTTCCAAATAAGAGCCCCTTATGTAACTCTGCATATGACTCCTCCAAAATAAAAGTTCTTAGTATGACTCCTCCTCTTGTTAACTGGTCAGAAGTCAAATATGTTCTTCAAGATGCTTTATGTATTTTTTATTTCACACAAAAAGATGAATGTCTGACTTTTATTTAGTTCAGAAACATGAGAACAAATTGCCTGAACTGAGTTTAATTTGGATTTAGTGACAATAAAGAAAGATGACTAGTTTAACAGAAGTGTTTTTGGATGAATATACATTAATTTTAAGAATCTGCAGCGGCTCAGCTGACGTAAAGATTCAAGCTGCAGCTCACAGTCCTGAGAGAGAAAGCAGTGGATCAAAAGACATAAGAATTTACACAAAAGAGGAAACTTTGAGATAAAATCTTATAAAATTCTATAAAAAACTTAATGTCCCTTTAATCTCGCTTTAGTTTTTGAATTTTCATTTTCAAATCTCATAATTTAAAAGATGCTTGACTTTCTCCCTTTCGTTCATATTTAACAGCTGATACAGGTTTGTGTGTGTTTGTCACTGTGAAACATTTCGGGGATGTTTATTTGTTTGTGTTTATTAGATTCCAGTGGAGTCTGACAGTAAATGAAGTTTCGTCTCCAGTCCGACTGAAAGCTCACTGTAAGGCTACAGTCACCGTGATGACAGGACATCTTGGACATACAGAAGTTGTAATAAAGTTTTACCCATATGCGCCTCGCTCTGATGGAGCTCATTTTTGTTAGTGTTTTTTTTTGTTGACACAATCTTCACAGTACGACTACTACTCATCACAACAGGTCACAGTTTGTCAGCAGCTCAACTGGGTTTTCAGGCAATCAATCAATCAAACAAACAATCATTCAATCAATCAATCAAACAAACAATCATTCAATCAATCAATCAAAAAAACAAACAATCAATCAGTATAAAAAATACATTAAATGTTAAAGTTTTGGATTGAACATTCAGTTTTAAAAGGTAAAGAAACTACTTATTTTGCTCCTAAGTCATATTTTTAACGCTAGTTAAAAGATTGACGACTTCGTCCTTCAAGTTGTATCAGCTCTGACTATATAAAAGAAAAATCTGTTTGACCTTTGACCTTCATTATTCAAACTAAACACAGCGGCTCGTTGCTCTGCAAGCTGAGAGTTTAACAACTGAAAATGATTTTCTCTCCTTAGATTCTTTAATACGGATTCTTTTTAAAAGGCCTGAACAGGTCAAACAGGTCAAAATGTCCAAAATATTCAAAATGTCAAAAGTGAAGGGTTTTTTGTGCTATTGTTTTGCTCTTTTTTCTTTTTGTATTTTAATTTGAATAAAACCAATATAAATACATATATTCAGATTTAAGGATGAGGAAAATAAGGTGAGTTGAGTGCAGCAGAAGTAGCTGAATGATCTGAGTAGTGTGTGGACTACCTGCTCAAACTAACGCATTCAACTGGTAAAAACACTATTTTAATATTTATATATATTAATATATATATATATATATATATAATATTATTACATATTTTTCAGGAAAAATCCAAATATGTTAAGTAATCGCTGCCTCCAGCCATCAAGTCATTGACAGTTAAATTTGTTAAAGCTGCATTATCTTCTGTAGTATTGATTATTAATATTTTACTTTGCTGCTTTTGTACAACATTAAACATTTAACAAAAGCCGCCCAAAATTATCTTCTTAAAAACACAACTGTTTTATTAGAAATAACATAAAACCTAAAATCTTTGTTTCCACCTCTGATTCATCAAACACGTCTACATTGGGGAGACTCTGGTGTTTTTAAATCTTCCATCGTGCTGCTCTGGAAACTTTATGAGGACACATTTAAACTAAAGGCCTTCTTTACCACCAACAGCCTCGGACTCTTATTTCCTTCTTGTTTCCGCTCAGTGTGACTGTGAGTTTGTCATAAATCAGCTCCGAGGCTGCAGTTCTTTTGTGCATAATTTGGTGATATTTGGAGAAAGAAAGAGACAGACGTGAGCGATCCCTGAGCAGAAGACGCCGTAAACCGGGCTGTAAAGCTGCTGCAGCTGCACATGTGGGACAGAGATGCCGAGTGTTCACTTTACAGGCTGGAGCTTTAAATAAAATCATCATTCGCCTGTTTCATGATGTTACAGCCATTTATTACTCC
This sequence comes from Lepturacanthus savala, assembly GCA_030544235.1. Classification (NCBI taxonomy): domain Eukaryota; kingdom Metazoa; phylum Chordata; class Actinopteri; order Scombriformes; family Trichiuridae; genus Lepturacanthus; species Lepturacanthus savala. The sequence goes on from CM060481.1 coordinate 7,410,308, forward strand.
ACATTCTGATGCGATGAACATGTGCTGTTGGGTTGAATAAGTTCAAGTCAATGAGGGTTCATTTTATTTTACCATTATCTAAAACATAAGTTCTCAAATCAAAGTTCTCAAATCAAAAAGCCTTAATTTTTGGTTGGTAAACAGATTTAAAGCAGAATAATAAAAAGTTGTTTCTCTCCAAAAAATAAAAAGAATTTTGTATTCATCTATTTTTGATGGTCTTTGTTATGTTTTTTTCTGGCTGTTTGACATTTTATGTACAATGAAGTTCATAAAAACAAAAAAAGGTTTATAGTGTAGAAAACTAAATATGCTAATTAGATAAGTTATTAAATATGATTTAATATATTTAAATGTGAGTTTAAGATGTCCTCTGAAGTGACTCCTTGATAATAATAATGTTCCATTATATTAAATGTCATTAATATAGCATTATACCGTTACATCACAATCTAATAGAGTTCCAATGTTATTTAATGATCATTAATGCATTATATATGTGTGTATATATATATGTGTGTATATATATATATATATATATATATATAAAATCAGCTCAAATTAAATAATATATTAATATATAAAATATATAAAATTTATATTAATATATAAAAAAATTTGTTCTAATTGTGATCATTAAATGTGTCTGTTTTGGTTGCGTGCGTTCTATTAAAAGTGGAAAATGTTTTAAAATCCAAAGATCGTAGAAGAAGAAACTCGGAGGACTCGAAGCTTCTCTGCGGAGACGCGGCGCTGCGGCCTCGGAGCCTTTAATTAACCCGCATCAGCTTAGTCTCCCCTTCATCACCATCATCATCATCATTATAATTATAATCATCATCATTGCTACCCACCAGCTGGTGTGATTAAACATCTCATTAGCGGCGATCAATGAATCTCACTCAACTGCAGTTACCACTCCCTTAAAATTATATAAATTTTCCGATTTCGAATTTTATTTGTGTTGATAATTTTAAACTACAGTTAAAAGGCTCAAATTGTTCTGTTTCTGTCAGTAAATTAATAAAATAAATTAAAGTCATTTTGTGAAGGTCATTAAATAAAAATAACAATAATGATAACAATATCAATATCTATATTCTCCTGGCTCTTCCCGTGAATGTTGAATTAATATGTAATAAAGTGTAATAAAGATCTTTTCGCCATGTTTGTTTGCGATGTTTCCTGCTGCCGCTCTGAGTCTCATCACATCCGCTCACAAGTTGTTATTTGATTCCTTAATTGCTGCAGCAGGACGCGGCCGCTAATTATGACGAATGATTAGGCTCCAATATTCTGAAAGTGTTTGACAGGCCGAGAATCAGCGAGAATTAACGAGGTGACCTGCGGGCCACTTCCTCCCGCATATTCCTCACACCCGCCGCTCCGAGTTTTAGCCTTTTAAAAAATAACAATAACACTCATTAAAGCCTATAACGTTTCTGTCAACTTCTGCAAATGGCCCTTTGAGGCGGAGAAGAAGAGGAGGAGGAGGAGGAGGAGAGGAGGAGGGAGAGTTTATTTACTCTCTCCACGGTGCGCCGCAAAGCGCTGCGCCGCGTTTTTGCGCTTTTTACTGCGGATGATCCTGTAGAAGTCTGCGGCAGGTTCACATTAAAGAAAGCTGCAAATTAACATGAAGAACTCTGAAGTACTCAGATACTTAATTCATTAAAATTAGAAATACTGACATCTAAAAACACGCCATTACGAGACCTGAATTAAAATATTACTTTTAGTAAAACTTAAATAAAACTACAAAAGTAAAAGTGCTCATTATAGTGTTAAATTATACATAGCATATATTATACATATTTATATATATTATATTTTTAGTGTTTTTATCAGCAAAACACATGAGAGTATTTTAATACTGATATTTTAATTTGTAATTAATTTATTTTAATAAGTTTGTTTATCAGTGTGGAGCCGTATATATATATATATATATATATATATATATATATATATATATATATATATATATATATATATATATAAGCCTTTTACACTAAATGAAAAATGAAAAACACGTTTTGTTTCATATTAATTATTAAAATAAATAATTTAAACAGTAAGATTAAGTAATTAGTAAAAAGTAATTGCAGCTGTCAGATAATTGTAATAGAGTATAAATTAGCATCACATGATGCTAACCTCAAAATTTTACTATCCACCCCTGGAAATAAAAGTTTTCAGGTTGGGTGCTGAGCGGCAGTTCGGCAGCATTTATCCGCCTTTCAGCGCACCAAACTCGGCCTCAAGTTTTCGGAGGACCGCGGCTGCCACTCTTTTATCTTTATTACCGATTGATCTGTTTAACGTTTACTCTGTAAACTATCTGCACGTGGCAGCTCATCACGTGACTCATTCTGAGTAGTTTTAAAATTAAAACCTATTTTTCCCTGTTGAATTAAATAAAAAAAATATTTAAAAAAATATCCAAACCCGCAGATTAGAAAGATGCGGCCTCGTGCGGGTCAACTTTCGGGAGCGTGAGTAGATTTATGAGGCTGAGTTTGACTCGTCAGGCTGCTTCACTGACCGTGTCCACCAACAGCACCATACCTCACTGACATCAAAGTGTTAATGCGGAATTAATGGCCGGTTTGAGGGGGAGGCCGTCAGGGATGAAGCGGTGCCAACACTCACTAAAGGATTCCACCACGCCGCGATGCGCACCGCTCCATGCATGCGCTCCGCACACGCACACGCGTCAAGTCATAATGAAAACAAATGAGTTTTTTCAGGTCGTCATGTGTGAGATGAGTTTACGTTCGACGCGTCATTATGTGTGTGTAGTTGTTTTTATTTTCTCCACGTCTGCACTAAAAGACATGATGATGAATTTAGATTTAAAGCTGTTTGATGTCTCCTGTGAGTCCAGCTGTGGATCTGTTTCACTTACTCTCCTGCTGGGTGGTGTCGCTCCCGCTGGTCAGCCCCGGGGACTCCAGCATACTCCTCCCCGCTTCCCCGACGCTCTCGTCCGCCTGGGTGCCGACCATTTCCCCGGCCTCTTCCAGATCCAACAGGTGGCTGACCGAGAAGTTCTTTTTGGCTTGCAGGTTGTCCAGGTTAGACGTGATCGGGCTCTCCAGGCGGTTTGATATCGTAGCTTGCCTGTCCATTACATGTGCATAGCTAGAAGTCATGACGCAAAAGGGGAACAACAGCGGGAAAAAGTGGAGCGATGGTAATGATAACAACAAGAAGCCAAATAGATCCGTGCATGCAGAACGCAGAGTCTCCAGAAACCAGCCAGAGACGGACCCGGTTGTTCCGAGCCGAGCTGTTCGCATCCAGATGAGCCGCTGAGGCTCCAAACAAACTCTCACTAAGTTTTCCCCCTCGCCTGCTTCCCCAAACAAACCCTACAGAGCAGATTCAAAACACACAACAATCCATCCAGCGGCGCGTAAAACAGGAACAACCGCAGCTTCAGCTCGTCCTGCTGCGGAGCAACGACCACGGCTCAACACGTCCTGTAAGAGGGAGCGGGAGAAGAAGGAGAGCTCTCTTCCCACTCTCACTGACTCACATCTGAGCAGGAGGAGCTGCTGCTGCTGCTGATGACGACCAGATGCGCAAAAGCTCAGTGAGCGCGCAAAGCTTGCTCAGCGGCAGCTAGGCGCGGAGAGGCAGGACGATACCGCCGCGCCTCCAGGCTGTGGGGTCGGTAGTCTCTCTCTCTCTCTCTCTCTCTCTGACTAAATGAAACTTTGCGGCCCCAGCGAGGGCGGACACACTCTTAATAGGAGCCCCGTAATTACGTGGCAAAGCCTTTATGCTGTGTCTGACGTTTCACAGCCCCCCCCCCCCCCCCCCTCCCCACACACACACACACACATCTGCAGAAACATCACCATCAGCACCGTCAACACCCTGGTTTGGCCTGTTTTTGTTCCTCTGGCTGGCAAACCTCACCACCTAATGTGTGTGAGGAGAAGGGGGGCCGCTGTTATCTCTGGCTGCAGGCTGATAAACCCACTCCGACTGTCCTGCGGTCCGCCACCAATTAAATATACCAGAACCAGAACCGTCTGTCCACAGAGCAGCTGAGCTGTCAGAGAAACATGGCGGAGCCTTTGTTTCAACCTATAAAACACAATAAGGATGTTAAAGACCTGTCAGTATGTTTTAAAATATTCAAATAATCTGATATTATTCTTGTGTGAGCTACACACTGGACCAGGATTGATACCAAACAAGTTGTGACATCACAGATGATGCATAACTTCACATTGACCAGAGTACAAAGAAACTTTCCTCCTTTGTGAGAAAACAAATAACACAAAAAAACACATTTTTGGATCAGGTTTCAAGAGGCCCAATTTTCCATTTCCCAGTTTATTTTTTAAAATTTCCATGGTCTATAAAAATTAAAAGGATTTATGCTCCAAAAGCAGCTAGCTAGGCCTGCAGCAGCAATGCAGGCCTATGACATCACAACAGGAGACATTTCTAAACGGCTTGTGTTCAGCCAGGTTTCAACAACACTGCAGAGGAGGCCAGACCACAACAGAATGAGTGGGTGGTCTTATTCACAGTTAGTGTGTTAGCAGGGACACAGAGACTAAATATTTACGCAAAAGCTCTGAACAAAAGGTTTGTTTTTTTTTTCATAACAGGGCCCTTTAGGTACAACGGGACCCCATTAAATACGTCAGGGCTCCTTTAGGTATGACAGAACCCCTTTAGGTATGGTGGGACCCCTTTAGATAGGTCTTTAGGTATGACTGGACTCCTTTAAGTGATGTGTACACATAATATAAATGACTTAAATAAAAAAAAATGTTCTCACTTAATTCTGGTGGTTTTATGCAGATAGTTATTTGATTTTTATTAAATTTCTGCCTCACCCATATAACGATGGAGGCAAATGTAACTTTGTGGCGGTTTGTGGTATTCACATGTAGAACTGAAACATGACATTTAAGAAGAATGGCTACATTTTTTCCCAAAACAGTTTCATTGCTCAATAGAACACTGTCACTATTTTTTAAAAGCTCCAATGAAAACAGTTGGGTAAACGTTCCCTTTAATTATTTCCTCAAACATGAACAAATCCTTTAACTTAAAGTCTTGACTACAAGGACAAAAAAGGTTGCAGATTCTAAATTGGCCATAGGTTAGAGCGTGTAAGTGAATGGTTTGTGTGCCCCACGGTATGCTGGTGACCTGTCTGGGGTGTATCCCTGCCTCTCGTCCGCAGTACACTGGGATTGGCTCCAGCAGACCCCTGTGACCCTGGTGAGGAGTAAGCGGGTACAGAAAATGGAATGGAACTTAAGTTTCACTTACGAACCACATCTGAAGATCTTCCTCTTGACTTTCCTTGAAAATGAATTTAACTGTCCACGTCAGAGTGAGACAGTTCTGACCCGCTGCACCCTTTAGGAAGACCATGAGATGCATTTAAAGTCCCAGAGAAGTAAGTGGATTTGAGTTTCATTCTTTCGTTTTAATTTGCTTTTACAAAAATGTTTGCGTAATTTGACTTTTACCTTTAATGTAGCTTTTGAACAAACATCCTGATACTTTTTGTAATTGAATTAATATCTGTTGTTTATTAGTCTAAATATATACAGTAGGAGTGAAGATGTCCATTACCTCAACTCCTTTTTAAGATGTTTTTAAAACAAATTTGTTTAAACCTTACTTTTATAAAACTATACTTTGTGTGTATTAAATCTCAATTATTTTATCTCTCAATGATACAATCTTATGAGGAAATATTATTCCCTTCCATAACAGGTCCACACAGATCTTACCAGTCAAGAAGCAGCAGCTTTGCTTTTTCACAAGGTCACAGGTGTGTGATTATAAGGTACTTTACAGCAGGGACTTTCCACTCTATCAACTAAGCTGACAGCCTCAAACAAAAGTAACAACCCTGCTTTCAAATCAACGAGGAAGCAGTGAAAGAAGAAGGAAAGAAGTTGTCTAAAACTCTTTAGATTGTGATTGTTGTTTCATAACAGAACTTACTTTACTAAATTTGTTGACTATGAGACATCCTGGAGTTACAGATACAACTGGAGTGGTTCATCCATTCATTTTCAAACAGTTCAAAGGTACTTCTAGTAACCTTAAATCAGTTACTGGCCGTATGAACTGTGGAGTCCCTCAAGACTCCAACCAAGGTCTCCTTCTATTATGTATGTGCATACTCCCACTTGGCCGAATAACATTCAATCATAACATTTCCTCCTTCTCCAAATGCCATTACTCAATAGAATTATGTGCATCATTGGTAGTTTAATTTTTATTTTACTGTAATATTGGGACATTGTACCATATTTAACCATTTGACATTCGAAGTGATCATTTGAAGTCAAAACATGATCAACTGATGGTTGGTTTGGCAATCTTAGTACACAACCATCATCAGACACAACCTATAGAACACTGTTGCTTTGCTTTCGGATAAAAAAAAATGAAAAAAAAGAAAAAAAGCAATGTGAATGAACAACAAGAACAACTCACCAATAATCCAAACCAGGCAGTCAGTTTCACTTACCTTTAATGGATACATTAAAGGATACATTGATATGCAGCCTGGAGGAGCCAGGAATCGAACCTCTGCTCCACCAGCCTTTGGATGACCGCTCTACCTCTGAGACATAGCCACTCAGCTGTTGTCAGACCATAAAAATTATTATCTTAATTTTGTAATGGCAAAGTGCATAGCACAACATAGCATAGCAGCATATTATGGTCCTATTTCCTGAAGCATTATGATGGTTGGCAGTAGTAATAACTAGTTATTTCTTTTTATTGCTATGCTGACGACACACAACTTTATGTATCCATTAAACCAAATTCCATCAAAAATAAGAGTTTTATTATTCTCTGACTTGAAGAAAGTTATGCACGATTTAATTTTCTCAACAACTGATTATTGTGATCCACTTTTTAAGCGCCTGAATGGTGAAGTCGCTCACCCCTTCAAGTTCGTTTAAGGACTGTTCAATGGAACAACTAAACAAGATCACATAACATGAACATTTGCATTGGCTTCCCGTTGACTTCAGAAATGACTGTAAGGTTTGACTCATTACTGTTTAAGTATCATGGTCATAATTTTGCTATAGATGTTTGTTTTTACCTTCATGAGAAGGTTTTGTTTTTGGTTTCATTTGTCTATTAGTTTAGCTGTGAACAGGATAACAGAAAAAATACTGGGATGATTTTGGTTAAGCTTGGTGATATGGTGTAGAATTGGTAAAAGATGAACTCATTACATTTTGGGGCGAATCCCACTTACTTAATTTGCACAAGTTGTTTTAGTGTTTTTAGTGGCTACCAGTGGCTCCTGCTGGTCAAACATTTGTTAATAGTTGAAAGAGCAGTTGATAGAACTCTGCTGGAGATTCAGCTCAACAGATTGAACACTGACTGTTGGTCTTGATGAAGGTCTGAACTCTAAGAGACGTTCTAGTTTAAAATTTTTTAGTTTGTTTTGCAAAGCACTTTGTAACATTGTTTTAGAACGTGCTATTCAAATAAAGATATAATATGAACTCATGTTGAGGTTAAAAATTTTAATCTGGTGTTAGGGTTAGTAACTGCAGCAGATAAATGTGGTGAACACTGTAGTGGAGAAGAAAGTAGAAAGTCTCCCACCTCACTGTTGGTACTGAGCTGTATAACCATAAGGGGTGGTGGGGGTGAAGGGATGGAGGACGGGGGGGTTGGATGGTTGAGGTGATGTGGGGGGGGTTCATGTGTTCAGATGGCAGGAGTCGACTCTGGGCTCTGAGCTGCCATAGACATCCCGTAGCTTCCAGCCCCCTGATCTGGGAAAAGAACACTTGATGCCATCAAAGGGACGCGGATTGAATCCAGATGTGCCTCTCTCGTTCTTTCCATGTATTTAATGAAGGCGCAGGGATAGAGTAGACTTTTTCATCATTAGTTTTCCCCCCAGATTCTCTTTTCCTGCCTACAAGTCCATTCCGGTGCCAGGGCAAAAAAAGGAGAAAAAAAAGGCCTCCCCATGTCTCCGACTCACAGTCTTCTCCTCCAGGGCCCCGACTCTTTGTTCAGAGCTTGATGTGAAAGTGGCCTGTTTGCTCCGACTGCTGCAGTTTGTCTGTGGCGAATGGAAACGTCCAAACATCTCCGAAAGGAAAACGCCATCCTGCGGCGCTGACGTTAGCAGGAAGGAGGCTGAAGTCTTCTTTGGCACTGAGGATCTGCATCAGGAAGACCACATGTATGCTTTTTCATTAATTCAGAAAGTAGCTTTTAAATGAATATCACAAAATAACTCAAAGAATGAATAAATGAGCAACTAAAGAGAAAAGCGTGAGCAGTAATTTGTCGATTGTTTTTGTCAAAACACAATATTCAATTTTTTCAGTTTTCTGTTCAATTCAAGTCAGTTTTATTTATGAACCCAAAATAAAAGATTTGTCTCAGAATCTGAGCAGCCGTTGATTTGGTTAAAGTAAAACTCTTCGGGAATGAGCTGAAGGCTGGTGGTCTAACACTGTGTAACCACAACATCCCAGGTACGAATCCGGCTGTGGACATTAGCTTTCTCAACATCTGTCAGTGTCTCCGCTGTAAATTATCAGTTGAAGAATAAATAAACGCTTAAAAGGCAAAAAAGAGGAAAAACTCCGCTGTATTAAATAATCTATTAAATAATCTTCTTCAGCGGTTTAAATTCTGGATAAAAACCTGCAGTAATTTGTGTTCCTGATATGCAGCAGTACATTTATAATTATACATTTTAATCCACCTCATTTATCTCACACCGATGACACTGATTTAAGACTTTATACATGAAAAATTAAATATGCATCATTATAAGTTAAACTGTATAAAGCTGGTAAAATAATCTCTAGCTTGTTGCTCAAATATTAATGGATCAGTAATATTATTTTAATAACATACTATAAGTATTATAGAGCCATATTGAAATAGCCTTTACTTGTTATGAAGAATTGTAGTGTTCCTGCTCATACTCACATTTACATTTATTGATTTGTCTTTTATCCAGAGTGTCGTACAGTGAGAACTCTTCATATTTCTCCCTCCACTGCTGAAACTCTTGGAAACATCAAACATCACAGATTGTGTTCTCACCCGTTGCTTCTTTATAAGGCTTCATCACTGTTTCCAGAACTGTCACAAGCAGGAAAATGTCGGAAAATCAAAAAAATATAGAAAGTGAAATGACAACACAACTGTAACTCTTCTTAACAAGGAGAAGAATTGTTCTAAGAATAGTGTGATGAATTTAAATACATGTTTGTGTGTATCATGCATGTTTGTGTCTGATGAGACACAATTTATTTAATCCAAAATGTAAACTAACAGTTCATTAAAGGCTCCAAAAGTGTTTGGTGAGTGTTACAGTCCAAAGACTGAGCCTGACAGTCAGAGTTCTGGGCTCCGAGTTCACTTTGATAAAGCGCATCATAAATCAACATGAAAGGCATTTTCACTCTGATCTATGAGACTCCACATGCAGAAACAGCACAGGGCTGATCATAAATAAAATCAGGTTTGTGAGTAATCACATGAAGTGTGTACTGAAGTAATCAGGGTCAGGACTGGTCCAGTAGTAGTGGTAGGTGGTCACTGAACCCACAGAAACCCACTGACCTCTGGAGATGAAGAGTCAATCCTAATGAGGAGAATTCAGCCTGCAGGTGAGAGAGTGATCTCAGAGAGAAGCCAGGAAGCCTTTTTATGACTTTACCCTGCACAGTTCTTCAGGTGAAACATACGGAGCAAACATGTGGCTTTTTAGTTTTCAAGAATAAGACTTCAACAGAAATGAGGATTTAAAAAAAATACATACACATGGTAGAAAGTATACATACACATATATACACACGCATTGAAAGCTGGTCTTTTATTTTTATGAATTGCAGTAGTTTTTTAGTGTTATAAACATGATTTTTGTTAAAAATATTAGTTTTGTTTTGTTATTAGCATTGTAAGTATTATTAGTGTAATAAATGTTATTAGTTCTTCTTATTATATTAACCAAACCAACAAAACAACATCAGAGGAGAAATACACTGTTTATAAACCACTGCAGGTAACTGCTCTAAATACCTTGTTACAGCACAGCTATTATAATATATATAAGTATTGATCCTACTTACTGCTTAGTGTAGTTTTCCTTCCAAATAAATATTTTAACTTCCAGACCTGTCAATCATTAGAGAAGCTTCCTGTTGGTTGTAATAACATTTATTTTTCTGTGTTGGCTCAGTCCCTGTTAGCCTGAGCCCGCAGCTGAGGATGAGGATAATGATGATGATGATGAAGATGATGATGATGGTCCCGGAGCACCATTTGGGCCGCCGCCCTGCCGCCGCTGTCCAGTGACCCCTGGTGCTGATTGGAGGAGCATGTTGGCCCCTGTCCTGTTTTATTTCCCTAATTGGGAGTAAATGGCCTTGTTGTTGACTCTTTCTATCCTGCAGGAACCGCATGAACCAGCAGACCACCACCCCCCAGCCCCCGACCCCCATCCCTGCAGACGCCTCCTCCCTGATGACCCCCCTCCCTGCAGACCCTCCTGCCTGATTGCGGAGCTGCACGATGGTTCTTCGTCATCCTGCCGGCTGCTGAGCTGCAGACTAACTCTGAGCTGATTGCAGCTTTCAGAGAGAATCTGTCATCTTCAACACAGCAACTTCACAAGTCTGCAGATTCATCAGCTCATAGAAGCTGATACATGCAGGAACAGGTGGAACAAGATTGACTAACTTAATACTTTAATAAAGACTACACAAGTATTGTATTTAATTATAATTTTGTAAAAAACTTTGTTTTCCCATGTGATGCTACATTTATCTGGCAGCTGCTGTTACTTTGCATGTTCAAATCTTGCGTGAAATAGCTTATAAAATACAAATAATTGTTAAATATTAAATCTGTACTTCCATAACATTTGGTCTAGTATCCCCTGTGTGTAAATGTGGCTCCTTGTCATATTACAGATGTTTTAGTGTGTAGTTTCACCAAATAAATAACTGTTTGAGGCCCAAAGAGGCCAAAACTGCCCATGGTTTTCTTTGGAAATGCAGCTTGGAGAGAAAAGTCTGACTTTGCTTTTCTTCGTCTTTGATGTATTCTGCTGATTTATATCAGTGACAGTTTTCTGCAGAACAAGTTATTTTACTTTTAATACTTTGAATAAATTTAGCTGATAATCCTTTTTTTTAACATGAGTAGAATTTAAATGCAGGACTTTTTCCTGTAATCTGAGTCTTTTTATAATCTGGTATTATTATTATTATTAATCTGGTAAGTACAAGACCTGAATATAGGTTCACCTAATGAAACTGAGTCCTTTATGTCAATATTTCTACTTTACTACATTTTAACAATTTACTGCAGATTAAAAAAAAAATAAGTTAATGGAATATGAAGAAATATTACACATAAGGTAGAGCAAAGTAGCTTCAACACCAAGAAGCTTTTTACTGTAGGTGATAATAATATAATTATATTATATTAACACTTGTTATATTTATAAATACATTTTGCTGTTTATAGTTTTGTACTTATTGCTTTCAAACGCACAACTTCTACTGTATGTGATATATATGTATATATGGTGTAAGATTTTCTTTGATCTGAAAACTATAGAATTTATTTGTTTGTTTATTTCAGTAAAAAAAAAATGTATTAGTTCATATGTTCATCTGTATACTTTACTTATCTGTACCCTGTTCCTACTTACTTAAAAAATAAATTAATTTGAATGTAAAAATGTTAAAATAGGTATTTCATATTATTGACAAATATTAATTTATTATTAAAAAATGTTAATAACTACAAATATGGAGATATTGATATGAATTGGAGCCCCAAGGTTTTAACAGAATTTCCTTATTTGATGCATTTAACAGGTCAAATGATGGTCAGTAAGACTTGTTTTGCAGTGCAGCTTGGTCAAATGTGCTGAATAAAGACAGGATATCAATGACTGAATGTGCTGCTGGCAGTGAACAGTGTATTGGTAAATGTGCTGCAGGTGTCAGCTTGACTGAAACTTCAACATTCACACTCAGAGTCAGGAACTGAACTTACTAACTAATGTCCCTCTAAAATTTCATGAGGCACTTTGTTTCCGCTGGTGTCTCTGTAGAAACTATAGTAACAGTAGTTACTGTATATAAGTAGGCTAAATGTACCTGCAGGAACTTTAGGAACCGTAAAAAGAGTAGACATTGCAGTAACAGTAAAAACTAACTATACTCATAATACTAATGCTGTAACTATAGTAACTCTACTAACTTTAACTGTAGTAACAATAGTCAGAGTAGTAACTACAACAACTGTAGTAACTATACTTACAGCATTAACTGTAACTGTTATACACAGGGCTGTGCAGAAATCTTTGGAGGGGCAGGTGCTTAATGTTAAAATAGAGTACATGGAACAAGAGTTGGAACACTACAATATAACTGGCTGGATTGTAGGAACCCATATTCAAGAAGAATGCAATAAGGTATCACAACTATAATTCCAAATCATAATTGTCAATAACAAAATAATATAGAAATAATGTATCTAAATGTACTCTGCACGTGCCTGGTAATAACTGTACTAACAGGAGTTTCAGTAGTAGCTGTACATAAGTAACAGTGATAGGAATAATGGCGTTAAAATAAACCAAGTTCGTTACTTTTTTCAGTAACAGATAATCTAACTAATTACCTTTTCTATCATAATGACGCCGTTACCGTTACCAACACGCCGTTACTGTGCGTTTCTTCCCCGCCGCCCGCTAAAAAGTGTTCTCTAAAGAAGCGTGAGGGAAGGGCTGGTATTAGCATTAGCATTAGCATGGCGCCAAACACCTGGCTACAGGTCAGAGGAGGGTAAAGCAGCCACTTACCAGAGAAAAGGTGAAGTTAAGGTATGAGCTTCCCGGTTTAGCTGCTGCTTTATTCTACGGCTATCTACTATAGCCGCAGATAACGACAAAACAACAAACTTCGTAATACATTTCACGAGTTACGCGTCTTTACTTTTTTCACTCGCTGCAGCGTTTTACTCCATGACGCGTTCACAGACGCTCAGGAAATCCCAGTACATTTGTAAACTTAACAAAAAAGTAACGCAACTTACTTTTCCTGGTAACTAGTTACTTTTACAGTGGAGTGATTTAGTTAGTAATAACATACTAACTATAATAAATGTACTAGCAGTACCAACAGTAATAAATGGTGATGTTATTGAAATTATATTTGCAAACAGCATTCGCTGCTCTTTGCCATGTTGAACTTGGTCAACTTTTATCTCATCTCATCAAATCGTGTACCATAAAAATCTTCCAGCTTTCCAGTGGAAATTATGACATGAGTGGGTATTCATGTGCAATTTTCCTTTTTGGTATTCACGATAATTACCATAGCACTTAAAGGCAGGATAACAGAAGTAACAGAAATAACAGCAATAAATGTACTAACAGATATAGCAGTAATAACAGTAATAAATATACTAAAAGAAATGTGAACTCACTCTGTATATCCTTTTCTTTGTAGTATACTACCTGACACATCACTATGATACATGGGGTGGATCTGAGGGATAGAGGTGTCAATCATTTGAATTGACCAGTGGGTTCTTGAGATCTGCCTTTGGACAATCCCAATGCTTCATATCTGATGTGACCAATGGATGTATTATAAATCTATTATAAAAACTGCTGCTCGGAGGAGACTTCCCGGTGGTCTACAGTGACATAGGTGGGCGGAGTCAGGCTAATACGTTAAATGAACTCTTTTTTTGGTAAAACAAATCAATTAAACTAATTTAAAAATGTACAATCATATTAGATATCTACTCTGAAATTTTTTTGTAAATATTCAACTGTCACAATTATGAATTATTTTGGAAGATTAAACTATAAATTCTGTCTGTTTTTTGTGTTGTATGTTTTTATGGCTTTAGTATACCTACTGTGTGTGAACTGGACTGCCAGAATTGTTTGTACAATTTGATTTGTTAATAAAGCTTTGGAAAAAAGGCAGGGGTTATAACAGTAGTAACTCTAGTAACCGTATTAACAGTAGTAACTGTTGTAGTAACCATAGTAACAGCAAATGGTGTGTGGTTCTGTCTTGCTCCTACATAAAACAGCAAATCTGCTCCTGATTAAGATGACAGGCAGAGTTTACAGAGTTTACAGTGTTTACAGTTTTTACAGCATTTAGTGTTTACAGTTTACACTGTTTGGAGTTGACAGTGTTTACAGCATTAAGTGTTTAGTGTTTACAGAATTAATTGTTTACAGTTTACATTGTTTAAAGTTCACAGTGTTTACAGTTTACAGATTTTACAGTGTGAAATTAATTCAGACTCACTGATTCTCATTATTACACTACAACCACACAGAGAAGCGCCAAGGTTCACATCACACCGCTGTTTATTTCACCTCAATGTTTCACTCATTTAGTTAGAGATAATTATTATCCTAAATTATTTTTTTAAAAACTTTAAACATTTCTCTTCATTGGTTCAACTGAATTTCTTTAGACCTTAGTAAAACCACAATGAAAAAAATCCTAAATTAAAAGTAAATGGCTTTTTATTTAAAATCTTAATTCAAGAAAAGTACATCAGTATTGGCAGTGAAATGTATCAAAAGTAAAAATACTCATCATGTAAAATGGCCCTGCTGAGTGTTAAATTTAACAGTATACTGTGTACATATACATATACGTGTGTGTGTGTGTGTGTGTGTGTGTGTGTGTGTGTGTGTGTGTGTGTGTGTGTGTGTGTGTGTGTGTACATATAATTAATGTATTTAAATAAGATTAAAGTGTGAAATATTTGAACTGGTTAGTTATCCTGCAGCTGGATGCTGTTTGTTTCTAATTAGCAAAGCAAATTAAATCAAATGCACCAATAGGGTTCCAGTATTTTTTTATTTATTCTTTATGTGTCAGTCCACAGAGTTACTGACATGAGATCAGGGTTCAGATGATGAGGAGGAGGTGATGAAGCTCGGCTCGTCCAGATGCTGCAGACACATCTCCACTGAAATGGAGTTTTTGGTTTTTGGGTTTCTCGGGTTTCAGGGTCTCTCGACCTGTCGAGCAATGGCAGCACCACATAAATCACTCTTTAATTTATAAACCCTCTAAAGTCACACTTACACACACACACACATACACTTACACACACATGTGCATGCACACACATGATGATAAAGATGGATGAATTCAATTTGCAGGATGTTTAAGTTGCAGAACAGATTTTTTTTTTACATTAATGTTTTTTTTAAATACACATTTTTTGCTGCTATTCTATTTTCTTTAAAAGCCTTGACTTGTCTGTGCACCTCAGTTTGTGTATTTATTTAAATAATAGTCTAATAATAGTTAATAATATACTTGAATAATAAGTAATAATAGTGATTCAACATGTTAATTGTGTTAAAGTGTAAATGTGTTATAAGTAATATATATAATCAGTAAATATCCTAGTATTAAGTATTAAAAAGATGCTTAGTGGGTGTATTATTATAGCTGCATTAACATGTCAGCAGCATTTAAATTACTTTATATAGCTAATAAATAGCGTTTTATCCTGTGTATTTCTATTAAGATATTAAACAGTTTATATCATGTATATTATTAATAGGAAAATAAACAGATATGTGCTGTATATGCATTATAATTAAGAAGATGACAAATAGCTTTATATCCTGCATATTATCAATAAGATAATGAACAGGTTTATATCCGGTATATAAATTATTATTAACAATATAATAAACAGCTTTATATCCTGTATATTAAATAGTATAAATTAATTAACAGGTAAATTCACTGATATTCAGGTTCAAAGATAATGATACAAACAAATGCTCCACTTTTCATCACGCATTTGTTTCTAGTTGCAGCAGTGAATAAACATTATTGATCCTCAGGTGGTTAAATCAGCAGCAGCTGTGAACTATACATTTCCTCTGAAGCGCACAAAGTATAAACTGGATATTTTCTCTGAAAAAAGTGAAGCATTGATTAAAAGAACTTTCGTTGGAGTCTGTAAACACGATGTGGGGCATCGTGTTTTCATAGTGATGCGTGGAATCGCCTGCATAACGTGGATAAACGTGTTACCGGCGACTTCAGACGTTGACCTTGGATGTAGAGCGGGGACGGGACGAGCGCCGGTCACTTTCTGCTTCTGAGCTGCTCGACTAATTAAAACAAAAAGCCGCTTTTACGACGTCTGCTTCAGAGGCCAGATGTGACCGGAGCGCTGTTAAACTATCCGAGCGGCTTCACAGAAACACTTACTGCGCTTTTCAATAAAAAAATAAAAAAAAGACTTGAGAAAGCGACGGGAGTCCCGCAGAGCTGCCAGTCTCTCACACGCGCACACACATTTATAACTACATATATATATGATGAAATGTGGATAAAATAGTCAGGAAGAAATTATGGTCTTGAAAAGTTATATTTTATTAAAATTAAACTAAATATGAGATTTAAAAACATTTACTCCTTTAAATAAAAACGTTTCATCACTTCCACCGGTTAATAGTCTATATATAAATGTGTGTGTGCATATGTTGCTCAACATTACAGTGTCATTATTTATATGATTGTAGACGTTGTTGCAGGAAGAGCAGAGACAGCAGCAGAGCAGCGTTCGTACATGAACACGTATCGTCTTTCCTTCTACAGGCCGCTGCTGACAAAGAGCTGAGTGACTCTGAAACACGAGCCGGCGAACAGCGAACATGTTCATCTACAACACACCAGACACACGTCCTGTTCAGAGCAGATGGATCGATGCGTTCTGTGAAAACCTCCCAGGAAGTAATCAGTCCCCATCTTTACAGTCATCTCCACTTTACCTTTTCCTCAGTTACATTATTCACATATGATGTAAAAACCGTCTTTGTTTCTGACTGAAGAAAATGGCTGCAGGACCCTCTTGTGATGTAAAGACTCTGCCGTCTTTCTTCTCTTTTATGGTTTACTTTGAGAATAGCACCTACAGGAGAAGAATTCTTACAGCAACAGATATTTTGAATTATTTTATGTGCTGTGTAAAAAAAACAGTGCAATCCAGAATTCAGTAGATTTTATTTAGATCTTTGCAGAGCTGAATGGTTGTAATGTCCACATTGATAGTTTCATCAATAAGCAGCAGAAACATGACTTCGCTTTAAGACTGTGCTCAGTCCTGGTTCCATGTACCAACACCCTGATCAGATTATAGAAGAAGAGACTAGCTAACTAACTACCCGGTGCAGATATAATATCTTAATTTAAGCCTCTTTCATACAATTTATTTATTTATATATATGTGCACCTTCCTGGATCATTAGATCATTACAGGTCTGGAGGTGAAAATGGATTCTAGCTCACGTTCACACATGACCATTTCCAGGGAAGATGCTGGAACATTTCTGGAAAAACTGCACATATGAAGGAGGCTGTAGTTTCATATTGAACATTTTTCCATATTTAACCAAAACCACCACCTGTTCCTCCCCGTAACATAACATAATATAATATAATATAATATAATACAACATGTGACTCCTAAGGCTTAATATCAACACAGGCTTCCTCCTTAAAAGCGGATCTGGTGAAGGAGACGACCTTTTAGAAGAGGAGCTGCATGTTTCCTGTCGCTGACAGTATGAGAGGAACGTGTCAGCTGTAGTGTTTGATGAAGAAGATGTGATTCACATCTCAGTCTTGTCTGAACGTCAGGAGGACGTGGTTTCATTCTGAGGACAGTTCTCTAGACTTTGTTCAGTGTTTGGAGGTTGGACAGTCAGGTTTTGGTCTTGCTGGACGGCTCCTCCTGCTCCCCCTGCACCTCCTTGCTCACTCCCCCCCTCCTCAGTGGATCTACAGTCTCTGGTCGATTGCACCTTTCCCTCCTCATTGTCCAGGACACCGTTCGGCTCTTTCCCGTCTCCTTGTGTCTCCAGAAGGCCGTTTCTCGTACTCTTCTTTTCCTCTTCCTCCCTCTGCCTCTCCAGCTCCTGCTCCTGCTCCTCGGTGGCCTGCATCTGCAGCTGCTGCATCAGCTCCTCCAGCTTGTGGGCTTTGCGCAGCTCGTTCTGCTGGATGATGGCGCAGAGGTGCTCCGTCAGCTGCTCCTTCACCTCTGTCTTCTTGTGCAGGTCCAACTTGGCCGTCACGTACTCGGCCTCAGCCTTCTCGTAGCGCTTCCTGTGAGGATGCCAGGACAGAACATGGAATCAGAAAGCAGAAACATGTTGATGAATAACTTATTACTTATTTACCGTAACAATCTACTAACTCAGGGCTGCATTCAAACACTATCCTTCTAACCCATTTATTAAATAAAAAATCTTTTAGAGTTTTGCCATATTTCTTTTATTATTATTATTATTATTATCATCATCATCATCATACTAGACAGTTTCAGTTTTATGGAACCAATTTTAATTTTTAAGTCATTACTAATCATTACTATTTTTATTGCAAAATTGATGGAACTGATGGGATCATGTTTCACTGCTATTACACATTCACATGTGAGTCAGTTGCTTCCAAAAAAGATGTGTAGTAAAAATATTTTACCAATACTCAAATGAAGGGAATATAAAAGCATTTTTTAATAAGACTGATCTATTATTGACCAACACTCTGAAGATCCAGTCACAATGAAGCATCCTCAGAACCGTGAATTAATAAAGACAAATATTATGTGGATCCGCTGTTTGGTGGATTCAGCTGCTCACGGTCAGAAAGTCACTTACTTATGATGTTGCTCAGAGATAACCCAGAATTTTTGTTTCTTTTGTTAAATGTAAAACATGTTTTTGTTTGCATTTCTCAGGAAGTGTTCTGGCATCACGGACGTGTTGTGAGGACAGAGACGAGTCCTCCCACACCATCTCTACACAAACAACCGAACACCACATGCTGTTTGGAAACACTGCGGTTAACAAACCAGATGATGTCAAACATTTCCAAAAGTCAGATTTCACCTCGGGGAGGTTTTGTTTTAGCTCAGCGTTGATCTCAACAATTGATTAGATCAACATAATCAGAGGAGAATCCAGAGTGAGGAGTGTGTGAAGGTCAGGTCCTCCTCTCCTTACACAAACATCTGGACCGGAGAGCGCTCCTGATGTAGACAAAGAATGTTTCGCTTCTTCTGTCTTTTTCACCTTTCTTGTGATTTTTCGGTCTTCTACTGTGTTCTTATGTCTTTTTCCATCTTCTTGTGTGTTCTTTCGTCTTCTTCAATGGCTGCTGAGTTTCCTGCTGCACCGATTCAGCATTTTAGTTTCTAATCCTAGTTCATTCATTCGTTCATTCTGTTTGCTGCTGCAACGACTGAGGTTCAAACGTGAGTGGTTCAGAGCATTAGACCAGAAAAACAGCATTAGTACTGAAGAGGAGCTGCAGGGGGCAGTGTTTACAGTGTTCCCGCTGTCTATAGCATTCCCATGTTTATAATGTTTACAAAGTTTATAGTTTTTTCAGTGTTTACAGTAACTGCACCACCTGCTGATCTCACAGTGATGTTTAATTCCTGATCATCTGTGTCAAACACTGCTGAGGTTTTATTCCTCCTGAAAGTTCTGTGGCACTTTGTTCCGCTCATTCATCAGATGTGTGATAGAACAAATAAATAAAATATATATTATTATAATTTTAAAGTAAGTAAGTAAAACTACAATTTAAAGAATCAATGGCCCTCTGAAAGATCTTCATTTCAAACTGAACATGAGGGGTTTACTGCAGCAGGTTCTCAGACTAAAACCATTGACGGCAGAATACAGCACAAGTGTAGATCAGTATTAAATAAGTCATGTACTTCTGTATTAGGACTAACTGATTAATCGTTTCATCTATGCAGCTCCAGAATGACATAATAATAAACACCCTACTTTAGACTATGTGTAGTGGACTTGGGCTGATTTTTGAAATATCGTAATATTTCTGCCATGCGAGATATTTTTCACAATAAAATAAAACAGCAATGTTGTTGTTTTCTGCCCGGCTGCCAGTCCAAGTTTCATTTAACTAATACGCTTCCTCTCCACCGTACCTGGTGGATGAAACTATATTGTATAATGACAGTTTGAATGCTCCCATGTCTGGAACAAACAAACAGAACTTCGAGAAGTGAAACAAACCTGCTGTATAGATTCTGTTTCTGGTGTCTTTTGCTGTATGTCTGATCTCGTGCAGCCAGCATCAGGACAACTTCACTTAGCTCTGAAGTCTGTCTCTCCCATCCTGACACTTAAATTAACAGCCTCAGCTTCCATAACGACACATTCTTTCAGTTTCACGTGGTGTAGGTAAGAGAGAACTGTATGCACCTGGCAGCGCTGTAGTCCCAGCTGGCCTGCTCGATCCTTCCTCTCAGGATGCCGATATCATTAGACACCATGTCGTCCAGGGCCTGCAGCTCCTTCTGGATTCTCTTCAGCTTCACGGCCTCTGCTTGGGTCTGCCTGGACCTGCGCAGGAGAAAATTTCTGAAGTTGCAGACCTTTCAGACAAACGGCAGTCAGCATCTACATGTTCCTCATACTTACTTCTCAGCGATAGTTTTGGTTAGCAGAGCTTTCTTTCTCTTATTCCGCTCCTCCATTGTCTTCTGCTCCTGCTGCAATTGTTCCAGACGTGTCTTTTCCCGACTGTGTTCGAACACAAAGCAAAAGAAACGCATTTTAAATATCCACGTTATTGACTGCTCAAATCAATCCAAACTCTTTTTGATTGCCACATACACACAATAACATCAACTATGGATCTAGTTTAATTACTTTAAACACAGTTAGCTGGTTTAGTCCAGTGGTTCCCAACCTAGGGGTTGGGCCCCTTCAGAGGTTCAGTAAACAAATGTGAGGAGTCCTGAGATGATTAATGAGATAGAAAAGAAGAACAAAGTCCTAATCCAATACTCTGTTTTCACTTTTTGGACTTTCTCCTCAATCTTTGATTTTTTTTGTGAAATATCGGCTCATTTGAACATTTATTGAAATTAGACTATGTGAGAAGTTTAGAGGAAACCTCTGTATTTGTTGTAGCTGGTAACAACTCACAGACATGAGAAATGTGAGCCAACTACATTCTGCTGTTCGCAAGGCATTAAGGGCTGAAACCACTGGTTTCATATATAACTGCATTGTGTTTCAAAACTTCTTACATTATCCATTGAGTCAAATCTACGTTTGAAAGGAACTAAATTCAAATTACTGTCCTTTGGTATAACGTTTGTTTGTTGTCTTTGCCTCTTAAATCAAGATCTTGACTTGAATAAGTAGCTATATGAGGATTGTAGAGGAGTGAAGTTTTGAAGAAAAATTTTGAGACATTTGTATTTAACTTGAGTATTCCCATGTTATCAATCAAACTTTATTTATAAAGCACTGTTCATACACATAAAATGTAGCACAAATCCATAATATCTAGCAGCTTTAGTTACTTGAAGATAAAGATTTTAATATCAACATGAATGACTATTCTACCACCTATTTGATAGTTTAAGTACAATTAAGTAACATTCTCAATTCAGGACCTTTACTTGTTATTCAGTATTTCTGTTTTTATTGCAGTAAAGCATGCAAGTGCTTCCACGTCTGTTAACATTTAAATAACTAATTGTGTAATAATAAAATGATACTAACAGTTCCACCTCTTGTTTCTCCAGCTCTTTGACAACTGGGCTCAGCTCCTCTGCAGCGGGCTTCTCTTCGCTGCATTTCTGCTTCACCTCCGGTTTTACCACCGGAGCTGCAGCCACCGGAGCTGCGGGCCGGTGCTCATCCTTCGGCGGGGGTTTGCTGAGCTGCTGCCCCGGCGGAAGGCCAGGAGACACGGCCAGCTGCAGGGCCATCTCCCGCTGCAACTGCTGCCGACTCCGCGTGGCTGGAGCCGGTTTGCGACCACGGGAAGGAGCAGAGTCTGGAACCACATGCGGGTGTTTTTACTATGATTACATAGATTAATTCATATTATATATAAGTTACAGACAGAGACACAAACAGAGAAAAAAGCCATGAGGGACAGATAGAGAGAGTAATGTTAATGTTATTGTTAACGGAACTGCATAACGTTAATGTTGATATTATTGTTAATGTTACCTTTCTGCTGCAGCCTCCGCAGCTCAACATCAGAAAAACCCGCCCAGTCGCTCATTTTACCACCTCAAACTTAAACTTCCCCAAACAGGAAAGTTAAAATAAAACATAAATGAGCGGTTTTATTGACTGACTTCACAAATAAATCATCATAAAACTGAAGAAATGAGGAAAAAATGTGTGTGAAGCTCGGAGCACTGCCGCCATCTTTGTTTATTAATGCCACGTCAAGGACCCCGGAAAGACCGGGGAGAGGCTATAGAGACTGCCTGAATAAAACACAGAGAACGGGAGATTTAAATCCTTTATCCTAGCATATTTCATCTAAATTTGTTTATTCCATTCTAATGTTATGTGTTCTGCTTTCCAAATTATTAAATAATAATACAAATACAAAAGGCATACATACCATGTGTTCAGATATATCTTCTAAAAGTTTACGTCAGTTTAACTTGAGCTTCTTCTTCTTCAGATATGTTTGTGTGTATTGGCATGAAAACATACTTTTTTTTCTCTTTTTTTTTGGGGGGGGGGGGGGGGTGATATATGCTATAAGTGTTAATGATGTGACCTAATTGTGGTTTTATTAAAAGGTGGTTTTTATAAAAGGTGTAATCTTATGTTGTTTATTTATAATGTGAGCTGTCTGCAGTCAGCACACAAATCAGAGATAACAGCCTGCTGCTGTTAGACAAATTATTTCAGGTAAAACATTTAATTCATCCAAATCATTCAATGACTTGATTTTGTTTCCCCCACAGTTTTCCCTCATACATCACCAGTCACCTCGTTTCGGATCTTTAGAGGGTTTGAGCGGCATATGGGGTCAGAAAGGTCAAAGGTTAATTAAAGAACTGCTCTGTGTGAACGCAGCATGAAATTTAAGTAGCTGTACTGCAAAGTGGATGAATAAACACACACTCATGCCTGAGTTTGGGTTAGTTAATCTGCTAATTTTCCGCAAAGGGAGTTTTTATGAGACCAACATGAATAAATTTATGCAAACACAAATTCAGCAGTCCATCTAATGTCTGATTAATTATATTATATATTAACATTATAGTAAAGTGCATATAGTTTAATCATCTTTCAGTTTCTAAGCATCTTTATAAGCTTTAATTACTTTTAAAAAAAATTATGATAATCAAATCATTTACCAATTTGAATGGACCAAAACCATTTACAAACAGGTTGTTCACCTTTTTAGCTGTAGACTTGATAGCTTATTGTTTTATGATCATGATTTTAAAGTAATTACTAACTAGCAGCCAGTAACCAGCAACAATTCGCTCATCATGGCTTATTGAAAAACGTGAGAGACATTATAAACAACTCACTGACATTTATTAATATTATAGTTTATTAAAAAGGAAACGATGGGATCCCTCATGAACTACATTGTGGTCCCTTATGAACTAAAAATAAAAAAAAATAATAATAAAGTTTCAAGGAATTTTCTACAACCTGGCAGCAACCCACAAGTTATTATTATAAATGTCTTATAAATAATATATGAAGCCATTATTAAAGAATAATACATCATGTATAAATCTCTTTTTAGAAAATGTAAAAAAACATATTATCATTTCATCTCTTTATTTTCTAGCTCTGCTGTGCAATTGTCATATAAATATTTGTTTTATTCATCATCTGCACACGTGGACATAAACACTGAGTCTGATTTCCTGCCATCACCTTCAAGTTTACTGTTTATAACTAAACTTACTCAATTCAAGACAAAGTGCTTAAACAACACGTAACTCTTCACTTTTTGTCTTCCTTCTGTCTTATTCCTTTTGTCTTATTCATTTTCCTCCTATATTGTGTTATGTTTTTCTTCCACAAAACAAAAACTGAGCTGCTTCTACAAGATGATGTACAAACACCTCAAATGTATTTAACACAGTCACCAGAACACTGTCACTGACCATCATTCTATCCTCCTTCAGATAAACAGTTGAACTCCACTCACATCACAAACAGCACTGAGCCAGATGTCGTCACTTTGCTGCAGGATTTGATCCGTTTGTGTCGTAGCACGTGTCTGCAGCTGTGATGTTGTGTCACTGCTCGAATTGAAGTGAATGATATGTTTTTGATTGCAGGTCTGAACCAGTCGTCTCTCATGGGGTTAAACTTTGTCAGACTTTCAATCAGACTTGTTCACTTGCCCAGAAAGCTGTAAAGTTCCTTTATTCCTGTCATGTCATGAGCTTTTCTTGTGAATGTCACCTATTAACTCACACAAATTGACAGCAGCCATATGGTGTCTGTTTGAGTCAGTCATGGAGGTGGAGGCTCACTGTAAAATGTAACTTGTTGTTTCAACTTAAAAATATGAGTAAAAACTGTTAAAGCTTTTAAAATATGGGTGAAATCAACAAATACGCAAAGTTCTTCTAAATGCGACCAAAAGTCATCTTGACTAAATATCACATGTATAAATTCAAGCTTCATCTTAATCCCTTCCTGCTCAGCTTGTTGTTTGATGTCATTGATCTGATTCAGATTCATTTTGATTGTCATTTATATTATTGTTTTTCCATTTGACATTAAAAGCCTGCAGCTGTGGCTGCTGATGTTGCTCAGTCGAGTCAGATCAGAGACGACATGAAAACCACTCTCACAGAGATTATTATCACAGAGGGAGAGACTGAAATCAGTGCTTATCTTCATCATGGTTTTATTGTTTTAAAAAGAAACTACATGATTATTGAAGACGCAGCAAGTTTCCATCCGTTTCTAACTCTCAAACAATGCATGCTGGGAAATCTGCTCACATATGTTCAACCCCTTACTTTCCAAACAAATTTTAACGAGTTGAGTGAACTTGCAGCAGCTCGTTTATTCAACTCATCATTTCAAGTTAAAAGATTTTGAGTCAGAATAACTCTTAAATATTCTGAGATGGTGCTGAAATAAAAACTAGACGTTTTTGTTTGAATTAACTTGAAATTATAAAACATATTTATGAGTTGAATTCCTGTGATATTTGACAGTGATGTGGTCAGCGGGCAGGAAACCGGACAGAAGGTATTTCAGGATGATGTTTTCATTGGCTCCATCCAGCTCTCCAGTAATTCCATTACTTTATTCCATCATGACTTTATTCCATCATTACTTTCATTCACGCACACTTTTGCGTCGACTCCTTCTTTCTTTGAAGCTGTCCCCCTCTAATTGCTACAGACATAAAGACTGTCTCTTTAACCTTGGCATTGCCAGGGAGTTGGAGCGATGGTAAAACAATGACCTCTGCTTGGCAACTAATAAAAACTGGCCTCCACATCTTTTTTGCATCTGGGGGCCAATTATGCACGAGTTAAAAGGCGAAACACTTGGGGAGGGCATAAATCGCCGGCAGAGTGGAGACAGGGCCAGGCATGGAGGCCAGATGGCAGCGATGGGAGCCACTTTGGGTCGGGAGTGTGTTTTTCTGCCGCTGCGTCAGGCCTCGGATCCCTGATTAGTGAGAGCCAGAGGGGACCACATGGCTCATTACTGCGATGACCTGCAGAGGCACATCGGGGTTAGAGGTTGGGGGAAGTGAATAAATCCCCTGTGGGAAGGGTGGTACCGATAGGAGAGGAGGCGGCAGACGACGACTGCGCCCGGTTCACAAGTTCAACGTGTCAGATCTGCTGTCCACGTGTGTCGAGGAGCTGGAGAAAGTCCTTCCACTCTGCGTGTCATTTATACATCACTGTGAGGGCGGTTTATGTGTCAGTCCAGTTAAACAGTTGTTATGTGGCTGAACTGGGACGATAAATGGTGTGAAACTTTCAAGAATCAGCTTGACTTCCTCTCATGCATTAATGCCTCAAAATGTGCTTTTAATCAACACAAAATCTTGTTTACGGTTACTTGTCATTACACAACAAAATCAGCTCCTTGACAATGCAATTGAAAAATGGTAAAAACATTGGTAAAGGTATAAACAACAAGAAAATAAAACATAAGTATGTCCTTATAATATATGAATAAAGATCTATATGTGTATGTGTAAATATATATTCTCATGTTTGCATGTGTGGCATACAGAAATATACAATTAACACTTTTAAATGCCTGCTCTGCTGATTTGTGATATGAAGTTATTTCTTCTTCTTAAAACTACAGTGTGCAATTTGTGTCTCCCCTTCTGGCAGTGAGAGAAACTACATGATGTCCCCGCTGCAGTCCACCGGTCCACTGTTTCTAATGCAGCTGCACAACTGTGGGAAACTCTTTTTTTTTCTTTAATTTTTTGTTATCAGAATTTTATCCATTTGCTCTGATAAAACCTGGGGAGTCTGGAAGAGTCGTAAGATTCAGAGAGAGTCATTAATTATGTTATGACACTAGATATTAATGTTTGCAAATAATTATAATCATGAACTTTCATGTAAAAGTAACATGTTGCAGATAGGTGTAGTAATAGCTAGACACACACACACACACACGCATTTTACACACAATCACAATTGAAGAACCTTCAGATAAGCAAAAGCAGAAATACCATGAAGTGAAAACACTTTATTACAATGAATTACATTGCAGTAACAATAAAATGAAAAGCTGCTATTTCAAAAATATTCAATCATTCTATATCATAGCTGCGTTAATAACATGTGTAACAAAATAAGAGCTCAGACATATTTGCATGAATGAACCAACACTGATAATGAACTAACAAGACGAGACCCAACAAACAGGCAGGTATGACACTGTTCAAAAGTGTAGCATTTCAGGAATAAGTTCGGTCTTGCAGTATTTGTGATGATGAATGGACAACTATTGTTAATAATATCACAAATTGACAGAGTTGTGTCTGGAAGCCTAAAACCTGTTGCTGGAATATTGCCTATGAATTTATAAAAATTCGTCAAAACATACGAGATGATTTCTCAAGCTTGGCTCATCCAAAATTAAATTCCTGGCACCGTGGCTGGGATATAAAGTAGAGCATATCAACATGTAGCCTGATCCACCCCCTCGAGGGTTAACAGGAAGTAGTCAGTGGAAGATTCTAGTGAACATGCCTATTCATCCGGCCAGCATCTCCACAGACACGTGATCCAAAACTTATCTGCTGCTGATTGGCTGAATCAAACTCATTTGGCAACAAGGGCTTGATGGATCACAAGTTTAATATGTTAAAATAAAAATTCCACCCTGCAGTTTTATTTCAGTGTCTAGAAGTTCCAGAAGTTGTTTTTTTCTCATAGTAATAATCCTGATTATGACAATACTCAGATTAGCACACAGCCATATAAACAGAATTTTACCACAACCTTCACCTAGTTCATCATTTATGGCTTCCAGACTCCAGTTTCCTTTTATGATTTCTTTAGTTTTAGCCCTGAATGGCAGTAAATTTAATATTTTTGTAGTTGTGAAAAAAAATAAACGCCATATTTATTTATTTATTAATTAATCAAGAAAATAAACGACTCATTCATTGATATTGAAAATAATGGTCAATTGTGGCCCGAGCTGTGATATTATGAACATGAATTTAACTCACAGGACATGACACTGTCCACATCCTCTCGTCTTCAGTCTGTCTAGAAGTGGAACGAGACAGACATTTGTTGAGATTATGAGGTCGAGTGCTTGTGGTGGCGGATGATTTAACACGTGTAGTACGTGTGCTCATGACCTTTGCCCTCCCCGCTCTCCATAAAGACACGCAGCCCGTGGTGCTCAATCAAACAGGAAGTGCCGTGAAAAATAAACAGCCAATCAAAGGAGACGTGCATCAGAGCCAGAGAGAAATTGAGGATGATTAGAGGTCAGGTCTTCACCGAGGCTCTGAGCTGGAAGCTGGAGGAACTTCTAATTGCTGTTTAAAAAATGTGAAGCCGGGTCCACGCTGACCCTTGGGCCTTCTTCCCTCGTCCCCGGCCAGAGCGACTCTTCCTTTAATTTCCATCCCTGACCTCTCGTCCCGCCATCTGCAGCCAGTTTTCAGTGCTGAACAGCAGCCTGACATCATGCTCGCCGTTTCCCCTTTATCTCTGGTCCTGCTGCTCACCCCCAGTGTCACTCTCTCCATTCCTGTCTCTCAGTGTTTTCTCTAGAAAAGAAAACTGCTACTTTGATTCAGCCATCTGTTTTATCTTCTGCCTCAGAGGTTCTGTTCTCTCCTGCAGCTTTTCAAGTGCTCAACTCTTTTTTTCCCCCACATAAGTAGCTTTAAAGGCCGAAACAATCAATATTTCACATTGTTTTATGTCATTTCAACCATTCTTTAATGATGAAGAAGCCACCGTTGGTGAGAATCCTGAATAAATGTAGTTGTTTGAATGAGAAATTACTTTGTTTTCCAGCCAAGTAAAATAAATACTAGTGACCAAATTATGATCTGTTCAACCAAAGCATTAATAAATAATCGTTAAGGAGCCTCATTTTCCAGCACATTTTCACAATATTGTGATAAAAAATAATTATAATAAATAATTTTGGTCACAATAATCATGATTATCAGCTCCTCAGTCTCCACTTCAAATGAAGGTAAAGAATAAAGTTTCAGTTATTACTCAGGACTGTGACTGATGTTTCTCATCTAATAAAACAGCTGT
Source organism: Lepturacanthus savala (assembly GCA_030544235.1). Lineage (NCBI taxonomy): Eukaryota > Metazoa > Chordata > Actinopteri > Scombriformes > Trichiuridae > Lepturacanthus > Lepturacanthus savala. Next base: position 7,438,964 of record CM060481.1, read on the forward strand.
TCAAACTTTTAACATCTTTTCATGTCATGACATTTTTTGCACCAAATTATGGGTTTTTGTCTCCATCACTGACATTAAAGCACATTTAAAGGAAATTGTAATATTGGTATGAACAGGAGGAATCATTGCAAACCTCTTTCACTTGTTCAAACTCTAAACTCATCCATTAAAGTCCAGCTGAAACAACGTTTGGAGAACTTTTGATTGGACCATTAAAAAATGGACCTATCTTAGCATGTGCAGGATAAATCAGGCAGCAATTATATCCTGTCAGGGAGTAGCGAGATACAATTGACTGAAATTGCTTTGGGCAAAATGAAATTTTGTGATAAAATACTAATAGATAAAAATGCTAAAAAATGTTTTCTTTTTGGCAAATATATAAATATAGATAGATAAATCAACAATATGGCTGCAACAGGATTAACAGGATTAAAAATATATATATATATTTTTTTAAGGATGACTTAAATCCAGCACAATCCGGCACTCCACACTGATTTATTGACAAAGAAAATCTGTTTTGTGCACAAATGAACAACTCAGTTTCATCTCTGTAGAACATTTTACACATTTAGTCAAATTAATTAAAATTAATGTGACTAATCACCTAGACTATCGTTTCGTGTTGTAGATAAACAGACACAACACAACATTACCTCCTCAGGGTAAATATGTTATTTTGACTTCACTGTTCCATCCTCAGTTCTGGCTCACATGTCAGTGTTTTTGAAGTCTTTTAATATAGTTAAAATAAATTTATATAGTTATATAAAATTAATCTCTGTAGGATAGATCAATACTTGATGCAGTAATCTATTCGCCATCATTATCAGAAACATATCAAGGTGGTTTGTATCATTATATATTGGTTTGTTTCAGTTTGGATGATAAGAGAAACTGAATCATTAAGTAATAAATAGTCTTTATCAAAAACAGATTTAAATCTAAAATCACATTGTGCTTATTTAGTCAATTGTAGATTAATTATCTAAATACTGTTTCATTCATTACATTGTATTAAATTGTCACTTGTCCACTTACTTCATTCACCTTTTTGTCTTCGTCTTTTTCCTGGTTAACTCTGTCTTGTTGAGGGGTCACTGTGGAATAAAGTCTCAGAGGAATTTAAAACCTGCAGAATGATATCATCACTCCATTCTAACAGCTCAAAGCCATCACAGCTTCATTACCATTTGCTCCAGACTTGGCTCCGTGCTGTGCCGACCTCACGCCGAGCCCTCTTAATGTTGTTGGAGAGGCTCCCTGGTCTGTCTGAGCAGGGGTCTGTGCTGCAGGTTCTGAGGAGTCTCACCTGTGAGGAGGAGAACCGGGACCAAACAATGGCCCCCTGTCTCACCTGCCTCCTCCTGCGGCACCGGTGAGCTGTTTGGACAGAGCCAGACTCTACTACGGGGCCTTCGGCAGGCTGGCGTCCAGATACTTGGACTCGTCCCGGGAGCAAAGCCCCAGCTGCAGAGCAGAGCTGATCTCTGAAAGTCAAGAGTCAGTCAGCCTGTCAGTTTGTGTTGAGAGGAAAAGTACGAGAAGTTAGATAAGACAGACACTCGGCCTCATAGAGAGAGAAGAGGACAGGAGGGCACAACATCAGAGGCCCACAGGTCCTCAGGAAAACTGCCTAGAAGGACCCGTCTAGTTTCCTCTGTTCTGTCACAATTTAAATAGTTCAACGCACAGTATGTCATTTTCTGTGGGTCTCAAACAACAACACAAGATAGCGTCTTTATTGGTCTGTAGGTAGCTTCACTGTTTTCGTCAGTGTTCTTGGTTAGTTGTTATCCGCAGCCTCTCTACAAAACAGGTTAACACCAATCAAAACAGTTTTAACATGATCAATCTGTATTTGTCTGATTCTGTCCAGCATGCTACATAAGCTAACGCTAACATTAGCTCAGCTCGTTGTGTTCTGATACCATAGGATCCAGACGTTCGGCCACTAAAATTGTTCATCCGGTTATAGAAGTTTTAAAAATTATGACCAAGATGAAAAAAGTCTATCACAAAAATGTGGCTTAAAAGAAAAATGTCAACTATATGACAATTAAATCAGTAATGCATCATACAGGAGACACTAATATCACAGATCTGTCAAAGAGTTTATTATGAAATGTAAAAAATCCCCAATTGTTGGAAACATTTGAGATAAAGAAAGTATACAACTCAACAGTGACATTTAACATAGGTTTAGTCATTTTTACACATTCTAAACTGGAAAATATTGTACCATTAAAGGAACATTAGGGAAAATAAGAGAGGAAGCTTACTGGGACATCTGAGCTAGTGTTAGCTACTACATGGAATTATAATCAGCATTAAACTTAGCAAAATAGTACAACTAAAGTGACTGTGGATCACAGCTGTTCAGGAAAAAGCCGAGAGTGGGATGTCCTGGATGATGCTAAGAACATTGTTAATAGAATAGTCACAACATCACAAGTTACTTCTGAAACATCACGTTTCTCAGGAAGTTATGCTTTCCGTGAAATGGGATGAGAGCATCTTTTTAATTTTTTTTTAAATGATTAATGTAAGCACACACTGTCCTTTTCAATAAAGTCAACTTCAAACTAAAGTTAAATTTAATAATAAAATATATAAATAAGAATACCAATACATGTCCACAATTCTTATGTATACACAGATGTTTCAGAGTATCGTCATGAAAATTTGCCTCAAAGGTTTGGAAAAAGTCCTGGAATTTTATTGGTAAAACGTGTATAAACCCTGTTAAAAGCTGATGTGTGTATTTTTTGTTAATGTAAAAAACAAACTGATATGTACAATCATGTCACAGTTAATTCATATTCAAGTTCATTTCATGTATAAAAGAAAACAACAATTTAGTTCATGATTATAGAGAGCCTATGTACTTCTGCTTTTCGGTTTCACCACAGAACCCTACCCTGGAAAAATGATGTCTGGAGGTCAATGCAGAGAAAAACAATACCATTGTGGCATGGATCACACATATGATGTTTGGCTATGTAAAAGATACACGTGTAAGGTGCACCGTGTCATTAAAGTATAAGGCTTTGTAGTAAAAAGTAGTTAAAAAGGCTAAAGACCTGACAGTCATGTCCATGACGTCAGCATCTTCTCTATAGGATCCAAATATAGATCTTTTTATTTTCAATTATGGACAATTAAAGGAAAGAGTGTCTATTATGTAATAAGCTAACTGCTCTGCACACCTGCCACCTGTGACATCCAAGAGCCACTTTGTCGTGGTCCAGGTTATTATCACTGCTGCTCGATGCTTTCTGTGGTCGAGATGTGGACATTTGCCGTTGTAGAAAGGTGGTAAGAAATCCACAAAACAAAAGAATTGAGTAAAGGCTGATGTCATAGGAAAGCTGAAGGCTGACAGACAAGGTTAAAAAAAGTGAAGTGGTACCACATTTATATGTTCTTTTTGGAGCACTTTCAAATTTCTGGGTTGTTGATATGTTGGATTACATTTATTTTTGGGTCTCAATTTAATTTTCTTGTGGTATATTCAGGTTGTTTGAATATAAACAGAAATGTATAAGGAAACTGAACAGAAAATAACACTATAGAGACAAAAATGTTGCTTTTGATGAATCTAGGAGGGTTTATATGAAACCTATAGACCTTATCTACAGTACAAAAAAAATGCATGATATGGGATATTTAACTAGTGTCAGTTTTGAGAACCAGTGCACTCCAGTTTGCTCTCCGCTCCTATGAATAGACAAACGGGTTGGAACAGATATAAAATAATGATGTTTTTATGGTTATCAGACTTATGTCATGGCCTGGGTGAATACTCTGAGGTGTGGTTCAAAACGCACATGTAGTTCATCTAAAGTTTGATTACCTGTTCTAATTTCATCAACTAGAGTTCAGTTGTCAAACTTAGTCTTACGTAAAATAACGGCTTCAATTTACTGGTAGTGACATTGCATGAGAACCTTATGAGATGGTAAAGATTGTTCCAGATGTGTTCAATGACTTTATTGCACCTCGTATAGGCAGCACTTTGTTGCACAGCTAATACTGATTAACCCTTATGTGTGGCTGAATGAGCTGTTCCCATCTCTTGCCTCTTTACTGTATTCAACTGTTGAAAGAAATGTTGGTAACTCTTTATTTTACAGCTGCAGTATATACAGTATATACAGTATATATACTGTATATAACTGCAGTTTTAACATTTCTTCATTCATATTACATGTTTAAGTGTCAGGGAGTTCAGCAGAGAACCAGTAAAGCTTATGCAGGCTCTGAGATATGTGTGATTCATGGAAACAACAAACAACAGGGAAACACATATTAATGAAGGCAGCTGAACGGCTGAGAAGGGGCGTGTTTGGACTTTGACCCCAGCTGAACCTGACTGAACAGTCAGAAAGTTTGTGATGTTTAAACATCCAATCACATGTGATGACATCTGCTTTATCAGGCCATGAGCTATGCTCAGAAAGACCCATAAAAAGAGCTGATCCAGTCTGTAGAAGCTCATTAGGAGAAAAATATGTGGTTTCACCAGAGCTGGAATAAAGACGCAGCTGTCTCCAGCATGGCCTCCAACAATTTGGCTGCAGAATCAGATTCTTAATCAAATTATTTTTAGCTATGGCACATTTAATCTGCTGTTGTTTTATTCATTAGCCATACCATGAATTTATTGTGGCTCTGGCGGCCTCGCTGTCTCTCATCTCAGCCATTTCCCAGAGTGTAACGCTCACACATCTGGTCCCAATCAGGTCGAGGCGGAGGGAGAGAAAGCCTATTAGCAGCCTCTGGCGTGGGTATGCCGCGACCAGCGCTGCCCCCATCTCCCCTGGAGCTTCTGGTAGTCTTGTGTTGTATACAACCTCTTGCTCAGCTCATACAGCATGCCCTTTATTAACTGATTTCATTATGGTCTGGACCAGGGGAACACAATGAACAGGAATCACGGGTTTGGGATTTTTCTCTCTTTTTTTTGCAGAACTGGAGGTTCCAGAGTAAAGAGGTTTATGGTCCATTTATGGTCCAGAGATGCAAGCAGAGCCTCAATGGATTTAATCTCATTAAATCAAATATGTGTCATGTTTGCGGACATGCAACCATAATGAGTCATTCATCCAAACAAAAGAAGCTGTGATAATTATACTTTACACATAATTCATGACTTTGTTACAATTACATAAAACTGATTTGATTATATTCAAAATCAATTTTATTTGCATTACTGGATATAAAACACATGTGGGTTAAAACAAGAGGTCAAATCCAAAATAGACGCATTCCTGTAAACAAAGTTTTATTAAATGTAGCAGCCAGTTTGTAGAAGATCTTTAATGCGGTTTCGTCTTTGAAACATCTGTTGTGATTTGAAAGTGTTTCTATGGCAGAGACCCAGTGGAGTGAATCGGAGAGACGACAGGGACAGGATCCAAAGAATGAAAGTTTTGATGGTAACGAACCCTCAACACCACAGTGACCTAAACCACAACCACCCTTACACACATCATTCGTTCCCTCGCTGCCTCTGACCACCTCTGGTCACCTAAACACAACTTTAACCTTCAGTCTCTGGGGACTTGACGACTGGATGACTTGTCCTAACAGTCCTGAAAATCCAAACTTTCTAAACATCCTGAGTGTCCAAAGACTTTCTTTTCTTAAACAGCTTAACCTAAAGCATCCTGATTTTGTACTCATTTTCCAGACATTCATTTTCCCACACTTTCCTAAAATATCCTAATTTATTAAAGTATCTTCACTTTTCCTTTCTTTTCCAACACCAAAAATGTCCCCACTTTTGCAAATGGGTCTCGAAATTCTTCTTTGGGGATTTCTAAAAATGTTCATCTTTTTCCCTGTGGTTAACTTGGAGGATACAAACTTGGTTAAGCGTAGATGTTTCTTCTGCTGATTTTTACTGTTGATGTTCTTGCTTTACTTCTAGATGCAATGAGCATCAGATCTCGGATGCTTATTAATCATCAGGATTGTTACTGTTTGTAGATACAGCAGGCTGCTGTCATATTTCAACATTTTTATCACCTCCTCATCACAACTTAAACACAAGCCTCTAGTTTAGTCTAAATTGAATTACCGACATATCCCATATCCACATTGGATTCTACAGACCTTTGCAGTAGATACAATGCTTGAAACCAAAGCTCACCAGTTACTTAACCATGGACCCAAAGCATGCAAGACACTAGGCTCCAGCTCTGTAGCAGCTGGCCACCACCAGGCTTCCAGCCTTTCACACACTGTCTTTCACATTGACTTTCTGACATAGATCTGTTCCTTTTCCACCACCATGATGTCCTTCCCTGCAGCCCTGGAGTCTTGGTGATTATGCTGTTGGGAAACTGGATTCTCTACGGCCACAACTGATCATGGCAAGTGATCCGAGCAACATCCGAGCCAAACAGAAGATTGCTCCATGCGAACATTGTTCGATTTGACTCTCTGGAATGCCAGTGGGGTTCATAGATCTGCTGGTTCCCCAACGCCTTCGCCTGGATGAACTCTACAGGTGCCCTACGCCGTAATTCTGTTTCTAGTGACCTGCTCATAGTCTGCTTTATAAAATGAAGATGGATATGCTGCAAATCTGGCTTGAGTTGACCGGTGTTGATGTCCTGAGACCTTTTTTTCCAAATCTATATCGGATAAAGATGTAGTAATTGCTTTAATATTTAATCGCTCTGACCGTCCTAAGAAAGCCAGTGGCGTGGCGATTTATGTTAAGTCCAATCTTGCTGTGCAGGTCCTGCTCTCCAAATCCCTTTCTGCCGGCGAAATTAGTCATCAGCTACTGCAGCATCAAATGTTGTTGGTGATCTATGTGCTGTGAGGATTCACTGGGCTTGTCTCCGAGGCAGTGAACAAGAAGGACCATCCTCTCTGCCGACCATCATGTGCTGGTTTACCCAGCACTGCAGGGGAGGGTCCAGTGGAGGAAGACTAAATCCAGCCACCCTTGTCACCAAATGCTGTCAGAGAAGAGACACAATTCAAAATCAACACATACATAGCCTGCACAGAACAGGAGGAATAAAAGAAATTCTGAAAGTAATAAGCTGTTAGGCCCAGAAGAAAAGGAGGACTCAGATGCAAAAATCAGGGATACAGAATTTATTTTTCCCGGACTGCAGCGACACTATGAAATGTACAACAACAACAAAAAAACCCTTCTCTATAAACTAAATACTCAATCTAACTAAGGGTTCTAACTACACTCACACTATCGCAGTGAAAAACTAATCTCAAAAAGGAAAACGCTTCGCCAAAAGTGTGAAGGAAAGATTAACCAAAACAAACTCACTCCGGGAGGAGCAAAACACTAACTATCACTAATCTAGGTATACTATCTGAGGCTAGAAACAAAAACAACCCCGAAGGATTAAAAAGGCTATGAAACACTATCTTCTCTAAATCTGAATTCTGAAAATCATCACAAAGGTTACAAAAACACTTGCAATTGCAATTCTGACTTTGCAGGCATGTGCAGCTAAATAACCAAAGTTCTTTGTTTTTTCATAGTCAACATCTGACACGACAGAGAAAATCCTGCACATGTAGCAAACCATTCAACAGAAAAACATCATAGTGCATCAGTCTCTAACAGCGACAGTCTGAAGTGAGACTTTATTGATCTGAATTACTACCTGAAAGATGAGGTGTGGCTCTCAACCGCCAGTAAGAACAGGAGATGAAAGATTCAGCAGATTGTTGCCACTGAATAAATTTCTATTGCTCTACTGTCTATTCAGTGCAATTTATTAAAAATCTCATTTTCAATTGAACTGTTTTTGGGATTGCAGGCATTTGTTTAAGGCAGGTGGAATTTGCTATAACAGAGCAGGAGTTGCAGCTAATCTCTTCCACTCTATGCATTGACAATCATCTCTCTGCCAAGGACAAGAGAGCATTAAAACAGGCAAAAAACAAAACCGAACATAGCAGAAACCCTGAAGGAAAGACACATCAGCTGCCCCCTGAAAAGAACCTCACTGAAGAGAATCCATCTTCACCTTCCTCTTCATCTTTTCTCCACCCTCTTTCCCCCACTTGGAATTTACTGACCAGATGAAACCTCTGGTTATTGCTGGGACTCAACTCAATGCACATCACACTCTTAGGGATTTCTCTTCCCTCGCCTCACCAAAAGGAAGAGGCGACAGTCCTCAACAGGAAAGTGTGAGGAGCTCGCACTCGTTTTAAAACAGCAAAATAACCTCAGTTACAGCCAATATCAACACTACTGGTGTAAATACAGGTGATCTCATAAATCCCTGTGACGCAACCATGGAAAGTGTCACATGCATCACACTCAGTGAGCTCTGCAGGAAAGTTACTGAGTGTAACTTTGCCACCGTATGCATTGATTCTTTACCTCACAAATGGCTCTTAAGCCTTTTCTGTCACTTTGGAAGAAGCAAAATCTTAACAAAGTGGTCCACGTTGAACTTTTATTGAAATATCATTTTGTCCATCACCTTTTTTTTGCATTTTCAAATGATAAAATAAAGAAAAAGTGCAATCACTTTCAAGGAAAACAAGATTGATCCATCAGCCAAAAACAAATAAAATATACAATTACTTTACAAAAATAAAGGTAAAGAAAAGAAAAAGAAAAAAGCTTCTTGTGGCTGCAATTAACCTGTTTTGCACTGAATATCTTTTCAAGATAGCAATATTGGGCAAAGCAAAGTGAGTGAGTCTGCTTTCTACTACAAATCATGCCTCTCGCTCACTTGGTCTCTCATGAAGTGCAAATATGTATAATTGTGTTTTTTTTATTTTGAAATTTGTTTTATTTTGAAGATTGAACTGCACTTCAAGAGAAAGATTAGCTAACATGGATGCTGAAGGGAATTTCTAGGCACTTCATGGACCTGTAGTACCATTCTGTCCCACGAGACAAACACTGACCTACAGGTGTTTAATAGTGTTTCAGGTCATTTCTGAATCTAAGTCTATAACATTTCCCAATCAAAATAAAAAATCTGAATGTTACTCATACAGTTTTTTCAATGACACAATAGTAGACAAAGATTTTAAGCGAAAAACTCCAACTACTTCCTGTCATATGACATCATCAACTCCTTGCCCCTTTTCCTGACAACATGGTGAAAAGAACTTTTGCAACCCTGACACGTACATACATATTTAATCATTCAAATCTCTAGAATAAACCAAAAAAAAGATTTTTTTGTACCTGGGATAAATATTTTTTTGTTTATAGGCATATTTGTGCAAATGGCAACTATAGTTTCCTCTCATTAAAATTCTATTACATTTGGAGAACACGATACAGAACATGATTGTTAGTGACTGAGAGGTTAAAGAAAGCAAACCTGGACAGTAATATCATGAGCTATAGGCCAATACCTGATATTTATTAGTAAGATTCTTAAAACAATAGTTTCATTTCAAACTAGAAAAGCACTCTGAGAGCACAGACCTCCGCCAAACATACGGCCAAGCTATGCAGGTGCAACATATCAACACCAGGTGGCCCTAAACTTGAACTTTATGAGTTATCTTGCTAAAAATCAGACAGACAAAGAAACAAATAGACAAACAGCAATGAAAACATAACGTCCTTAGCGGTGATAATAAACTCCTTTCATCCTGGAGGAGTTTCAGTGAGGCTTCAGATGATATCACAGCACTGAAACTGCTCTGACTAAAGTAATCAGTGACCTCGGGCTGAACTCCGATGAAAACAAGGTCGCAGTTCTGATCCTCTCAGTCCCAAACGCTGTGTTTGAGACGATTGACCATGACGTCCTAATCAATGGCCTCCGAGAATGAGTTGGTGTCTCTGACGGTGTTAAACTGGTTCAGAACTTACATCAGAGGGAAACTTCTTTCTTCCACCTCAGATACAGTTAAAATAAGAGGGTTCCTAAACCAAAAAGACTCTGAAAAACTTCATACTTCATTTCCAACTGAATAAATTACTGAAATGCACTTTAACTGCCCTCCAGAAAAAAAATACTCCCAGACTTCAGACAAACTCTGCAGCTTGACTATTAACCAGAACTAAGAGGAAAACACATCGGTCCAGTCTCTGCTGCTCTTTGCTGGTTGCTTCTCACCTTCAGATGACCTTTGATTCTATATATATAAATAGAAAGACAGAGAGAAAATTATTTTCAGAATGTTCTCACAAAGACAAATGCATTTACTATGCTGCTGTAGAAAGTCGTTTACTAAACTCTTTTATTCTGATCTTTCATTGTTTCTATCCTTCCATTATTTCCCTTCCTTGCTTTTTATTTCTCAGAAATCTGCCAAACTAAACTAAACTTTGTTTTTATTATAAGAGATTTATTGTTTTATTTTACTGCTACACTTTTCCAAAAGATCGAAAGCAAGTTACTTGCACCGTAGTAATAAAGCATCTTCCACCAGTGCTGAACAAAACCAGAAGAGGGTATCTGAGGAGAACACACACACACACACACACACACACACACACACACACACACACACACACACACACACACACACACACACACACACACACACACACACACACACACACACACACACACACACACACACACACACAGATCAAGATATCCTCCCACAAACACACAGTTAATCAGATCCAGGGATTCTCAGAAACCACCTCCATACTCTGTGGGCCTGATTCTAAACATCACACTGCGTTGTGCTCTGGGTGACAGATTCCTGAGCTGCTTCATCAAACCGCAGCAGGCCAGCTGATCCTCGGGGACTGGGAACACGGTGGTCTGTTACCATGGGAACCAGTTACAAAAAGACAGAAACAACAACAACAAACAGAACATTTGATTTGCTCACATGTTAGATGTCACTATAGGAACACATCATGTGTTGTTTACATGAGCTGGACACACACACACATGCATGTGTGTATTCAACAAACACAAAGTGACACAAAGGACTGTTTGGAGAAAACACAATTGATCAACATGTTCTGTTTATCATTATTAGTTTGTACATTTTCCAGACAGATGCTAGAGAAAAAACCTTAGACCTTTAATGTGTCTAATTATTTTGATAAATGTTTATATTCATTAAGTATTTTTCTTAATGCTGAGCTATTACTTTTCTTGTTAGTGATGCAGGTTGACATGCAGGTTATTTAGAAATATTACTGTGATATAAATGAATGACTTCTGCCAATGAAGGGGATGTTGTATTTATGCATTGTTCTATGTTTTTATATATATATATATATATATATATATATATATATATATATATATATATATAACTGATATTTATAGATTTTTAAGTTTCACTGAGTTTAAAAAGACAACAAAGTTGCTCTATCGTCCAGATGCAGTGCAGTTCTGACTTCTAGTCTGAAGAAATGCAGCTCTATTAAAGTCAAGCTACAGTATATAAGGCTCAGAATTTCACATGTGACTATTTTATATTTTAAAGGTTCACTATGTTCACTAAGTCTTATCAGAAATGAAATATATATATATATATATATATATATATATATATATATATATATATATATATATATATATATATATATATATATATATATATATATATATATATATATATATTTAGAATGGTGTTTTATTTTGTGTATAATTCAATAAGAATTGTGTTTTTCTTACTATTGTGTGGAGTGGGGCAGGTGGATTCAAATGCAGAAAGGCAGCCTACAGGATTTATTTATTTATTTATTTATTTTTACTATGTAGCATATAGAGTCCAGCATAGTCCACTTTCACACCTGCATATGAACCAAAATTGGTCAAATTGGTGTGTTATTAATGTTTATCTTCCAGTAGAAATAAGCACCAATTCTGACTCTGGATACTGTATGGGGTTCCACAGGGGTCCATTTTAGGGACCCTGCTCTACTCCTTGTACCTCCTTCAGCTAAGAAGCATCTCTTTTCATTGTTATGCTGATGACAGCCAGATATATATGGCACTAAAAAAGAAAAATGCTTTCTCTCTCGCCAAGCCCTGAATCTTTGATACCTTAATGAGAATAAGATAAGGTGTTTTCTCTGATTTGTGATTTAGTGAAGAATTTAAAGTGCAAATTTCCAGATAGTGAGGTCACCTTGGGCTTAAACTGAATCTTATTAATTGAGACAGAGATATTCACCATAGCATACTTGAAAATAATAATTCTTTGAGAATTATTAGAATTAGAAATGAGAATTCGTCAAGCGGACAGTCATTTCTTGTTGTTTTGGGAATATTTTGGGTGATATTTTGAAATTGCAATTCTTACTGTTGTATTTTCCCATTTGTTTCAGGATACATCATGCAACCATCATACACAGAGTTGATGATCCTTGTTATAAACATTGTCCTAACACATCATTTAACAGAAAATAATTGTGAAGAAAAGGTAGCAGACATTATCCTGAGGGATAAACCTGGCTCCTGCTTTGATCCATGTCAATCAAATACTCCTGACACATTTCTTCACTTCAGTGAATCCAAAACTTCCTGAACGTGCAGCCGGTCCTGGTTTGATCTGCTCCCGTTTGGTGACACAGTGAGAGTCTGTTTCTGCAACATGACCTGAGCTGACTCCATCGCATGCTTTTACTGATCAGGACTTGTCCACAATAATGCTGATACATTCCAACATGTCTTTTTATGTGATGTTTTTCTGCCTGCTCTTTCCAGTGAAATCTCTTCTTCCACCAGCAGCATCTGCTCCAAACATGTCCTGCTCCTCCTCTCAGTCTCTCAGCAGGATGAAGCTTTGTTCTGTCTCCCTAATTCTTCTTTGTCATTGTATATTTAATTTTCTAAATGCAGCCAATTACAGAATACAGATGTAGACAATAAGTTAAATATAAGTTAAATATGTCTGTAGTTCACATTTTTCCATTTGCACTGCAACAAAACCCGATTTCATTCCAGAATGGATTGTTTTAATCCAGCAAATTGTTCTTAAATTATCCCAATGTTCATTTTATACTATTACACTGTTAGATGTTAAATATGTTTAAAACTTAATGTTTAAAACTTGAGCTGAATTTATTTAGAAATGCTGCCTGCTAACGCTGTTTGTACAGTTACTTCTGCTTCCTCCTTGTGATGTTAAAAATTATTCATGCACGCCCACAAACAGCCATCGCTCAGATGTGATTCAGCTCCAACATGTTTGTATGGATTTGAGAAGGTGAAAAAGAAGTGAAATCCTGCTGCTGCAGTTTGTTTATGCAGCCTCTGGAGGCTAAGAAAGCTTCCTGAAGCTGACCAATCAGAACAGAGCAGGCTCACCGGAAAGGAGCGACTTTAAAGAGACAGGAGTTAAAACAGCCTGTTTCATACAGATGCTGAACTGAGAAGTTGCATAAAGGCCCTGGAGGCTTTAACTGGAAATCATGCAATGATATTCCAGCTTGAATATAAATATAGAGCTGGAGATGTTGTCAGCTCATCTTTTGCCACCAGCTGTTAAGTGTAGCAGCAACTGAATCTCCCTGTTTATGATTTGATAAAACTGTAAAGCACTTTTATCCATTCACACACGTTCACACAACGACAGTGGTGGCTCTTAAACAAGGTGCCGAGGGCTCACTGGGATCTCATCAAATCACGGACAGATCGACATATGTGCCGCATGACAAATCGTTTCTCGTTCATTTCTATGCGTGTTTTCTCAGCTGGAGCAACAACACAGATCACTCCGCCGTAACGTTATAGCATGAACGTCGTATTTCTGCTCTACCTGGCAGTCGTCGACATTAAGATTAAAGTGGTTGTTTGATTGTTACGTGCTAACTTTCCAGAGTTGTAAAATCCTTCTTTATAGTATTATAAACAGCTGTGCGGTGTTTTGGTGTTTGAAAAGACCTCAGACTCACGGAACCGTTACTCAGACTGACTTTCTGGATTGTGTTGCATCATTTGACGGGAACTCGAAGCAACGTAATGCTGGGCTTTAATAACGCAGCGCTGACATCAGTCTGAATGGAAGTGTACGGTCAGGTCACCACGTTGGTCTTTTAATCCATGTTGTTTTTAAAATGGTGCCAAAAGCTGAGAGAAAAACATTTCTACCTTAATGTGCTTTGGGTTGAACGTGGCCTTATTTATTTGAGCATTATTTGCTCTCTTTTAGCTTCTTTCCTCTCATCACTCAGGTTCTCTGGAGCCCGTTAATAGGCATGTGTTTGTAATTACATCCCTGCAGCCACCAGTGACACGGAGGTGCCCTGGCACAGAATCACTGGCAGCCAGCGCCTCTGCCTTAATGTTTGTGCCCCCTCCCAACCCTTAGCACCCCACCACCGCACCAGCCCCCATGCCCAAAATAGTTTAATGAGCAGCTCTTTAATGCCTTTATTATGGCAGAAACTGGCACAGTGTACCAAAGCCGAATGCCATGCCACCACCCCCATCTCAGCTCGCTAACTAACCGCTGGAGGTAATGCTGTGCGAGCTCACTGCCCTGAGGACCGCCGAACATTTAAAGCCTGTGTTGCTATTTAGTGTTTTATGTGCCAAGCCGTAACCGCACAGTCCTGCACGCACCTACCTCTGCAGACTACTGTCTCTGCACAGAACATTCACAAAGTCTTCAGTCAACTTCTTTCACATCTCGTTATGTTGCAGCCTGTGTTGAGATTGTTTAAATTCGTTATCCTCCTCATCAATCTGCACTCAACACCCCGTAATAGCAAAGCAAACACAGGACTTTAGACACATTTAAAGAGTAATTGATTTACAGAAGTATCCAGACTCTGGAAATTTAGCTCCTGTGCTTCCATCTTCTATTTGTCTTCATCTTCTTTGAGATGTTTCTATGCCTTGATTGGACTTCAGCTGTAGTAAATCCAGTCCAGCTCAGAGAGGAGGAGCTCAAGATACAGATTTGGGGAACAATAATAATAATAGTAATATTAATGATAATTATATCTTTATTTTAGTGGTTGGACAATAATGTCTTAATAACTATTTATTAAGTGTTGGTAACAGCATTGTTTATTACAAACTGTGCAGAAAAGAGTTTGCATATTGCAGAAGCACTGATGCTAGAGTCCCGTTTAAATGCAAAACAGCTCACAGAGTGAGCTGTTGGCGATGGTTCTGATTCTGGTCCGATAACAAACAAGCAGCTCAAACCCGAACAAATGACTGGCTTCATCAGGAAAAAAGTATGAGTAAGTCAACATTGGAAAACACTGAGGAATTTCCCAGGACTGTAGACCACAATCAGTGGTTGAAGACAAGGGTTTACAAAGATACTGACTAAAATTAATTTACATGAAATAAATGTTGCTTTTGGGACAAATATTCTAATGCAATGAATTGTGATTAATTAATTACAAAACCTGTAATCAATTAGATAATTTTTTAATCAAGTCCCATCCCTACTTTATTTATATTGTACTTTTCAAAACACACAGTTACAAAGTGCTTACGAAGGCCCAGAGTGAGTTATTTCAGAGTCTGGGGGCCTGGACAGTAAAGTCTTGGTCGCCTCTAGAGGCCAAACGGCAGATTGGGACTCAGACTACATCCAGGCTCATAAAGTTGTAACTGTTTACTTAAAAATGGAGGAGCCAGACCATGTAATTCTTAAAAAACAATAAGAGTACCTTAAAAATCAATTCTAAGACAAGGTAGGAAGGGCAGCTAGAACCGATGAAATGTGGACTACAAATAATACTTCTGCTACACTAAAGGTTCCAAAGAGTCAAGTGGCTGAAATAGATGATGATTACAACAACCAGGACTCCTCCTGCCAAACTGAGCAGTTGGAAGTACAGGGCCTCTATAAGAGAAGTGATGGAGAAGCCAGTGGTCACTCTGAGATGAGCTCCAGAGATCCTGTGAGGAGATTTGGAGAAACTTCCAGAAGGACAGCAGCACTGCACAGGTTCGGGCTTCATGGGGCTGACCAGTGGTCCGAAGGCCCAATTATACAATGGGCTGAAAGTACCACATATAAGCAGTCATCACTCCAGAATCACTGTCTGTAGTTGGGTGACCGTGGACCTGCTCCATGCTGCATGTTTTATGTTAGTTCAGGTCTGGTTGGAGCTAGAGGAAGATGATGGCTTGGGTTAAAGCTTTAACTTGAAATGTCAAGTGGGTTTGAGTTATTACTTCCTTAAAGTTGGGCAACCTTGGTCGTCATGACAATAGTAAACGCTCAGACACCTGCAGTTGGAGTTTTTTTTCTAAAAAGTAAATCATAAATAAAGATGTCAAAAATAAAGGTCTGTTTTTCTTTGTCATTATGGGATGATGAGTATCAATTGATTACAGTGGAAAATAATTTAAAGCTGTAGCATAACAATATATATACAGTATATATATATATATATATATATATATATATATATATATATATATATATATATATATATATATATATATATATATATATATATATAATAAGCACCAGTGTTTATATTGTCAACTATTCATCTAACTAACTATTCATCAACATTGTGTTGCATGATTAATTTGCAACTATAATTAAAGCGAAACAGAAATACTTAAATTTGACTTTATCTAATTATGATTTATGCATAAGTGAGAATTAAATAAAGAGTAAGCAAAGGTCACTGAAAGTAACTAAAGTAAAGGTCTGAATACTGAGATAGGGTACTGAAGGGCTCAGTACTTTCTACATGTTGCTTGCATGCAAAACACACACGCACACACACACGTATACAAAAACACAGACACGCACACACAAACACACACGCACACACACAGCTGTGCAATCAGGGATCCTCAGGGGCAGTGATTTACTACCCGGGACTATTTTATTAATTTAATTACACTTTTACAATCATTCTTCTCAGAGGAAAACAGGGAGAAAAGTGCTGCCTGTGTGTTTTTTTGCAGAGGCAGCCAATCTTGTTTTATTTTATGGCCGAGCGAGAAAGATGTTGTTTTATTTTACGAGTGGCCTCAAGGTTTCCTTAATGTGTTAGAAACACAAAGGGTGTGTCCCGTAAAGCAGAGAGGACTTTAAGGCTCTTTTGTTTGTTTGGTTTTTTCTCTTTAAATTTCTACCAGCCTGACGAGGGAAACAATCACTCACCATAAAACAAACAGGGAAGCATGTTTTCGATCTCATTTTCTTAACCCGAGCTGTC
This sequence comes from Lepturacanthus savala, assembly GCA_030544235.1. Taxonomy (NCBI): domain Eukaryota; kingdom Metazoa; phylum Chordata; class Actinopteri; order Scombriformes; family Trichiuridae; genus Lepturacanthus; species Lepturacanthus savala. The sequence goes on from CM060481.1 coordinate 7,456,065, forward strand.
CGTCAAACTGAAAATGTTCAGAGACAATGCCGGGCCTTCATACTTGTGCTTTTTTTGCTTTTGGTTCCACTGTGTCATTATTTCTTAAACGGTACCGTTAGTCTGTGTCAGAAGGCTTCCCACATGACAAGAAAGAAAACGAGCCATCGTCAGTTTGAGTCACAGCAGGCAGAGATGAATGTTTCATCGTCGAAGGGGAAAAAATCTGTCACAACATGGTCGATGCAGCAGGATGTTCGACCACATTACAGCAGCGACTCAGGAGCGCTGCGTGGCAAGGACAGTCAGGACACTCACTGACCATCTTTAGCTCGTTTGCCTCATTTTCTGCCTGGTTAATTGATTTTCAACAGTGAGTTTAAAGGGAGACATTTCCCAAGAACACAAGAGACAGCTCTCAATGTCAGTCGCTCACATACGACACGTTATTATAACGTCTGAGTAATTGATGACAAATCTGTAACCTGGAGCAGACAATATATATATAGTTATATATAACCGATAGGTAAGAGGTGGTGGGTTGGGTGATATATGACTGTTTGAAATCGAGTGTACAACACAACTAACCTTAACCTTGTTGTTACCTTATTCTAACCATGATGACAAAGGGTGACTTTAAAATTTAAAGTGCCCATATTGTAGCAAGGTCACTGTCCACTGGGACCCTGGAGCAGATTATGGGCTGCAACTAATGACTATTTTGATAGTCGATTAATCAATTATCAGAAGGACTAATTGATTAGTTGTTTGGTTCATGAAATGGTGTAAAATATTGATCATGCTTCCCCAAGGTTAAAGAGTCAACCTAAAATGTATTTCTTTGTTCAGACCGAGAGTTTACGACCAATTAATCATCAGTTTACTATTATAGAGACCAGAAAACAATCAGATGAACATCTTCTTCTTAAAAATGACTTAAATTGATTATTAAAATAATTGGCTACTAATCGATTTATCGACTAATCGTTGAACCTGTTCTCAAGGTACAGAAATGTGGCGCAGATTGCTCTAACATTGATATAAACCTGCATGTGATACAGAATCCCAATTATTTTGTGATTGTTTTGTGAAAGTTCATTGGCAGACCAACTAATATTGATCTCATTTTAATCAGTACTCTGGAATACAACATAATTCAGTCCCTCCTCTTATAATTACAGCAACAGAGGAATATTAACCAGTTCTTTCTAGAGCTGCAGAGAGAAGCCTAAGAGACGAGATGTAAGTTGAGATGATTTTGGGTTCTTAAACCACAAATATATCTTGTTAGTGACATCAAACGTTCAAATAAAACCCAGTGTAAAGTGTAAAATATGAGACCTTTAAGGAAGTAGTAACTTTAACCCACAACACATGTTTCTCTAATCTTAACGTCATTTTCATCTGATCATTTTAACCCAAACCAGGATCTTTCACTGAACCTAACCAGACCTGAACCACAGCGTCGTCACATCATAAAACATCATAATTGTTTAACAGTGATGGTTTTGGAAAGCACGGACAGATGATGTCGTCCTGCTGATTACTGCTGATAGAGGCGCTGGATTAAAAAATGTCACGTCCAAACCACATGTCTGCTTGTTGGTTTAGGAACCCTCAGTCAGCTGTAATTACAAAAAGACACAAACCTATTTTTATTAAAAGGTACAGATGATGCTCAAAGACAGAGGCAGAGTGATACGTAACAAAGAGAATGGTCATAATGAATTGAAAACTAGAACTGCAGTAATTATTTAATTAATCAATTAGTTAATTGACAGAAAATTTGTTTTTTTAAAACAAAAAAGAAAAATCTGATTCCAGCTTAAATGTGAAAATGTTCTGGTGATTTTAGTAAAGTGAATATTTTTGTGTTGTGGACAAAACTCCAGGACGTGTTATATATATTATAACCAAATAAAAGATCGTTTGAGACAATAATTGACAGGTTGCTCGCTAATGTAAATAACAACTGCAGTCAATAAAGTTGGGTAAAGAGTTGAGGCCGTGCACTTGTCAAGTTAAGATCTGACAAAAACAAGCCGCACTTCCTTGACTTTTATATTTCAGACACACTGCTGTTTTTCTCCCAGAGCTTTCAACCAGTTTCCTAAAATCGCCGTTCCAAACACTCCGGTCACATGGACACAGGACAATTTCCCAACGCGGTTTGACGGCTGAAAGTCAAATCCGTTGAAAAAGTTCAGACACAAAAGGCCCAGGGATAAAAGTGCGGTGTCGGTGAACTTGTTCTGCATGCTGCTTGTCCTGAAGGCGTTCTCTCGCTCCCTGGTGTCTCAAACAAAGAACACACAGTTCACCATCTCCCAACTCCACCAGGTCGCGACCTGAGCCGAGACGTTAGTGGGCGTATCACGCCAATCATCTCATCACCTTTCTCTTCGGGGGCTGTCAGATACGCCGCCATTTGCATGCACGGATCTGTCATTAGCATGTGGCCGTCAGCTCTCAGGGAGGTTCGTCTGCGGTGGAAAACATCAGTCAGCCGCCAGCGTCTGACAGAGCTCATTACTCACGTTACCGGCTGACGATGGCAAGGAGCCTCGGCTTCGAGTCAAGACATCCAGCATCGCCTGTTATTTGGTCCCTTCAAGTGCCGGGGCAGAACACACACAGACAGGGCTAAACACAGCCAGCGTAGCCACCAGGAATGTGTTTTTGCCTTATTTCTGTTGACGTGTAAGAGCAGCGAGGGAGAAGCATCTGTCTTCATTTTCCCTGAAACTCAATATATGCAGAACAAGCCTTAATGCTGTCATTACACGTACTGTCTTATTCCTGCAAATCAAATCCATGGTCATGGCACTGGTAATAGATACGGCTGGCAATCCCTGTGTGTGTGTGTGTGTGTGTGTGTGTGTGTGTGTGTGTGTGTGTGTGTGTGTGTGTGTGTGTGTGTGTTTGTACGCAAAGTGTATTCAGACTCTCTAAGGGATGGGGGCGGACCTACACAGGGGGCTCCTAGTGTGATTGAGGGTCAGTGTAACATTTAGAGTAGAGCTGGAATAATTATGTTTCTACATGTGACCGTCTGAACCTCCAGAGCAAACACATACACACACACACACGTCTTCCAAATCTCAACATCACACCACATGAACTTCCACATCAAGCCATGTGATTGGTTGATGTAATTCATTTTGGAGGCTGGTCTGAAAAACAACAAAAAAAAATAACCAGGTGAAAGCTGTTGACATTTTTTCATTTTGCAGTTTAAATCTGGAGATACATAAAAAGCTAATATGGGTTAATGAAATACAGTTTAAATGTGTAAAAGTAGCTTAATTTTCATTGGAAACAAACAAAGTCCTACAACAAATATAAAGGAAAGATAAAGGAAAGATCCACCTGATACTGAGCTAATTTAGTTTTAGGTTAGTTTTATTCAGATTTTTTTTCTTAGTTTTATTTAGATTTTTTATTAGTTCTATTTTGTTTCTATTAGTTTTTCATCAGTCTTACATATTAGTTTTACTTCAGTTTTTATTAGATATATATTGGTTTCACTTTAGATCTTATGAGTTTAGTTTTTATCTGTTTTTTATTATTTTAGCTTAGTTTTTATTAGTTTACCTTTAGTATTTATTAGTTTTGGTTTACAATTTATGTTAGTTTAAGTTTATTTTTTATTTGTTTTTATTAGTTTAGCATAGTTTTTATAAATTTAATTTTAGTTTTATTAGTTTATGTTTAGTTTTTATCAGTATGAATTTAGTTTGTATTAGTTTACCTTTAATAATTTATTTATTTTTTTTGTTTTGTAAACACATAATATTGTTTTGGTCATTGTTTTTGTAAAATATTTTCTGTTAGGCCGAGATGCATTATGATTTTCCAAATGAAAAGGGCAGGCAGAGCTTTTATTACTGTTTCTCTTAACACACACACGCACGCACACACACACACACACACACACACACACGCACACACACACACACACACACACACACACACACACACACACCACACACACACACACACACACACACACACACACACACACACACACCACACACACACACACAGACACACACACACACATACAGACACACACACAACAACAAACACACATCCAGACACAGAAGGTGTGCACCAGGTCCTGCATGATTGAAGCAATGATTGACTGTGACACCTGTTAACATTCACGTCTGTTACTTGTGCATGGCCTGAATTATGGTGAAGAGAAACAATTTCCCACCGCTGCCACCGAGCTCTGTGCAACAACTTGACTAACCTCTGGCCTGCAGTAGGCAGATTATTACAAGAATTTAGCTTAATGAAGACAGACACACACTCATTAAGCCATCACAGGAAGAACGACTTGCAGCACAGATTACAGCATCCTCCATGAGTCAAATGTGTGATATGCTTTATGTGGACGAGGGAAAGCAAGAACACATGGATCCACTTTGATTTTATAAATGGGGGGATTTGTTGGCTTAACAGTGTCCAAGGTCATGACACGCACATGCAAAAAACACACACATAAACACACACAATTAAGCCCTGATCAGATTTGAATCCCATTTGTGCCATAAAATATATTCATGAATTTCTTATCCAGTATGAGTAAAGTGTAGATTAGATTAGATTGTGTGTGTGTATGTGTGTGTCTTTGGAGAAAGGGGAGGTTCCAAATTAGACTGTAATTGAAAACAAATCCACATAGTAGTTTTTTTTTTTTGAGCTATAACAAGGTTCAGTCCGTGTTTGCCTCGCCTTCACTCTGCCAGTCAGAGTGAGAAATCATGTGAGACGGAGACAAGTGAGTCGCTGCCCTGCATCTTGGCTGCTCCTCTGTCTTGGGAGAATAAAGCCAGCATCACACCTCATTCATTCAGTTACTGGACCACTGCCACACACACATACACACACTATTCATTTATCCACAGTATATACTCACCCAGGTCCGACTCAATATTTTTTGGGGCCCTGAGCAGGAGCTGATAGGCGGCTGCTCCAAATCAGCAGATGTCCCTGGTTTTCTTTGTAAGATGTGAGGGTCTAAGGACAGGGGATGTTGTGTTGCAGTTGTACAAACGGTAAAGCCCATTTAGGCGAATCTATGATTTGTGATTTTGGGCTATACAATTAAAATTGACTTGACTTTATGCAAACATTTTATGACACATTGAATTTAAGAAAACAAGGTTTAAACTTTATCATATCGCCAAGGCCAAAGGTCAGTCTTCAATCTGACATGTACAGGTGCAGCATACCAGCAGGAGACACTAGTTTTCCAAGCTTTTGTTGCTAAAACTTGATTTAGGCAAGGTAATGATGGTGATGATGTTTACCATGGTGACAGTGGTGACCACAGTGACCATGGTAACCATGGTGGCCATGGTGATGATGGCTGCGATGGTGACAATGATAGCAATGGTGGTGATGGTGAAGGTGGTTATGATGCTGATGATGGTGGTGATGGTGATGCCGCTGAAGCTAATGTTTGTCACTTTGACTTTGATATCACACCTTGAATTTATGATGTGAGGCTTAATCAATGGTAGCTCTGTGTTTAACAATTTTGATATGCGATGTGGAGACAAAGAACTACTTGACGTGAGCCACCCACTAAGTGCATAATTTTAACACACACTAATAGTCATTGAATACCTTGCTTTTTTCATCATGGTCATTTGCCAGAGAAACAATAATACAACCATTAATTTATGTTTTCACAAGTTTTACAATCAAAATTTAAAGTTTATTTCAAGCTATAACTCAGTTTCTGGAACCGTTGTTACCATCCCATAATGTTCTCATGCAATGTTACATTCCTCTCTGCGCTAGTAAATAAGACCTTATATACGACTCAGCAGCAGGACATTGTCTGGTCTTCACTGAGGTCAGAGAGGATTTTGGCTCTAACCCTTTTCCTCATTATAATGTGTTAAAATTAAGCTTGATTTGGCTTCATAGATGATAGATCAATTGATAAAATAAGAGACAAAGCTACAGATGATTAGTTGTTTCTTTTTTTCTTCAAAAAAGAAAGTCATTGTTGGTATGTTTTCCTTCATTAGGTTATAAGTCTGACAGGTTTGATGAATTTAACTGGTCAAACTTCAGCTTAATTATGTGTGCATTAAACGATTTTGATATGCATCTGCCAGACAATCACGGGAGAATATTCACCCAGAACATGGCATATAATCCATATTCTCTTACTATAGCATGCCTACATCCAGCACACCTCATATGACATAACTCCAAACTTATAGACAAATGCCCAAATTTATTTGCTTTCCTAAAGATTATACTGTTAAACCAGGAGAGAACCTTTGACAGTAAATTCACTCTCTAAGCATTTCTTAGCCACTACTTTGTTCTTGTGGACTCTAATGTACCTGCATGTATCTGTTCAAGATGAAGTGGATATGTGTAAATTGGAGTAAAAATCCAACAGTGATCGTTCTTAATCACACTGCTGTGGGAGATCATTCCTGTATTCTTCTTTTCCATGAGGAGTAAACTACAATATTAAATATATTGTGCAAATTTCATGAGAGGGATCCACCCAAAATGTGTAATGGGTTCATTCTTGGTCAATTCTACACCCAACTAGTGGGATTAACTGGAATTAGATCAGTAGTTTTTGAAAGTTATTATGGTGACAATGGTTCATGATGACCATAGTTACAATGATTGTAATGGTTGCGATGGTGCCAATGGTTCTGATGACAGTGACAATGGTGATGATGGTCGCACGGGTGATGATGATTGCGATGGTGACAATGGCTGTGATGGTAATGGGGGTTGTGATCTTGATGGGGGTGATGACAATTATCGGTGATGATGGTTGTGATGATGACAATGGTTGTGATGGTGACAACAGATGATGATGGTAGCAATGTTGATAATGTGATGGTGAAAACGGTTTGGATAGTAATGACAATGATGACATTTATGATGGTGACAACAGTAACGATGGTTGTAGTAGTGTAGACTTTGACGATGGTATCAACGGAGATGGATAATGGTTGCAACAGTGACAAAGGTTGTGATGGTGATGACAGTGACAATGGTTGCAACGGTAAATATGGTTGCAATGGTGACAATGGTTGTGATGGTGATAACGGTTGTGATAGTGATGATGGTGATGATGGTTGCGGTCGTGATGATGGTTGTGATGGTGACCATGGTGGCAATGATGGTAATAGTGACAATGGTTGTGATGGACATGACGGTTGTGATGATGATTATGGTGACAATGGTTACTATGGTGGCAATGGTTGTGATGGTGACAATGGTGATAATGGTAGCAATGGTGATAATGGTAGCAATGGTGATGATGGTTGCAATGGTGATGATGGTGATGACAGTTAAAATAGTAACAACAGTGGTGATTGTTGCAGAGGTCATGACAGTGAAGATGGTAGCAATGGTGATTGATAATGGTTGCAATGGTGACAATGGTTGCGATGGTGACAATGGTTGCAATGGTGACTAGGATTGCAATGGTGACAATGGTAGTGACGGTGATGACAGTGACAATGGTTGCAATGGTAATGATGGTTGCAATGGTGACAATGGTTGTGATGCACAATGTGGAGAAGAACAACCACTGGAATGTGATTTCTCCAGGAAGTGCATCAAAGTAGTTTAACACACTCTGATACTCATTGATTGACTTGCTTATGCCACCATGTCAATGTGAATAATAAATTAGCTTAATCAGAATCAGCAACATAACTTTTGACAGGAAATTCACTGTCTGAGTCATTTGGACTTTGTTTTTCTGTCCTAAGCCAACTCTAACATATATGTGTATGTACACCATGAAACAGATGTGTGTACAAGGTTGTGCTTGTGTGTGAACTGGAATTCAAACCCAGCAGTGGTTGTTCTTCATCATACTGCCGGGGGAGTTTATTCCTCACCGCGTCTCCTCTGCGGCGGAGGATCCTCATCTTTGGCGTGGTGCATCATCATGACAAACCTACCATGTCTGGCAACCTTGCAAAGCACGGCTACAGTGATGCCCGCTTACTTTACCAGAACAAAAGCTTTGAGCTGTCAGAACAGCACCCATCTGGAGCCAAAGAGAGAGGCTTCATTGTTCTCTCACCATCGCTCCACCTCTCCGCATCGACCCCATCTTCCTGTTGTGCTGGCTTGGCGGCGAGAAGGGGATTTTTATTTTGGTTTCTCTGCTGGAGGTCAAAGTTCCCTGGGATGTGGAATCAGAGGAGACGTTGCCATGTTTCCCCTCCCTCGTTTTTCAACCCTTCCCAGCAGCCCCTCTGGGACAGCGAGCAGCGCATTTCATCTTCCATGAGAAACGGCGCAGAGCTGCAGGCACGCAATCCCACGTATGATGCGCATACGCAAGCATGCGAGCGAGTGAGCACATGTGCTGCTGCAGATGATTTCACACACTTAGATATTGCTCAATAGATTCTGTTTATTTATTCTTGAAGAACATGGGTGTTATCTGTGAAGTTTTAGCCATCGTTTCTTTTGCAACTTGTACAACATTCCAGATATGACATCATCTCTTCTTCTCATTATATAGGTTAGGAAAGAACTGACTCTTTTCTCTCTCCACCATCTTTACCTCATTTGTCATGTCATTATTCAGTCTGTCTGTGACGTCTATCCGTCCCATACATCAGTCCTTTTCACTCGCCGGCTGCCATTATTCCACATGATCCTTTGGAGGCCTTTTCCTCCTCAGCTTCAGGGTAAAGAATCACAGATGTAAACGCTGCAATATGATCAGTTAGATTGAGTCAAAGCAAATGTCTCAAAATGACTAATCCACTTTTTAAGAGTTAAATGTGCTGTTGAATTGTGTACTTTAATTATCCCCAAATCTTTTCAAACCCAAATAAATACATAATTACAATTTTTATTTCAATCTAATCGCAGGACAGAATATATATCACTATATATGTCTCTTAGCATCAGGGCTTTTTGTCATAAAATTCATTTCTATTCAGTTTTAAACCACATACATTCTTTTACATCTTGGTCTTTTTTAAACTGTCTTTAACCGGATGGAGGATTTTAGTCATCCATTGTTAGACCAACAAGGCAAGCTAAGTTAGCATTAGCACGGGCAGCCAAACAGCCTCAGAGAAACACACATTTTTAACATGAATCAGTGTTTTTACTGGGTTTGATCAGTGGGTCTGTTTGTGTTGGAGACAGAGACTCTGAAGATAAAAACCTCCTGAATGATGAAGGAATCTGAACAGAAAGAAACGATGAAGACAACAACTCTTGACTTGACTTGAAATTGAACTCTTTGATCCCATGCTACTTCCTCACATCATAACCCCCATCCTCTCTCATTGTTTTGATTAAGACTCTTAGCGGCAGAAAATTACATGCTCACAGCTCTGGGTAATATTCTTCCACCTTTGTTTGAACTTTTAATATCGGCGTTTATAGAATCTGGTAAAATTGTACTTTTGATGAGGAGGCGACACAGTGTGAACTTGTTGCATCTCTGCAATTAAGCTGCTGTGTTAAATGTTATCACGACCAATAAGACTAATGGCCACAACTACAAAAGAGAACCAGTAATGTCTTTAAGAAAACATCTGTGCGGGTGTGACTGACTCTTCAGGGCCCCCTTGCCAATTATATCATTATCTTCACCCAGCTCACCGAGCAAAGGCCCAAAGTCTCTGAGCTGATCACTTTGGTCGTTTCCTGTTGACTCACGATGTTTTGATGACACTACCATGTGAAGCCAGGTGAGCGGCTGACGCGGCGCTGACTGAGCTGCGGATGCGTCCGTCAGCAATGGCGGCGGCGGCAGAAGCCGCAGTGGCGTTCCGGTATTCCTGGCCCACAGACAGACAGCACAGATGACTCTCCCTTGTTGTTGCACAGCAGAATGATGAGTCATTAAGTGTTTTTAGGAGCCTTTTTAGATGTCTGCCCCCCCCTTCAGCCTGGCAGTTCACTGCGAGTCGGGGGGGGGGGGTTTAATATTTTCCGTGCACTGTGTCCAGGACATTTACAGTTGGCGTCAGGGTACGCTGTTGGTCTGAGGGGAGGCACTTTGAAGTGTTTGCGGTTTCGCCACATCTGCAGGCAAGATGTGAATATGGGGCTAGGGGTTCGGGAGGTGGGGGGGGGGTGGTGTAGGCGGGGGAGGTGGGGAGGGTGGAGGGAGGGAGAAGGCAGTTCAGAGGAGGAGGGAGGAGAGTTTGTGTCGGTCCTCCTAATGTCATGTGACAATGAACAACATCCCTTAACTCTTTCCCAGGATCGCTCGGCCGCTCCGAGCAGTCAGTGGAGGTTCGGTCGTTAAATTCTCATTTCTCATCAGGGAAATGTGTGCAGGGGCGTGCATGTTTTTTATCCAGAACCAAATGTGGAGGGCATCAGTTGTGTACACACACACACACACAGAGGGATCATGAGGCTGTGCTGAAAGAGCGAGAGGGACTTTCCCAACATGTGCTTTTTATGTAGGCAGGGAGGTGTCTCTGCTGTAATGTTGATAAATGCTTCGCATTACTGCAGCGCTCAGTTGATTAAAAGCTTGTTAGTACAACTCTGTGGAATCATTATTTTCAGTTTGTTTCACACATTCTAAAAATAGGCAGGAAAAAAAGTGATTTTGAACATAAACATCATGGTTTTAAAAGGGCTACCGCAGGCCTGCGTGGTGCTGCGGTGCCCCTTTAAACTGTTACCACGGTAACCGTTAAACCGCTCGTCAGACGCGGGTTGTCTCGGTCAGCTCCTCTTTTCGCCTCCGAGCAGCGTCATCCCCGTGAGCCGCCAAAGCAAAAGCGGCGCGTCTCTGCAGAATTAAGCCCCCGCCGCAGGGACATCGATTTAATCATCAGTTTATGGAGCTGGATTTCGCTGAGCCCGTAGTCGCCGCGCCCACAAGTATTTTCACATTTCATTAACTCACAGGCTTCGCCAGGCGAGATGGTGTTGATCCCAGCGTTGGAATTTTGACTTCTTTATTTTCCACACTTTCATGCCCGCCATACTCCTCTCCCGCCCATGCTCCCAGACGCCAGCGCTGCCATTTTCAACCATTTGCAACCATTATTAAAGTCATATTTCACAGCTTAGTTCATAAAATCACTCAACTTGCCTCAAATTAGTAGGATTGCTCTCCTCCCTCCTCCTCTGCTCCCCCTGTGCTCCCCCTGCACAGCATCACACGGAATGATGGGTTAGCGCTGGATTTCACACAGTTTATGCCATCGAGCTGTCAGCTGCCATCTCAGGTCAGGATCACTCGGCTCACATCGGTTTCAGGTTTGAGTCTTGGCTCCTGTACACATGGCAGTGAATTTCCTCACACCATAAATACTGTGATGATTGAAACTGTGAAGTGTGAGGCTCTGCCTGCAGATATATCTGTGTGTGTGAGTGTGTGTGTTTTTGTGTATAAAAAATGATTTTGACTCAATTAGATGCTAAATGTTTTAATCGGTCTTATTTCTTAGATTTCATTGTGTTATTTAAGTCTTTTAAGTTCTTACATTATTAAAACATAATTCTGGAATATGCGATTGATGATTCAAACAAGTTAATTTACTCAGGTAAGAGTAACTAGAAAAAAAGATTTTACTTTACTTGTCTCAATGTTGAACACATTGACAGTTAAACTTCTAATAATAACTGAATTTTCATTTCAGTATGTAGGAATTGAATCACTTAATTGATCTAAATGTAGAACAACACATTAGTTAATATCAACGTACATTCCTAATTTATTTAACTATATTTAACATGGGATTATTTTGAATTACAAAAATGTGCACAAACAAATAAACCTGTTGTGAGTGCTCTTTTGAAGAAGTAAACACTGATATATGCCAGAGAAAAGTATTTGTGATTCACATCAAGCTAACTGTGAAACACTTTAAAGCTTATTTCCACTCGATCGTTAGATCCAACAATTAGCGTCAGTAATCATCTCAGCTCTACCCAAATTACTTCTAACTATCCTCCTTCCCTGGAACAGTCGGCCCATGAGGGGCAAATTACTATTAGCTTTGACTAAAAATGTCGCCCATGTGAGTCCAATAAATTCCTCCCTCACATCTTAACCGCCGGGTGTTTCAATGTTCCCTTGTATACAAGCCCAGGAACACGGCTGAACAATGTCTCCTTCCATCATAAACGCTTTGAGTGTGGTCTTAAAAGCTCACATCCTGTTTTCCTCAAAAAACACTCTGCTTGAGGTTGAGGAGCTTTGAGAGGCTCAAAACCAGGAGAGGAAACAAAACAACACAAAAGAGCCTAAAGATGCTGCTGCTGGTCCCTGTGAGGGACTTTAAAGACGAGGCGTTCACTGTCTCTTCTTCTGCTGTCTCACTGCTGCATAAACACTGCAGCACTGTGTGGCAGAATGTAACTAAGTACATTTACTCAAGTACTGGACTTTAGTAGAGACTTGAGTATTTCCATGTGATGCTGCTTTATACTTCACTTCATTTATCTGACGGCTTCAGTTCCTTCTCATGGTACAATTTGACATAGACTAGTAGATGGACTAGTCTTATATAGTGCTTTTTTCCAGCTTTTTCAGACCAAAGCGCTTTACAATTTCTGGCTCTCATTCATGCATTAACACACACACACCAATTGTGGTGGAGCGGCCACGCAAGGTGCTGGCCTGACAATCATGAGCAACCTGGGATTCAGTGTCTTTCAGTGGACAATTTATCACATGGACAGGAAGAGCCGAGGAATCGAACCGCCGACCCTGCGATAAGTGAACGACCCACACAACCTCCTGACCCGCAGCCAATTTAACTTGTTTAAATTGTCTGCTCTTTGTCTTCATGAGGTATATATGCATAGTGTATTCTAATTATTATTCTAACAACATGTTACACTTACAACACAGTCTGGATGATGAGTACTTTTACTTTTGATACTTTAAGTACGTTTTGCTGATAAAACTTCTGCACTGTTGCATAAGTTGCAAGTTTTCAATTCAGGACTTTTACATCAGAAAGATTTTATGTATGTTTTTAACATTATACTTTAATGTAGTTTCAGGTACTTGTACTTTACTTGAGTATTTCCATGTATTGCTACTTCATACTTCCCTTCACTACATTTATTTGCAGGTTTAGTTCCTTCATTTGACGCAGTGATAATCTAAAGGCGTATAAAATCCATCACATTGTTAAAGATGAAACCAGTGGTTTCAACCTTTAAATCTTTGACGTCTTACAAAAGCAGTGTAGGCGGCTGACATTTCACATGTCTGTTTGTTAACAGCTACAACAAATACAGGTTGTTCCTTCCAAACTTCTCACATGGTTTCATTTCAATAAATGTTCAAATTATCCAATATTTCAACAAAAATCAAATATCTGAGAAAAAGTCCAGAAAGTGAAACAGATTATTGAATCAGAACGTTGTTTGTTCTCATTTCTTCTCCCATTATTCATCTCAGCACCTCTCACATTTATCCGAATTTGAAAATGACCTTTAAAGTAAGTTTAGCAATGGTGGTTCATGAGTGTTAGTTTGGTGTCCTTTACTATTATTAAATTATTGTTTTTGTCAAAACTAATTTGCAGTTTTGAAATGTGTCCTACAGATGGGGGCTTATTTTACGGTGAGTAGGCAATAAAATCTCCAGCTTTATTTATTTATTTTTTTTAACAATAATGCAGGTCCTGGGGTCAAGGATAGATATTTTCAAGCATAATATCATTTTTATTTTTATTTTTTGTCAATTCCAAACAACAACATACATCCGGCTACAGTGGTTCTGTGTGTGGTTTCCTGATCATGGGATGGATAATTGGAGGAACCACTGTCCAAAATTGTAATGGGCAGATGGAGGGTTAGTAATAATTAATATTCTGTGAAATATGTCAAACCTACATGGTTTGTCCAGTTGTTGTTACCGTACCATGTGCAGAACAGATGCTGTTTTTCGGTACAGATCAGGTGTCAGTGAATGAGTCATGAAGCCAAAACTAGGAGCTAAAAGCAGCTAAAAAAGATGAAAAAAGAGTTGAACTCTCAAGAAAATGTTGCTTTCACATGACGTAATGATTTGATTCAAATAAAGATTTGATTAGTGGAGCAACAAAGACCTTCATGATAACCTCATCCGCACTGTGGCTGGATGCAGGGATACTGTGGGAATAATTGATTTTAAAAATTGGCAGTAAACATTCACAAATGTTGCCAGTAACTGTAATGTGCAGTTTCACAGAATCACCCAATTACAAGAGCTGGCAAGAGGGCTGCAAGTGGACACACACACACACACACACACACACACACACAAGGCTCCACAAAATGAAATTGAATAATAAACTGTTGGCATCAAACTGCAACTTATTATGAAGGCCGAACCCCCACCGGCAGAAACGAGCTCTGCCTCCCAAAGATCAAGAGACAGGAAATACCTGCCGCTGAAGGGCCGACTCTCTCAGGTCCCACAGCAGATTTACTGGAGCAGCTAATGGCTCCAGCAGCGAGTCTGTTCCTCTGCCCTCCTTCTCATGAATACATCACATCACACTCTCACCCAGGCCAAACACACACACACAGGCAGATATACACAACACACACAGGTATTTAATGCTTATATTTGTTCTGTGATCAGAGACACTTCACAGAGCTTTTACACTTTCAGCTCATTGTGTCTCTGTTCGGCTGCAGCTTTACTGCTGTGGTTCACTCTCTGTGCTCTAATAGCGTCGTTTTCAACTCTGCTACTACCTGCTCAGCACCAAACACACACACATGCACAGTTACTGCAGACTCGTTGCTGAACAGAGCGGAGCATTTAGCAGCGACAGAGCATTTATTCCCCTCAGGAGCTGGTAGAGAGCAGAACCAGAGCGAAAACTGGACTCATATTCACCGGGTGGACAGAAACATGACTCCACAGAACTGATCATGTTGATCAGTAACCGCCGGATGTGGAAATAAGCGTCTGTTTAATAAACAAGTTCAACATATCAAATGTAAAAGCTGATGATGTGTGGACATGTATATGTGGGAAAGTAGTGGACCGAACATCAGTTGGAGCAGGTTTGAGAAGTTCTTCTATTACTAATACCACAGAGGAAATATTCAGTTACAAATAGAGTCCTGCTAAACGCAGCGCAAATAAAAAGAAGAAACGAAAACAGCTGCAGAAGATGATGAAATATGATCCACAAGACGACTCAGTGGGTTTTAATACGTTGACACAGGATTTTACAACTCTGGAAAGTTTCTACACTGACAGTGAATTTAAGTGCTGATTAAACAATAATGCAGCAGAAATGTGTGTTTGCCTTCATTTGATTGTCCGAACGACCTCGAACTGCAGATGTGAACACACACTCAGCAGTTTGTAGCATCAGTATATGACGTTAGTTTAGAACCCTCACGTTGTGTTTGTTTCATGTTAATCAATGTTCACAGTCAAATTTTACCGTTCCATTAAGACTCATCATAAAACTGTAATAATACATTTATTATCACCTCTTGTTATGTTAGCCTGCGTTGATTTGAAGAAAAAACAATCAGATAAAACAGAGTCGACTGTTTATCACAGACGACTTTGGGTAGTTTTTACAAAGTAAATTATCCAAAAACTTGACAATTTCACAATATTCCAAGTCATGTCTTAATACGTTAACAAACAACCAACAAGAACAATAAAATGACAATGTTCATCAGACTCAAATATAGAATAAAGAGCCTCGCTATGCAAACAAATGTACATGCACCTGAGTTCAATTTCTTACATTAATTCTGGTCTTCCCCATTCATTTCTAATGGTCGGTCCCATTAGAAATGAGCGGGAAGCTGAATAAAACACGAAAATGTATGTAAATTAACACAATTTATTTTTTGTGCTGAAATCTTCTTTTTGGGCAAAGTCATGTGTGGACATGTATATGTGGGAAAGTAGTGGACCGAACATCAGTTGGAGCAGGTTTGAGAAGTTCTTCTATTACTAATACCACAGAGGAAATATTCAGTTACAGGTAATCTTAGGTGAATCTGATCAAATTAACCATGTTTTTCAGAGACAAAAACTTTAAAATGATTAAAACGAGGAACCAGGAACACAACATGAGGGTTACATTTTTTTCCTGACATGTTTTATATTGACAAAAATGACACAAAGAAGAATCAAACCCCAAAAAACACACACTCATACAAACACAAACACACACATGCAACACACACACACACATTAATATTTACGTCTTTCTGACCTCGTGAAGCTTCTCAGGTTTTGAATAATTTTTCCAACGGAACAGTTACAGGTTGATAAACAGGTGGTTGAGAACCGTGATGAAGTGATGTAGCAAAGTTTAGCTTCAGGTTAGAACCTGAATCTCTCTGGTGCGTTTAAAACCAGCTGAGGAAGGAAAGAACATAAGACAAAATGAACCAGAGAAAAGGCGATCAGGGAAGGAAATAGAAGAAGAGAAGAAAATAGGGACAAGTGGGACAGTCAGGAAAGAAGGAATTTAATCAAAAAGCTAAAAGAAATTAGTGGAAAAGGAGAAAAGAAGATAAGTAGCAGTAATGTTCTGTAAGAAGAAGACAGAAGGAAATCAGAGGAACATTTTAAAGAAATCAGAAAAGACATAGGAAAATAAATTCAGATTCTAATGGTAGAGAAGTAAAAACAATAACTAATTTAATAAAAATTAAAATAGAGTAACTGACCCTCAGTACTCAAGTAAACGTACTTAGTTACTTTCCACCATTGACACTAAACACACACACACACACACATCTGACACACACTTGACTTCCTGAAGACACACAGCTCTCCAGCCCTCGGCCTCGCCTGCTCTGAGCTCTGACTCACGTAGGAAAAAAAGATTTAATCATGGGAGTAAATTGGCTCGGTGGAAAAATGATTCGTCTGGGCATAATGTGCATGTGCGAGCCATTTCGACTCATTATGCCGTGATCTGAAAGGTTATGGAATTGAAACCAGCATGAGCGGCGACGCTTCCAAGGGCACCGTGCAGCAGCAGCGCCGGCCGGGGCCCCGAGAGCGGCTCCACATGTTGCCTGACAACACGCTGCCATGGCAACGCCCAGGAGGGGAGGGGCGGCCTGAAGTGCTGGTGAATCTAATTAGGTGGCTCTGCACTCAAATCTCACTCAGGGCAATTAAAGAAAGTGTTTTCCAAACTACACACACACAGATGCCAGCAGTGTTTGTTTCCAGCTGAATTTGTTTAATTCACTGCATGGCCTGAAGTATGAGGATGCCTGAACATCAACGTCACATGTCAGAGTTGGTCATGAGACTCCAGAGACACGCTTTAACCCGTCTGGTTCCAGGTTTTACACCAGATCTTTAAAGATCATTAAAGAGAACATATTCTGCTTATCTCCAGCTCAGCTGCAATGATTAGTGGATTAATCGATTAGTTGCCAACTATTACATTAACGGCCAACTATTTTGATCAACGATTTGAGTTAGACTTTCTTATTTCTTATTTTTCTTATTTTTGACAATGAAGATAACCTTAAACTAATCAGAAATACACTCTATACATTTATAATGTGGTAAATGACTATTATAGCTGCAAATGTCTGTTTTTGGGTATGATATCTACATAGGTTGTAGGAAGGCTGATGTAATAAAATGTTCTATTCATTTTACGACTCATGGTGGTAAATAAAAGTGTCATTTCATGGAAAACACTAAATTGTCTTGGTGACCCCAAACATTTGAACGGTACTGTATTTTTAAGAAGAAAATGTCCAAATTATCTGGTTGCAGCTTCTCAAAATGTATTATTTTATAATACATTAATTATTTTTTTCATCTTCTTTAATAGCAAACTGATGATCTTTGGGTTGTTGACAGTTGGTCTGGATGAAAAAAGACATTTAGGTTGAATCTTCAGCTTTGGGAAACAGTGATCAACATTTTACATTATTTTATGAATGAAATAACTAATTGATGAGTCGTATTTAACATTTTCTGAGAACCAGAAGGACATGCAAACTCCACACGAAGGTTTCAGATCAAATCCTTGAACCTGTGACATGTACCCAGACTGAAGGAAAAATTATCTTTTTTATTTTTAATTTTAATATCCTAATTTTTACTTTTTGATTTATGTTTCTCGTTTTATTTTTTTCACAATTTTTCATTTATTTTTTCACATTTTAATACTGTACATTTTTTTTCATAATTCTCATTTTATCTTCATAATCTGTACTTTTATCATTGTTTTTTTCCCACATTTTTCTCATAAGTTCTAGTTTTATCCAAATCGAACTCAAATCTCAACAGAATTTCCCGTCTGCTCTGGTCGTTTTCAGGCAGCAAACCCAGCAAACTAAACAAACTAGAGAAGCAGAATTTTACTTCTTTACTCCAAATGTCAACTTTTCACATGCATCTGTACATGTTGGAGCTGAATTAAAGCATTTTATTGTTTAAAGCCTCCATGTGGTAAAAAGTTAATGTTATAATGCATTTGATTCTAAAAATATTTTCTATAAATAGTGTCCATGTTTCACGGAGAAACACACAGCCTGTATTCAGAAACTGAGCCTTCAAAACTAAGCTTCTGTGAAATTGTGATGTCACAACTATACAGTCACCACCTACTTTTGCATGTGGTTGTCCAGCAGAGGTGAAAAGGGTGTTTTAACTTTTCTATTTACAATGTTTTTTCTTTCTTTCTTTTTTTTTTTTTTTTTTTTTTTACAAAAAAGAGCTTCATTAACTCATCAACACCCTATAACTGGAAATGTTAATATTGCAGTTAAACCAGCATTAATTGTTTTTTTTAACCAGCATGCACAGCTGTAAACACAACTTTATATAATTATCACCTTATAAAGTTGTTGTGGTGAATTTGTGAGCAAATTGTTGCATATTTACACATCCAGCAGACGTGACACAATATTTTATGATTCCGCATTTATTTGTGTATTTCCCCAAATGACGAATATAAATGGCAAATATTCACTTTTAGCTCCAGTTTGGTCTCTATCAATAAGAATAAATCTGTCTCTAGTTATTTTAAATGGTTTCTCTCTCCTCCCCAGCTCTTGTGTATCTTGTGTATTCTATTCTTAGGTTTTCATAAGCATTTTCAATCTGCCTTGTGTAGCAAATTAAAGAGTTACAAGGGATTTTACAACTGTAAATGCAATTGTCTACAGCAGTTTATTGAAATTTAAATGATATATGTGTTCAAATAGAGAGAGCCATTTGGGAGCCGAAAGAGCCGTCTCTTCTTCATGAGCTGAGCCAAATGATCCAACTCAGTAAACAGAGCTGAACTCCCCATCACTATTTCTAACTGTCTCTAACTGTTTAACTGTGTCTAACTGTGTCTGTGTGTAATTCTCTAACTCTAACTCTAGTTTATTGTTTGTATTTTAAAATACAAATATAACCCAGTAAAGGATCAAAACTTCAAATAAAGCCCACAAAGGTGCAGATATTGAATGTTTAAGCCTGATTCTCCAAACTAACCTCATTTAAACATTAAATGAATGTTGAGAGTTTCAAAAACTTTGCGGCCACAAACTCACATTACACATTATTATTACTTGTTTAACCCATTTAAGCCTAGGTTTGTTTCAAAGATTTCATGCATATAATTATATCAGTTCAGTCACTAACAATCATGTTATGTATCTATTTTTTCCATTTTGTACTCTTTGCTTTGCAGAAAATAGTGTTTTAATGGCTATTATAGTTGCTGCTTGCACAAATATGTCTATAAAAAGGCTTATCCCCTGTATATAATTCTTTTAGAGTCTCTTAGAGGATTACTCTAGAGACTTGAATGATTCAATAGACATATACTGTGCATGTCAGGGTTGAAAATCATAATAATCTAAATACCTCTTTCTGGAAGGTTTTGCTCGGGAGGAAGGAGCAGCAAGTTGTTGATGTCATGTGACAGGAAGCACTTGGAGACTTCATTTTTTTTTATTAAAACCTTTTGTGTAAGTTGTCTACTATTATGTCATGATAGTATGTGAAGCTGTATTAGTACAATTTAGATTTTTATTTGAAGTATAAAATAACAGTCATAGACTTAAAGGCTCATAGGCTTCAATGGGTTAAATGTGGTATGAACAGCTTAATTCAACAGGTCCAAGTATTTATAAAAAAAATGAAAAATAAAATCCCAAAGACATGAGAACAACAGATAAAGAGATGAAGGGCCCACAGGCTGCTGATATATAGAACCCAGAATTCTGTGCTACGCCCCTGCAAGTCGCTGCCTTAAGCTGTTACAGAAGAAAAGGAGAAAACAAGATGATGTCATTAACAGCTCAAACGATGGAAAACATGATGGAAATGTGTTGATGTGAGGAATGTTAGTCTCTCCATCATTCCACAGATCTGATGTTTTCAGCTCGTCATCATTTATTCACAGAGTGAACTCTGTTGCACTTTTGCTTTCATTGATACACCAAGGTTCCCGCCTGGCAGAACACATGTATAGAATATTGTATTTAAATGTCTTATTTTATCCGAACAACAGCCTCAAACTAGAAGATATTCAGCTTCAACCGTGTATGAAAACAAATAAATTGTTTTTAAGGGATACACATCAACTTTCTTTATATTTACTTATTTTTTAAGCTATATCTACTATTATGATTATTCCATCATCAAAGCAGTTGTACATTATATGGTCCCATATTTTTGCTGTTCTGTTGATCCACTAACATCATATATTTGTAATTAAAAGTACAAAAATTCAACTTACAGAGCTCTCTCACACTAGAATTCCAGACAGCACAGATCGCTTTTAATCGTTCTTATAAATATTAATGAGCCTCTTTCACGATTGGCTGATTTCTACTTCATATCACAAAGTCAAGAAAGCACAAAGAACAAATGAAACAGTAAAGTTTCTAAATCCAGGCAGTGAGCATTTCTCTGATTTTTACAAAACCCATAGGGTTGATGTGTAATAAACATGAACGTGGCTTATCGTTGCAGCTCTGTTTGAAAACACTACTATATTTGTAAGAGAGATAAAATACACACACACATACACACATACACACTGTAGAAACACCACTCTTTTACCGTGCATAGGCCCTTCGGATCAGCACATATAACCAAGTACACACTGGCCCTGCATTGCTCCACAACAGTCACGGTGAATCACACACACCACACACACACACACACACACACACACACACACACACACGCTGCTTTCCACGCCAGCTCCAGATGGGAAGAAATTCCTTCTTTTTTTGTTGTTGTGAGCAATGCTTTCCGTCAAAGGCTGCTCAGCAGGAAGGTCATTTTTGGGAAGAGGAATGATTCCTTCCCCTTTTGCTGCACGCTGGAACACATCTTTAAAGGTATATTAGGCTGAAGTTACTGCCGACTGCAACGGTTCTGCTCTGAGGCCCGTCAGGATGTTGTCATTTGTCATCGTTTGCTTGGCTCGGGGAGATTAAACCCTTACAGTCAGCAGCACCTGATCCAGGCTCCAAACCCACATAGCTGGATGAAATATGACATGTTCAGGGCAGCAGGGCCTGTAAAGCGTCTGTGTTACTAATCCCTGCCCTCTGAGCCCAGGAGAGCTGAGTCGGGCAAAGAAAAAAAAAAAGAAAAAAAAAAGAAATCCACCCTCAGACCCTCGTCGACATGCTGGGAGAGTTAAAACCTCGGATGGGCAGCCAAAGAAAAAGCAGCCCAGAAATCATCAGGTCTATTTTTTTTATTTCTCTTTCAGTGACATGATTTACTGCGAGAACTGGAGATGAATAGAAAGCACATTCCTCTGGTCTGAATCCTCTCAGGGATGGAGGTTAGGCTTACTCCTCTCTCTGTCTTGCTCAAACCTTCGAGGCTCCAGAGACCGACCGACTGACTCGACTGAGGTTTAGAACCCACAAAGACTCGGTCTGTTCAGGATGAAAGCTCCGGCTGTCTGAGCCGGAGGAAAATGACCCCTCTGCTGCTTCCTGGGGGTGTTTACTGTGTTCACATGAGGGCAGAAGCTCCAGTGTCACCATCACTCTGTGGGTTGTTGTTGCATCTTTACAACAAGTCAAAAAAAGTCCTGTTAGCAGCCCCTAGAGGCCACAGAGGGTATCACACCCACCGGCATGCACTGAACCGATCCATCTGTCACCATGTTTCCTACAGGTAGAAAGAGATCCTGGCAAAAGTCAGAAAGTGTTGGTCGAGGGGAAAACTTGAGCTAAAAACGGTTGTGGTCATCATATTCACACTTGTGAGTTTCCTCTGGGAGAAATTCATATATATTCCAGTGAGAAGTCAGCACCTGTTTTTAAAGATTAAATGTTGCAGCTACAGTAAAAACTGTCAGAAAAGAGAATTGAATTTTATTGTTTCAGATTTATCAGCATCTAGCAGACTTGACAAATATTGGAATATAACACTCACAATGATTTAATTAGTTAATTAATAATTCAATCAAAATAAGAAGAGTTGTGATTTTATGAACTTAGATTGAGACATTTTTATCCACCTGAGTAGCAGGTCTCCCTCCACCATGTTTATACAGTAGCCCAGAGCAGACAAACCCAACAAAGATGCACTTTCATGTTTTATCAGCCACAGCAGACTCTCAGAGTCATTTGCTTCCAATCTGTCACTTCACCACTAGATGCCGCCAGAAACTACACACTGTACCTTTAATTTGTGCTAACACGGCCTCTGTCATCGTAAACTTATTAAAATTACATCTTATTGGTGATTTTCTGTTATATTATGAAAATACTTCTACTTTCTTGAAATGTGTTTCTGGAAACATTTTAGCAGCTGCTGAATTTGTCTAGTTTAGTTTCAGTTTCTAGTCTAGTTTCAAGGTTTGAAGGCAGATCTTTAGTGCTGTCGCCCTCATTTTCATGAAGCAGAATAGACGTCAACTTGTCACTCCCAGAATGCATTGCACAGTATCCTACACAGACAATGAGAAGGATTCCATGGACTCAGTGGATCAGTATCAGATTAGCAGAGCTTTGTGTTTGATCAACATATAAACTGTGGTTCACTGTAAAAACAAATGGTAAACATCAACTCACCCGTACAATCAGTGGATTAAAGTTGCTCTACATTCAGTGGTTTAATTAACACTTAACACTTAACTTAACTCAACATAAGTACATTTTTAAGTTGATTATTTTTTAATTAAGTTTTTATGACTAAGTTCACACATTATTTAAAATCTTGTTTTAAGTGTTATGAGCTTAATTAACATAAATGCAAACATCTCATCCAATAATGTCTGAACTTTAAAGGCTTATCTGAACATTAATGTACAAGTTTCAGCAGCAGATTCACTCACTCACTGTTTATTATTAGTAATATTTATGTTGTGACAGATTCGGGAATAAATTCTGAGAAACATGATGCTGTGTCTCATCTGGTTCAGTTGATGATACAGTGTTTTTTTACATCTCCCTCCTTCTCTCCACTCTCCTCCTCTTCCTCCAGCTCTCCTCCTGCTTCTACCGCTCTCCTCTTCCTCCCACTCTCCTCCACTTCCTCCTACCTCTTCCTTCCATTTTCTTCCCCTTCCTCCCTCTTTCCACTTCCTCTCATACTCCTCTTCTTCTTTGCAGTCTTTTCCTTTGAATATTCCCGCTCTCCTTCCCTTCTTCCCGCTCTCCTCCTTTTCCTCCCATCCTCATCCTCCTGCTGCTCTCCTCTTTCTTCCTCTTCTCCACTTCCCCCTTTCTCTTCCTCCCATTTTCTTTCCCTTCCTCCCACTCTCTTCCTCGTCTTCCAACTATCTTCCTCTTCCTCCCACTCTCCTCCACCTTCTCCCACTCTCCTCCCATTCCCTCCTCCTTTTCCTCCCTCATCTTCCTCCCACTCTCCTCCTCTTCCTCCTGTCTCTGTCTCAGATATCCTCCATCTGGCCAGGAGCCCACAGCTCTGCTCATGATGTGACTGGAGAGATTAATGTTCCTCCTGCTAATATATTCAAACTGCTGGCGAGTGGCTGCGGAGGCAGTTGAGCAGTATTAGAGATGATGGCCTGACTGTCAGCGACGCTAACCACTCCTGAAAAGGTGACAGCACATTTGGCTGCGATTTGCTGGGAGAGAGAAAATACCTACAAGTTTAACTTTGGGGCATTTTGATCTTTAATTCATACGGGATGTGGAAAATGTGTTTGGTCTATTCACATCTCAAAAGAGTCATTCTGACGAGAGGAACATGCGGCGGAGATCATCTCACGCCATCGCGCCTTCAACACTTTGATGATTTTGTACTTTATTCAGTGCCAGGCTGCTCATTGACAAACTGTCCTTTCATGCAAAGCTCAGGGAGGAGCGGCTCCGTGCCGCTCCCGTCGAGCGCTTACTCACGCAAACGCTGAATATTTGAGGCGACTCCTGGATGTGTTTTATGCAGACAACATCTGACAGGCCTGAAATGAAGCCAGAGCAGATATGAAAGCAGGCACTGTCTGTCAAAACCAGGAAATAATCAACCCCCCCTCCATCCACCTCAGGGCCCAGCTGAAAGTCATTAGCCCCAAACAATGTGCTGCTTCTACTGTTAGCCTGAGAATAATAATAATAGCAATAATACTTAAGAGAATTACCATAACTATTTGAGAGGATCTCAATTATCTGCAGCTCGTCTCTGTCAGGGTGTGGACGGACTTGCTGGAGGAATATTTAGAGAAAATTGTTCAGCAGTTATGTTCCAGCCTTGATTATAATAGCCAGCGGTGATTACCCCGCCTCTAATCCTATTAGCTTTTGTTTGGAACAAGGATGAAAAACATTATATATGAAAAGAGCATTTCAAAAATCATAAAACTACATCCATATGCTCTCAGAGTTTGTCATTTTTGTCTTCTTCAGCTGCAGTTAATGAAAGCTGCACATGTTAACATGAGCTCTGAACCGCTGATGCTGCTGCTGGAGTTTCAGCAGTTGGTAAGAAAACACCTTCTAGTTTGATTTAATGCAGTCTGATAAATTGTTGCTTTAGAATTAAGGTTGAAATAAT
This sequence comes from Lepturacanthus savala, assembly GCA_030544235.1. Taxonomy (NCBI): domain Eukaryota; kingdom Metazoa; phylum Chordata; class Actinopteri; order Scombriformes; family Trichiuridae; genus Lepturacanthus; species Lepturacanthus savala. The sequence continues at coordinate 7,481,002 of CM060481.1, forward strand.
GCATTCAGGCACTAAAAATATGTAATCGAAGCATTCTGCCTTCTTTTATTTATATAGTTTATAAACTGGAGTCGACTTAGATCAAACAACCAATCAGGGTTAGCCCACACGTAACCAGCCAATCATAGTGACAGCGGTTTGTCTCAATGAATGACCGTCTTGAGCTTCACGCCACCGACTGTGCACCACCAGAGGACTGGGCAGTGGGAGGAGCCTAAAAGCTACTAGCAGAGTGGTACCAGGACCCAGATACACAAAAAGGTGGAAGGTTTGCATTGTGTATGTTCAACATTCCCATTGTAGCTTTAAAGCACAGGGTGACTCACAGAACATTTGACCAAATGGTTCAATCGATATTTCAGTGAAAAGTGAACAGTTTATTCAGCTAAGAAGCAAAAAAGGGAGGTCAGAACAGGCCAAAAAGGAATCTTAGAGAGAGTCTGACAATAAATGATGCAAAATACAAATGTCGGTTTAGTATTTGAGAGAGATTTATTTCCAATAAGCTGCTGACTTAATTATCTATCATATCTAAATGTGTTGCAATGTGTGGAGGCCTCCCGACTACCAAGTTGTGAGACCAGAAAATGAGTGTTTTGACAGGTTGCTGAGGTAGTTAGCAATGGAAAAAGTTACCAAGCTACCATGGAAATGGGTGATTTATGTGTTGTGTCTGAACACACACTCCCCTGTGGTTAGCTGGTTGTAGCTAATATTTTCTTTGTTGTTGTAACTCTTAGTTTTTTGCTAGGCTCTTTATGAAAATAGTTTGTAGCTGTGTGTTGTTGTGGTTTGTTAGCTTGCTCATGCATGACAGGCAGAGCAGTAGCTTAGGACAGAGCTGTGCAAGATAAACAGGAAAGGAGAAGGGAGAGGCACAGCTTCCATGCTTTCATGCCTGATTTTTAAAGAGTTAACCTGTTTTATTATTATACTATTGTACCTCGTTTTGGAAAAAGGCATATGCAAAATGTCAGTAAAGTAAAGTAAATAAAGTACAACACAGAAAGAACTGCACGGAAGAAATCACTATAAAAAGTACATATATTGTATTAATCTGTCATATTACAAGCAAAAATATAAAACACAAACTTACATAAAAACTACATGAATATTTACACCTGACCATTCTGCTCTAGTTGCACTAGAACTACACTGCTGCTCCACTGCTGTAACAGGTCACATTAAGACATTAAGACTCCACCTGGAGTGAACAGGTGATCTGTGCCTGGACATCTGATCTGGACCAATAGAAAACACAGGTGCAGGCAGGTATGTTGTGATTCGTTACTAAAACAAGCTAAACTGTTTCACTGTGATCTCCAGACAGCTGTGATGCACTTTCAGGTTCAGCTTTGTTTGGCTCTGATGTGCAAATCTGCTCCTTCAGCCATTAGGAACATGAGCTGTGTTTCCATCTACTTGTCAAGCGAACCTTTGGCAAAGTGTGGTTTGGTCAGTGGATAGTATAGTGGTAAAGTCTACACATGGCTGTTATAAACAGAGAAGAAGGAGGAAAAAGAGGTTTGGTCATCCATGAGAAGAAAAGGAGAGATTGTCAGAAATTACTTTCAATTGGTCAAGTTCACATCTTTCACGTCAGTGAGTATTATTTAATGCTGTTCAGGGACAAACACAAAGAACTGAATATTATGGGATATTTGTGCTCCTGAACTCTTTTTAGAAAACGACAAAAACAACTCAAGCCTCAAGGGTGAAAACACTTTTTGTGAAACTGAGTTGAGGTTTTTTTTAAGTGAAACTTCAAAATGCATCAAAATACATTGACGGGAACATGACTTGGAAGAACAACAAAGGCTGTTGATGTGTCTCCTTTGCAGCAGAACATTTTCAGCAGTTAAAAACAAACATCATCTCTTATTAGGTCATGTTTCATGACCTAATAAGAGATGATGTTTGTTTTTCCATTGAGATGTGTTCTTGGAGTGATATGAGGAGGAGGGGAGATCTCTGATCGTCTGGTATCACGAGATGAGCTGCCTGCATTGTTTCTATTTTTAGATCCATTCATAAGGAGAGCAGACTCACGACACCAAGGAGTCTTATGAGCACCAGGTGTAGATGCAAAGGTCATCATATCATCATGTGTCCAGACACAGATCACAGGGTCAGAATTCAGAAACATGAAGCTGTACACTTTTAAACAAAAGGAACATGATGTGTGATTGTTGTTGATATGTTGCACTTGTGCTGTAAGTTGTTGGATTTACTCAAAAACGGATATAAATCTCTGCCTGAAAGGAGAAGCGTCGCAGTAAATCTGAATGCACATGTTATTCCAATGATCTGCCTGGTTCAGACGGGACGACTGTCTCCCTCAGAGAGCTGAGGTCTAATCTTTGATGTCATCAAGATAAAAAACCTGGAGGTGGTCGGCCGGGAATAAATTACAGTCTGTGTTTGTGGACGCACAGAGTGTCTCTGTACAGGTTTAGTGTCCCTCCCAGAAGCTTTATTTCATTTCAGCGCTGAGCGCAAAAAATGCTCCTGTCTCCATTAAATCGCCCCAGGTGCCATCAGGCCGTCCACGCCGCCGCTTTAGGATTTATCTCTTGATGACATCGTGCAGGGTTCCTGCTGAGTTGTTGTGGTCTTCAGGGGCTTGATCACAAATCTAAACTAAAGTGGAATAACATGTGAATTCGGCTTTAGGGTGGAATTTCCTCTTAGCGTTTGCCAAATGGAGCAAAGAACAATCTGCTGTTCACAGTAAAACTGTCACTTCTATTTCATAGCGATCATCCAGACAGGCATCATGATCTCAGGGAGGCCATCCTGCTTCTGCACAGCCAGGATCTCCAGGCCAGCCTTGGCGATGATGGTCTTCATGATGTCCAGGTGGCGGCTGATGCTGCTATCGATGGGGTCCAGCTTGACGCCCTGCCGCGCCATATTGTCCTTTATTATGATGATGCCGTTCGGAAGTAGGCTCCTCTTACAGCGAATCAGGAAATTCATCAGGTCCTTGTCTGTCAGGTGGCCTGAAGAGAAAGAAAGATTCAGAATAAAAAGAAACTGAGAGCATATGTAAATTAATCAAATTCCTCTGTAGATAATAAAGAAATGAAAGAATACAAGAAAAACGAATTGGTTGAGGAGGAAAAAGTAGCTTCTGGAGGAGAACTTAAACAGAAAACATGCATGAAGAAGTCATTTTGATCTGCAAAAAAGCAACAAACTGAAAACAAGACTGACAACAATTGATCATTTTCTTCATTTCTCTCCATGAACTCAAACAGGTTGTGGTTAATATTGAGCCCAAGGTATTTTAAAGTACTTTTGCTTGGGTATTTTAGTTTTTAAAGACTTCCTTCAGTATTTGACCAGGTAAAGAAAACAACCTTAAATGCTTGTGTCAACATTTTAAAGAAACATTAAGGACTTCAAGACTTAAAGACTTTTCTTTATGTCTGTTCTTTTCCAACTGATCTACAGAAAGTGACCCAGCATCTTCCTCCTGGAGGTTCTCAGTGCTCCTGCATCAAGTCCAGAGAGGCACAGTCTCAGCTGTTAACCAGGTGCATACATGTTATTCTGACCTATGGAACAGAAGACGCTCAAAAATGCTGCCACATTGGATTTTGATCAGTGAGTGTGGGACAGTTTGGGAGCAACATCAACAGTGAGACTCACACAGTCCCAGGGTAACTTAAAGGACAGAAGACAGTTTTTAGAGACTGACAGTTGTAAAAAGATGAATGAGAAATCATTTATTACAAACCAGAAGAAAAGACATTTTAATTAACCGTCATACAATTATGCAGGAACCTGTAGGAACGTCCATACACTCACACTTCACATCCTGGTTTTCTTAAACAGACGAAACATATTTTTTATCACCTTGCAGTGTATTTACCACCAAATGTAAAATGTAAACTGTGTAGACATTTATAAATGTTAACCATTGAGTCAACTTTTTAATGACAATAATTGTTAAATATATTGTTGAGTTGTCTAATGTTTTCTAATCTACAAAAATCCATAAATTTACAATTAATTTTAATCCAAAACAAGTAACATTGTTGGCTGCCTATCAATATCTCCTGTGTGCATGAATCAGTGTTTTAACATTAGCATTAACTCTTGTAGCAGCACCAAGCACATTTAGGGAAACACAGATTGTTAACGTTACAATTTTACTAGTTAGAAATAGCAGGTCTGTCTCAAAAACCAGGTGAACCAGAAGACAACAACTCCCATGATCCCACGCTGCTTTGTGACATCATCAACTCTTAAACACATTTTTAATTGAGACTGCTAGCAGCAGAAAATAACATATAACAGTACATACAGTTATGATATTTAATTGAAAAAGAATTGCTGCAGCCGTATACTTACACGCCACCCACTGCATCCAGATGATGTCGTACCTCTTCTTCGGAGGCGTGAACTCCTGCAGGTCAAAGCAGTAGTAGGTCTGGATGCGGTCAGCATCCTCGCCCAGGTACTCCTCGTGTGCGTGGAGCAGGAAGTGCTCCATCATGTCCACCATCTCCATTTTCTCAAACACGGGGAGGAGGACGCCTTTGGTCACACGGCCAATCCCGCAGCCGCAGTCCAGAGCGCACTGAGTGCCAGCCTTACCAGGACCCTGAGGACCCGACAGAGACCAGAACAACAAACAGGAAGTAAAACTAAACTAGCAAAACTGTGTGGAGTTTTGTGGAGGATTTAAAAATATTTTTGCATTTCACTGAACCGCTAAAAGTAGACGGGGCTACGATACAAAGCTGCAGAGACAATCCAAGCTAAAGATCTTCGAAACTGCTAAAGAGTTGTTGCCTATGTTCACATATTGTGTTTTACATGAAGAAAATCAAATGATTTTGACTTTTAAAAGTTGTATTTTTTAGGATATATAGTATGATGTGGTCTTTATTTTGTAATTCTGGTCAGTAACATTACAAAATAGAAAATTGTGAGACATCTCATACATATTACATGTAGCAATAGCAGTACATCTAAACAGGTCTATAAAAAACAGCATTGTATAAAGTGACTAGTTAGAATTGACATGACTAGGAAGAGTATCAAGTAAGATGTGATCTGAAATATTAAAAAGACAAAGGAGATGGGCGCTTAAATGATATGACTGAATTCATCTTTCACAAAAGAAAGAGTGCATTTTAACATCAGTTTCCTTGCTGCATGTTATTATCAGATCTATAGAAGGGCTGCGCTTTATTCTCTGTGCTGCCAGATGTGGGATTCTGCAGCTCAAAGCACCGACAGCACAAACAAGCAGCCTTCAGTTCCTCGGGGCAAGCAAACTCTGAACTTTAGCGTGGGGGAACAAGTCACCTCACTTGAATCATGCTGGTTTTTCTTCCCTTTTCATTTGGTATTCTGACCTCACTCCAACCCTCCGCATCAGGGCCCCGGTGTGTGATTGTATGAAAGATGGGGCCCTGAGGAGCTCTGTGCTTGTTACAGGAGGCTTCCTGGTTTCGGTGAATTACTGCCATATTGCTGTGTGAGTATGTAGCTCAGTTTAATCTGGATGCAGTCTAAATCTTTGCTGCAGCACTTACTTTTAATGGAGATGTCAGGTTTGAACAGGAGCCGTGGAGGAGGATGATGTGTAGCCGAGCACACGACTGCAGAAGACTTTGGTTTATTTTTCAACCGTTATCAGCAGTTTTAACTGGGAGAGACACTATTTATAGAGCACATATTCCACCTCAGTGTCCCAACTCTGAAGGGCCTTTGGCTGAAAAGTCTGTGTATTTTTGGTCTGGTTTTGCTTTTCATTGTTTGAACTTGAGATTGACAATAATGCAGCTTCTAACTATGTGTCAACAGTTTGTTTTTGTCCCTGTAGAAACAGTTCTCCCACTTTGGTTTGGAAGAATTTAACTGGCCTTGATCTCTGACCTCAACCCCATCCAACACGACACCAACGCAAGCTCTTTTATTTTGAAAAGGTGACATCCGGTTAGGACAAATGATTAAATGTTCATTATCAAGTGAACTGGTTGTAAAAAAATTAGATTAATAATAATGTAAATAATTAGGTCTGAGCTAGAAAATAAACGTGTGCATTACATGTTTGATGATTATTTAAACATGTTAAACATTTTCTTGTTCCAGTTTTAAAGGAAATGAGGATTCGCTTTTTTTTTGTTTTATACCTGTCATTTCATTCATTCATCTCATATACCCATTTATTCCTCATTAGGGTCGCAGGGGTCTGCTGGAGCCAATCGCAGTGCATTACAGATGAGAGGCAGGGATACACCCCACACCATTCACACCTATGGGGCAATTTAGAGTTTTCAATTAACCTCAGCATGTTTTTGGACTGTGGGAGGAAGCCAGAGTACCAGATGAAAACCCACGCAGACACAGGGAGAACATGCAAACTCCACACAGAAAGGTCCCAGACCCAGGACATTCTTGCTGTGAGGTAACAGCGCTACCCCTGCACCACTGTGTCACCTATATCTATCATTTGAATCACCTTTATTCATTAAATAATTTTTATGTGATAAACACTTTCACCAGTTCAACAGTTTCAGGCTTAATCCTGTATTATTTACTTTTTTTATTTATTATTTTAAACTCACTATGTTTTCTAATGTTGGATCTTGTGATGAGTGGTACATAAAGATATTATCATTATTATAAGTCTAAAGTGCAGCCACACTGGAGTACACTAAGTATTAAACATTACGTGTTGTATGAAGTGATGAATACGGTATGTTTACATCAGCAGCAGAGGAGCAGCAGCACTGAGTCGTCTCCAGTTTCTCTAAACCACCAATCTGAGCTGTTTATTCTTAGAGTGATCCCCCAAATAACTCAAATAACTGGGCCAAACCAGCCACTGAAATAGCACCAGGACAGACTCTGTGTCTAAAAAAATCCTGTCGTCCACACAAGTTTGTGTGTGTGCATGTGTGTATGTGTGCACATGCGTGTGTGTCTGTATCTATGTATGTGTATGTGTGCATGCTCATGTGCATACAAATGTTCAGATCTGTTGTGATTTTAAAGCACAATGCATATCATTTTATGAAAATAAGGTTATTGTCCTACAGAAAATGTCTTGTATGTTCCGTCCAGTCTCCTTTATGTCTAAATTAACTCAGTGTGACTGTAAAATAGTGTAAAACTGTGTTCCGATGTTAAAGTGAACATTTTCTGACATTAGTGTAAGATGTTATAGTAAAAATGCTGCAACAATTAAAAATATTTCAAACATTACAGTAAAAATGTTCCGTTACAGTGAAAATGTTCCAACATTAAAGTAAAATATTCTTTTACAGTAAAAATGATCTGCATTAAAAATAGTCCAAACATTAAAGTAAAAATGTTACAACATTGCAGTAAAAAAATGTTCGAGCCTTACAGTATTTTTATATGTTACGTAGTTACAGTAAAAATATTCCGATGTTAAAAATGTTCCAACACTATGTTTTGACGTTACATTAAAAATATTCCAACATTACAGTAAAAACATTACAGTATAAGACACTACAGTATACATTTTCTGAATTTGATCCAATCAGCATCTAAAAAACCCTGTTGTCCACACTAAAGTGTGCGTGCGCATGCGTACCTGTATGTGTGTCTATGGGGTTCCTTTCAAATTAATCAGACACACACATTAATGGGTGTGTGCATGCATGATTAATTTATAACATTTTGCTGTGTGTGTGCTGTCAACAGTTTGTATTTCACACATAACAAAGCTGCATTACACACCTACAGTCTGTGCACGTCTGTCTGCTACTGTTTGACAAAAAGTTCACACATACACACATTGAACCATATGGGCTTTCATAGCATGATGAGTGCATGTATACTTGTGCATAGGGTCTTAAAGCACAGTGCATGTAATGTCTTTCTGATCATGTCTCCTCCCTGGCTCAGGTGATAACAGCTTCTGGCGCCAAGTTTGAGTGTTTATGAGACTGACATTAAGTTTATGCTGCTCTTGAACTCCTCCCACATGGAACAACAAGGAAATAATTTATGCAATGTAAGTTGGATGATGAGGTCATTGCCCCTAAATAGACTTTGACCTACATCTTCAGAGTAAGTTTCTATCTGAGGAGCAGGTAAAGGAGAAGTAGCAGACCCTCACTGATCTGTTCTAAACTGAAATCAGTGTCTCTTCACTCACCACAAACCTCTTCAAGAACTGGCGGGAACCTTCCAGATCAATGTCGCATATGTCCAGGAAATCTCCCAGCATGCCCTCCAGTGAGGCGGGTAGGTCCTCGTAGAACTGCTGAGCCCGGTAGTAGAACTGTTTCTCTCCTTTGATGTACTCACAGGTGAGTGGAAACAGCTTCACTGTCAGGAATCAACACACATTTTTATTAACTATCACATAATCACCACTAATGATCAGTCCATAATAAATAATAATAAATGCCCAATCAATCAAGATCAAACACTGTTAAAACACTCAATCCTGCTCAAGTAGTTTGTTCTTTATTTATTTCCATCAAGAGGGTTTGTGAGAGATTTCTAGTTCAGTTTATTAAATTTATTTTTTATTTCAACAGGATAAATGTCTTTAGAATATGAACTCTAAGGCTAAAATACAATAAAACATTTTTTTAGAATTACTAAAATGGGTTTTGTGACTCCAAGAGCTTCGCCAAGTCTGGAAAATTAATCCAACAGTCACATCACAGTTATCTCATCAATATTTACTAATAGATGCTCTTGTGTTTTAGCAAATTACACTTTCATAAATATATTATTTAATGCTGGTAACAGGCTTGTGGGATGACTATTAGGGCCTCTTAATGATGTTTTCCTGTCATTGTTTCAGGTTGGAATTAAGAAAATTTGGGTGTGCAATATAGTCTACAGACATTTATTTAATTTAATTCTTGGTTGTTTGTCACCAACTGTTAACTTGATTAGTTTATCCAGCATACATTATTCAGACTAATATAAGATTTGATCTGAAGGTGGTGCTGGAGAGCATCAGAACAGTTTATCTGGTGGCGAGCAAGAATATGTTACAAATATTTTACGATTAAATGTCTGGTGGACAAGTGGATATTTTGGGAGATCAGCGACTCAGATTCACTGCGACTGTGATCGTCAGCTTTAGTTGCAACACTTCCAATTGTAATGAATTTTACGGACAATAGACATCTGTCCATTTACAGTATGCCTGGTATTAAAACAACCCTTCTGTATAATTCAAAGTTTTAATTATCTTAATATTATTTTGTTTATTTAACTGATTTCCTATTGTAAGTTGTATTTTTAGCTACCAGAATACATCTCCCCCATAGACAACAGATGGATTTAGCCCTCGGCTGAAATGTGGTGTGTTTACATTCTTACCTACTGTACTAAAATGTTCATCAGCATGTGCTATCCCTCTCAAATAAACACTAATTAAATGAAGATTCATTACTAACTTTAAAGTTGGTGTCGAGTCATCATTAGACATCAGTAACAGATCATTCTGCTCTATAGAGAGGATCACTGTTCACATTCAGAGGAAATATAGAATGATAATTTGATTAGCAGAAAACTATAAATAAGGTTGTGCTGTGCTGCTCATACACTCTGCTCAGCTGTTACATGATACAAGGCAACATGCCGGTTGATTCATCTCTGCCATTTAGTATTTACACGCATTTACAGCGATTTCAGGTTTCCCATTAGGAGACGTTGTGAATAGTTCCCTGAAACTAAAGGTGAAAGAATCTTTTAGGTGCTGAAAGAGTTTAAATACATCAGTGTATGCAAAAACTCTATTCTGATTATATGATGTCATTATATCACTACCATACCGACACATTAAGAGACATGACAACTGGCTTCAGAACTATCCTTAACCTTCACCGCCTCGCTTCTGCAAGGCTGAAATAAATCCTGTCGAATGAACGTAACATTTCCTGAGGCTTAGATAACACGTTCCTGGCGTGGGGAGGAGTGGGGGGAAGGGGGAGGGGGCGGGGTCAAGGGGGAATGTCCGTTCTCTTGTCAAGGATCTGTAGTGGCAGAATTCATGACACCACAGTGAAACATTGAGACGGGGGCATTTATTCCCAACTGGACTCCTCCTTGCTAGAAACATCAGAAAGACACTGAAATAGGAAACAAAAGTGAAGAATCAGAATGTCCCAGCAGGTGCCCCTTTAAAATACTGCTGTCGGTTTATAAAGCCTGACTGATTTAAGGCCAGTCCGCTGCTACTGTATGTTATGAACCATCCAGACCTCTCAGGTTGTCTGGGACAGGACTGAGTTCTATCCCCAGAGTCGAACCTGGAGGAGCAGGGTTTAGTTTTTATGCTCCACATATTTGAACAAAGACCTGCAGGTCTGCTGCAGCTCTCGCTTCTTTAAATCAAGGTTTTAGATTTTTCTGTTCGCTGTTGCCTTCTACTAAACCAAATTTAAGGTCTTCCGAGGTCTGGTCTATCTGGTCTAGTAGGTTTTTGAAGGTCTTTGAAAGTATATTTCATTTCCCTTGAGCTGAACTTCTGAAGCCCTGTTCTCAGGGTCCTCATGGACTTGAATTTGTAATAATCAAGGAGGTTGTAATTTGTAAAGTCACAATTCCACCACAAATTACCATTTTTCACCAACACAGGGGGCACGTGTTAATCTCTGTGAGGTTTCTTGTCTTCGGCAAGGTTTGGGATTTTCTCTACATCTTTTTTTTTGTTTCTTTCCTGTCAATAGTTGTTGTAATGTTCTACATGTTGCTGTAATGTGAGCCCATCTCTGGAGTCATTGTTTGGTTTGTCCAATACTACTATACAAACATGGCAGCTTTATGAAGGGAGAGCTGCTCCCCATGTAGATAAAAATGTCTCAATCTAAGATAATAAGAACACAATTCTTATTCTGATGGAATTACAAACAAATTAAAAAAAACATATGAATTTTATATGCCATTTCTGACAAGTCTGTTGTGCATGATGCTACTAAACCTGACATACTGCACCTTTAAGTCTCTTTTTAATCTTTTTAAAAGAAAGACAGAGATGACGTCCTCGTCCATCATGAAAGTGTCAGTCCAATCTTTCCATGTCCCTTTAAATTGGACAAGCTTATTAGAGGTCGACCTCTGACTTTCCAAGATATCAGTTTAAATGGTAGTGTCTGAAGATTAATGTCATTTGCAGTGTTCTGTAACTAAATTTAAACTCAGTGCATTTACTTGACATTTACTGAAATAAGACATAAAGAAAAAAGAAGAAACAATTTATTCCTTTCAGCGCGTTTAAAGCTGTCGCGGCTGTTGCTCGACAATCCACATCTCAGCCTCTCTGACTGTCATGTATATCTCTCACTGACATGAGTTAGAGCTTCCCAGCTCCATACCAGGCCATTAATGGACCTCGTATCGAGTGAGTGGTAAGAAAGTCCTGCTTCCTTGGGCCAAAATGGCTTCAGCTGAGATCTCCTGTTTCAAGTGGCTTCATGACAGATGTATGCTGCAGAGGATTAGAGAGTACCGTCAGGATGTAGAGCATGTTAAAGACCTCTTTAGGCACTCACAAGCATGAAACATGGATTTGCACTCACGTGCATAGTAAACATTAAAGGTCTGTGTGTGTAAAAACTCCCAACAGGTGCAAATAGATGTAGAAAGTGATCTACTAATGTTGCCTCTTTCAATGTTCAAAATAACAGGTCTTATCCATTTAGTACACTAGCATAAATGATGCATGAGGTTGGATGAACTGTGATCAACCAGCCTGAATGCACTTTCTGTGTTGAAGACGGCGTCTGAAGTTAATAGGTTTCAATGAAGACTGCACCTTCTGCATGTAATTAATTTGAAAGGCAGGAGAATCAGTAATTCCATCTGCATTGATCTGTAAATAAATCTGGTGAATCCTACAGTATCTGATGTCCACAGACACTTTAGACTCTATGAAAGCATCTCCTGCAGGATCTGAAGGAAGCAGGACTGATGTGTTGAAACTGCTTTACGGCCATCCACTGTGTTTCCCCTCATTAAATCAATGAAGTGTAGAATAACATTCACACTTCTACACACATCAGACTGGTCAAACACAGCTTCATATTCAAATGTTGGGTCAGCCAGCTCATCAATTAATTAAAGTAGTGTCTCATGTCTCATTCTTGAAACACTTTGCAGTGAGACACTGTTGTGTATCATTAATTATTAAACTTTGTGAACATATACAAGGAGAAACACATTGTAATTATTGCTGAAATGTCGGTTTGATATAATAATATAAATGGCTTCAACAAATTTATTAGTTATTTCGTTATTTCTATCAATAGTTACTATTGATAGAAATCAATAGTGATGAATAAAACAGCTCTCTGTGTCTGTGCAGATTTTACTGATATGTGTTCATGTCGAGATGGTTCACAGCATCACCTGATGAAAAGCTAACTGTTCTTGTCCAAAATATCCATGAAAACAATTAAAGCAAAAAGCAAAAGCAAAGCTCCTATTTAAATACTGCTGTACCCAACAAATCAACATCTGTTTTCATTTATGCAATTATTCTTTAAAAATCGCCCACAAAATCCTACAGGCCGGCTTCTAGAATCCACACGCTTTTTATTTGGGATCTGATCAGTGATTGAGTGCTTTTATGATGCATCCAACAGTAAGAACAAATATATAAGAAGACATTTCAGGTGTTGAGGGAAGCCACAGGTTCTATAGAGTTGCAATGATCAGAGGGTTACAGTTTTGTCCATTTGCTACAAATGACACAGTAAAATGACGTGCATAGCACAATTATTTAAACTGACACACAGAGAGCAAAACACTCTTCTCAGATCTCCAAAACTCCAAACACATTTCCTACACACATTTTGCCACTTTTAAAATGCACTGATTGAACATGGTTCTCTGCATAAAACACAACAATCTGACATAAGGTCATGTTTGCCATTTCCTGACACTGCCATTCAAAATGATACTACACTAGCTAATTGCCCAAAAATGTGGCACCTGGCCAAACATATGACATATTTGGTGAAAAAAGCACAGCATGTGTGTATCTGAAGATATTTCTGTGCATGTGAACAATCTGAAGAATGGTCCACAATTTGAGCTATTTTAGTAATATGGCAAAGCTACTAAAGAGTGTACTAAAGTGTGTAGTTGGTAAACCAGTCCATCAGTCATTTTCTATACCTGATTATTACTTATTAGGGTCACATGGTCTGCTGGAGCCAATCCCAGCGTGTTACGGTGAGAGGCAGGGATACACCCCAGATGGTCGCCAGCCAATCGTAGGGCACACACACCATTCACTCACACACTCACACCTACGGGCAATTTAGAGTCTTCAATTAACCTCAGCATGTTTTTGGACTGTGGGAGGAAGCCGGAGTACCCGGTGAAAATCCATGCAGACACGGGGAGAACATGCAAACTCCACACAGAAAGGTCCCAGACCCAGGACCAAGGAGGTCTTGAACCTGTGACCTTCTTGCAAAGGTTTGATTTGATATTATGATGTGATATTATGTTTTGTTTGCAGTGCTTCATTTTGCAGAACATATATTTTCTAGCATATTTTGCAGTTTGGTGTGTAGTTTTTTGAACTGTGTTATGTAGTTTGGATAAATAAATCTTAGTGTGCAAAACTGTGTTTTAGTAGTTGGAAAAAAACTGTAATCAATGAGATTAAGAGGTGTGAAGTGGTATGAAACAGTATGAAGTGATGTGAACACTGTGAAGTGGTGTGAAAAAGTGTGAAATGGTGTGAAATGGTATGTGTGAAGTGATGTAAATTGGTATGAAGTGGTGTGAATCAGTGTGAAGTGGGTTGAAACGGTGTAAAAATGGTGTGAATGGTGTATAGTGGTTTGAAGTGATTTGAAATAGTATGTAAGTGGTGTGAAATGGTGTGAAATGATGTGAAGTCATGTGATATGAAGTAGTGAGGTGTGAAACAGGCTTTGAGATACTCTGCTCTGGTTTGGTGGACCAACCAGCCCATGTGTATAAACCCTGTGTAGTTACATGAACACAGTGCCCTGGTGAACACAAGGTGTCAACACATCACCGTTTTTTAAGAAACACTTTGCTCGGTTTGTCGGGCTGATTATGCTCCTCTCCTCTTTTCATTGTTCTCAAACATTGTGGCATTGTGGGTAATGTAGTGCAGTGTTTCAGTCAACATGCACTTCAGAGGCTTCATGATGAATAAGAAACCGAACTAAATAAAGCCATGATGTTGGTTGAGATGCAGCTTTAAACGTCTGTCTGACAGGAGAACTCAAGAATCAGCAGCGATGTTAGTGACTCGTTGTCAACTAAAACATGTCAAACCACCAGGATGTTTCAGCAGTTGCCTGATCCTTAACGGGTCAAAGGTCGGAATCATGGAATAAGTGTCGGCGTGAGGGCGGAGTTGTGTGTTGTCCTTCTTACCGAGCGGAGTCTTCTCCAACAGGTACAGGTAGCTGGCAAAGAACTCGCTCCTCACTGTGTGGTGCAGGTGGAAGGACATGCTGTGGCGGCACATGGTCTCATCCGCCTGTTTCCAGCGGTCCGTCATTGCCTGGTGAGCCAGGTTGAACACAAACTTGGCCGATGGACAGCTGCTATCCTCCTCCGGTATCTCCTCCATCGGTATCTCCATTTTGATAGTGGCCTCGTGGAGACGTGCACCAAATGTCCGGTGTGTGACTGAGCGAATAATTAAAGGCTAGAAAGAAGCATGCAGGGCGTCGTTTGGGACTGTGTTTCTCCAGCTGCTGTCTGTTTAGCTGAGTGTTCAACACGTCTCTGCCAGTGTTCAACTGACCAGCAGAGATCTTTTTCACAGGGCGGCGCTTTGGGTGGGGGGGGGCTCCACTGCCTTAAAATATGGTTCCTAAAATTAGCAACAACCTCTCACGTTTGTATTCATGACGGCTCCGTTTTGTACTGATATAGCTGTTCAGACAAGAGATAATTAGATTACAATTCCAGCCTGGTCGCAGAACCATCTGACTACAAATCAGCCTCTGGGGTGAGCACCAGTATTTCTGTGCTTCCTGTGGACTCAGCAGATATCCAGTCCAACACTTCCCTATCCATTCATGCATCCGTTTACTGTCCAGCAAAATCTCCTAAGTCCAGAGATAAAGTTAATAATAACTTAATAAGGCCTCATAAGTCTAGAGATACATTTAATAAACCCTAAACAAAGTCTAATAAGTCCAGAGACAAGGTTAATAGACACTAAATAAAGTCTCATAAGTCCAGAGATAAAGTTCGGCTTGTGGTTCCCCGGTGCAGCTCTCCACATGGAATCATTTTCATGCAACCATAGCAACCACAACCTGCTCAAAGGTGATTGGTCAATACTACGCAGACTGTAAAGATCTCTGGAACTGTTTCTGGTCTTAAAATAATAGTCAATCACCTCCAGATTCTGCATATTCATTCTATAATGTGTTTATGAGGATTATTCTACGTCTAAAAGCAATAGTTTAGAGTTAACATTAAGTTTTCTTTGAAGTCATTTGTTTTCAAATTCTTTCTTAATGTTACGTGTTTATAATCGTTGATTTTCTCCTCTCATAGGAAATAAGGTCTTCACTTTACCGCTCTGTAGTGATGCCACTAATGTAAACTGAAAAATATATATAAATAAAATGTTTTCTATATACCTTCTTAAAAAAAAAAAGACCAAACAAAGAGTTACAGATTTAATCAGCTCAGTTTCAAACGTTGACCTAAAACACATGTTGAAAAGGTTTTGTAGATGAACCACGATAGAAGATGTTGGATCAGCCTTATAGAACAAATGATCCTCTGTGTTCATGGAGCAGGAATAATCCTTCAGTCATTCTGAAGTGTCCATCACAGCCAAACTAAAGTTAGCGCGGTGACATTAGCTGTCACACATGTGGAGACTGACTGAGAGCAGCAGATTCTTTTTGTAGAGCAGATTTATTGAGTTACAGTGTTGGTTACACCTGCTACTCATTTCTTTATTCCCACTTTATTTTAGGAAGGCTGGAGGGACATTCCTGCTTTTACTAAATGTTTAAAATAAGGACATCTATTGTTGGTTTGACATTTTAGGAAGTTTATTCTCATTTAAGTTGATACACTGCAGCAAAGACAGTTTGTTCACACACTGATCAGGTTTAAGATCAGTAAAAACACAGATATTCAGGTTTATGTTTCTTCACCTTTCTGTACATTTCTCCTGTAATTCAAATCTTTGAAGCCTTTTTCTCAACATGAGTTTTTCTCACCAGAAATCTGAGCTTCAACTCTTACACCAACTTTACACTTTGATTCCTGAAGGTTTGTTCATATTTTATTTTACACAGCTTGATTTATACAGGATATTATTTATAACTTTGACAGTTGACAGAATTGTCTTATTGTTGGAAATAGACAGCTTTAAGAGGTAATGACTAATTTGCATATTTAAACATCACGTTTCAGGAAACTTCAAACACGAAAATGAAATGTCTTAAGTTTCAACTGTTAAAATCGTTATTCTCCTGCTGTGACCTTAAAGAAAAACATTGCAAGAAGAAAAAGCTCCCACTGATTTATTATGAAAACATAATCACATGGCATATTTCTCTTTGTCGTGTGTTATTTGTGTGAGCTTCTTCGATGGATTAACTGTAATATGTTATCCGTTTAAAACATTAATATAAAAAATGTATTACAAGAATTTCCCAATATTAACATGAAAAACGTCTGAAAAAAAAATCATTGTTTTTCACAGTGTGATGTCCACATGACTTTTAATTTTTACAGATAACATACTGAACTAATCAGCTGTACAATGTCTAGTGATATATGACCATAATCATCCACTGCTGAGCTCATTTCATGTTCTGCCAAAATTAAATGAGTTTGGTCCAACACATCGTTGCTCTGCAGGCTGTTAGAAATTCATATTCCAGCAGCTGGGTATCGATAAAATTCTATAAAATTACATTCATACAGTTATTCTCCATGATTTAAATATTGCTTTTAGCTTTCATTTTAAACAAAATCTTTTGTATTCTGGGTGTTTAACGATCTAGATATTTCCATCTATAAAAACTATTACATTTCCTATAATGTGCTGACACTGCTATAATACAAATAACCAGATAATTACAGAAATGTTGTTGATAATTACAGAAATTGTGTTAATTTAAATACTTTTTGTTCTGTTTGACAAAATATCTGGCTGCACAAATACAACAAGAGTATTTATGAAAACTAATGTATCTCTGATCTATCTATTCAACCAAATCACAAATCAATGTTCTACCTGATCTTATTAATAACCAAAACACAGACAGAACAATACCAAGTTTATTGTGGCTGTAAAAAGGTGGATGAATTGTTTATTGACAAATGATTTGTTTCCCTCTTGATTGACTGACTAGTTGATATTTACCTGTTGAATTGGCTGTATCATTGAGAGATTTACCTGCTGCTGATTGGCTGAATCTGTTTGAGAACCAATATTCAAACAAGCCGTGCTACATCTTTAAACGTTCTGTATTAAATATTTAAAATAGTCCTTAAATCACTTAACATTTGACATAATAATGACATATGGTACGAATTCCCACTTTGAGGTTGTACGCCAGTCTTAAAAGTTATGTTCTTGTTTTTTGAGTCCTTTCCTCCCACGTGGAGCAAATGCGTGTTCGCCTCGACTTCTAACAGGAATAAAAACAAATATAATGCAATAACTCTCAGAAAGACAACTCTCATTTATATTAGAGAAAAAGCTGTTATTCCCACAACTTCACAAAGATTTATTGACATCTGCAGGGTTTTGTGTTTTGAACAGGCATCGACGCAGACACCTGCTTCGTCTCCCCTGGCATCCTGAGATCACCATAGCAACCATGGCGTCACCAGTTAATCCGGCCACCGGTTACACCGTAACACCGGCGCCGCCCAGGCAACAAAACGGAGAGATCAACAACATCCGGCCTGCGCGTGCCAACAGCAGCTGTCAATCATCAGCCGTCAGTCATCAGCTGTTTACTACAAAAATGGAGGATTGTGAAGCAGGGGAGCCGCGCTGTGTGAGCAGGTAAGAGCCGGTACCGGGAACAGGCTCCGGTTTAACGGTTGGAACAGGTCGGTGCAGCAGAGACAGCGGCAGGATGCTCTGGAGGCTCCGCTCTCCGGAGACTCTCAGTTCCGTCCCGCAGAAATGGGGAACGGGCGCCTTTCATTTCGCCCCTACGTTTTCCTCCATGTACCAACAAATATAAAACCAGACCGTAGCAGAAAGAGAAGGCGGTCATCCAACGCACCGGCGTGTTCACTTTCTTGTTTAGTCAGTATTTTTTAATAAAAAACGCCGTTTCATCTCTCAAATGCATCGATTTCTCCTAAAATTCCGCGTCAGGTGTAATTCCGGACTTCGCCTGATGCACAGTGAAGCGGCAGTGGGGGCGCTGTGGAGCAGCGGTGACTCCACATTCAACAAGCCTGAAGCAGGATGATGAGAGAAATTGATGCAGACGCGAGCATTTTTATTGAAAAATACGCAATATTAAAGAACGGGAACACACCGGGCCGCCGAATGACAGAGGTAGCTTTCTGCTTAGATCTTTTATTCTATTATCGGTACACGGAGGAAAATGTTGCGACGAAATGAAAACCGTTCATTCCAAATATGTGCGGGACGGAGCTGAGACTCTACGGAGCCTGCGGCGTCTCATACCTCAGCTGCATGTAAATGAATGAAGACACTATTAAATATTACATTAACTACAGATGAGCTAGGAGTAGCTACCGCCAGCTCATTTGGAGCTAATATCTATTATTATTGTTATATTATACAGTAGTATATACTGTAGCCGGCTGTTTAAGGTGTATAAAATGAATCGATACACGGCGAACACGTTTTATGGTGTTAAAATGCATATTTTACGCCAGCCATCCTGACATTAAACAGTAAACAGGTGGATCACTGTAGGTGAACAGGGACAAACCTAAATACATATCAGCATGACACTTCCCCACTTCATTTTTTACATTAAGACAGTCAATTATGCAAATCAGGAAATACAATTTGAAAAAAAAAACATTTCCAGACCATGAATGTGAACATTGTTGACATATCAGACTCAAAGGTTTGTACAGAGGGAGGTTGGGATCTGTAGTTGTATTTCTCCAGGAATCTCATAGATCCACTTAAGTGCTTAGAAACCTTGTTTTTTGCTGCTGTGTCTTCCCTCACATGTCTATCCAGGTCAAACAGAATGTGGTGCTTCTGTTTGCATGTTGTCAAAGAATCTGCTACACTAAAGCAACAGAACCTTAAAGGTCCATATTGTTCACTTTTTATTTGAAGTTGTGGTATCATTAACAAGACACAGGGATCTGGACCGCTATCAAAATGATTCCATGACTGTTTTTTGATGGTGTGTGAGTCTAATGTTTCTCCATGTATGCATTTGCAGGAGTGACAGTGGTGCCAGTTTTTTTTTCCCTATAAGAAAGAGTGGAAATGCAGCATATAGATCTGATAATTTACTGTTCATAATTGGAGTGTAGGCTAAGGCGAATATAAAGAATAAAAAGCAACATGCTGATTCAAAATGAACTGTCTGATGCCTGTTGTGTCGAGGTGTTGAGAGATTGTGTCCAATCCAAAATCAAAGTGATTTTATTGGTCATTTGTGTTATTACAATTTGTGTGTGTGTCCCTCAGGAGAGTGAAGGGCTGCACTCTGGACGTCCACCCCACTGAGAAAGCTCTGGTGGTTCAGTATGAGGTGGAGGCGACGGTCCTGGGGGATCTGGTGGTTGGAGAGCGGAAAGAGTGTCAGAAGATGTAAGAAAACTATTCGTCATACTGTAAAGGACAGAGTACAACCTACTATAGCTTGGCCTGTTAGACCAAGTAAAACCACATTATTATAGTCTGGCAAAAGCAAAGCCTTCCTGTATCTTAGTTTTATTGCATATTATATGTGGCACAACCTTTCCTTTCTGTCTGAAGTTGCAGTCTGATTGTTTATCGTTTGTCTCTCAGCATCCGTCTGAGACACCTGAACTCAGGCACCGACACAGCGTCTCTGGCTCGTAAGGTGGTGGAGGAATGTCGTCTGATTCATTCATCTAAACTGGGCGAGGTGGAGCAGCTGCTCTTCTACCTTCAGAACCGCAAACCGTCACATGGTAATTTTACATACACAAGTAGTAATGGAATTAATAGAACACTCAATAATAATAATAAATCACATTAAAACACGAACTAAGGAAATGTTACCATCATATCAAGAATTAATGAAGTAAAATTGTGTGTGTGTGTGTGTGTGTGTGTGTGTGTGTGGTAAAAGTTGAAGACTTTTATAATCAGAGGACCTTTTTTCTTTGTGCTTTCACAGAAAACCAAGAGAGGAAACACAGCTCACCTCGAGACTTCACACCATATGCAGGAGTGGACGTAAGAACTGTCTGTGTCTGTGTGTGTGTGTGTGTGTGTGTGTGTGTGTGTGTGTGTGTGTGAGTCGTGTGTGTATACAGAGTGTATTTAACTCTTTCCTCCTCCTCCAGCTGCAGGAGCAGGCGAGTGTCAGCAGCATCGATGAGTATGTGGAGCTGCTGTATGAAGACCTCCAGGAGAAGATCAGAGGAGCCACGCTCATCTTCCAACTGGCTCGTAACCCGGACAACCTGGAGGAGCTCATTCACAATGGTACCCCCCCTTCTAATTTGAGGATGTTAAAGCTTCAAAATAAGTATTTTTTTCAAACAACTCTTAATATAACTATAAATATTTAAATGTAATATTGGTTGATAGTTTTCATAAACCAGCAAAATAAATATAGATGTAAACTACTGCAATTTTATTTACATTCCTATAACATTTCAATAAAGTTACAATAACATTCTTTTTTTAAGTTACAATTTTGAATCTTGTTTTTTTTTTCAAAGTTCTAAAATTGGATTTTATTAATCTATTGTTTCTTAAGTTATCAGAGCAACAAGCTGAGTTAACGTGAGTATTATCTTGGGTCGCTGCGGGCTAAGAGAAACACAGATTGTTAACATGAACCTGCCTGTGGCGCTTTAACAACTCCATCTGTTTTTAGTGTTTTAATTGAGCAACAGAAAGTTTTATATATATAAAGCAGTAAAAGCTCCTCAGATCAGGTGATTCCTGTCTTTTCTGTGGAATTTGATGATAAACTGAATATTGTGGATCTTGGACTGTTAGTCAGACACAAGCAGACATTTGAAGATGGAACTTTAACGGATAATTCTCAGTATTTATTCACGTTTTATGGACAAACCAATTGCTTTATTTAAATATCAAACTCCATCCACTGAGGTAGCTTCAAAGCAGCTGAAACTCTGGGAAACTACTTAGGAATAAGAGTGAACTCTCCTGGTCAGTTATTATGAGTGTGTTAATTTCCTGGAAAGGCACATCAAATAATGTCAAACATGCAACCGATTCTCTGCTGTATTGTCTGCGTGCAGCCTCTCTGGCCTCCTGTCAGCCCGTCTCCTCGCCTCCTTATCGACTGTAAAAATCAAACACGGCTCGGCTCCGACGCGCCTTCCCCTCCGTGACGACCGCACTGTTTTTTTCCACAACAGCACGGCGCCGTCATCCCTGTTGACCTCCGCGTGATGGCACCGCTTTATTTGTTTCTGTCAGAACACATCGGCGGCTCGCTCCGTCTGCCGCGCCGTATCCACCGGGCCGACGTTGATAAGAGCCGAGTGTTCGTGTGAACCCGGAGGCCCGGGGTCAACCAGGAAACAGGAGACGGACCTAGAGACACACGTCTTTGCCTTGAGGAGCACCCATAGCTCAAACATCCCCAGGAGCCCCCCCCACCCCGCTACTTCCTGCTCCCCTCTTGCCCCCTGCACTCCAGCCTCCTTTTAATTCTGACCGTTATAAAAGTGTGCTTGTGTTGCTGATTTGTGTGTGCGTGTGCGTGTGCGTGTGTGTGTGTGTGCGTGTGCGTGTGCGTGTGCGCGTGCGTGTGCGTGTGTGGGAGGACAGAGACGGCCCTCGGAGCTCTGGCCAGAGTCCTGAGGGAAGACTGGAAGCAGAGCGTGGACCTGGCAACGACCATCATCTACATCTTCTTCTGCTTCTCCAGGTGAACAAACCAGAGCTGCAACCATCAGTTGCTGCATACAGGTGCATCTCATATAATTTGGATATGTGAGAAGTTTTGGGTTTCCATTATCTATAGGCCTCAAAATTACAAGAAATAAAGGCTTGATATAGTTCACTCTGTGTAATGAATCTGTACAATATGAGTTTCAATTTCTGAATTGATTGACAAAAAATATTGAACTTGAACACAATATTCTAATTATTTCAGAAGCACCTGTATTACATTATTCACTGACTATTTAAAAAATGGATCAAAGAAGAAGAAAATGTCCAAATTCTGTTTCCAGCTTATCAAACCTGATTATTTTCTGATTTCTGGAGTCTTCTATAATAAACTGATGATCTTAGGTGGTTTAGATTAGGTATTTTCTAAAGATATTATAGTTTGAATCTTCAACTTTGGGAAACAGCAATCAACAGTTTACATTTGTTTATGATTTATTTTATGATTGAAACAACTAATAAATTAATTGTTTCTATAATCAATAGATTAATCGACTAATCAGAATAGTCATTAGCTGCAGCCCTAAAACGAGGAGACTCAGACTGATGCAGAGGTCAGAGGACATGTCTGACAGAAAGTAGTACTTTCTTTAATGTTCATGCTCTTTTCTGTCCAACTATCAATCTATTTTATATGTACAAATACACAGAACAAATGCAAGATCAAGATACATGATAACTGAAAACAATGTCAATGTGATGGTAAAGCAAATAAAATAATGAATAAAATCTAGATCAAATTACTAAAATAAATAGGTGAGAGTGAATCAAACATTTTAAAACAAGAATACAATAAACCAAATGATGGAGAGAGGAGCTAAAATATAAGAAATAACTAATTTGTGGAGAAAGTGTCTTAATAATAAGATGATAAATCTGAAAATTTGACATTCATTCATGAAAATACTCTGAATTCAAGTATAGAAATTACCAGGCAATTTATTTCAAATTTCCAAACCTAGCATTATATATCTCGGCTGGAGGAGAAGCTTGTTCTGGCCCTTTCTGTTTCTCTCACTATTGTTGTCATAGAAACAAAACCCAGCCACGGTGTTTTAGGCTTCGTCCCGATGTACTGCCAGAGAAAGACGCTGCGTGGACACATCGCCTCATCCAATTTAAGCAAACTTCTTGTATGACTCAGCATTAGGCAGCAATCAGATATGATTTAGTGTTTTCACTAAGAGTCGGTATCATATTGACTCTGTATCAGAGCTGTTCTACGGATCCAGTCCTCTGGCATCATGACAGGGCTCAAGGGCAGAGAGAACACTGACAGTTAAAACCACCACTGAAATGGCAAATCAATACATTTATTCATATTTTAACAGGTACAGACGTCCAGTGTAGAATTAAAAAAAAAAAAAAACAGTGCATCAATGTATGTTCTTTATTTGAGATGTTTTTATTTGGATTTTCATAATAAACGCAGTACAGACAATAAAGACCTTCAGTAATAATCACGTTGCCCAAACACAGTTCTCACACACACAAGAAAAGGAGAGAAATAAAAACAAAATAAAAATAAAAATAGGGGTGTGCTGTGGTGGTGTAGGGGTTAAAGCGCTCGGCATATACAGCTCTGGAAAAAATAAGAGACCACTGCATTTTTTTCTGACATCAGCATCTCTACATGTATTCCAGCATTTACACTCCAGCATCTGTAGAATCCAACACATGCACACCTCATTCTGCTTGAAGAGGTACCAGGAGTGGAATAAAGTCACCTAAGAACAACGGTAAAGACTGTGGAGATAAAGGCTATTGCACCAAATATGGATTTCTAATCTCTTCTTAAGTGTAAACATTAGTATTATGTTGTTCTAAAATGAATTTGATCTTTTTTCTTTGCATTGTTTGAGGTCTAAAAACATTGCATCTTTGTTATTTTGACCATTTGTCATTTTCGGGGGAAATGTTGTTGGTAATTTATAGACTCAAAACAAAAATGTTCCTAAATTATTAAACAGAAGTCCTTTCTATCTTTCTGTCTGTTCTCTGTCCTACAGTCGTCCCTTCAGATAGATTCTGAACAGTAGTTCAGCTCATGTAATATTAACGTTTGTCTTATTTGGAACAAAATGGCTGAACTATGAAAGGCAAAGCACAGGCCAGTCTGTCCACATACTTCTGTCCATGAATTGCTTTAACTGAACTTTTGTTGCCTCTCGTCGTCGTTTTTCTGCATGTTTGACCCTGTCGGCCCCTCCTCTCTATCCACAGCTCTCCCTCTCTCTCTTACAGTAGTCCACCTTTGGCAGCGTACCTCGGACTGAAGTTTCACTCTTCAGCCGGCGCTTCGGAAACACTAAAATTAGCCCTCGCTAGAATAATACATAAACGTCTGTCAGAGCTGATTTAGGCCGCGAGAAGACGTGATCGTCTGAAAACCGATCGTCATTCTTGGCTCGTCTCCACCTCCGTGTTCTGCTGTTTGGATTGTGAAGCGGTGCAAGCTGAACTGATTATAAGCCGGAGCGGGACGCACTGTTTGACTGAGCGTGTTTTGACTTTGACAGTTTACTCTGTAAACTACTTCAGGGGTGACGGATTGGGTCATTTTAATGACAGCTCCCAGCTGGAATCCCAAATATGATTTTAGTTTTCAAAATCCACTTTTGGATAAATGAAGTCTTCTTTTTTTTTCTTTCTCCAACCTCCTCCTAATTTCCTCCTTCAGTTTCTCGCAGTTCCACGGCCTGGTCACACATTTCAAGATTGGGGCCCTGTGCATGAACATCATCGAACATGAGCTGAAGAGGTACGACCTCTGGCAAGAGGAGCTGCAGAAGAAGAAGAAGGCCTATATCCTTTCCAAGAGTCAGCGTCCTGAGAATTTCTCCTCCGAATGTTTACATGTGCATGTATTACTCTGGCGCTTTTCTTTCCTTGACTGATTTTTTTTTTTACATGAAGAATTCTCTGAGAACCAGAATCTGAAGAAAGAACACGAAAAGTCTTTCAGGAAGTTCCAGAGTCTCCGGACCAAACAGGAGCAGCTTCTCAGAGGTTCTGTTACCTATAGGAGCAGAAACAGCACTTGCTGTGACAAAGATGGAGCTTTGCCAGCAGCCGTCACACACACACTTATTTTAAACACACCACAGTTTTTATTGCTTTATATAAAGTCATAAGCTGTGTAGTAAGCTCACAGTTTCTGCTCCAACAGAGCCCTGTTACACTATTACTGAACCATTTACTGATCAAACAATGTAGATTTACCAGACGTCAGGCTACTTTTCAGAACAATTACATATATGAAAATAAATAGATAAAAAATCGATACATTCAATGTGGCAAAATCAGACAGAAATATATAATGAATAATATAAAAAATAGCAGAAAATCCTAAAAAGTAATTATATATATATTTTAGAAGTTACAGATAATAAATAATTATAGTTAAAGTATATATAATAAAAACAGCGATATCACTGGTGTCCATATTGAGCATAATGTTTCTGAGCAAATCTTCTATAGAAAAGTCAATTTTAAATTATAAACTTTAATCCAAACAGTCCAAAAGACGTAAAAGGCAAGTTTAACTGAATTCAAAGTTCTACAGAACACAGAAGACATTTTTTTTTTTTTTATCATTTTTGTCTGTCAATTCATTTCAAGTAGCTTTATTGGTATGAACAAATAAAAAAATGCTGTTTAAAAAAAGCAGTTTATGATACATAACATTCATATTAAGATATAACATTAGACACAGTGCTGTAACAATCACATATTCATATTAGATGTTATTATTATAATTCATCATCTTATTACATATAGTGTGTCTGTCTCTGTGCTGCAGTGTGTCTGTGTCTGCTGTTGAACTTGGCTGAAGACACTCGCACTGAGCTGAAGATGAGGAACAAGAACATCGTGCACATGCTGGTGAAGATCCTGGAGCGGCAGGACGAGGAGCTGCTGCTGGTGGTCGTCTCCTTCCTCAAGAAGCTCTCCATCTTCCTTGAGAACAAGAACGACATGGTGAGAGGAGGAGGATTTTTGGGTTTTATTTGTCCCTTTTCCTGGTTCAGCAACATGACGCTGACCCTTTTTGTACAAAGCTGTGTTAAAGAACAGTTCCGGTTCAAGAAGATGACTCATGTTTTAATGCTAATCCAAGAACCTGCTGGAAAACCTGAAAACAGAAGAGTGGAGTCAACTGTTACAGCAGCAGATTAATGCTCATAGTTTTTGAATCACGCACTATATAAACAGGCTGATAATTACCCCGTTCTGACCCTGAAAGATTTATCTTCTGTCCCTATAATTGGTAACGTAACATTAATCCCTGATAGTTCATCAGAATAAAACAAACAATTCCTTCAGTAAAGTTCATAAATTATTTCTCTGAGATTTAACTCATAAGAGCAGCTCAGTCCAACAGTTTATTTTTGTAATTTTAAAACAAGAACAACAGACTCCATGAAGCTGCTGAACAGAATCAATTAGTCAATTAAAGAAAAAAAAAACAGTTTTAATCTTGTGTTGCTGTGTTAATTGTTTATTAGCTAAATATGAAAAAAAAAATATTGTTTATTTTTACTTCCATATTCATGATTTTACTCTTCCAGGGCTGTTTACAAAAGTTCTTCTTTGTTAAATCTGTACTCTTCTAGATACTAAGCCCCGCCCACCCTCCCGTGGTCCAATCAAACATGAGGATTTGATGCATATCTTTCTTGTAACTGTTCAAACCTTGAATTATTAGCCTCACTAGGAAATGTGTCACGAAGACTCTGACTTGTGTTTCACAGGGACTTTAATGGATTATTTCCTCTGTGTGTGACGTGTAAATCATTCCTGAGGTGTGAGACAGACAGGTGTAACCCTGTCGAGTGCCAGCAGAAACTACGCTCATCACATTTCATTTTAAAAAAAATGCTTGGAGGGTCCACTTGTGTCCGAGAGTCCCACGGCGCTCATACAGGAACATCACCGCTCCGACTCCTCTAATCCAGCTCCACCTGGTTCCAATCTCACACAGTTTGCGGGTCTTTATCAAAACCAGACCCTGTTAGGAACTGGTTTTATCTCCTTGTTTCCCTCCAGTGTATCAGTGATTCAGATTAAAGAAGCTTCGGGCAGGTCAGACCCGCTCCAGGCCGGGTCCAGCGGGAACGTGCTGGTTTCAACACTCTGACTCAGTGGAGCGTATCAGTTTCCACAAGGGGCTGCTTTAACGTTTTAATTGATTGAAAGGAGACTTATCTCATAAGGATGCAGTTTGTCATACGGTTCTGTTTACACACCAAACATGTTTTGACTTTGTCCGAATCAGATAAGACTTCAACACGGACCGATGTGTGTTTTCTCCTGCTGCTGTCACTAATGGAACGGGGATGTCAGCAGTAATTGACGCAGGCTGCAGCTGATTATGCAGCTGAGGTCTGGTTTGTGATGGTCTGGTCTGTGATGGTGTGACTGGAGCTGGTTTTCATGCACAGTAGCAGGAGAGTGAGTTTTAACTGGGAGCAGGTTGCGTTACAGTGAGGTCTGACTGCAGAGAGACAACAGACAGGCTAACAAGCAGCAGACCACTGGCTGACTGCTTACTGACTGCTTACTCACTACCTGTTTACTGACTGGCTGCTCTCTAGTGACTGACTCTACTGGTTACTCCCTGACTAGTAACTGACTGGTTACAGATTACTGTTTAATGACTGGCTGTGTACTCACTGACTGTTTATGACACTGACTGTTGACTTGATTTAAAGACTGAATGACTCTTTACTAACTGACTCAGTGTTTAATGACTGATTGTTTGACTGACTGACTGAAGCAATTTACTAAAAGATGAACAGTGTTTTCTGCATATAGACCAATCTGTGGTGTAAACCGACCGATACAATTTAATTCTGCCTCTTTTTTTTCCCAACATGATTATGTCATTCTCACTCACACACACAGGAGAGTTAAACAGCCACAGATATATGTTGACTGACTGACTATTGACTGATTGTTGTCTGACTGTTTACCAGTGTTGGGAGAAACATATTGATTTACTCAAATGCATTGATTTTTGCTGAAACGCAGTAATGTTTTACTCAGTACTCAGTTTACTCAGTACAAATGTCAGTAACACACATTACAATGCGTTTTTAACCTGTCCAGACAGTAAATGGAGATGAGTGAACCTACAGAAAATGTCAGATAGCACATTCTCCAGATGGGCACACGCTCATTACTTTCTATTTGTGAAAATAAGGATTTGAAGGACGTTGTAGTCAAATGCACTTTGTGTGCTACACCTAAAAAACTGTCCACTTCCTGAAATAGCAGCAGTAATTTAACATTAACAGAGGTACCATAGTAACATGAAGTTATCAAGGAAGCAAGAGGAGCATGAGAGTGGAGATAAAACCACAAAACAGAAAATTAACCTTCTCCTGCTCTGAGATTCTTCAGCATCAAGCGGTTAGGAGACTTGCTGCTGAAGACATGAAAACTACTTTCAACAGTGGAATCACCAGCTTTTTGAAAACCTGTCAGCAAGATCCCTGTTGTAACTAGCAGTAATAATGACAAGTTGAGCTTTATTTAAATCGCAGAATCCATATTTCCTTAACTTAAAAGTAATGCAATAGTAGTGTAATGCCTTACATTTTAAATAAAGTCATATTGTAATGTAATAAATTAGTTTGAAATGACAGTATCAAGTGTAAATAAGACATTACACTTTTGAAGTAAGTTGCCTAACACTGCTGTTTGCGGACTGATTTGCCCTGTGAGTGATAGCATGATCAGACGTCTATACCTCCTCACACTGACCTTGAGTCCCTGACGTCCCGTGTCTATGTCTCCACCTGCCTGCAGCTGCTGTGAATAGAATTGAGCCAAAATCTATAAATATGCAAATATATTTTATTTTGTAATTAAGTTCATATATTTAATGATGTTTAACTGCTGGTCACCAGATGTCTCCTCCTGCATTGTAATGTCTGTCATTGTAGTGTTTGTACTATGGAGGCTTCAAATTTCCACATCACACTTGTGCAAGTTGAATAACGGACTACGATTGGCTCCAAACTAGTTGTGATGTCACAAATACTTTGTGTAGGCCTTGCCCATTAAAAGCAGAATTTCATTGAGCTCAGAGAAATATTCCACTTTCAGCAAATGAAGGAAAACAAACACAGAGAAGCTCAAACATCCAAACAACATATCTTTTAT
Source organism: Lepturacanthus savala (assembly GCA_030544235.1). Lineage (NCBI taxonomy): Eukaryota > Metazoa > Chordata > Actinopteri > Scombriformes > Trichiuridae > Lepturacanthus > Lepturacanthus savala. The sequence continues at coordinate 7,510,247 of CM060481.1, forward strand.
TAACCTGCTCCACAGTGTTATTGATTATTATCAATAATGACCTTACAAAGAAATATCACAACCAATACTTTAGTTTCTTTAGTTTTTAACTCAAGGGGAGTGACGGCCAATCCAACTAAAAATAGTCATTAATAAATAAAAATAGAAATAATAATAATCATCATAATAAAATAAAAGTTACAGTGCAATATGATGAAACAGATGGTGAATTGTTGTTGAATAGTTGAAAAGCAATAATAATTGTTGCCATTTATGGAACAGATATAAATGTGGAGAAGTTCAGACTTGTATATAATCAGGCCTCAGCCTCAGAGGAGAGGTAGAAACGAGTAATAAATCATGCTAAACAATACCAACTGTACAAGTGTGTGTGTGTGTGTGTGTGTGTGTGTGTGTGTGTGTGTGTGTGTGTGTGTGTGTGTGTTCTCCTCAGGCTGAGATGGCGGCGGTGGAGAAGTTAACCTGGCTCCTTCCCTGTGAACACGAGGAGCTCCTGGGCGCCACGTTGCGCCTCTTGCTCAACCTTTCCTTTGACACGGCGCTGCGCAGCCAGATGGTCGGGGCCGGACTCGTTCCCAAGCTCTCCTCGCTCCTCGGTAACCAAACAGAGAGCTCCGCTCTGACTGCATGTTCATGTTCCCTCTGTTGTTGTTGTTATTGTTTGTTTAGAACTGCTCCTTCAGGTTACATGTCAGCAGAGGCTCGGATGTGTCTATGATGGCGTTCAGGTGTGGCTTAAACAAGCCGCCACCTCTTGTCACATCCAGGGGTCATGTGATGCAGTCCGACGCATCAGACAGCGTCTCGGTGGGAGGTTTGGGTAACATAATTTATATATTGATTAGACCAACATGCTGCGCTGCTGTTGTATTTTAGGAGCTGGATGATCAGTGACAGTGACGTCTTTAGAGGTTTCAGCAGGGCTGACGTTTTAGGAAGTGGCGGCAGCAGCGGGGGAAGTGAAGCACGTACATTTAACTAAGTTAACAGTGAAATATCACATCTGCTCATGGCTTTGACACCGGAGAGTTTGCTTATACTTGTGTATTTGTAACGAGCTGTGTGTGTGTGAGCTGACGCCTCGTTAATCAGCCGCTGTCACTTCACCTGAGGCTCTGCACCAGCACGCCTCATCCAATCATCTCCAGAGGAAGAGTTGGTGAGGAGGCAGAGTCTGTCAGCTGTTCACTCTCTCCATCCAGACCTCAGCTCAGGTCATAAACATCACAATACGAAGAAAGTGGAGAGAGAGCCTAATCCTGTCATCTTCATCTATTCATCCTTTCATCTATCCATGCATTATTTCTGCATCCTATCATCAATTCATCTCTTTATGGCTTCATCTTTTTCTCCTTCATCTCAGCATTTATTCATCCCTTCATGTATTCATCCCATTCTCATCATCTCCATTTTTTTCAACCATCTATCCCTTCACTTTTCATCTTCCTTTTTCTCTATTTATTAACTTCTTTATTTCTCTTTTCTTTTCATTCCCTTTCTTTATGTCTTTATTTCCATGGCTTCAAATGAAACTGGTCATTAATTGATCAGAGATCATGTGATACGTGTGGACGTAGACACACACACATTTTAGACACATATTCTGTATATAGAGAAACACACACACACAGTTGTGACAGGACAGTGAACTTCTGCTTTAAATCCTTTATTTATCTCATCCCTTTAATTATCTGTAGACTCAAACTGTGCCTTTGACCCAAACAGATGAAGGAGATAATTGCAGATGTCAGCTAGAGCTCAGTCAGCAAAACACCAAACATCAGCTGCTTCTAACTTCCTGCTCATCTCCTCTTCAGCCACATGAATCATTCGTGGCTTTTTGACTTTTTCTGGAGGAAACTAAGGATTTAAAGATTTTGCCTTGGACCCAGGATACAAATAAATAATCAATGTATAGATTATTCTGCTAACAGGATGGAGTGGGGTGGTTGGAAGGATCTCTTCTTCTTTAAGAGCTTCAGACTATTTTGTGGCGTTTGATGTCTCTGGAGAACAAACACAAACCTGCCCAATTAGCTTCTTACCCCCCCCCCCCCCAGAATAAATCCAGAAAGCTAACACATCCACTGTGTTCAGTCACAGGATTCTAATCAAGTTCCTGACGTTACCTGAAGTGTCGCTGAGTTCTCCACTGACTTCTGTGGACGAATGCATCTATATTCCATGATATTTAAACCCAACAGACACATTAACACATGTAATGACCCTGCTGAGATGTCCATGAAGTTATGAAAAAATAGATTGTGACCAAGCTGTATCTGAGGCATGAAGTTATGGTTGAATAATAAAAAATAGAATTGAAAAATATTTGTATTTAACTGAAATAAAAAAATAAAAATCAAGGCTAACTGAAACCATATTATCTACAAAACTAAATGTCCTTTTTTTGTCTTTGTCAGAATATTTCATACATAGACATAATACCTAGCCAGTTTTAAAAACTCTTCTGGCCACTTTGTATCTCACCCATAACAAATACCCCATAATACAAAGAAAACTAATAAAACTAGACTAAAACTAATAAAATCTTACATAAGCACTTTCAGACAAGACACTAAACCTAAACTTAAATTAAAAACAAGAAGTCAAACATATATAAAAATATATAACCTTGGTGCGTGCGTGCTCTTGGTTGTTTTTCATGTGCATTTTAAGGCCTGGTCGAGGTAAAGGATCGCTAATGAGAAGCACATGTGTGTTCGGGCCAATCGTAGGCTGCGCTGGCTGCAGGCCGCGGCAGTGAGCGGCGTAGCTTTAACTTATTAAAGCAGTAAAATTGATGCTTCCTCCTGTTTTGCCAATTAAAGCTGGAAGCCGTCTGCACCCGGCCCTCTCTCCCTCCTGTGATGCCAGAGGTTCACTGAGCACATCTGGATCTGATCCCTGTTGATCAGGCGCTGTGTACGGCGGTGACCGTACACGGCTGGGACCAGGTTTAACTGGGCCGCGTTGGGGGCTGCCGGGCATCACAGGAGGTCTGTCAGTGTTCTGGTCCAGTGAAGAGCCTCTCTCTTAACACTTCTCTTAATGAAAAGTCCCCGGGTCAAACTCTGGTCTGAACTCTATTAATTCTCTGTAGCTGGCTCCTCCCCCCGCAGGCCTCCAGCCCCCCAGCTCAGGTCAAAGGTCAAACTCATAAAGGTCCTGACAGTCTAACACTCAATCCATCCTGTCTCTTATCTTCTACATGCTGCTGTGGAGGCTGGAGATGTCTGCTGCACTGACAGAAGAGAAAGAGAAAAGAAAATGTTTTTTTTTTTTTTTTTTTTTAGTTGAGGTCACTAAAATTGCACAAAACATATCCAGGATTTGGCTTTATATGTGCAGACTTTTACTCTAGTTAAATTACCCTTTTTATTATTATTTCCCATGCATGAGAAATGTGTAAAAAAAAAACAAAATGATGGGAAAAAAAAACATAAGGCTCAACTTAACTCAAAAAGAGAAGGATTTGTGACGTCACAACCAATTTCAAGCCAATCGCGGTCCAGTATGCAACATCTTGTGTCCAGCTGATTCTGTGAAAGTAATATTTGATTAGATTAGATACTAGATTAGATTCTAGGTTTTTCAATGAGGGTGAAGGATGAGGTGATATTTTAAGATGCTTTTAACAAATTATTCCTATAAATCTATAAAAGATCCCAAATCTTTCACTGAGTTTTGTTGCCACTAACAAGATGTATTTGATTTTTTTTTTAACCAAATATAAATGTAGTTTAGTTCTACATCTGCTGTCTGGAACTTAAGAATTAAATTGAATAAATAATATAAAACAAATAATTTTAATGAGTCTGATTGGCTGAAGCTGTAAAATGGGTGGTGTGCGTTTCTCTGCGGATTGAGAGTTTGGAAACACGGGACACTATTTATTTATTTAGAGAACACCTTGACCTTCCTATAATCAAAAACATTAACATCTACCTTTTTACCATACAAAGCTTTAAAACGAAATGTGTAATGACTCTTTATTATTAATAAGTATAAAGATTTACCACCTCACTCTGGAGTCCCCTTCAGTCTATTCATTATTATTTCTGGGCTCTGATGAACCTGCTGCAGACACCAGCTGCTGCAGGACAGGAGGTGGCACATCTAGCAGCTGCTGAGGATGATCCACAGATCTTCCACAGATTTCATTTGAACTGCTTTCTAGTAAAGAATTCCTCTCCAGCATGTTGTGTGTATTTGTGTGTGTAATTTGGGGGAACTTTCCCTTGAAGCTGCATGGAAATCTTTTCTGCTGCAGCCCAACATTTATCCTCTTAAATATTGTTTTTTCTTCTGCTCAGCTCACGACAAACTGAGAAACTGCATTCGACTGCTGCTGATTCTGCACGATGCCAATTGACCTCCGACTGGATTCGCTGTTAAAAAGGCCATTCAGCCCATTAATATTTTCAAAAACACAGCGCTGCCCTAGATGTGGTCATTGGCATCCTGCAGAGCGTCGCAGCACAACCAGTCATTCATGCATTGACTTCCCTCCTCCTCCTCTGTTTATGTTGCAGCTGACGAGGGCCAGAGACAGCTCAGCATGTGCATTCTGTACCACATCAGCATGGACGACAGATTCAAGTCCGTGTTTGCCGACACAGACTGCATACCGCAGGTAAGGCTGGCTAATGTACAGCGCCAGCAGACCAAGACAGACACATTAGCATCAGCAGCTAACGGCACCCGGGGAATTAATGCATAAGAAGCAGAGCCAGAGGGAGGGGAGCATGCCACATATGGAACCAGAACCCACCAGAGGATGGCTGCTCTGATGCTCTGACGACAACTCTGTTTCTTTTTCCTTTCCTTCTCTTTCCATCAAATATATATATATATATATATATATATATATATATATATATATATATATATATATATATATATATGATGGAATTTATATAATTACCTTCACCAAGCAGCTGTTATTTTCAGTGCCAATTGTCTGTTTATCTGTAAACAGAATTATGGAAAAAACTGTGCTGTTTTTTGTGACATATAGAATTGTCCCACTCTTAAAATTTGCACAACAATGGTTTTCCCGTTTTATAATGAGTGTGTATTGCACAGGCCGAGACTGAGATGACAGCACACACTGTTGATTCAGGATCAGAGATTTGTTATCACCACGTTTTCAACACATCATCATTATCTTCCTCCTATGGCTTCCACCCTACCTGCATTATTTCTACATCGGAATGTAGATGTTGTTGTCCTCTTTCCACCAATGTTACTGCCTTTGAAATAAGACTTGTGTTTTTTTCAGAAATGGCCTAACAGTTAAGATAGTGCTGACTAAATGTTCCAATGACTGCCATGTTAACTCAGCTCTGAAGGTGCAATTGTCCGACCATAACCTTTCATTGAGTCCCTCCCTCCTGATTGAGTCAAGCCGCTCAGCGATTATCTGAACGTGCGTTGTGTTTGTTTGTTGAGATTGGGTGTAAACACCAGCCAGATGTGACCGGGAGGGTCTGCTGTTTGTTCAGAAGGTCACGTCAGCAGCAGATCTGAACCTCTGCGTCCCCCCGTGGCAGAGGGGAACGCTGGCTAGCGGCATGACCAGGATGTGACCTCTGACCCTGCCCCGAGGCTTACTCGCTTTCCTTTAAGTCCTCCATCTACCTCCTGTGCCCACATTAAGGCACAGGACAGTTTAAAATGTGTATTTCTCAGTTTTGTGCCCCATCCACATGAAGCTGTTGTGTTTTTAACATGAAAAATTAAGCTTTTATGAAACAGTGAATGCATGGAATAAGATCAAGAAGAACATCTCCCATTACTAAGCTAAAGAAACTAGATTCTATAGGTTACATATTGTCAATCAGTGAACGCTTTTATCCAAAGTGACTTACAGATCATATGAAGAAAGACAATTAAGCATTTTAATCAGAAAGAGCCCTTGTACAAATTTTAAAGAAGTTAGAACTAATTATTAAAATAAGAAAAGCCTGGAAGTAAACAACAAGAACTTAGAGCAACTCTCAATGGGCTGAAAGGTTAAAGTGGCTCAAGTGCTGAGGTGTTCACCAGCAGATTTAAAGACCTGCTCTGGGCCACAGTGTAGTTCAAGGGTTCTTGACCTGTTTGATCTGAGCCCTTAAAATAAAGAATGGTTTACCAGGGATCCCTTGTCACATGTTTTCTACTAGTTAAGTTATTGAGTATTTTTTTGATTCAACAGTTAATCGCTTTGTATATAATATGTAAGAAAATACTGAAAAATATCTGCCGAAGTTCCCACAGTCCAAAGTTAAAATCTTCAAATGTCTGCATGTGTCTAACAGTCCAAACAGAATATATGTCCACAGAGGAATGTTTTTTCCAGTGAAACTATTTATTTGAGGTTACAGCTGGTAACAAATTTAAATCAAATCCCCTGATTTGATTGGACTGCAAGAAAGTGGCAAAGCTTAGAGTTTAGTGTAATGCTTTTTTTTTAATATAATAACAAAGTTGATTGGATGAACTTTTGTAAACGCCCCTGAGAGCAGGATGAGTCATCGAACTGTTTTACAGAAGGAGGGAAATTTTGATGTAAAAAAACTCTTAAACATCTTTTTGACAAATAACAAAAGATACATGAACAATTAACACTGGGATAAAAAATTTAAACTGTGAAAATATTATTATATATAATATATTATTATTGTTCATTTCATGAGGCCTCCAAACCCAGATATGCAGGTGATGTCATGAAACAGTGTTTATGTTACTTTCTTCTGACAAAGTAAAATGCTGATTTGACTGGTGCTTTGGTCCAGGAGGAGGTTTAGTTTAGTTCAGTTTCCGTTCACCTGGAAACATTTCAGAGCTGCAATCAAATGTTTTCATTCAGACGTTTGACAGAAAAATACATAAACGAGAAAAAACAAACCTCCCAGAGACGCTCTGTCCACTGCTGCTGATATAAAACCAGCAAGAAGAGATTGGACAGTTTGTGAAGGTGTTGGACATCTGCCCACAAACACTAGTGTGGCACAGACAATTTGAAGGACAGAATTGGAACACAGTCTCACACTCAAGTTTTCATTTTATAAATCAATGCCACTTTGGTCCCTTCTACACCTTGTCCATCTGTTGTGTTTATGAAGATACATCCTCAATACATGTTTTCACCCCATTTCCCTCCTTTTCATCCTCTCTCACCTACTCAGGACTTTAAACTGTCTTTTTTATCACTTTCCCAGGCAGCGCCTGACCTACACCTCTCCCTTCTCCCCTCTCAGGCTTTTAATGGGGTCAGTTTGGTGCTGGATGTGTGGTTTCAGAGCAGATGTCAGGAGTGAGGAGCAGAGGTAGAGGTGGAGGTGGAGGTTGCCTGTATTGGTCGGAGCGTGGCCCTTGTTGGGCCTCCGGTGGCCGTCTGTGGTAAATAAGCAGAGGCAGGTGCCAGAGAGTCTAGACGGGGCTGATTTGGGGTCCGGGGCCCCTGGTATGTGATACCTAACCCAGGCCCGGCCCAGCCTTTCTCTCCCTGCTCTGATTCCTGACTCCTCACAGGGAAGTAGTGCACCTCTGCCCCCCTCCTCCCTGCTCCCTCCTCCCCCAGCTCAAAGCCTTTCCTGTTTAATGTTAAATCAGCGCAGGAGAGATGAACAGACAGAACGGAGGAGGGGGGAGGGTGTTTGGGAGGTATGACGCTTTCCTTTTTATCTCAACAACATTCTTATCTAACATTCTTTTTTAACTTGCTAACTACACACACTTAGTTTTACTGTTTAAAAAAAATAATACAAAACAAGAAAACCACTTTTTGAGTTTTTCCCCCTCTGTCACCCTCCCACACTCCCTCAGAGACACCAAAACACTTCTACTCGGCTAACATTGGGGTGTTAGGGAATTCAGCATCCTCCTGGGCTGAAAGGCATGGCTTGAAAATCGGGAACCCTCTCATAATGGAGGTATACAGTAACAGGAGCTATGTGGGAAAACAACTTTTTTTTTTTTTTTTTTTTTTTTTTTTTATCAATATCTTTTAAAAGATTCAAATACATGATCTACCAGGGGGCTGGACTGCAGGACAGCTGGGGACTATTCAGACATTTGTAAAAAGTGAACTGAACGTCTTTTGTCTAAATCAATAGGGATGTTTTCGCATTAATTTTAATGGGTGGGCAGTGTTGGGTGAAGTTTCAACATGCTGTGTGACTACACCATTCAGATTAATGAGAAAAATCCATGTTGAGTCCAGAAAAAATATTGGGACGTTTGAGAAGACACACATACAAATTTATGTGAAATGACAAAATGGGAGGCAATCGAAACTAAAACATTTCTCATGAAGTTGAATGAGTGGAGGAGTTAGTTATAGAAGGAGCTGATGATCAGCTGTGTGATAAGAGTACAAATCTATGCTAGATGACTCATTTTAAACCTGTCATCATGCACAGCTGATGAAGATGCTGTTTGATAGTGGGGAGAAGATGGATGTCGAGCTCATTTCTCTCTGCATCAACTTGGCTGCTGACAAGAGTAACGCCCAGCTGATCTGTGAAGGTACGAGCTGAACATGGATGACCATTTTTATCTTTTATCCCACTGTGTTTCTTCATTGCTTCTTAACCCCCTTCTCCTCCTGCTGTAGGCAACGGTCTGAAGATGCTAATGAAGCGGGCGGCGAAACTGAAGGATGTTTTGGTGATGAAAATGGTCAGGAATCTCTCACAGCACAACGGACCCACCAAGAGCCTCTTTTTGGTCAGTATGGAAATATCAGAAATCAGAAACAACTACAGATAAGCAATGAGTAGAAAGGTAGAAGGTAGTAGAAAGGCATCATTTAGCTAAACTGACAATGATCTAGATGTCTCTTTCTTACCTGAAAACATATTAAAACCTAATAAAGTGAAATATTAACAGTGTTGCAGTAAAAATTAGCTTTCAGCCTAGGTTGATGCTACACTGGAGGGATAAAATCTTGCAGATGTGGTGAGATCTAGGATTATAATTTGATGATTATCATAGTTAGAGTTAATTTAAGGTTAAATTTAGCAAATGTTTTACAAATTATTCTTCCGACTCTTAATGCCTTGTTTCCACAGACAGCACCAGCTTGACTCACCACAACTTAGCGTGGCCCAACTTGGTTTGGTTTCAGCCACATTGTGTTTCCATCAAGAATTAACATGAGCGGGGTCGTCATAACCATGACATGTTCTTGTCCTCTGTTTCTTCCATGTTAATCCAATAATCAATCAGTAGTGTTGACTGACTCTGATGCCGAGTGTCAGGCTTGGACGTCATGCTCATTGTGCTCGTGACTTATGCTGTGATGTAAATCTCTGGCCAATCAGTGACCGGGAGCCTGGTTAAATCGCATTAAGCTCAGTTTGATTGGAATCCCAAAGGAGGTGATACCAAAAATAGAACCAGGTACTACATTTTGGAAATCGAAACGCAAAAAAGGCGATAATCCGAGGCAAATTGAGTCGATTCCATTCAGTGGAAACACGCCATAACAGTCTAGCACCAACCCTCTGGGCAACTTCTTCTTCCTCTCATGTTGGACTGAGGGCAGCCTGGAATCTACAGTGACTCACTCCTGAGGCACAAAGTGGTATTACTGGATGGCCCTGAGCTAATTATCATGCTCACTGCAGTAGATATATCTGCAACACAATGCATATAATCTGTGACATAACAGTGTAAATATTATTTCTTCATATTTTGTTTAAAACTAAGATTTTGGACAAATCTTAGATGTTGCCCCATTTTAAGGTTGCGATCTAAACAAACTTCAGAATTGAGTAAAAAAGTAGAAGACTAAAGAACCTCACATTTACCTTAACAAAACAGTGATGAAGCTTTGATGGTGTGTAGTGATGTGGTCGTGGTGTCCCTCTGTCTGTGGTAGGAGCATGTTGGAGACCTGGCAGCTCAGATCAGAGAGGATGAGGCTGAGGAGTTTGTGATCGAGTGTCTGGGCACGTTGGCCAATCTGACCATCCCTGACCTGGACTGGGCGCTGGTGCTCAAAAACTACAACCTGGTGCCCTTCCTCAAGGACAGACTCAAACCAGGTGTGTGAATCCTCCACACTCCATGACTGTGCAGCTGCACCTTCTTCAGTGTTCAGTTCCACGGTCCTCCTTTTAAAAAACACACCATCACTCTTATAGAGTCACAAAAATGTTTGAAACAAACAGTAACACGTCCACACATGGACAATGATGCTATATTTCTCTCATTTATCACTTCAAACCCAGAGGCCAGCTCTCCCTGACCTGTCTTAACCTCCAACTACTCTACCTAAATCACGCTATCAGTGAAGTTTCACCAGACATGATGATGTGAGGACAGAGGTTCTCGTTAAGGTCTGGACCTCGTCTTTACCGCTCACGGCCGCTGACCTCCTCACCTTGCCCCTTTCTTCCTTCTCTGTCTTCATCAAAGGAGATATTGACTTATAGTAAAGAGCTTAGCAAAATCCATAGAGTTCATAGTAAAGCCTCAAGTAAGTCAAACAACATAATAGAGCAAGAGCAGTCAGAATTTAAAATCATATCACTACACTACATTTTTATGCAGATGACACTCTTTTATTTATTGCTTATACAGTTCAGATCTCTCTGATCCAACCCAAGCTTGTTTTATATTCTGTCAACGTAAATAAATTAATGCTACTCTCTATATCACAGTAGATTATCCAGCCTACTACCCATATCCATACTTCAAGGTTCTGAAATTAATTCTTAGAAATAAACAGAACAATCATACTTATCCCATCAGGATGTTTGTTTGATTCTGACTCATGTTTTAGAAGATTGGCAAGCCTTCAACGCTTGTTATTCACTCTTCTTCAGGCTCAGCTGAGGACGACCTCACCCTAGAGGTGGTGATCATGATCGGCACCGTGTCCATGGATGACTCGTGTGCAGCACTGCTGGCCAAATCTGGCATCATTCCTGCGCTGGTTGAGCTACTTAACGGTGAGAAACCTCTTTAAAGCTTTGAGTTAGAAACAGTGAAGGTTCCTGGTTCCTGTTGTATTCTACTTACAGTTGCATTGGATTAGTCATATGACACCCTGTGTGATCTGCTGGTCTAAGTTTAAGTCCACAGGCTTGACTCCATAGAAATGCATTACATTCTGTAAGTGACAGACAGGAACAAATCAGTTCAATTAAAATCAAATCGATTTTCAAATAATACACCAGAACTCTGCCCACTTAACCACAGTAGCAGAACAAAAAATAGTGAGAAATCAATAGAAATTGAAAAAAATCGGACAGGTAAAGTAACCTTGTTTGTTTCTTCTCTTGATACATCTATTGCTGCTCCATAGATAATTACAGGATGTCATGATTTTCATGAGTGCTTGCTTCTGTAACCCACCCTCCCCAAAGTTAAAAGAAAAACAACATAAAACTAAAACATTAAATCCTGAAACATCTTTACCACAAACTAAATAAATGAAGATAAAAACTTTCATCAAAACAACTATAGAGTTATGTTTTTTTTTAAATGATCAGGAACAATAAGTAAAAATATCATTATGAATCTGTATCTCCGTTACATTAATGAGTCTGACCTGACTCTCCTTTCTTCTGTCTTAATTATTTCTCCTTTTATTTAAATATAAGTATCTGATAGACACCTTGAGATAACAGAACCATAACCACAAGCATGCATAGTCAGAACATTGATTTTGAACATGAACCTTCAGCCCAGCAGGAGGACGATGAGTTTGTGTGCCAGATTGTCTTCGTCTTCTACCAGATGGTGTTTCACAAAGCTACCAGGGATGTCATCATCAAAGACGCACGTATCCTTTCTGTCTTGAGTTTTGTCGCAGTTGTTCAAGGCCAGAAAATTGCTTCACTTGGACAAGTATAAGGCATGAAAAAGAATATTTTCTGTTTCTTGTTTTTCTTTTATAGTGAACCGAATATCTTTGGCTGTTGGTTTGTTTTTCGGGACAAAAGACGACATTTGAAGATGTCGCTTTGGGAAACCATGGGCAATTTCAGTCATTTTATATACCAGATGTGTAATGTTAAAGAAGAAAAGATAATAATCCATATCAAAATGTTATTGATTTTATAAAGAATGTATGTTCATGAAAATTTGCCTCAAAGACCTGGAAAGTCATGAAAAAATTTTACTGGTAAAAGTGTGTAGGAACTGACAGGTCCACATTTGACTGTGATCACATGTGACAAATAATGATGATTGATTGTCCATAAAGAACCCAACAAAAAACAAACCAACAATGAACTGAACTACTAACAACATCTTTAAAAAAAATTCAAAAACCAAAAAAAATTGCTATAGCGGGACACATGTTTTTGGGATTGTGTTCTTTTTCAAGTGTTTGACTTGTTTGATTGATTCAAGCTTGTTTGATTGGTAGAAAGCAGCAACAAATCATTTCTTTCCTTGAGTCTCAAACCCACAGAGGCTCCTGCTTACCTCATCGACCTGATGCACGATAACAACGCAGAGATCCGCAAAGTCTGTGACAACACGCTAGACATCATCGCTGTGAGTATTTACAGACCCTCCTCAGCAGTTTTTTACCTCAGTCACTTCAAATAATGAGGTAGAAATAATGGAGAATGCATCCTGCTAAAGGAGAAATATTTGCTTTATGCTCAGCTCAGAAGAGGCTGTGTCATAATGTTGTAATGTTCAAAACAATCTTATATAAGATATAATATATTGTGTAATATATCATATTCATCTAGTAACTGCTGCATGTCAAATTTAAAGGGTAAATTTATAAAAATATGTTCAGTAAATCTTCGTTGGAACAGAGTAAATCAATTGAATTTAAATGCAAAGAACAAAACTAAATGGACAGTATTGTCCTCAAAGGAAGGAAAATAATCAATACTCTGCATGTTATAGACTGATCATGTGTTGTCAGACAAATGTAATATGTAATATAATGTAAAATACTTGCGTAACTGACTTAGTGACTGACTTATGTACAATTTTGAGCTACTTCTACATGAGTATTTCCACTTTGTTTTTACTTGATGAGTATTTTCAGATGGCACTATTTCTACTTTTACTCAAGTAAAGGGTCTGAATACTTTGTGCACCACTGTTGCATCTAGGATGTGTATAAAAGATTGGCTCATGCTCACCCTTGAAATTATAAAGTGTGAATGTGTTTTAAATATATTACAGCTTTTAAATTTCTGTAAAAACAGTTCCGGTGTCATCATGCTCTTCTCACTCACCCCACACTCTCCTCCTGATGAGGCCGAGTCAGATCTGACATTAGTGATTAACTAACCGGCGGATTCCTGAATCACTTTTGTGACTGACAGGTGTGGTCAGCTCCCAGTCAGTGTGTGATTGCTGCCAGACCTCAGATCAGCGTAATTAGCTGTAGATTACAGCCAAGCAGTGTAGCGGGGCAGAGGAAGTGTTTCATTGAAATTATCAGTGAGACCTATTAAGCTGCGAGCCACATGAAAGGCAGCCAGTGGGCTCTGGAGTGTGTCAGCGGCTGGACGGTAGAGGTGAGAGAGAAAGCAGAGCTGCAGACACACACATGCATGCACACACACACACACACACACACACACACACACACATAAACACATTCACTCATTACTCCTTGACTGCGCATGATCCTCCTGGCAGCACACGCCTCAACTGTGCAGCCCTGAAATGTTCGCCTTTGATCAGTGTGGCCCCGTGTATGCACACACACACAAAAACACACGCACGTGGCTTCACCGTGATCTTTGTAGATGCTCCAAGTGGGACAGAGGCCTGATTCAGTGGTATTCTGAGCAGACCCGTGTTTCCAGAGGAAGACGCTGAAAAGCTCCCAGAAGCTGTCGGCCACTTCCTGCCGTGATGAGTCATGCTGCTAATAACTGATTAGTCATATTAAACTCATTTAAGAAACTAATTGCTCGGTCATGCTGCTATTTCAGCGTCCGATGAAGCCAGACCGGTGACAGGACGTGTCACTGCGGGGGTGAGGGCGGAGCCCCCATGTGACGGTCAATGGGCCCGTTTGAGTCCGGGGTCTCGGGTGGCTGTCAGGGCCCACGGGGCTCTGCTTTGCGTCTGGATGATTAATCTCTCGTGCTGCGGCGTCACGGCCTCAAAGGTCGCCTTTATCGCTCCCCCTGCAGCTCCTGCAGAGAAAAGAAAACAGCTTTGTGGTCGTCCTCCGGCCGGTCGGCCGGGCTGGCAGGAGCGGGTTTTTATTAGCTGTAGAGAAGAAGACGAGAGTCACACACACTCGTGTACCTGCACACATATTTCCCCCTCATATTTTCTCGCTGTAATCATTCCATGTATTTCTAAGCTCTTTTTTTTTTTAGGGGGGGCTTTTGACTGTTGCTTTTACAGACTTGTCCTTTCCTTGTTTGTCAGTCACACTACCAAATTTTAGAGAATAATAATAAACCTTTATTTACAGGGGTGTAGGTCAATAGTTGGTTTGCTGTATGACTAATGTAAATGTGCAACACAATTAATGTTTCTCTGTGTCACGGTGGATTCTAGTTCTGTTAGCTGCTCATTCAACGGTTAACATTTGCTTGACCAGCAGTAGCTACTAGTAGCCACTAGAACACTAAAACAATACTTGTGGGAGTTTACACTACATTCTACCACAAAGTTTTAGAAAGAATCAATGTGAAGGGAAGAAAAACAGAAAAATAAAAACAAATGCTAATACCGTGCAATAGACCTAAGCAATCAAAAGAAATAACAAACAAAAAGAAGCAGCAAACAATAACAGGTATTTGAAGAACAATAGAATATACAATAAATATAAATAAAAAAAATATCTAAAAGATCAGAATAAAACAAAGGACACTTAGTTAAAAGTATGTATAAGTATTTAAAAGTATGTTTTCAATTGTGGTTTAAAATGTTCAGAGCTTCTTTCATGTCCTCAGGGATGGAATTTCTGAGTTGCTGATTTTCTTATTCATGTGAAAGTTTGTGTTTAAAAACTGGCAGCAGCGGATCTAAGAGGCCGTGAAGATCCTAAAACAACAGAGAGGTAGTAATATTGGCCTTTCCCAAACCATCAAGAGCTCGTAAACCATTAAAACACCTTTAAAACCCTGACAGAAACAGACATGTGTTCTCTCTCTCTTTCTTTTTCTAGTTAAACAACTGGCAGCAGAGATCTGAATTTGTGGTAGTTTGTTGGTGGATTGTTTTGCCTGATCAGAGAAAAGAGCATCACATTCTGATTTGCTGCAAATTAATGAAAGCACACATTTCTCAGAAGGCAGTTGGGATAGTAAGAGTTACAACAACAGCTACAGCAACAGTTACATCTATAACTACAGTTACAACTACAGTTACTACTGTAACTGTAAAAGAGACGATGCTTCGGCAGTGAATTAGTTTCAGGTTTGGGTTGAATTTGCTCCTCTTTGTAGATTTTTAGTAGTTAACACTTTAAACTAAAGTATTTACAGTACAGTCCGATCTACAGCTGTTCTGCGTTTAACCTTCACGTTCCTCCAGGAGTACGACGAGGAGTGGGGCAAGAAGATCCAGAACGAGAAGTTCCGCTGGTACAACAGCCAGTGGCTGGAGATGGTGGAGAACCGTCAGCTGGACGAGGCGGGACAGTCCTTCCTGTACGGGGATGATGGAGAGTCCTTCATCGGGAACGGAAACGTCCTGGAGAGACCAGACCTCTTCTACAGCGCAGGTACCACGCAGGACGTCATCGTTCCAGCGCTCTTTATTCTCTGCCTGAAGACGTTCACATAGAGATCAGTGAGTGTGTTTTAGCAGAAAAAAACGTGTGTCTGTTATTTGATGTCTTTTATGATCTGTGCAGATGGAGCCATCAGTCCTGAGTTCTTCACCGACTTCCACCACAGTTCACTGGAACAGACGGGCTCCATGGGCAGGTACTGAGCAATCAGCTGATCTGATCAAATCCACTTAGGCCCAGTTGTTGTCAGCATCTGTAAGTAACTCAAGATACAAATAACCCAAACTCATATGGTTATTGTTTAGTTTTGATGGCTGAGATGACAGAAACACTTCAGTTCACAACCAGAAAATTAGCTTTGTAACACCTGCTTCTAATGAGCTGGGCCTCATAACTGAAAAACAATTATGGTCTATAGTTCATCACATAATCAATCAGTTACAAAAATACATACAATACACAGAAAAGCAAAGAAGTGAACTAACAAATTGTAGCAGGTTATATTTTTCTCTACATTGTTACCCTCCATGTTTCCATCTCTCAGTCTCCTTAGAGAGAGACTGAAACTAGACTGGCTGGACCAGAATGGACTGGACTAGACTGGACTTCATTGGACCGGACTAAGCCAGACTAGACTGGAGTGGATTAAATTGGTTTTAACTGGACTGGACTAATTTGGACTGGACTGGACCAGACCAGACTGGCCCTGCCCATTAACTCACTGCTCTGTAGCTCCTGGTGCAACATAGAGGTTCTGGCGACTGAAACTGATAAATTATCATCCCATCGTTTCATTGATGTAGAAAAAGTTAAAAAGTCTTTATTGATGATTGTCACTGTTATTTCATAGTTTAAGTTTATAAATTTATGGTTTATCGTTCAAGCACTGCAAAAACTGAAATCATATCAGGGGAAATATCTTGTTTTTGGTACAATTAGTCCAGTATTGAGTAGAATTATCTCATTCCACTGGCAAATAATTTATCTTATTTCTAGATTTGTTTTCTTGATTTTAATCAATATAATCTTTTTTTTAAGAAAATGTTAATCTTGTTTTATTAAAACAAGACCAAATTGACCAAATCAGGAAAAAAAACTTAAAATAAGATAAATTATCTGCCAGTGTAATAAGATAATTCTACTCGCTATTGGACTAATTGTACCAAATATAAGATACCTTCACCTGTTAAGATTCCAGTTTTTGCAGTGATTTTATAGTTTACAGTTTAAGTTGTTTACAGTTATCATACTTGACCTTTTAGATTTAGTATTTGATCCGTTCTGATTCTGCTGTGCAGCATTTGTTGAACAGATCAGGTGTTTCATGTGGACGGATGTGAGACACTTAAAAAAGTCAGGGTGAAGCCTGTTGAAGGTATTTGTGGCCTCTGAGTGGAATGGATCTGGTGATTTTGGCAGCCTGGCACTGGATCCAGAATCTGACCCTGCAGTTTGACCAACACGGCCGTGGCGGCGGCCATGATGGCGGCCTGTGACGGCGGCTGTCAGCGGGGCAGGTTGTCTCTGTCGGGAAACGCCGGGCGTGTTGGAGAGGAAACACTAAACTGTGAGTGTTTACCCTGGGTGTCTGGGGGTCCCAGCGGACTGGTCCAGCGCCGCGCTGCCCTCTCACATTGTTATTCTGAATCACTATTCGCTGATGTGTGTTATTAAACCAGGCCGAGCTTGAGTCAACATGCCCTCAGCGATCCCAGAAGGCATCGCTCCACCCTCAACAGCAATACTGCAGCTTTGAGAACAAACACTCGTCCTCTCTTCAGCCTGCATGTTTCTCTCTCTCTGTCAACTCCTCCGGTCCCAGTGCGACACTGACATTCCTCCGCCAAACACAAGACTCAAGTCTGGGAATTACAAATGAATCCCGTTATCAACAAAAACCAACTTCTGAGTTCCGTTTTTAACCCCCGATACTGAGCAGCAGCTAATTCGATATACTGCTGAGATGATGAATAGTCAAGGAAATAGAGAGTTTATTGTGAGTAATTTGTCTTATTTATTATCAAACCGCTGCTTGCGTGCGATAAAGCTTGTGCCGATGGATTTTTTTTTTCCCTCAGCGGCAGGAATGTTTAGTTTGGTTGCTGTTAAGAGGCTGATTGCGCCGATAGTGAAACGGCAAGGTCAGTCCACGGAGAGACTGAGACACAATCAGCCATCACTATTCTCTTTTCTATATTGTTTCTCTTTTTCTTTTTCTCTCTCTCTCTTCCCCATCTCTTTCTCTCTCCCACCTCTCCCCCTTTCTTTTCTCTCCTGTCTCTCTCTTTTTTTTTCTCCCCCCCTCTTTCTCCCCCCTCACTCGGCTTTGTAACTGATACCTTTTAAATATACTGAGCTCGCCAGGGGAATCAGCGTCTGTGAGACTGTTTTAATTTGGCTGCTGTACTCTTGAGTGATCCAGGTTAACATAATAATCAAAGCCAGGTCCGCAGCTTATTTTAAACTATGTGTGAAACATGGTGTGAATGGGGCCTTTTTCAAATGGACTCAATACTGTACAATCAGGACATAATATAAAATCAGTTGTAGAAATATCATAATGAGCTGTTTTATACCAAATATATCAAACGTAAAGCCAGACTGATATACAAAATCATCCACATGTCCCTTTGTGCTGCTTTGGAATTGATGCGCAGGCTGTTTTATAGGAATATTATATTTATTTTAGCATCAGTGCAGCAAATTTGTTGGATTTAAGTCGAGGTTTAGATGTTGTTGTTGTTATAACCACCAAGTTACTCAATTTATTTTTTTTAAATTTACAAAATCAGTAACATAATATAAAACCGCACCGATATGACACAGCATCATGACATAAAATTATATCTAATAATATCTATCTAAATAATAAATAAAGCATAAATATATAATAAATAATAATCTAAACATAAAATGAGGTAACATTAAGTATTTTTATGTAAACACACATATCAGGATATAAAACTACATGTATCATAATATAACATTAGACATATTGTGATAAAAGAATTTTAGCCATATGGCATAAATCTAAAAAGTTTTGCTTAATTCATCTGAATTATTTATTTTTTTTTATAATTTACAGGCATCATCTTTATATATTTGTCTCCTCATGTGTATCAGTGTGTCAGTAAGTACCAGTAGGCTAATGGGTGAGATATGATATTCTTTATTGTCCTTGACACAGCTGCAACAATATTCTATGTGAGATTACAGTTAAAAATACCTTAAAAAAGAATAAGGAATAGTCCTGAAAACATATTCCTGGTAGATTGTGTGTGTGTATAGAGACTTTGATCTTTTTCCCTGAACTGTATAATCTGTAAGGGAGCTGCACCATGATGCTGCATCATATGTGATGGTGTTGTAAGATGTTTAGCTGATCTTGGTTTTAACAGCAAACAGTCTGAGTCTGTGAGAAATGAAGTCCCTGAGCCAGCCGAGCACATCAGCCCAGTTCCAGTTCAGTTACCAAAGAACACCAGGTCATGTACTCTCACCTCTCAGATATCATCTCTTTTGTTTATAATAATAATAATAATAATAATAATAATAATAATAATATGTATAATATATTACAATATAAGGTTTATTATTATATTTATAGCTTTTAACTTAACATTTTAATTCATTCTCTGTAAAATCACACAAAGCTCTGTTTATATGCTTTGTAACTTGCCTATAATAATTGATCCAGGCCCTCAGTACAGTGAATCTACAGTATTCATTTCATCTTGGAGCCTATTTGAAAAATGATCAGATTTGCAGGTTTCTTTATTAAACTGATTCAGCTCGACTGTGTGTCACTAGTGTTTCAATTGTTGCATGCCTGACTTATCAGGTCACTCATGCTTTATACCCAGATTTAACGGATCCTCATCATACATGATTGTCTGTGTTTATGTTAAGTAATACCTGCCAATAGATCAATATCCTCAGATATGTCTGGGCGTCTATGAGCCAGCATCAGTGGAGCTGTGGTGAAACAAAGAGAATCGTGATAGTGAAGGATGGCTCAGTGTGAACAGGTTTGGTTCGGGTTAAGAGACGTCCAGCAGAAAGAGGCGCGTGTGTCTGTGAACACGGACACGTCGACGGGAGAATCAATGAGCGCTTTGAGAGGCTGCCAGGATGTGACAGGGCACCGGGGGAGCCAAGCGAGGTGAAAATAAAGGAAAAGCAGGACGCCGTCGTGTTCAGGTGAGACGTGAGATAGGCGAGAGAGGGAGGGAGGGGCGGCGGGGCGAGATCTGGATCTTTACCAGGGCTGGCGTGTTGATTCGCTGTAACCCGAGCAGTGACGGCGGGCCGAGATGAAAGCGGGGGCCCTGGAAAAGGCAGACGCAGGGGGGCGAGGGGTCACGCTGAAGGAGGAAAAGGGCCTGATTCCTTTTCCTGTTCACTGCCGCGGAATGTTCTCTGCGGGATGGGACGTGTCCCCGCCGCTCAGCCCGCCGCCTCCTGCAGCCGCTCCTCTGGGGCCAAGCTGGCATCTGTGGGAACACTGGGCCTTTTGTCTCAATGACCCACAAACACCCCCCCCTCCTCCTCCTGGCGGCATGTCACAACACACACTGAATAAGGTGGCGGACAGGTTGATCTGGACAGGTTTCATGATGAGAAACATCACAGCTGACAGTAGCTGGGTCAGGCATCTTCTCTGATGTCCATAACTGCTGCTGGGGACGAAATATACAGAACATGCTTCTCAGAGAGTTGCAGCAAGGTGAAGTTATAAGTGTTGGTGACACTTGTTGTATTAGGTTGACGGCAGTAGCAGAAGCTGCAGGCTGCACTCCTCCCTTCTTCTGGGAGACCTACAAGTTCTGATCATAGTCATCAGCATCACAATAAACACCCATGATGTTTTTCTTCTTAGCAAAATTATCAACTCTATCAAAACTATCAACTAATGAGTAAAAAGCTGCAATCTGTTTCTCCTGCTGTTCACCCTGTTTAATGTCTGTTTAAAGACCAGTGGAAGAACTGTCCTGAGCCTGTCATCTCAGAGGACGGCTGGGATCAGCCAGAACTGCTACAATATTGTTTAGAAATGACCAAGTAAATTGTTAGTGATTAACCAACAATCGATTAAGCCGAACAACTACTGATTAAAGAAATATGAAAAAAAAAGTTTTTTGACTTTTTGTAAACTCTGCTCACACTTAGAATAATTCCTCTGTTCCTGTAAATAAAGGTACCAAAATACCTAAAAAAGACACTAAAATTTGAAGATTAAAAATTAAACCATGAATGTATTTTATTGATCACTAAACCTGATACAACGTTAAATAGCAGAAAGCTTAAGTAAATTTTTTAGGTTTTGTTCACCTTAAGCTAGTTTATACTTCTGTGTACGTAGCTACACCGTTGACGCAACGTAGACCTTCTGCATTCAAAGTTCTGCATAGAGGGAACGTGTTGCTTTGACGAATCCTTGCTTTCTCTACAGTAGCGACCACACAGCAGGCAAAAAAAAAGTCTGACACAAGACAGAAAATAGGACAAAAAAGTACACGCGTGTGCGAGCATATTGCAAATGTTGAAGCGCAGGTGGCAGAGAAGCCATTTGCTGAAGCAACATGTACAACCACTGTGGCTGAGCTGACCAATCACACCCTCACTCACCAACATGTTGCGAAGTTAGGATTTTTTGGAGGTGCACATCAGCCTACTGTGTAGGGGTTGGTCGATGCCCTAGCTATGTATGCAGAAGTATAAACTAGGTTTTAAGCTCTTTTTAGGTTCTCCACGGACCTCATGGTGTTTCACACAGTGTATGGAGAAGTTGAAGGTTCAAGGCAAGGTTCAAAGTTCTGCTGCAGGACTTGTTCTTCTTGTCGCTAAAGATAATTCTTTATGCCTCTGGCTGCATGTTTGGGGTTCGTTAGGACTAATCAGATGTCTCCCTGAAGGTGTTGCATAATGCAGACAAAGCTTGCGGCATTTTTGCACTATATAATTTCGATCTTGAGATGAGATTTGTGATGTTCCATACAGGATTGCTGAAGTTGACCCTCCAATGTTGTGGGCAGGGGTTTATATTTAAAAAAATGTCATATGTCCTGAATGCTTTGTGGAGCCACATTTGGTGAACATGTGTAGATATGTTGGCTCGGTGACCAGGACCGATTTGGTGCCATTTGACCAATAGGTGGCGCTGTAGCAACTAATATATATCTAACTATTATATAAGCATCTAACTATAAAGTAAGGAACCTCTGTCTGTATAAACGTCCATATATCCTGAGAACTGTTTGTCTGATCAATGTCGCGCTGGTGGATATATTGCTAAGGACGAGAGGAATTTGTAGATAATCGGACGAGGTGTTCTCTACAACGCTGCAGGCAGCTTTTCTGGAAGCCAAACAAACGTCCCACTCCGAATGGGTGCTGCACTCTTAAGGATAATGCCTCAACATCAAGACTTCTGCTACAGGACTTATTCAGGTCCTGGAAGTCCTGTGAGGTGCAGCTGAGCTCCGCTGCCAGGCCGGGGTGTAACCAGCCAGTCAGCAGCCACAGAAACAGGCAGACATGCAGGCGGATGGTGTGACTCAGAGCTCCAGTGTTCATCCAGCCTCCTTTAGCCCGGTTCTCAAATCCCCCCTGACAGCCGTAGCGTGCGGAGAGGAAAGAGACATATTTCTGCCCAGAGAGGAGGGAGAGGAGATGGGGAGGGGGCATGGGGGCAATGGCAAAACAGAGAGAATAAGGAGACGAGGGAGGGGAGTCGGGGATATTCAGCAAGCTGTGTAACTGATCGCTGGAAGTGATTTGGCTAAAAACAACACGTCATTATAGGCGCTTGCAGGGGCAAAGCAAACAGCTCGTATTTTAGAGGCCGGCGGCCCGGCAGCACAACACTCCCGCTTCCAGAACACGGAGAGACGGGATACTTGCGAGTCACCCGTCACGGCCCGGATTATCCATCATCCGCTCCTGGTCTGGACGGGCGGCCCGGGCCTGTCACCGTGACCCCCCAAAACCCGGGCGCAAAAAAAACTCCCAGCAGCTGCTCCGAAGATGGAGCGTGAAATCAGCCCCCACCCTCTGTATCCACATCCCCATAGTAACTGATTTATACGCTGTAGATACAGCACTTTTATCATCCCCCTCAACAGGCCTCTGTAGCCGGGCGGAGGGCAGCCAGGTCCTCCAGGCTTGGCCGTCAGCCGCCGCCCTCGTCACGGCGTTGTGTTTTGACATCTCTCCATTTTTTATGGCTTGGCCGCTCCGCTGTTTACCCCTCCAGCCATTAGCAGCCTGTAACTCACACAATCATTGCAGAGGAGCAACACCTGCGAGCATCGGGGCAGATGAATATTACATTAACTTTTTATGAGCCATTTCTCCCCCCCCTCCGTGGTGAGGGCTTAGTTCATGGAACCATGTCTGGTGTCAGAGCTCCACCTGCTGGCTTGGGTTTAACACTTCTTTCTCCCCTTCTTTTTTTCTTCCCTCTTTTCTGTTCAGCGACTGTTACACAATAAATTCCGTCCCTGAAATGTCTTCCGATATTACAGTCCGTAGCCAAATGTATGTGGACACCGAGTTATTTATGTGATAGTTGCTCCACTCTCCTGGATCCAGTCTTCCCAGCAGATGTTGGAGGCCGGCTGCAGGGATCCGCTCTCACCCGGCCACGAGAGCATCGGCGAGGCCCAACGCCGGCGAGCGTCAGATCAGGCTCGCCAGCATCGGAGGGGTCGATGTTGGGACTCTGCGCAGGCCCGTCGAGTTCTTCCACGGCGAACTGGGAAAACCATTTCTTTTATGGTGCTGGAGCCGTGTCAAAAACAAAAACAGACCGGGACCAAAAGTACACAAAGTGCATTTCTGATACTTTAACTGTAGTTACAGGTTGAGGTTTTGACAGCAGCCCATAAAATATGTTGTCTGGGAGAAGTCTCCAATGCGTCGACTGTGCGGGAACGCTGCCATTAGGCTGATTTACAGGAAGCTCTTCTGTGCAGTCGCGTCTTCTGACATCATCGAATTCCTGTCGTGACGCGTGTGATCAGCTGACCTCGAAGCTAGATCATCCCACAGATAACATGTTCCAATTGTAATCTACAATGTTGGGGACTTTAACACTGTCACATTCATAACTAACAAACTAACTCTCACTTTATTTCACTTTATTTTAAACTGAGGAAAAACATGTGAGAAAGTGGTAGTAATAATAATAATTGTAATAATAACAGCATATACTCATATTGCACATCTGTATATTTGTTCATATTATCCTATTTATGTACATAACCTACCCCAAACTACACTGTACTATATTGTATCATACTGTAAATACTACATATCTAGCTCTTCGCTGCTCCTTGCACTTCTGATTAGATGCTAAACCACATCTTGTTTTGCTGTACTTATACATGTGTAATGACAATCAAGTTGAGTCTAATGTAGTTTGTCTAGCACCTTTCATACAGAAATGAAGCTCAAGGTGCTTCACAATGGAAAACATGCTAAGGAAAACATTAAGAAGAACGTTAACAATTGACACGACTGAAAATGCAGAGGGAAATACTCACTTTCTCTCTGAATTATCACTTATCAAAAAGACAAATTTACTCCAGATGGTTTTTATAGTAATGCTCTAAAAATATAGTTTTACTACTGTTTATTAACAGGATGACGCATACTCTAAGCTCTAAGTGTTGTTTTCTTACTGACGTGTTCCTGTGCCGCTGTGCTGCAGCTCAGGAAGCTGTTAAACTCACGTCTGTCACAAAGTTCATGATGTGTATCAGTGTGATGATGCCTCTCTGCTTCAAGTTCTTGGCTGTTTTTATTTCAAATAGCAGTCTTAGTTACTATAGTTTCTTTTAATTCCTCCTTCAAGATTACACAGGGCTTATTTTCAATGATAAATCCAAACACAGTCGTCCTCCGCTGAATTGTCTGAAACAATAAATTCAAGTTTATCGCAGTAAGTTAAACAGAAGATTTCACTTGTGTGGTACCCTCTGCTCTTACTTGTAATTATATTAAGCAGCTCCATTAAGGATTTTCTGCTTTTCATTCATCTGTTCTGACAAAAAATGATTTGAAGAAAGTTTATAGACCAAACTTGAGAAAATAACAGCAGATTAATCAGTAATAAATATTGGTTGGTTGGTCCATCCAATGTAAGAAAATGGTGAAAAATATGTTTCTATTTTTAAAATGTTCTTTTTATTTGAGAAAGCAATTGTTACCACAGCAATGTTGTTTTCCAAAGTTCAACCACCTGTTCCTGCTGAATTTTACTTGCTGCAACTATTATACAGAACAATGTTTTATCCTCTGTATTTCAGTTATCAAATCATATATCATCTAAATAAATTGCTTCATATCTAAAGGGAGAAAATCCCTTCCACAACTCAACAATCTTTGGTTTCCTGCCACAGACTAAAGACATCGGCACATCTTCCTAATAAGAAGCTGGAATCATCAGTGTGTGTGTGTGTCCTGTCTGATTCAGATTATATGACCTTTCTCTCATCTCTCTCTCATCAGTATGTCGGAGCACTTTGTGACATCATCAGATCGACCCATCAGCGCCTTCGGCTTCCGACCCAACGAGCAGTTCTACTACAACTACACGACCAACACCTCTGGGTAAACTGAAGCTCCTCCCATTCTGCTGCTACTCACATTAATCCTATCTGCTGCAAACGTGTGTGTGTGTGTGTGCGTGTGTGTGTGTGTAAACTCTGGAAGCGTCAATATACAGAGTTTGAGTTTTTTAAAATGGACTGATCTGTAAATATCTGGACTTTGAGGAACTAGGCAGCTGCTGATTTAACACTGAAAGACTTGAATTGTTTGACAGAGTAGAATGTTTATTTATTTAGTTTTACCACAGTCTGACTGAGCTGATGATTCACAAACAAAATATTACGGTTTTAATCAGCCAGTCTGGCGTTCTTCTAGATTGCTCTTACTGTCAGCTAACCCCACCTGCAGACCAACAAGGTGTCAGTCCGTCCCTCAGTACGGTCCTCCTTCCTGTCTCTGTCCCTTAGCTCCGAGCTCATTGGTTCCTACTGAGAAATCTTCAACAACACAAACACATAGTTTCATGTTTAGAAACAGCTGTTCTCTGTAGTTTTTAACAAACAGGAGGAAATGGAGCATTTGTTGGGGACTATTTTTAGTGGGGGATGAATCCACATGTGGTGCTCTAGTAGTAGAGTATTTGTGGCAACAGGATGGTGTGCGTGCAAGTTTTCATGGTGATGAAGGAATAGTTTGTGGAGAACAGCAGCCCAGAGATATAGGATTGGATGTGTTGAGGGTCACATGTTATTAACAATAACCACATAACCAGGGCTGAGAACTTTTTGAATATATTTTTTTCTTTTGCTGGTAAAAGTTCCAAGAGTACTGATATGGAAATAATGAGCCGGTGAAGCTATTTCACAGTTAGCGTGTCAGCAGCAACACAGAGGCTAAATATAAAGTGTTTGTTAATAATAGGACCCCTTCAAATGCATGTGTCTGATAATTATTAAGTATTTCTAATCCTGGGTAATATTTACAGATAACCTTCAGTTTAATATTGACACAAACTAAGAGACAGTTGGAATCAGATTTTAAATGCATCTGATTATGATGAACAGCTTCCCGTATGTGGTGATGACCTCAGGGCTGAGCTAAAGGGACAAAGTGATTAATCAGCGGTGGTGACTGAGTTCTGTGTCACATGTGACAAAGCGGCGCAACTGAATTAAAAAAATAATGTTTTAAAAATTCCAGTGAGTAAATGACTATTAAAAAAACTTTTAAAACCATATTAGCCGCTAATTGATTATGTTTATCCCTTAACGTGATCATCAAATTTGCATCATACCCTTCAGATATAGCATCATTCAATGACCCAATGCCAATTTGTGTATATTCAACATGTACCTAGGAACCTTTTGCAAGTACTAATTTCTCATAGGACTGATGGGGGACCTACATCTGGTTTATGAAAGCATACATAATGGACAGCAAAAATGGGAACTATTATTTTCACTATAAAGCAAATGGGAACAATAATTTTCACTATAACTATTTCTAACATAATGACATAATATAATGTAGACTGTTTTGGTCAAGGATTTCATACATTTTCTGTAATAAAATACCTAAATACCCTAGGACAGACTCAACAAGAGGGGGTCCGTATGCTAATTTGGGTCAGTTTAGGGGTCTTAGACTTTGAAAAGGTTAAGAACAACTGGTGTAGTGAGTTTGCAAGATGAACATGCATTTATCTGCCATCTGGACCAGTTACATACACATAAAGTGCTAAAACGATCCAGTATTCAAAACACAAAAGAGCAGAACTTTGGAACTTTGAACTGTATTTTTATTTCCTCAAGCTGTTAGTCATGTTTTTACTTCTCTTGTTATGTGTTCAACACTAGAAACTCTGTATCTGGATATCTGACCTGTCTGTGGAAACGCTGCACTGTATCCAATCAAAGCGCTGGATTAAGATGTCCTTTATCTTTATTTATGTGAATGTAAATCAAGATCACAATTAACTGCCTCTAATGTCTTATCTTAAAAAAAAGTTTTCTTTTTTAAAGAGGAACAAATGTTAAATGAATCTGCTGTATTTTATCCTTAATCTCTTGATGTCGCCCTGCAGCGCTGGCGAAGTATAAGATGTTCTGTTTCTGTGGTGCAATATATCAAATAAATAGAGGGAATATTTCTGTTGTCAGATTGTGTTTAATGTGCTTCAGATGTCAGATCAGTTGCAGGTTTTCTTGGTGCTTAGAGCAATCTGTGATTAGTTAAATAAAGCATAAATAAATAATCTAAACATGCTGTAACTTATTTATGTTTCTTCCTTCAAATTCAAACCAGACAGCAGCACTGACACACAAATAGTTGGTTTATAGACACTTTAATTTCATTCATATTTGCACAGTTTCCATTAACAAACATTCACTCTTCCTCCCTGTACTGAAACTAACCGTATCTGTGTGAGATGCTCTACGCAGGTTACAGGCACTTAACAGAGCAGCGATGTTCACAGACTTGGTTTCTACGGCAACCACATCCACATGAAGAGATGTGGGGTCTAAGGCACATGGAGATAACTATGAAGGCACTTTGAGGAGCTACTTTAAAACAAATCCTTCAGTAGGTTAAAAAATTATCATGTCAAGGAGTAAAAATGTCCCAGATACCAGCTGCAAGCCGTGATACTGATCCACTTTATGTGGTCTGAGCTATTAAAACTCACAGATGAGTTCTTCATGTAGTTTGTTTAAAGGAATACTTTAACACTTTAGGAAACTAGCTTCTTCCTTTTTCTTTGAGTCCTATCAGAAGATGGATGTTAGTCTATCTGTTCGCATAAACTGTTCCTTTTTCTGTTTACAAGCGTTATTCCTCCTCCTCCTCTTCTTCCAACTCGTTCTGTCAGCAGTAAATGTAACACCTTCAGATCAGTGAAATAGCGTTTTTGCTATTTTATTTAGTTATTTGTCAAGCACTTTGTATTTGTATTTGATAGGAGATATATAAATAAACTTCATATATATATATAAGTTCTTATAAGATGCTTTTGCTATATATATATAATTATAAAAGCCTTCGAGCCACTAGAGGTCAGTGTTAAAGTTTTCCTCACACAATGTTGAAATATTTCCTTAAAATAAGCTCATAAGCTTCCTCAGTAAAAACAAAAATCAATCTTTGGCTAAAATAACTTCAGTGTAAAAAAAATATTCCCTTCAGTTAGTGAATGAAACTGCCTTGGATCTATTGATCTGTGTAAATGAGATTGATTTGTATAAATAACTTCATGCATTAAATGTTCCTGGAAGCATTTGTGGTCTTTTCTCAAGAGTTTCTTCTCGTTTCATCATTGTGTCCCGGTGTCCGTCGGCCAACGTTCCCTGTGACGCTTCACTCCTCCTTCGGTTCTCCATCGGGGTAATGCTGCACCACCTCCTCCACCTCGATCACCTCCACCACCAGGTTGCGGATCTCTAAGATGGAATCCAGAGGTGGGGCTTCAGGGCCGGAGGAGGAAGGTGGAGTTTCCTCTTCGGCTTTATCAGCAGATAAATCTGGCTCCACATTCACAGCTTCTTCAGCGCCGGCGTTCGCAGCTTCTGTCAGAAGTGACGGCTCCTCGTTTGTGGCTTGGTCCTCAGCGGGTTCTTCTGACCTCAGGGGTGACCCGTTGACATCGGCGGCTGCCGTGATGTCGTCCTCGCTGCTCTGCGACGCTTTGGTCTCCTCCATGGACTCCACGTCCTGGGGCAGTGACTCGCTTCCTACTGATACATCCAAAGAAGCCAGGTTTGAGATGGATGCCGCTTCTGCATGTTCTGCCTGCAGGTCCAGAGAAACTGCAGCTGCTTCACCAGCAGAGGGCGCCGCCAACTGGACTTCTGAGACTTCACATTGTGTCGTTTCACAACTGGGACATTCTGCTGCAGTAGAGATAGCTTCACTCACTGGTTCAGGATCGGGGGAAGAAACTTCACTGTGAGCTGCTGCTGCTTCTTCTTCTTTTTCTTCTGTGTCTGTCTTTATATTTTCTACAGCAGTAGGAGTATCTAATAAAGTGGTTTCTGCTTCTTTTGGAGCATCTGTGTTCTGCATCTGCAGCTCAGGACATGACTCTGCTTCAGCTGCTTCAGTCTCTTCTTTGATCTCAGTCTGTTCAGCTGCTCCGTTAGCATCATGTGTCTCCATCGGGGTTGTTTCCGTCTCCTTCGGGGTTGTTTCCGTCTCCTTCGGGGTTGTTTCCGTCTCCTTCGGGGTTGTGTCCGTCTCCTTCGGGGTTGTTTCCGTCTCCTTCGGGGTTGTGTCCGTCTCCTTCGGGGTTGTTTCCGTCTCCTTCGGGGTTGTTTCCGTCTCCTTCGGGGTTGTTTCCGTCTCCTTCGGGGTTGTTTCCGTCTCCTTCGGGGTTGTTTCCGTCTCCCTCAGGGTTGTTTCTGCCGAAGCTGCCGCCTCAGGTGCAACCGAACTTCCTGCTTCTACTACAGTGGTCTGGATGTTTTTTACATCTCCTTCTTCATGTGCCGAAAGCTCCGCCTCCTGACCACCGTCGCCTTTCTGCCCAAACTCTCCCAGAGGCGTCTCGACCACCACCACGCTTGCGGGGAATTCATTCTGCAACGTGCCGCCTTCTTTCTCCTCCTCCTTGGGGCTGGAAGACAAACCGTTGACCACCAGAGAAGAAGGGGGCATGGCCTCAGCGGGGGTTATAACGGGGGAGTTGAGGGTCATGATGGGGCTGCCCGGCACGGACGCCGAGGGGGACGAGAGGCTGGAGCGGCTGGACTTGCTCAACAGGTCCCTGCTGTCCGTGATCAGGTTGTACTTCCTCAGACTCGCTGCCTCCTTCACCACTGCAGCACAGGAAACAGGAAGCGTTAGACAGAGCCGGGTGTCACTTGTTTCTTTTACATCATAATTCTGCGGCAGGATCGTACCTTTGGTGACCTCCTGGTCCAGAGTCTGGAGGAGGATGCTCTCATAGACGTTCTCCACATGGATGAAGGTGGAGTGGTCAGCGTAGATTGACTCAAGACCCTGAAGCTCCTGACAGACACAGACAGAGGTCAAATGTGTCAGTTATGTTTTCCTGTACTGTCTCACTTCCTGCTGCTGGTTTTATTAGTTCAAAAAGTTTCCAGATCTGTCTCTGTCTCCCTTTCTAACACAAACGTTACTCTGTTGCTCTTTCATTCCCTCATATGTCAATAAGCAGATTTTTATCTGTATCAATGTTTCACAAACCACATGTTGGTTGTTTTTGTCAGTGGAATGTCTACACTTGGTGCTTTATTTTACTCTGGTTTATTCTTTCTTGCACTTTTTCTTGATTTGATTATTGTATTTATCCTGTATTTCTGAAAATATTTTTATTCTTGCATATTGTAATAGATTATTTCTTTCAGCTACCCGCTGGTTATTGTGCTCCCTTTGTCACTGGTGACTGTGAAGGATGAATGTGTAGATGTGGTCGGTGGACTGTAGTAACTGAATTGCCTTTCGGGGATAAATGAAGCCTTCTGTATGTGTGTGTCCTGTCATATCACTTGTGAGACACGTGTGGTGGAAACAAAAGCATTAACTGGAGTAGCAGTGATTAGCTCTGATCGCTCCTAGTGGAACAGGAGTCTTCAGGCAGTTTGTCACTTGCCTGTCTGGGCGAGGTACATGACTTCTGAGTTGTTTGCAAACTACATCATGATGGACACCTACTCTGTTACAGACTTGTTAGTAACTGGCATTTGAGCAACCTCCTCCCGGCATTTCGATCTGTTTTGTTATAATGTGATTCAGTTACATTACATTTCTACTGAAGGCCTATGTTAGAACTTCCTGCTTCCTACAGTGTATTTTTTTTCTAATTAGCAGGTGCATCCGCGAAAGTCCTTTGAGTTTGAAATAATCAACCTCTGTTGGTAAATTATCTGATTAATTCTCTTTTTTTAGTTTAGTCAATCTGTGGACTCGGGTTCGGATTGAAACTATTGAGTTGTTTTGGTCATTAACTACTGCTGTGGTGTTGTTCTGTTTATAATTTATCTTCTGCTGGTATAGGAAGTGCTCTGCTCCCTCCCTCCATTTTAAAGCCTCTACACTCGTTCTGATCCACCGTCCTGTGGGTGTGACTGTGGCGGGATGTTTGTGAGACTCACCGCTCTGCAGGTGGGAGCCAGGTTCTTCTTGATGAAGGGCAGAGTGATAGAAACCAAAACCTCCTGGAAGATCCTCTTCCTCACTGTACTGCTATCATAGTCATATTGCTGCAGGACACATAGAGGTCAAAGGTCAGAAGAAGAAAGGAGTAGTAACCTCACACACATGTCTTTGATGGTGGGAGGACCACATTTTAATACAAAAAGTAATAAAATCTTTGTGTTTTCACATCTGAATATGTCTTCAAGAAACACCTGTGGATTTTCTGTACTTTAATATTGTATTTCTAAATGTGAAGGATCATATTATCTTATAATTCAGACTGTATATCCCCATAAGGAACCTTTTTATAAATATATAGCTTCTCATTTCTCACAACTATGACAAATATGTTCCTAATCCGGATTTTCAGTTGGTTTAAATTGATTTATCATGTTCTGTGATGTTATTAAAGTAACCAAGTATCACTTCACTTAAAATTACCTTTCTAGGGATTATTTAAAGTCAAGACTTATTTAACAGAATAATCCCTTTTAAATTTTAAAACACACCAGTTAAACAGGTTTTAAGATCAGTTTTATGTTTTGTGTTTCATGTGTGCATGTTTCTGCTCTTATACTGTATTTTATCCTTGTTTTATTCTTCATACTTTCTTGCTGGATTTTATTTAATTTAGCAGCTGATGAGGTTTCTGTATGAATTAAATGTATTATTATTATTATTATTATAAACTTTATTTTTGCAGCATTTTACAAAACACGTTTACAAAGTGCTTTGCATTATTAAAACATTTAAGTAGTACAGTTAAACAACATAATATATGAGAATGAGATTAAGATCTTATTCTCAACATTAAGAATTAAAATGAAACCAAAATAGTAAGAAAATTATTCTTTAAAAAAATAATATTATACTAAAATTGTGTGTGTGTGTGTGTGTTACTTTCACACAGGTAAATTGTATAATGTACAGTAAGCAACGGCTGTTGCTGTGTCAGTGAAGAGGAGGATGATGATGGTGATCTGACCTTCAGCACTCTGTGTTTGACCTTCTCGATGGCGGTGCCGGCACCGTTGGGGTTGTCCTGAAAGGCTTTGTAGAACAGCTGCTCAAATGTGTATGCTGCGTTCTCCATCAGCTGAACCAACACAGACACACACACACACACACATGCAGAGGTCAGAACAGGCTGCAACAGACACATGGCTCGGAAATGAATCAACACATCTGCCACGTCTGATTCATAATGAGTTCAACTCAGAAACGCTGAGTCAGGTCAAAGAAGAAAGACACTCACCATCACAAGTGTGTTAGAAATGGTGCTTCTTGAAATCACTGACTCAGAAAATTCCTCCACATACACTCATCTGGGAAATAAACTCAGTCTTCTGGCAGTGAAGGATTGTGTGTGTACCTGCTGCAGGTCGATCTGAGCGCTCTGGATCACTCCAGTGATATTGGAGAAGCCGAATCTCTCCTGCAGCGGCTGCAGTTTGTGCTGCAGTGAGTCGATCTTCTGGTAGCAGCTCAGCAGGTCAGGCCTCGCCATGTCAGCCAGAGCCTGGGGGGGAGGAGGGGGGCGATAATGTCAAAAAGTAGTGTGACATGATCTCTGGTGTTAGTGTTTGGGGTCGTCTCTAAACAACTGACATGACCACACTCTTTACTGATGAAGGAACATGTGACGGAGCAGCACTCTGACTTCTGTTAAGAGGGCAAATCCTTTAAAAAGTTCAGATCATCACTATACAACTATTAAACTTTGTTTAAATAAAAGGAACCCAGCAGGGAAATAAAACAAGTTTGTGGCTTAAATTACTGCTATATTCAAACCAATGTTTTTTTTTTCTATGTCATTGCTTCTCTGTATCTGAGCTGTGGTAACGCACAAATTTCCCAGATGTGGGATCAAAAGTTTCAATAAAGTTTTAAAGTAATCTAATCTAGAAGACCAGAAGACCAGAAACCCATCAGACATCAGCCCAACATTACCCACAATGCAACTTGGTACCAGCGACTGAAGCCCTAAGCTCCACGTAAATAAATATACACAGAAAAGTGTTGGTGACCGAAGAGACGGGAAATATGATCGGAAAAACCAGAAGAAGCAAAAAGAGGATGAAGAGGAACCTTCTTCAGCTGCTCGGTGTTTCCTCCCTGCAGGACCTCCTGACACACTTGGTCCATCATCCGCTCACTCAGCTGTCGTCCCTCCTGGAAACCAGAGCTGATCGGCTCCATCAGCTCCTCCAGAACCGAGCCGATGAACGGCTGCACACGCTCACAGTACAGCTTCTCCACTGGAGACGACACTTTAGCTGCAGGAGGAGAAACATACAATATGTATAATATAATATGAGGTCAGACATGTCGTATCCTGACTAACTTTAACTTTTCAATGAGTGTATGTAACGTACTTGTGTAACGTATCTGATAAATCTGCCCATCAACATGTAGTAACAACAATAACATGTAATAACAACGCCATGGCAACCTGAACATTGTGGAACTGACTGACCACACAGAACAGGACGTGTTGCAATGTGAACCTGCATTAACGCTCTGACCAATGAAAACTCGCCGTTACCTCACAACATCATCCAGCCAGCGGCGGTTTCATTCATCAGAGCAACATAAGTCTGGTAGAACTTTACCTCGGACTGTTTCCTCCAGCTGTCGCCTGGAGTTGAGGATCTGGTCCATGTCGGAGTGGATCAGCACCTCCTGCTGCCGGACCGACACCCGACACTCCTCCTTCAGCGCAGACAGCTCCTCCAACAGATGTTCCTGTACCAGGATGTAGGCCGCCTCCACTGTCTGAACACACAAACAAGCCATTATACAAGCCATATCAGAGGAAACAGCTTCATCACAGGAGATTTAACGCAACATGAGAGAATCAGACTTGACGCTCAACACTTTTCACAATTTAAACACTGTGTGAGCTCATTGATGAATTTTTGCATATTAATGGTTATTAATTATATCCATTTATTTTATTGTATGCATGCATATTCATGTGTTGTCTATATTATCTGTTTTATAGATTGTTTTATTTCTTTAGTCTCACATTGTTCTATTATTATCTGCTCAGTCGGCTGTAAAACTGTAAAAGCTGCTAAACAAATAAACTTTAATCATTTGATTTAAATGCAAATTTTGTTGTTTGCTTCATTTCAATTTTTCAAAACCAATTTCTTTTAAACTTTTATCAAATAAAACATAAATGAGATCAATTAAAATACAGTGTGATTGACAGTTTCACTGATAGTGTGATTGACAGTTTTATTGACGGTATGATTGACAGTTTGAGGGTGTAACTCACAGCGAACCACACTCTCTTTTTCTCTGCCTTCTTGGCTTTGAGTCGGGGCAGCATATCTTTCTCCAGCGCCGGCAGCAGCTGCTCCATCACCAGATTTGCCATCACCTGAAACACAGAACCATCGTCATGGACTCGCTGACACTCACACGCTCAAAGAACATGTTTATACAGAAATACTCACATTCACTTTCTTTCACTCCACATTTAAATGGGTAAAACTAACCATTATTTTCTTTATCAATCTGTTTATTATTATTTATTACAATCAATTATTCAACTGGCATATTAAATGCCAATGATCAGTCATTCAATGATCATCATTAGGGTCACAGGGGTCTGCTGGAGCCTATCCCAGCGCGTTAAGGCGAGAGGCAGGGATACACCCCAGATGGACGCCAGCCAACCATGGAGCACACACACCATTCACTCACACACTCACACCTACGGGCAATTTAGAGTCTCCAATTAACCTCAGCATGTTTTTGGAATGTGGGAGGAAGCTGGAGTACCTGGTGAAAACCCACGCAGACACAGGGAGAACATGCAAACTCCACACAGAAAGGTCCCAGACCCAGGACCAAGGAGGTCTTGAACCTGTGACCTTCTTGCTGTAAAGCAACACCGCTAACCTTATATACCTTAGATTTTATATATATATATATATATATATATATATATATATATATATATATATATATATATATATATATATATATATATATATATATATATATATATATATATACACACACTGTCTGTATATATATAATAAGTCCTTATATGATGCTTTGAAAATTATTAACATTATAAAGATTTATTGTTAGATTACAGTCACGTGTAGGATTTGTACTCATACTGAATTATGTTGCTACTTTTACTTCAGTAAAAATCTGTAAACATGACAAAGAAAAAGCAGCAAATTTTCATCATGAAACAGCTGGAAACAATTGTTTCTACAATACTTTGTGATTAATTTAACCATGAATGTATCAGTGCTTCACTGAGTAACACTGTGACTCATGTCTGTAGCCGACATTGCAGTCATTCCACTAATGTTTCAGCCGTGACTGTGTGCATGCGTGTGTTAATGTGTAAGAGAACAGAACGGTGGTCAGGGAGCAGCGGTGTGTGTGTACGTGTTTGAACAAACAGGAAACCTTGGTCTTATTGCTGAAACTAAATCAGCAGAAACTTCCTGCAGAGATGTAAAACTTCCGTCTGATTCTGAACAAACACAATGGAGTATTTATTCTGTCATTATGCTTTAAAGAAAGGGGAACAGACCAGGAAGCTCCGAGGAGGTGAAAGAGGAGGAGAACAGAGAGGAGTAGAGGGGATCACAGAGGAGGAGAAGGAGGAAAACAGGGAGATCCAACAGAAAGTTTCATGGTCAATTTTTTAATTTTTCTCTCTTTCTGTTTCTGTTCTTTAATCACAGCTCAACTTGGATCTTTTTGTGTAGTCATGTTTAAGGATGAAAACAAAACACACAGACAAAGAACAGATCTACACATGTTCAGTGAATGTGTTTGCAATAGCACACTGTTCAGCAGATATGACACTGAAAATGGAATATAAGCTCCTCCCACATCATCTGAGCCAGATGCTCAGCAGCAGTAAAACTGTGTGAAATACCAAAATCTGAATAGTATTTTTTTCTGGTTTGTTCCACAGATGTTCTTTACCAGATTTCGATGGTGACCTCCTTCAATAGAGAGAAACCTACAGAATCCAGGAAAATCAAAGTTTTTTGTTCACAGCCTCAACATTCAAAACTTTCAGGCCAAATTTGCTGTTATAGCGCCACCATCTGGTCAAATTGTACCAAATTCCTGCCACCATGTTTCTAGATCTTAACTAAAAACCTGATAAATCTGATATTCAATTAAATAACTTTAAAATGAATGAAAGTCAAAGCTGTAACAAAGCAGCATCAAAGAGGCACAGGTGTAAGATTCAGATCTCCAGCGTGTCTCTGTAGGAACCAGTATTATGCTGTGTGTGTGGTGTAAAAACGAATGATTATTGATCATCGATCACGCTGACGTACCCTGACATCACTGCCGATCAGCATGTCCCAGGCCTCGTATCTGCCCCTGTCCTGCCGGTACAGCTGGATGGCTTTGAGGAAGGCCTGGACCTCACACGTCTTCTTCTTCAAGAAGTCTGACAGAGAAAAAAATTCATGTGGTTATTTATGGATAACAGCGATGACGATGTTCATCAGCTGAAACAACTAATCATTGTTACAGCTCCCAAAATATTCATAAAAACACATTTTATATGTCTATGAACTTTATGGTTTCATGCTCAATTCTTTTTTTAAATAAATTGGTTAATCTTTAATTCTTTATTGGTGCCTTATTCAATTACTTACTTACTTTTAAGCAGGTTTTAATAAAAAAATTTCCAATCTGTTATTCTTTATTTGTTATTGTTAATTTTAGAAGTCTCCTTTGCAACCCTAATGAGGACAAGAAAGAGGAGGGACTTACCTTGGTTCTGGTGCCGGATGCAGTCGGACAGGATGGAGAGGAATGTGTTCTGCTTGGCCTGCTGTTTGAAGCAGAAGTAGGAGTCTCTCCTGTAGGGAAGACGCAGGTAGACAGGGAACTGACCCGGCATCCCCGACAGAGGTGGAGCAAAGTCCTCTTTCACATCTGGAACACACAACACAACAAATGGTATTTTCTACACGATCAATTCCTATAAATATATACAGGTATGTACAGTGGTGATCTGGAGCCAGCAGACGAGGTCCTGACTGAGGACAGAGGAGATGCTTTCTAAAAACCTGGCAGGACTTCTGTTACTGCACTGGTTTGTGTTTTGGTTGCCAGTGTGTAGTGACCATGACTCTGGCTGCCCCATCTGCCTCATTTCAGTTTAGAAAACAGAAAGCGTATCTCTGACTCGATAGTCAGCTTCTTATATAATATTGTCAGGTGTCTTGTTTGCACACAAACAAGCTCAGCACAGCAGAGCAGACTGAACACCAGACATGACGCAGAATCACAAAAATGTTATGACTTGGAGGTTTGAATCCTTCCAAAAACATCACATATGCAACTTGCTTCAATGCCATGTTGTGGGTGTCCATTTAAGACTATTTAATGCCCATGTAGCTGTTATAAAGTCATCACAGATGTCACACTGACTGAGTTATTAACTAATAAACTAACGAAGGAAAACACACCAACAAGGATTTCAACTTCTCTTAATGTCAGATTGACGAAAACAAGTATTTGCAAAAAAATAAAGAATTAAAGATCAGCTGCAGCTTTGTCTCTTATTTAATTGAGTTATTGATCATCTATGAAGTCAAATCACGCTTCATTTTAATACTTTATAATGAGTTACAGTGATAGAGCTCCGACCTCAGAGAGGACCAGACTATCTCCTGCTGCTAAATCCTATCTAAGGTCCGTCCTCTTTACTGGAGCTGTGAGACCAAGACACTAGGGGCAGGTTAATCATCCAGAAGGTGTGACTGACTGTTTGTGACTGATTGTGATAGTTTGACCGACTTTGTGTGACTGTTTTTTGACTTACTGCTGTCATCAGGGAAGCATTTGTCCACCATGGCCATGTACTTCTCCTCTGTGGTCACTACAGTGCCCCCTGTAGGCAGCAGCTTATGGCGCGGAGGAATCCCTTTAACAAAAGTCTTAAAGAAGAAGAAGAAGAAAAGAGTGAGATTTGGGGCAGTTTGGCGGTGGACACCAGGCTTGTGGTGGTTCTCACCTCCAGGCTGTCGTGACACTCCAGGCAGTAGTTGGCTCTAACCACCACGTATCTCTCTCTCCACTTCCTGGTGTCATCGAAGTAAAGAACGCCCTCCTCGTACAGCACCTCGCCCCCCTCCGGCGCCTCCTGGTGGACACACACATCAATAAACATGCCAGGTCAGTAGGGAAGTTAGAAACAGAGGACACATGCATACAAGAAATAACATCTCTGAGAAATCACAGTTTTCTTTGAGCCTGTAGGCAACGAGCCTGCTGTTGCCTCAACTGAAACTGCCAACAGAATGAATGTGACTCATTATAGTGAATTATTAGACATTAATGGGTGACATTTATTAAATGTTTGTTACTGAAGAATGAAAACATCGGCTCTGTGGATCGATGAATGGACGGAATCAAATCAATACATGAGCCTAAGAGAAATTTTATATTTCCATCTCTCTCTCTCTCTATATATATATATATATATATATATATATATATATATATATATATATATATATATATATATATATATATATATATATATATATATATATATATATATATATATATATATATCAGGAGTCAGGAGCGTTAAAAACTGAAATAGAAAATTAATATATATATATATATATATATATATATCAGGAGTCAGGAGCGTTAAAAACTGAAATAGAAAATTAATATGAATATATATATATATATACGCACATACTGGATGGGAATATGACTGAATTGACATTTTCTTTTGTTGATTTTCAGTTTTTTTCTAATATATATTTATATATATTTATATATATATATATTTATATTATATATATATATTTATATAATATTTGTTTCACTGCATAAAAATCTGATTGTATCTACCTATCGCCCCCTCATTATTCTGTCGTCCTACCACTCCTGCCCTTTGAATAAAAGACATAAAACATGATAAAAATGTCTTATTGCTGCAATTTCAGTGAATAAATTCCCTGGCTTTAATTGAAAGATCCATTGGGCTAGGGAATGTTTTTTTTATAGTTTTCTATCTTCACTTTCTGTTCTGTTTCCATTCCGCACATTTTGATTATGAAAAATATTTATTATTTTTGAGCTTTGACAGCCTGATGACATCACAGATCCCAGAGGTGCTGATTAGTGCAATTGTTCTGAAACCCCTGTCTCATTAGAGGAGTTTAAACCCCTTGCTGATGCTGCTGACGCAGAGGTTTGGCATCAGTATGAACATCCACACTTACCCTCTGTTGAAGCAGCTGCGTGATCTTCTCCTTGTGCTGCTCTAGGTCGTCTTCGATCTGAGAGAACCGCGACACGGAGAACTGCTTCCTGTAGTAGGGACTGAACTCCTTCAGCTCCGCCTTAGCCTGGCCTGAAAAAAAAGACATTGAACATATGATTCAGAAGTAGCACAAAAAGCACCTGGAGGAGGAGGAGTCACTGGATGGTCAGATTTAAAAGGTGAGGGCGGAGGATGAAACATGAACCAGGGAGGTGATTTCAATAGAATAGAAATCAATAGAAAAACAAACATTCTGATGTCTCAGGTGATACCAGACTCTACAGGTTTAATCCTCATGTTCCATTTTCTATTTGCTGAATAGTAAGTTAGCACGTCGTTAGGAACAGATGGATCGAAGTTATGATTTTACAAATATTTTGACCATTTTGAAGCTGGTGCTTCCCAAAGTGGGATCACGCATGACCAGCTGATCACATGGGAGTTAGCTGGGGAGAAAAAATAATAACAGCAATGCAATAATGATTCATGTTAACAAGATTTGTTCAGGAAAAAAAAAACACCTGTGCACTCAAGAAGAAAATAACCGGTGATCCTCATCAAACAGATTCACACCCAACCGAATAAAAAGCCCATGCTGCTGTGGAGGCTGCAGCAGAGCTTTGTGTTGAGAATTTTATTTTAGTAAAATTCAACTTGGTATAACTGATATTGATACTGGAAAGTTTGGCAAAACCACTCATTTAAGAGAAGATATGTTCTGCTTTTTTTCCTGTTCTGACGTCTGATGTAAAACATGGTTGAAGTTCCAAAACTTGAGGTGAACAAATGTAAAAATGCTGCCTGCAAGTCAAAACTCATGGTTTCAATCAGACTCGTTTAAAAAGTACCTTCACTCCCTGCTCGTGATGATGGTGTTTGCAATGGTTGCTAATTGGTCACTATGGTGGTTGCTAAGGTGTTTCCATGTGTTTCCATGTGTCTCACATATCTCAGATGTGAATCAGCTCCAACATGTTCAGATGAATTTGAGAAGTTGACAAGTAAAAGTTTGTTCACGGAACCTCCTGAGTCGGAGGAAACTTCCTGAAGCTGACCAATCAGAACGGAGCAGGCCCATTGAGAAGCGGGCCTTAAAGAGACAGGAGCCTAAACAGCCTGTTTCAGACAGAGGCTGATGAAGGGTGAAGGTTGAGATGTGATGAAAGTAGTGATGGACATTTCCCTTTTTATGAACTAAACAATAAGTCATTTGATTAAATCAACAATAATTATGACAATAATGATGGGTAGCACCCTGCTTCCGTTCTATATGCTAAGCTAGGCTAACTACAACCTACATCATTCCTACTTTTAGAGTGAAACAACTTCACAGAATGCCAAAATACACACACACTCTACGTGCACACACAGACACACACATACACACACACACAGCTCTAATCAGGTCATCGAGGCTGCTGTTAGCACTCGTTAGTGTGTTTCTGGAGATTATGAGTAATTTCTGCCTGGTGCAGCAGTGTCCAATCAGACTGTTTGTCTCTGTCCAAGTCTCCAGGGCCATTCTCACTGTACAGCATCAACCAGATCTCTTTATTCTGTGTTCTCCCTTGCTGCCTGCTGTGGTTCGTCACCCTATGACTGCTGGCAGCACATTCACAAGAGAAAATGTCTCCGATTTCACCCTGTTCCTGCTGAAACCAGGTCAGATTCCTGACGCAGGCAAGTGGATTCAATTTCTTAGGAAAAACCAAACAAAGCTCAGCAAAACCAGACTAAATCTCTGAGAAGTCAGCGAATAAATGGTCCCATTTTTTTTTTCTGTCTTCTCTCTGTGCGGCTGCAAACCACCAGCAAATGCATTAAATGAGTATTTACGCGGCTTTAAATGCTCAGTATCCACAAACCGTTAAGGGTAATTCCCTGTGACACATCCGCCACTTAATGGATAAACAAGCCCGAGCGTGCGGTTGCTGTTTATCCTCCTCCACTGTGCCTTGAGTGTTAATGTCAGGGTTGATCGCTCTGTCATTATTTCACTGGGTAGCAGCAGGATGTTTTTCGGTGGGGATGATGGCATGAGGCCACACAAGCCCGGTCCACATCGCTATGGAAACAGCAGCTACAGCGCTCCATCACACCGCATCTCTGAGCAACAGAGGGAGGCAACAGATGAAAACAGGCTTTTATAGCTTAGTGAGAGAAAGTTTCAAAAAGAAAAAGACTCTGAGGTGTAAAATGATTCATTTACTAATTAGTAATGATTTCATGAATTTATATTAACTGGATAATTAATAGATTATAGTATTGTGGTATTTTGTGTATAATTTAAGTAACAGAAAAGACATTTGGACCAAACGCTGCTGCTGTACAGAACTGTATGAACCAGCCCAGCTGACGTTATGGTGATGAAAGCTGGCTACTCAGATGTTGGCTGCAGGAATGAACTTATTCCTGACCTACTTCAT
This sequence comes from Lepturacanthus savala, assembly GCA_030544235.1. Taxonomy (NCBI): domain Eukaryota; kingdom Metazoa; phylum Chordata; class Actinopteri; order Scombriformes; family Trichiuridae; genus Lepturacanthus; species Lepturacanthus savala. The sequence continues at coordinate 7,552,350 of CM060481.1, forward strand.
TTACCCTGATAAGTGATGTAGCCTTTATAGGAGAAAGTTCACTTTGCAGTACGACTTCATCTAAATAGGCCTCATCAGCCACGCCATAACGTTTTATGCGTGATGAACCATTGAAAGGAGGCAGCAGCGTTACACGTGACAAACAGGCTCTGTGGGTTAGTGGTTAGAAGCATTTAAAAAGTAGTTTGGTCCCACCGGCTATCAGTAATTTTCAATGTTGTCAATGTGAGGTACAAGTTTTTGAGTTTTGAAAACCTAAAAATGTATTAAATATAGCTGCCTTAACTATAAAACCCTCAATGGGCTGGCTCCGCCCTGTTGGAGGACTTTTTTTAGACAGAGAGACAGCATGCTCAGCACCACATCTGCCTTCAGAAAGGACTGAGGTACAATTCAGACATAGCCACACAGGCCAAAATGCACTAACTGTCAAGGGCAACTCATGTTGGAACAGAACCCCAATGTTGATCAGAGTTCTTATTTTCATGAATTTGTTGTATACTTTAAACAGGTTAATGAATGGTTAGTGACCAACAAGATCTGTACGAATGAATAAAATATCTAGCATGGCAATGGCAATCCCATGTAGTGCATATTATTAGTACTATTGCTCTTATCTTCATGATAATCTGTTTGCTGTGTTCTGTCTTGTAATGTGAAGACTACAGATGAATATTAGCTTTGAGCTAAATCCTGCTGATTTACATGACAATGTGTGTGTCATAACGTGTTGCAGCTCCAGCTAGGACTACCTGAACTCCAGGTTTTCCTGTTCGTCTGTATCTTCCCTTTGTGCTGCCTCCCTTGTATGTGTGTGTGTGTCTATGTGTGTGTGTGTGCTTCCTTCCCAGGCAGAGGCAGGGCCCAGCAGTGGTGTCCTGGCACCTGCCTTCAATCGGCTTGTTACCCGTTGTATATCTACCACCAACTCGACACCAGATTGTTTTACCTGCCACCATCACCAGGCCAACTCACTTGTGTCTCCAGTGTGGCTTTACTCCAGACTTTTTGTTTCTCTAAAGTAATCCCTGTTGTCTCTGCTTTCCCAGTTCGTCTCCTCCTGACATGGCCTTTAAAAGACTCAAATCGCTGTTCAATGAGGCCCCTGTCCTCACCCACCTGACCCTTCCAAAACATTTGTTGTTGAGACGGGTGCCTCCGAGGTGGGAGTCATCCTGTCTCAACAGGTCAATAACAAACCTCAACCTTGTGCCTTAGCTTCTCGTATTCTCCACTGAGAAGAACTATGATATGGAGAACCAGGATCAGCTTACAGTGATGCTGGCCCTGGAGGAGTGGAGAGGCCTGAGCTCCCATTCCTGATGTGGATCGAACATAAGAACCTGGAACACCTACAAAAAGCTAAAAGGCTCAACTCCCGACAGGCCAGGTGGGCCCTATTCCTTGGCCAATTCAACTTCACGCTGTCTTACCGACCCAGCTCTAGTAACAGTAAGCCAGACACCCTCTCCCACCAGGCAGAGTCCCAGCTGGCCAGCACCCCACCAGAAACTATCTTTCCCTTATCCTGCACAGTGGAAGCCGCTCAGTAGAAGATCTACGTACACGGAACCCTGCACCAGACACCGCCTCACTGCTCCACTTCCTGCTTTCCTCTGTACTTGAATCAGAATCAGAATTCTTTATTTGTCACATGTGAATGTGCATCCACAGTGAAATGAAAACGTCGCTCACTTAAAACTGTGTGTAATAAAATGCCAATACAAACTCCCACACCAGACCGTGCCTCATCACCCTGCTTCCAGCATCCCCAAATTTCCCCTAATAAGCCTCTATTGACTGGTGAACTGTGATCGTGCCTATATGTCTGCTCTGGGGTCCTGCCTGTAGTTCCGTAACACAATGTTCATTAATATGCATTGTCCTTATCTAATAAACAATAAAAAAAGAAAACAGTCTGCAACTTAGGGAAGGGACAAGTGTGGACCTTCCATGCAGCTGTACATCTTTAAATTTCTTTCAAGACATCTTTAAGAAGAGGTTAGCGCTGTTGCCTCACAGCAAGAAGGTCGCAGGTTCAAGACCTCCTTGGTCCTGGGTCTGGGACCTTTCTGTGTGGAGTTTGCATGTTCTCCCTGTGTCTGTGTGGGTTTTCACTGGGTACTCCGGCTTCCTCCCACAGTCCAAAAAAATACTGAGGTTAATTGGAGACTCTAAATTGCCAATAGGTGTGAATGGGGTGTGTGCCTATCTGGCATGTCTCCCTGCCTCTCGCTGTAGGCAGGGATTGGCTCCAGCAGACCCCTGCAACCCTAATGAGGAATAAGCAGGTATAGAAAATGACTAACATCTTTAAATTCACCCTTAAATCCTGCTCCACCAGTTTTCAGTAAATGCACACAGTGCAACTAAAGATACCAAAGAGTTTTCAAAAAATATCAAAGAGTGAAACAAACACCCACATAAAAAAACCCTCAATATATATTAACACAAAGGTCTAAACACAACTACACCCTATTTTGATAATGGATAAGTGAGTATATATTTCATTATAGGAATAGGTATCCACGATAGGCTGGTGACCTGTCCAGTATGTTGGGAGTGGCTCCAGCAGGCCCCTGTGACCCTAGTGTGTAGGTATAGAAAATGGATGGATGAAATACGTATGTATAGTTGGAATGTTAGTTATGGGCATCATGGGTCACTACGACCATAATAAACATCTTGATTTGGATTCAGGTGTCTGGTGTGTGTGAAGAGTGAATGACAGGTTAGTTAAGAGGACTTGGCTGTTGTGACTTCAGGTTAGTTAAAGGGGCTTTAAAGGGCTGTTTCACATTATGTAACGCAGAGGTTTGTTCTCTCTGGGGGATCATCTTGTTTTTTCCTCGAGTCTAAACAATGCAGTGTTTAAAGGTTAGATATCTCTCCCCTTTCCCTGGCTGATCAGCTAATCAACACACACAAACATGAACACACACACAAACATGAACACACACACACACAGTGGATATCCTGCTTCCACCTCCTGACCAGTCCTCGTGCTGGATGATGATTGGTCCATCCAGTTGATCTTCCTCGTAGATATACAAGGTCTTTTTTAAGCCAATGTTTCGAACCCAATCCAAAATAGACCCATGAATCACCAATCTGATCTGCATATCCAGCTGATAGTAACTATTCTTTACATGATCTGTCTCAGCTGCCCACTATTTCATCAATTACTGGATTACTCATTTGGTCTGAAAAATGGCAGAAAACAGAACATTTCAATCACTGTTTCTGAAGAGTCCTCAGATGTCTTGTTTGGACCCGCCAACAGTTCGCAACTTATTATTTAGTTTTAGTTAGTTAGTTTAGTTATCCTCTACTGTCATAGAGGATAGAATAAACTAGACAACATTTGCTTTTAAGAAGCTGGAAACAGAGAAATAAGTTATTTTTTAAGAAAAAGAAAGACTCAAGATGGTTAATTGATTATCAAAGTTGCTGCAGACTCATTTTCTGTCGAATGATGAATCAACTAATTGTTGTAGCTGTCTGATTGACTGAATATTGGGTGGGCAGACAGACTCCATTCATGACGCTGAGAATAAAATGTCTGCAGGTTTTTCTTCCTCTTCCATCTGATGAGCTCTTCCTCTCTGATTAATCCTCAGCTGGAGTTCAAACCTGCAGACTGTTTGTGCTCCGTGGTTTACCACCCTGATCTGATCTAAAACACAGACGTCCTCCTCTGGCACCATAAACTTTCATTTTTTTCTCATGAGTATCTTTTATGTTATTGTTGGTGCAGATGTAAGCTTCAGTTTTCCATAAAATAGTCAGAAAGAGAGAATGCAGGATATGATGAGCCTGAAGAGAAAGGCAGAAAGAGAAAACAGATGCCTGAAATGATCCAAAGACATTTCCAATGAGACAACACGGCATCCTCGCGGGACTCTCACATAAAGACTCTGAGCTTTTCCAATGAAGTCAAAGTTGTGAGTAACTTAAGGAGGTTTCATCTTACAGATACTGAGGAAGACATTAGAGGAAGAACATCTTCTCCAGAGTTTATCGGGGTTCTTGGTGCTCAGAGTTGATTTGAATGACTGGCGTCAGTAGCTTCCCTGCACTTGATGCAAAATATCTCCAGCTGTTTGTTTAAATGCAAACACTGTGAGACAGGAAGGAGGATGGAGGAGAAATGTTCAGACACACCTCCAGAAGAAACGCAAGGATTTATGAAGGAGTGTTTTATAGTAAAACAAATATATTCTTACTATTATGACTGATGAGTGAACACAATAAGCTCTGTAAGGCTGCACTGAAAGAAACTTTGAGTTAGTAAATTACATGTACAATCACATCTATTGATACTGGAATCCCTGGGAATAAATTTGGCCATTCAACCCCTGGCTGGCTGAGGATGAAGTTTGATAAGAGCAAAATGTGACAAAGTGCAAATGAAAACAGCCTCAGTGAATAAATCATGAAATTTATGAAGCATAGGGCTTAACTGTGAAGAGAAACATAAAGCTCAGCCTCTTTCCACATCACTACTTTCACACAGTCTCTGAGTTTCCCTTGGACTCATATTTATACACAAAACAAAACATTAATTAATAAAATAATCACAGATTCACAATCTGCAAAGACCTTGTATAAAGTAAAGGACACAGACACAGAAGTGACAGAAAACACTGAAAAGTAACGTTTAGTACAGTAAGAAAGTACATTTATGCAAGTATTATACTCAAATATTATACTTAAGTACAATTTTGAGGTACTTCTACTTTACTTGAGTATTTCCCTTTAATGCCACTTTATACTTCACTACATTGATCTGGTATATGATTAAGTAACTTTTGAATTCAGAACTTTTACTTGTAACTGAATATTTTTAGATGACAGTACTTTGGCTATTTATAAGATTTATTTATCTTATTATTTATAAGCTCTGAGTCATCAGGAGAATAATAAACTTTAGCAGACTCAAGGACCTAACAGCCTCATATAAATAAATAAATATAAGACGGCTGATAAATTTAGTTGACAAATACAAGAAAAGGTATCTTGAGTGTGCAGGTAAACCCGAACATTACAACCTTCATGAAGGAAGGAGTAGGAGATACTCATCCAGCTTCCAGGTGCAGATACAGATGCTGTTACTTTGCTGGACATCTCAGCTTTCGAGCACAAATTCATTCTCCAGGGGTGAAATGATTGTTTTTGCTTGAGTGAAACTGGTTTTGTTGACTCATCATAAAACACGGCAACTGCTGCCGGGACTGATTACAGCCAAGAATAACTCTTTCAACCATTCATTTTCAGAATATTTTCTAGTTGCAGCTTCTCATACAGGATGATTTGCTGTTTTTCCTTCTCATACGTGACAATAAATTGAATATCTGGAAGTCTGAACTGTTAATCAGATGGGAACAAGCAGTAAACACAAATCGAGGCTGAGGGGGATTCATCAGTTTCAGGTTCACACACACACACACATATGTGAGTAATGTTACAACACTTGTAAAAATCCGAACCAGCAGTTCGACTACGCGTCTCACAGGAGCAACCTGCTCTTCCACCTGCTTTATCAGTAATTACAGCTGATGAAGGATGAAGCAGCACATTTGATCGGAGGCACACGCTGATACACAATAGAAAGACTGTCTAAAACACACAAACTAATATTTATGACTCAAAATACTAAACTTTAATTAAGCTTTGCTTTAGGAATCAGACATTCCTGAAATATTAAGACGTTTCCAGAGCGAGAAGGGTGTGGATCATCTGCACACACACTCCAAATTCATGAAAAACACTTGTTCAGAGGTGTAAAGAAGCCAGACTGGATAAATTAAACAATGGCTTGAGAAACAGACTTTCATATTTTTCATGGCTATGCTTCAATCTGCATCCTCACCATTAGATTACTATATATATTATAAACTATGCATTGTACCTTTAAAGTTACTCCACATGACTCTCTTCTCTGTGAAGAATAATATTTTTCATTCATCAGATGTATTTACATATTTATAGATTCCGAAATTTTAAATGAGGGAGGAAATTACATCTAAAGAATTTTAAAAAGACAATTTAACTTCTTTTTGTGTAAAATGTATATCAGACCCAAATAACTGCAGTATTTAAGCATTTTGTTTCCATCTCAAATATGTTTCACGGCATTGTTGCATGTTTCATTCCTGTTGTGAGATCGAAACATGAAAAAAGCAAACAAGGACATCAAATTTATAGGTTTAGATATAAAATATGAAGAAAAAATATTTTAAGATTATGTTCAGAATGAGGTTGGAGCTTTGAGATTCAGAAGTAAAAAAGGTCCATTACAATGAGCCTTCTGATTATTTTTCCCCTATTTGTGTGGATGTGGTTATCTGATGGTGAGGGGGGAGGGAGTAGACATGTCAGCACCTGCCAGCTATGTCTCTCACACACACACACACACACACACACACACACACACACACACACACACACACACACACACACACACACACACACACACACACACACACACACACACACACACACACACACACACACACACACACACACACACACACACACACACACAGGTATGCAGGGACATGACTGACATCTTTTTAGCAGTCTGAACAGTTGTCATCGCTCATGTCACATGAAAACTAGTCTATAAAACTCATATTTAGGAGGTAAAATACATGTTGGACATGCTCTGGCTACTCAGAGGGATTCTTCCACCAGGCTGTGAATTGGGTTCTGTCTGCAATGAACCATTCTTTTCTTTTTAATGTCTCTCAGAAACAAACAGAGCCAGAAGATCCGGCTCATCAAAGACACATTATTCCATCACTAATCCAGCAGAGACCCTCTGTGTCATCAGTCAGGAAATACCAGATGCTGAGCAAGTTGCTGCAAGGCCCAAAAGCTGCTGGAGTATCGGGGTGTGTGTGTTGGGGGTGGGGGGGTGTCTGAGACACACACACCAAGGTGGAAGCCATCACACTGCTCCTCTCTATGATTATGAGCCCAACTACAAGTCATGTGACTACCAGAAATAGAGTACAACCCCCCCCCCACACACACACACACACACACACACACACACACACACAATGTTATCAGTTTCAAGTGTCTTAACTTTTGCTCATTCAACTTTTATTACTGAAAGGTTTTTGTAAATGTGCCCAATAAATAAGTTGTCCCAGACTTGAGAAGTGTTTGAGGAATCCAAAAGGTAAATTTATTATAATATTTATTATATATATTTATAGGATTTATTTAAATAAATGTTTACTAAACTGAGGCTCAAATTGTCAGTACTAAACTATAAAGCTGAAGAGTTAGGCCACACAGCTCTGATGTGATTTATTTGACTGATTTAACGCCTGCAAACCGAGGAATTGCTTCGAGTTTTTTCCTCAGACATCTGACATTGACTGTTAACAAGCTGTGGAGCCAGTTTGACAGCTACATACCATCATACCTGACGACACCTGTAAGAACCAATAGAGCTTTACGCCCAGTTTTCCGCTGAAGGTTTTGTTTACAGACAAAATAATCTGCATGCACAAATGAACTTCAGCTCAGACAATGCAGGCATCTCCTCCTTCATTGTCTGTACATCAGTGAAAGCAAAAGTGTTGGATGTTGACAGCGCGTTAATCACAGCAGACACATAAAGGTCGTCTGTGCAAATGTAGAAGCCCTTTAGTCTTAGACATGAATTGGGACACAGTAATGTGAAGCTACAGTTTACTGTTGCAGCAGCTGATAACAGCACAGACGTTAACAGCATGTGATGATCCAATTTGTTTGACAATTGCACTGATGCTGTTTTGATTTACAAAATTCTCCACCTCCTCCATTAAAAGATTTGGTGAGAAAAAGCCCAAACAGATCAACCAGAACAGGTTCTAGAGGTGACCGTGCAGTTCCTTTTAGAAAGAGCCTTTGGTCAAGCCACATTTTCTGTTCAGGTGTCTCATACCTGGAATTCAATACCACACACAATACATGAACTCCCGACTCTGACCTCTTTACAAATAACCTCAAAGGTTGGCATTGGATTGGAAGAACAACACGGTTGCCACAACCATGCTTAAAACTGTATAACTTTTGAACATTACAGCACTCTGCACTTTAATCACCTTCTTATGTTTTATAATTCTTTTCTTTTCTAATGCTCTAATCTTTTTAAAATCTTATTGATCTCATTCTTTTTAAAATGAACGTCGAGAGCATCAAATTTAGTATTTATTATTATTATTGTGTTATGTGCTAGCTTTTACAACTTTATGTATACAGATATGTTATAATAATAATGATGTGCATGTTTTTGATTGGTTTGATGTGTGTTGGCTGGATGTTTTTATATTTTCATATTTGATGTTTTGTCGGTTTGATGGTTTAATGGTGAAGTTTGCTTGCATTGCAGCAGATTTTCAGTATTTGCATTGTGTTGTAGGACTTTCGGTCAGTCTGAGAAAACAACAGGTGTGTTTCCAGCAGAGTCGCCTGAGCTTCCTCTCTTTGTGGAGAGCAGTGGGTTCAGATCTGAATGTGCGTGGGTGTGTATGTGTGTGTGTGTGTGTGTGTGTGTTGGGGGGGAGGGATTCATGGTCTTCAGCTCCTCTGAATATCTGAGAGATTGTGTAATGGCAGCTGGAGGCAGAGTGACACAGCAGGAATAATGGCAGCAAAAACAAGGACTTCCAGCCATGTTACTAACATTCAGGCTACAAGAAAACTTTAACTGTGAAGTTAGTATGGAAACAAATTACATGTTAAAAGATGACTAAAGTCTAAACCCAAAAGATATTTAATTTACAATCTTAGATGACAAAGAAAAGCATTATATTTACTTTTCAAAAGCTGGAAACAAAACAAGTGTGTCTGCTGCAAAAAAAGCGATTATAAAAAGCAACACACTTCCAGAGACCCTAAATTAAGCGACACACCTCACTTCTGGGGACCCTTAATTAAGTGACACCTGATTTCCAGGATCAGTATGTGACATCCTGCATGGCTTTGCCATGGCCTCTGCTCTCTCTCGTTATTTTTTTTGTTTTTTTTAGACTTTTGGATTGACATATTTTGTTGCACATTTGTTTAACAATAAATACATTGGCTAACACATCTCACTTTTAGGGACCTGGGTTGTGTCACTTCATTTAAGCTCCTCATAAGAAGAGCAGCAGTTGATTACAGTGGAGAAAACGAGACAATAAAATGAGCAGAGATGAAAAAGAGTATGAACTGTAAATGTTAGGTTACTGAAGACAGGAGGAGTTTGATGTCTTAGTGACATTATTTGCACAAAACTAAAGTTAGCTGGTTAGCTATATTGTAAATGAACAAAGCATAAGTAAACAACTAAGTCTCAGCTGTTAGCTGTTTAATAATGAGCTGAGCATAATTGACTACGTATAATTGACTTCATCAACCGTATTGTTTTTATTTTTTGGATGAAATGAAAACTCGACTTCCCTTGTGTCCATTTTTGACTTCCAAAAGAGATCCTGGGTTACTAGATTTGACTGTTTATAAGTGATTTCAAAAAGTGTTTTCAAAAATAATTGTAATAATTGTTAAATTGTATTGATTCATACTAAAGTGGCAGCAATTAGTCAATTAATCGTTTAGTTGGCAACTATTATATTAATTGATAATTGAGTTGAGTTGATTTTAAGAAGAAAATGTCCAAATTATCTGGTTCCAGCTTCTCACAGCTGATTATTTTCTGGTTTATTTCGCCTTCTATGATAGTAAACAAATGATCTTTGGGTTGTGGACTGCTGGTCTGGGGAAAATTAATAATTAAATTTAGGATGAATCTTTGGGCAGCTTTTGGAAACAGTGATCAACATTTTGCAGAGTTTTTATGAACCAAAAAACTAATCAACATAATTGTTTCAATAATCAATAGTTTAATGCATGACCCTGGGTTTTTTTTTAGGACTGCACCAGAGCTCCAGTCCTGGATCAGCACCAGTAGTGACGGCGCCGCCCAAACTGGAAGAGAACCACAAACATGACAGATGACATCAGTCAGAAAACCTGCGTCAGTGTCGAGGAGGGACGAGCCTGAAACAACCCAACCCAACACTGACACAAGTACACAAGGTACACACCCACCCCACCCTACACACACACACACAGACACACACACACACACACTACACACAAACACACACACACACACACACTACAGCTGCAGAGAAGAATTTTTGCAGCATGAGATATGGATGCAGTATTGTTGCTGCTCTGACCTCAGATTCTCCACTAAACAGCAGCCAGGAAAAACTGATGAAGCAAATGAAGCAAACATGAAACACAGACCAGCTCTAAAGTCTCAGATTGAGAACATGAGCTGCTTTTACTGAGCAAAGAGTCACCAGAGGACATAGTATAACAACTTCAACATGTTTACATATTTACAGCCATATTTACAGTATCCAGCAGGCAGACTTGGAACTTTCACTCTATTTTGCAGGTCCCCTTATTCTATACAGATTTTTTTTGTTGTATTTCAGAGATAATTTGATGCATATTTGTTAGAAATTATAAGAACAAATCTCTGTTAAGTTGCTTTAGTTGGTAGTCATTTATACATTATAGGCCTCTGTGTTCATACAAAGATTTTCTTTTTCTTTTTTAAAGATAGCCATGTTATTTTCTTCACAAATGTCCTAAATGGAAGCAGCTGTTTAACTGATCAAATGGGTGATGGAATTTTGTAGATAAAGAAAAGATGTTCAATATGGAGTTTAGCGTTCCTGCACATTATCTTTTTTTCAGTTCCAGACTTCTCGGTAGACCATATTTTCAGACCAAATAACTGGCCATTATCCCTCAATATACTTTACATTATTGATTCTTCCACATTTCATAGTCTCTTTTATAAATAGGAACCAAAAGTCATTTTCACAACTTCTGTGCAGCCGTTTCTCCATGGAAAGGATGTTTGTGCAACTCAAAGATTTTACTGCGACCGCTTATGAACTATTTTGGTGACAAATGTTTAAGGAAAATTTGAAATTCTGATTTTTATATTTTAAGAAACCCAATTGGAGCAATAGCTCTAAATTGCCCATAAGTATGAATGTGAGTGAATTGTGTGTGTGCCCCATGGTAGACTGGAGATCTACACTGGGAATGGTTCCAGCAGGTACAGAAAATGGATGGATGGCTGGCCATAGGCTGTTGTCTGCTTTTTTCATACTTATTCAGACCTGCAATTCAATCCTTTCCATATCTCACAGGAACCCTGAGACATTTTAAGAAACATCCTATGATGCTAACATGCAAACCGAAGATTTTCTGTCAGTCAGATTCTTTAATAAACCAACCTAAACGCTCAGACCTGTTTCCTGTTAGTTAAACACCTGCAAATTAATCAAAATTAAAGACATGTAAAATAAAACCCGATTTCCTATTTCGCAAGTACACACATTGCCGCCATGGTGTGGCATGAGATTAACATCAGTTTTGAACACGTCCTGGGTGTGTAACCATGGCAACAGCAGAGGCAATTCAGCATTTATCTTTTTTTCTCTCCAACAACAGTCAAAGATTTCTTTCTGCGGACGTCAGTCATGAGTGAAAAAGACAAGATTTTTCTGCATTTTCACCATCGTTGCCACATGTGGTCTTTTGTCCGCTATTGTTCATTCACACTTTGGCCTTCTCTGACTTTCCACCTTTATATAGCTTGTTTAAAACAGAAGGTTTCATCCATGCATTGTTGACCCTCGGTGTTGTTCGCGCGTGACCCAGATGTTGGGAGAGCAGCCTGTCAGGTATAGCAGGAACTGCAGTGATATAATATATATATAGGTATAATATATATATATATATATATATACCTATATATATTATACCTTTATATATATATATATATATATAGGTATAATATATATATATATATATATATATATATATATATATATAGGTATAATATATATATATATATATATAGGTATAATATATATATATATATATATATATATATATATAGGTATAATATATATATATATATATAGGTATAATATATATATATATATATATATATATATATATATATATATATATATATATATAGGTATAATATATATATATATATATATATATATATATATATATATATATATATATATATATATATATATATATATATATATATATATATATATATATATATATATAGGTATAATATATATATATATATAGGTATAATATATATATATATATATATAGGTATAATATATATATATATATATATATATATATATATAGGTATAATATATATATATATATATAGGTATAATATTATATATATATATATATATATATATATATATATATATATATATATATATATATAGGTATATATATATATATATATATATATATATATATATATATATATATATATATATATATATATATATATATATATATATATATATATATATATATATATATATAGGTATATATATATATATATATATATATATATATATATATATATATATATATATATATATATATATATATATATATATATATATATATATATATATAGGTATATATATATATATATATATATATATATATATATATATATATATATATATATATATATATATAGGTATAATATATATATATATATATATATATATATATATATATATATATATATATATATATATATATATATATATATATATATATATATATATATATATATATATATATATATATATATAATATGCACTTATTGCAGGTGTATTGTATATGTTGAATAATTAATCCAAATTTATTTTTAATAATGATTTTGGCTTCAAAACAAGATAATCGAGACAAAATGTTTATTGTGCCGTTCTCCTATTCACAACTCAGTGTGAGTTTTCTCTGGCCTGGGAGTGAACCCTGGATTCTGTAAAACTGACAGAATCCAGGGTTCTGTATTACTGCTTCATATTTAATAAAATAATACACCAAGGTCAAGGAACTCCACTGTTAAAAAGTTCAAAAGTTCAATAAATTCAGGATGATTCCAAAGCCCACAAATAATTGTGTTAAATAATCATGTCAATTTAACATTATTAATATTAGCTTAAATAATCCTGATTCAAATTTTTGCCATATTTTTTATTTTTTATATTTATTTTATCACATTTTTTGCCTTTTGAAGTCGCCCAAAGATAAATCACAAAAAGTTGCAGTGAAGAAATGTTCAATATCTATCCACTATGATATATTCTAAACACCAGAATCTCTCCCCTCAGTTCCTGTCAGCTATAGGAGGTTTACAGACTGTAAAACGTACTGGTCTAAATCACACGTGGCCGCTGAGGGGCATCACTTAAAATGCAAGAGTCCAGATGTTTCCATTTATCGAGGATTAAAGATGTGTGCATGTGTGTGGTTCGGCAACAACAAAACACACAATACAGATTAACAGATCAATAATAAAGAATCTAACATCAACATAAAGACAAATCTAAGTTATATATGTTATATGTCTCAACATATAACAGCTAACACTGAGCTGAAAGCTGGTAACAATGTAAAGATAGCTCTGAATAAGCTAACTACATAGTACTCTCTATCAATCAAGAGCAATAGAGGAAAGCATTCAGCCTTATTTATCACTAACATTATAGACATATAATATAAACCTCCCATTAGCAACTATTAGCAACTCGTTAGCCAGTATCACAGCACTATATAATATACAGAGTAATTTACTGAGTCCTAACTAATGTAACACTTACTGGTGTCTGAACGCACACTGGAAAACACACAACTTCCAATGGATGACATCCACAATAAACCACAGACTCTCTCTTGTTCTTTCTCAGTTGCAGGTTTTCACCTGCTGCATTAACTCACTCAGCAGCTTTTAGTTCTTCTTAGCAACACCACAGAGAATAAATCTTATAGCAAAATGACCTCATTTCTTTAAGTGAATTAGGATTATTTTCTTGATGAATGGATTTGTCGATCAATTGCCTTCCTCAAACATTTTGATCTCAAGTCAAAGCTGTTCAGGCTACTGTCACCAAGGACTAAAGAAACCAGAAAGTATTCATATGATAGATTTAAGAAGCTGGAACCAGGCGAGTTTCATATTTTTTTTTCCTTTTGAAAAATGATAATTAATCGATTAAGAGTTGACTATTACTGCAGCTCTAAAATAGTAATGCACCAATCCAGGTTTTTCCGATCCAGTCCAATAGCGATACCCAAGCTGAGCGTATCGGCTGATATCCAATACCGATGCTATTGATGAATGAATAAACTGATGTGTGGCCCCAGTGCTACAATGCTTTTTTTCAATTTTTCTGCACAAACTTTAAACTGGATGAGCATCTTTCCAGACAAAATCCTATTTAAAACTACAGCAAACCTCATTTTTCATGTCTACTAAAGAGGTGAAATATACATTTGCTTATTCACGGAAGTGAATAATTTAACAACTTTTTGGAACACTACGAACAATTCTTCTGTCCTTATCAAAGTGTTGTTTGTACTCTCTAATCATCCTTAACAATAGGAACAGTTTAATAGAGAAAAACTGTATTTATTAATGCGATAGAAACTTCTGTAGCAGCACGTTACCTGGATCAGCCTCATTCATCCGATATCTAATCCAGCTAGTTGGTCAATATTGGCACCAATACCTATTCCAGGTATCAGATCGGTGCTTCTCTACTCTAAATGTAATGTTTAAAACAATATACTCAAATACATCTCCTCCATCTGTAACCCAAACTCATTTACTTCATACATCCATCCTTTAAATTCTCAACTTTTACACATTGATTATCTGCAAGAGACTGATCAATAACCTGAACATAAAGAACAGTGATGAACTGAAAAGACTCAACTAAGTTGCTTATTTTCTTACTTAATTGATCAGTAAATCTGTCTATAAAATGTCAGGAAATGGTGAAAAAATGTGATCAGTGTTTGCCAAAACCAAGCTCACATTTTAAACGCATCGTTTTGTCCACGGTCAATAACATTTATGATATTTCTGGTATTAAACACTTTGAACAGTCAGGACACAACGTTGGAAGGAATTTAACTGGACCATTGAAAACTGACCTAACCAGGCATGTGCAGGGTAAAATCAGATGACCTATATTCAGCTAACATTCAGCTAATGTATAGCGAATGTTCAGCCAACATTTAGCTAAGTTTAAGATCATTTTTAGCTAATGTTCAGCTAACAATTAGCTAACATTCATCTAAAGTTCATCCAATGTTAAGCTAATGTTCAGCCAATATTTCGCTACCATTCAGCTAATGTTAAGCTAATGTTCAGTCAATATTTAGCTAACATTCAGCTAACATTCAACTAATGTACAGCCAACATTCTGCTTATGTTTAGCTATTGTTTGATTAACATTCAGCTAACGTTGAGGTAATGTTCAGCCAACATTCAACTAACTCTCTATGGTGAAAGGACCATTTTTCTTGATTGACTGGTGAATTTAATGAAACGATTGGTTGAATTTGTTCTGGATATCTTTCGTCTGATACCAAAATCAAATAGAAGATTTGTATTATTTCATGCTATTTTAGATTATTTTTAATTTTAGAAGATGTTTTCTATTTTAGAAGATTTTTAGAAGATTATTTTTAATTTTAGAATATATATATATATATATATATATATATAATTTTAGAAGAAGAGAATATTTGTGTATATTATATCCTGTTCTTGCTCTTTTAAAAAAAAACAATTTTTTAAAAACATTTTTTTTGTTTCATCTCTCTTTTATACTGTGATGTTTGATGGTTGTTGATTGTTGAAGATATTAAAAAATAAGTCTTGAACACCTATGAGCATCTGCTCACACAGTCCACAGCAGAAAGAACCTGTGGACACACCCAGCAGCTGCAGGGACATGAGACAAAGGACAAAAGACAGGGGACAAAAGAGGAAACAGGTCGTGGCGGTCTGAGGACTCGCCCCCTTCTCTCTATCTCTCTGTCTCTATACCCACCCTGCACGACTGGAAATGCTGGAGTAACCTGATCAATGGATCAATGAAATCAATGGATCTGTGGATCAATGCATCACTCGATCACTCCCAACGTCAACTAAGATGAAATCAGATAAACGGCCGAGTATATTTTTGCAGAAAGAAACAAAAACCTGCCTGACAGGTTTGTGACAGATTCAGACTTCAGAGCAGAAACTCTGAGAATCACATTAAGAGGAGTCTGAAGACATTAAAGACTCCTGGTCACCTCCTCCTCCTCCTCCTCCTCCTCCTCAGCATTTAGCTCCAGAGCAGCAGGAGCAGCTGTGAATCCGACACGAACCTACAGCTCTCGGTTGTGAAGTGAAATGTTTTCGCCGCCGCGTCCAGACGCGTGTTCCTACGTGTTTTATTTGTATTTTTTTTTTTACCTTTGATGAAGTTAGACGTGGTGTCGTCCAGCAGAGACGCGCTGACCCCCATGCTGCTGCCGCCGGAGAGGATCCACAGGTAGGTTCAGTCCTCAGGTACGAACCCTCACATCGATCTGCAGCAGCCAGAAGGAGACACGGGAACACGCCTCCTCCTCCTCCTCCTCCTCCCGCCTCCTGGTCCCTCCCATGGATGGATTCCATGCTCCCTCCTCCTCCTCCTCCTCCTCCCCTTCCGCCTCCTCTGTGTCATCCTGTGACTAACACACACACACACACACAAACGCATGTTTGATCTCTGTGACTAATGATGTAATCCAGCAATGATCGAGTAATATTCAGTTCGATTCCTTTTATAGATGAACATAGAAACCACTAAAGTGGAGAAATGGAGCCGGATCAGTCTCTTCGCTGCAGCTTTTTATTATATATATATATATATATATAATAAATAAATATATAGGTATACAGTCTCAGTGGTGGGAAGCAGTTCAGTATATTTCCTCTAATTCTGAACTTAAGTACAATTTTGAGGTATTTTTACTTTACTTGAGTATCTCCATGTGATACTCATATATATTTAATAATTAAAACAAGTTTTACAGTCTGTATGATTACTATTACTTTTGATGTTGCTTATTACTTCTGTCCTTTTACTAAAGTAAAATTTTTCCATGCAACATTTTTACTTGAGTATTTTTAGACGAGAATGTTCATGCTTTTACTGCAGTAAAGTATTTAGGTATTATATAGAAGTCGTACCACTTGTTGCACTTCGGACTGTTCATCTGTCCCCTGAAAAGTAATCGGCCTATAGGGACATGAAAGCTGTGAAAATCAGTACAAGATAACTCCTGATCTATGAAGGAAATATTGAAATATGGTGATTGATTGTTTCACTCAGATATCTTGTAGGTTTTTATCATTTTTATCATGTAAAACTCACTCGTCAGAATGAACACTCGTAACATCACATACCTCAGAAATCCACAAGAAATCTGCATAAATCTTTTATTATGGTTTTATAAGACAAGAGAAAGAAAGAGTACAAGAAATGAACTTGAAAAAGAAGGAAAAAAAACAGCCAACTTGTTCCATATGACTTTTCAAAGAGGAATCTAAAATCAAATAAATAAAGGAATACGACAAATGGCTCATCTGTGCTGAAGGATAATTTTTTTAATGAAAGTCCAGGTTCTACTTTGTTCTAGTAACAGCACGTCAGAACACCAAGCAGTTTCAGTGCAGTCAGAACTTGCTGGAATCAGCAGGAGTCAGAATGAGACTGAGGTGGTGAGTCGGCCTCCGTCCCACTGGGTGTCCGTCCTTCACACCGCGTTGTCGGCGGTGGCGTTGGGGCTGCTGTATTTGGTGAGGATGGATTTGAACTGCACCAGCGTGGCGTCAGTGCGAACCCCGGTCGGATCGAAATGAGTCCGGCTCACCCTGAATCCGTCCTCTGTCAGGTACTGCAGGAATTTATTCAACCTGTACAGAGAAACGTCAAGAATATCATGATATGAAATAATCTGCAGAACAGAGATAATACTACATTTAGAGGATGGTACAAAACATACAACATGTTTCACTGTTCATTTCAGCTCCTGATTGATGTTTTAAGGGAGCTGAAAACCAGCTCGCTACCTGCTGGCACCCAGAGGAAGAGAGGTCAGAGGTCACTCACTTGGGCATGTTCATTCCTCGGATGCTGTGACGGTGGATGCTGTAGTAGAACGCTGGATGTTCCAGAGACACGTCAGACTTCAGCTTCTTCACCACACTCGCAGACTCCTCTCCAGATTTCCTCTTTCCTGTAGAGATACATGAAATCATCTCAGACCAGGAAACAACATTTATTTACTATTTCAACATGTTTATCCAAACTGGGCTTAAAACAACAGAGATCTACAACACATGTACACCTCATTCTGCTTAAAGAGGAACCAGGAGTGGAATAAAGTCACCCAAGAACAATGGTAGACTGTGGAGAGCATGAAAGCTGTGATTAAAAATAAGGGTTATTGCATTAAATACTGATTTTTGACACTCTTCTTAAGTGTAAATATTAGTATTATGTTGTCTTAAAATGAATTTGATAATGTTTCTTTGCAGGTCTGAAAACATTGCATCTTTTTTTGTTATTTTGACCATTTGTGTTTTTCTGCAAATAAATGCCTCAAATCTCAATTCTTTTACTTGGGATTTGGGGGAAATGTTGTCAGTAGTTTATAGACTCAAACAAAAATTTTCCTTTGCCCACAAACATACATATAAGTAGTAAAATCAGAAAAAAACAATAATTTTGCTGTGTTCTCATATTTTTTCAGAGCTGTAGACTATCTCAGTAGTCTTTCAGTTGCACATTCACTAATATTTCAGTCATACTTTAGTAGCATTGTGTGACAGAGGGACTGTGGGGAACAGAAGGGCTGAAAGGTTTGGATGAGTAACTACAGATCTTGTATTCATCAAATGTTTAATGATTAAAGTTGGGAAAACTGAAAAAGGAAAACGTTTAATATAAATGAATATAAATTCATTGAAGTACAGGAAGTGTGTCTCACCAGACTGCTCAGCAGGTCCTGACTCATCTCCGCTCTGTAAGGTCTTAATGACGACTCCACACTCCACTGCAGAGGAGAGCAGATCACTGTTACCACACACACGCACGCACACACACACACACACAGCAGAGAGGTACGTGGTGGTTTTACCCTGGTTGGTGAGAGCTGATGCTCCGTGCACTAAAGCCTTAAGGATGGTGCAGTCGGACTCGCAGATCAGTGTTTTGACAAGCGGCTGGATGTCGTCCATACTGTGCTTCACTGCTGCCAACAGCATCCGCCTCAGGAAGCCTGTGTTAAACAGAGGGCCAGCCCTGCGTGCACACACACACATGCGCACACGCAGACACACACACACACACACACAGCAGCAACAGGTTTGTTTTCAGAATAAAAGCCTTCATTGATGCAGCAGCAACATCGGACACAAACAACAAACAAGACATGCTTGACACGTTCACATCCTCATAGTTTCTGTTCACCACTGAACGTGTCCAGTTGATAACAGTGTGTGTGGAGTCGGTCTGCTGCATAGCTACAGGACTCATTTGTGTTGTGATGTCACCTTTATTTGCAAGTCAAAGTTTTTCTTGAAGTTTGAAGAAAAAATGGTTGGACAGTCATTTTTTTCTTCGAACTTAGCTGGTCATAGCTAAGGGCAACACTCATGTTCTTATAAAAAATTAAATCAGATGTGACATCTTGTTTATGCTGAAGACCTCTGAATTTCTCTGAAGCTGACCATATTCAGGAGGAGGAACTGATGATTGATTTTTTATGATGAATTTTTCATGGCAGGACCCAGGAATATGCTGCTGTACAAACCATCTAATACATGTCTGCTTCATTTGTGCTAAATATGATTCTGCTCTATATACTGAATAGTTATGACTGATTTATGAGTTTTATTGACAGTTTACTGATATAAAAATAGTTTTAAGATTGTTCTTCCATTTTTAGAGCTATTTACCAGAGCGGTCCCAGCTGCACGGCCGTCTTTCCAGGCAGACTTCCATGACAGCCGCAGGGCAGTGTGTCTGCAGGAAAACACACACCACACAGGAATTACAGCAGGAGAGAAGCACTCAAACACAAGCTCTTACAGATCAGAACAGATCATATGAGATCAGATCAAATCCATCAAATATCATGCTTTCTTTCCATTTTCAATTGGCAATCAAAAATCCAAAATGGAAAAGGTGACTGGTTATTTTGTTATTTGTATTTTAACACAACCCCCACCCCAAAATTACTGTTTTTTTCATATTTTAATTTTAGGCTCAAATTGAAAATATGAAATGGAAAAACGGGGCAGACGACCAAAATTGATTTTGATATTTAATTGATCGGGTTTACATGACTTGGAAATGTCCTACTGTGATTCACTGTGGTCCATGATAGGGACCATCTGCAAGTTACATGTTTCAGTATGAATTGATTGATGAAAAATATTCACCAAAAAGAAACAAAATGACTTTTGACTTTTGAGAATGACTTTTCTACTCTGTTTGTTGTAGTAGATTTTATAGTAAATTTTATTGCAGTAGATTTTATAGTAGAATTATAATACCTTAACTACTACAGGTGAAGCTTTAGTGAAAAAAGTAGTATGCATTTAATACCTGATGCCTCTCTTATGAATTTTTGGTTTCATGCACCTTGCCTTGGGTTGACTCCAGACAAGATTCCAGATATAAAAAAAGGTAAATGGTGTTGTGAAATGTGCTTGTGATTAAATGGATCCTGATACCATAACAGATGTTGTTTTCAGAAAAATCCACACCTATAGTACTTAGCGGATTGTAAATATGATTTACTACAGCAAACAGTCAGTCAGTCAGTCATCTTCTATACCGTCTTATTCCTCATTAGGGTCACAGGGGTCTGCTGGAGCCTATCCCAGCGCATTACTGCGAGAGGCAGGGATACACCCCAGATATTCGCCAGTCTACCATGGGGCACACACACCATTCACTCACACATTCACACCTACGGGCAATTTAGAGTCTCCAATTAACCTCAGCATGTTTTTGGACTGTGGGAGGAAGCTGGAGTACCTGGTGAAAACCCACACAGACACGGGGAGAACATGCAAACTCCACACAGAAAGGTCCCAGACCCAGGACCAAGGAGGTCTTGAACCTGTGACCTTCTTGCTGTGAGGCAACAGCGCTAACCCCTGCTCAAGCAATTCATACTGAAACATGCAACTTTCAGATGTTACAGATGGACCACAGCATATGACCTTACTACATTTCCAGGTAATGCAAACCCGACCAAATAAATATTCAAAATAAATAAAATTCAGACATTTGCCCCATTTTTCTATTTCATATCGTTGATCTGAGCCTAAAATAGAAATATGGAAAAATATTTTTTGTGTTAGAATATTAAACAAATAACAAAATAACCAGTCACCTTTTCATTTTTGGATTTTTGATTGCCAACTGAAAATGGAAAGTAAAGTTAATACAGTTTGAGAGAATATTTTTGGCAACAATGTCAACATGTTGTAGACATAAAAGGAAATTTATGAAAAATACTGGAAATTACAGCAAATGACACAAGCCAAAAACCAATGACATTTAGCATAACTTTTCATAAAAATGTGATAACATACAGAAAAAATTATGTAGAATAAATTGTGGAACATCTTGTCATTTTTTTAACATTTAAATATATGGTAAATGCTGCTATTTATATTTATTTATATATTTTATATATTTCTTTTTTTCTTTAATTGATCATCTTGCCAAACCTTATCTGATATCTTATTTGAGTCCTGCTTTCTGTTTTGAAGCCTGGTTCTTAGACTCTGTTGTGGCATTCTGCACATTCCTCTACTTTCAAAATAAAAGCTCCAGCATCAGATGGCAACTGATGACATAGCCAGTGCTTGGTCTGTGAGGATATGACATTTTAGATTGTGGGAAGCTTCTAGAACAGACGCCACTCTTGTTGAACTCACCGTCCACCATGTTTCCAAGCTTGAGGAAAACTCTCTCCTCACACCACTGACAGTGGACCAGCTTCCGTAGGTTCTTGATGGACTCGTCCGCCTGTGTGGGGCCTCTGAGCACTCTCACCACCACCAGGACGAAATGCTCCAACGCCACCGCCAGCAGCACCTCGATGCCCTTGTTACAGCGGGCCGCCGCTCTGTAGGGTGCAGACAGCGAGCAGTCAGAATGGGACAGTTTCAGTCCCACATTAGAACACGCACACACACGCGCACACACACACACACCTGGCCACCGTGGCGAGCACCATGCGTGCAGCCAGCTCTCTGTAGTACTCTGTGCGGACGATGTGGCAGCCATAGTGACGCAGGGTAACGTTGGGAGACTTGGAGTACAGCGAGCCGGTGTCTGTGGACGTCACAGACACGATGCCCAGGTTCCGGACGTTCCTGAAGGCAGCGTCCAGGTAGTTCACTGCTGTACCGAACGGATCCAAGTGACTGGAAGAGACAAAGTGACAACATTAAGATACATTCATGAAGGACGTGTCAATGTCTTCCAAGAAGAAGTGAAATGCAGAAGAAGTGTTTCCTGTGGAGCTGCAGTAGATGGGGAATTTTTTGCATTATTTTTGTCTTTTTATCTCATGTTTTAAATGTAATCTCGTTTTCTTAAAACAGATTAAATTGATTAAAAGGAAGAAAAAAAAATAATGGAATCAGATAATTCCAGCTCATTGTACTCATCAGTGGATCAGTACCCATATGTTGCACTGTAGGCTGAATCTTCACTATAAACATGTATAGAAAGTAGTGACTCTCACTCACATGTAGTCAAAGGGCCGCAGGTGCATGATGACGTTGGCGTCCATCTTGGCAACCTCCACTGTAGCGACAGGCTCTGCTTCTCCGCCGGCTCCATCAGGCCCTCGGGGGCCTCGTGGACCTCCATCTGCCCGGATGTGGTTAAGCTGGCAGTTCTCTTTGATCATCTTCACGCACATGTCGTTGATATCTGTTATGGTCACTTTGACAGCATTACGAAGGTGCTTCGCCCACTGGAGGCCCATGATCCCTGAGAGGAGGAAGATGATAAAGAGGGTCAGTCTGAGAGAGCATTCAATACTATCAAAGCAAAATTAACATTTAGACTTTAACTACTATTTTAGAAAATCCTTGTCTTCACCCACAAATGATCAGGTTCCATCTGATCTTAAGAAGCTCATAGTTCCTTATCATTCTTCAACTACCAGGCTCCTCTTCTGTGGAACCGCCTTCCTGCCTCAGCCCAAGGTACACTTCTACGTTTAAGAACAGGCTAAACCTTTCCTTTTTGATGAAACCTAGAACCAAGCTGTGCCGCTATACGTTCACACTGCCGGGGCTTCTTCAGAAACTCTAAGCTTCTCTTTCTTCCTCTCCATCTGTTTGTATGTACATTTCAAACCTGTTCTGTCCGTCCTGGACGAGGATTCTTCTCCTGAGGTTTGTTTTTCAGTGTGAAAGTGTGTTTCCATCTAAATTTAGTGTTTCTGTTGCTTTACATTGTTCATGCCCCTCTGTAGATTTCTATAAACTCAGAGTTATCATAACATCTTATGAGGTCTCAGTGTAAAGCTGCTTTTCTCCTGCACAAATCTGTTACATCCAAATATGGTCATGTCCTGTAATTTTATTCTTGATGTAATCATGAAAGTGCAAACATGGCTTTAAATCTAAATTCTACATTTCTACATCTACTTTTTTTCTGAGTTCAGCAGACACAAACCAAACTTCACACCAATTCCTGATTATAGTCTGAATATGTGTTAATATATCAATCACAGCCTCATTTATACAACATTTGATTCCTAAAATCAAACATTTATTTTATTTTTTGACAGTTATCATTATCTTCTAATTGTTTGAGATAAAAAGACAGATCCTAACCTTCCAACATGTTAAACATAATACATCCAATGATCATGTTTCTGTTCTGGAAATGTTTGAAAATCAGCTCATATTTACTCAGATAAAGCTTCTGCATATTTAATTTCAGTATTTCAGTAAACTTGTAACACAAAAAAACAACTGGCTTAATGTAAGAAAGGAGGTGAGGTTGTTCCTGACTGATATCTATTAATTAAAGATGTTACGCTATTGACCTGCAGTGTCTCACTGTAATACACCCGCGGCAGCAGCCGTATTGACATGAAACAGTAGGTAAATACTGGTGTTATTAATCACATTAATTAAGGCTCTGTACCCTTCATTAATGTCATTATTAGCCAGCGCTGATCACATATTGTGTAAAAAATATCAGATAATCATGATGTTTCAGCACAAAGTGACTTTCACTCTCCTGATGTCTTGTTTCGTTCAGTCCAAAACACAATAATATACAGTTCACAATCTTGAAAATCAAAGAAGTTAAGCTTTAAAAAAAAGAACAAAGATTATAGTCATTCATGTTTCTGACCCACCTGTGGCTCCAAAAGCATCCAGGCACTCCAGTGGGTTTCTTTCTTCAGCCAGAACAGCCAGTGCGCAGAACACCAGCTGCCTGAAACAGACACACATTCAATATTAAAGCAGACACATGGTTTAATGGTTTATCATGAGTGTGTGTGTGCTATCCACCTGTTGGGCTTCATCTTGCGGTTGAAGTAGGTGTCACTCTTCTGCGGGGTGGAGTAGTTGGGGAGGAGCTGGACGTTGGTTCCGAGTTCTTTCATGATTTCGTACGCCTGACCAGATGGAGCTACGGACACATCACACATGTTACGGCCCACTGAAGGATCCTCACAGCTTCTAAAAAAGAATCTTAAACTGGAGCCAGCCAGCTAACATTTAAAATAAAACAGGTATCAGTTGGCTGGTGGCTCTGGTCAGGGTTCTGTTGTCTGGTAATTCCGTAAAACCAGAAATATCAGTGTGTTGCATATCTCGAGAAGCCTTTATCTGATCCACACTTTTTTCTCAGATTTTTGATATTTATACAATTCTGCTGTAGCTGACACTTCAATGTGCTCAAATGCTGTGGGCGGGGCCAATATTAAAAATGATGTTGTCCCTCCACAAGGCTTCATGCCACCACATCTACACCTAGTGGACGGGTGTAGATGTGATGTCTGAGTTACCGTGATATTTTTGGCGCCATTTACCCAATAGGTGTGTGTGTCAGTCCGGCAAATGGCTAGAGAACCGTTCATTCATTCTTGTTCAATCACCTTCACACCTGCCGTGTGTGTTGCTGAGGACCTGAGCGCAGTGTTTGGTGTGAAGTTGATGAGATGATGCACGGGTCTAATTCGATAAATTACAGTAACCAAAGTTCTGGTTATGGCTGCAGCTAATGACTGTATTCTTTATAAATTAATATGACTACTATTTTCTTGATTTATCATTTATTCCCCAATAACATGCTAAAAAAATCATTCCTTAATTTCCTCAGATGTCTGATCAACAGTTAAAACTGGAAGTAAAAAAACTCAAATATTCCAGCATCACAGTAGATTTCTGTTGATTGACTTATTTAATGACCGAACTGTTGCAGCTCTAATTCCAGGCAACATCTTCTGTAATTATGTGAGCTGCAGGGTTCAGTGTCTTAATGAGTAAAATGCTGCAGTAGCCCTTTGAAGCCTGGATTCTTGTGTGTGCAGAGATGTTGAGATGTTGTCGACGTTTTATTACCCGGCTCCTCAAACGCAACATCTGAGCTCCCTGAGTAGCTGGCCTCCGTCTCTCCTTTGTTGACGTGGCGTCGCAGGTGGCTGATCATGTCGGTCTTCCGGGCGATGGTGACGGAGCACACCACGCAGTGATAGTGAGCCACGTGTCTGCCTGACGCCTGGAGGGTGAAGGAAGGAAAACGGACTTGGATATGAGAGGGGAAAATCAAAGACAGGAAGTGAAGCCGCTTCTTCCTGCTCAGGAGGATGATGATTTCATTTGGGACCAATCATGAAGAAAATAGACTAATTGTTGTAATGTTCTAGTCCATTAAAAGTGAATAAAGTATTGACTAAATTTTCTATAATTGCATCTCATTAATTAAATGTCATTTTCTGTTTTTTCTATTGTCTTTATGCATAGCACTTTATCCTACAGGCCCTTTAACGTTACACTCATTTTTATCTGCAGGACTTAACGAAACATTTTTAGGACTGACTCACCTGATCTGCGCTGGGGCTGGGCTTCACGTTTCTGCAGGGCAGGTGGCAGATGCACATCCTCTGACCTGTTGAAGGTCAGACACCAATGAGAAGAAGGGAAATCTACTTACTCTTCAAATATATTTATGCATGCATGTGGACACATTTGTCCAGTACTGTGTTGATTTCATAGTGTGATCCAGGTTCCAGTGATGCTGCATCATACAGTGATATCAGGTAACCCTTTATTCTACAGCACCTTCATTTATTCTGGTTGCCTGCAAATCACATTGATGTAATTTGGAAGTGTGTAACGGCTAATGTTCAGGACATATTTTTTTTATATTCACATTTACTAACTTTTCCAAAACCTTTCCAGAAATTCTTAACATTAATGAAAGGCTGAATTATGTGATCTGGTGGTAAAGGATGCATCAAGCTCAAAGTTTTAGCAATTCCTGTTAGCTAGAATATTGGCAAGAGTCTAATTTATTAAGACCTGAATAAAATGTGCTGGTAAACCATGTTAACACTTTTTTCAGATTTTTTTTTTCTTGAGGTTTTTACCAAATTGCTTCTGACATGAATTATTTTCAGGAAATGACTATAAAATGAAGAGATAAAGCACCACCTGATTCTTTATAAACACGTTTTACCACAGATAATTTTTTTTTCTGTTTTTTATTGAAATGTCTCAATGGATCATGAATTAAAGCTTACAACAAATAAACAATTAGAGATTTAAAAAGAGACAAATCTGTAATCTCTGCTTTAATACATCTAATCTCTATTGTGATTCCTCACCTTTTGCAGATATAACTTCATTCTTTCTATGATGGAAATAAAATATTTTTGGGAAACTGATTAGAGGTTCCATATTGTTTCCTTCTCCAGGGTTTTCTTTTAAGTTGTGAAGAAAATATATTTGTGTTTTAAGAAACCAAGATCATATGAATCTAGTATTCCATCTCCAGCTTCTCTCTGCAGTTCTAGAAAGAACAGGTTGCTTTGTGTCAATTCATTAATATTAATGAGCCACATCCTCTGACTGGCTGTGAATGAGGAGCGCGGTAACTGGATAGTCGTGACATCACAACTTAACAGAGGTCGTGACGGCTGGTTTTAAGGCCTGGATTCTGAATATAGGCTGAAACATGGAGAGCATTTAACTCATTGGAGCCTATGAGCCTTTAAGTCTGCGACTGTCCTTTTATACTTTAAGTAAAAAATCGAAATGTTACTCATACAGCTTTTTTTCTAATGACATGATAGTAGACAACTTAGAAAAAAGTTTTAAGCAAATAAATTTTGTTTCCAACTGCTTCCTGTCACATGACGTCATCAACTTCCTGCCCCCTTCCTCCCAGAAAAACTCTCCCAGAAAGAAGTCATTTTATTCAAATTGATTTTCAACCCTGACATGTATATATCTATTTAATCACTCAAGTCTCTAGAATAATCCCACAAAAAGAATTTTGTACATGGGATAATGGGATAATTTTTTGTTTATGGGCATATTTGTGCAAGTGGAAACAGTAATAACCATTAAAATGATATCTTCTGGAACGAATATATTACAAAATGGGAGCAATTGGGAGAATAAGGAGCTTTAAAATTCAATAATGACAAGCAGATGAATGTATAATGAGAGGAAGTTTGGACGGAGCCTCCACCTGAGCTTCACTCACCTTCAAACTCAGCGTAGACCTTCCAGTGCAGGTTCTGCAGGTGACGGCGCAGCTTGTGGCTGTAGCAGGCTTTAAACTTCTCCTCAGGACACAGAGGACACGACTTACGCCCTGCTGCAGTCCCACAACACAACACAAACATCACACACACACCGTCATACACACACCACCACACACACAATATCACCCACATAACATCATACACAAGACATCACACATGGTTTAATGAATTTACATTTCACAGATTACCTTGTTTTATTTTGAGGTGTTAACTTGTGTCATGATGAACATAAGTCTCCTCGTTTATAAAGTTTAATTGATTGATTGATTTTTTCACTCACCACCATTGAGGTCGACCAGCAGCTCCAGGCCCTCCACTGTAGTTTGGATGGAGATGTGTCTCTCTGTTGAAGCAAAGAAAAGAACATGTTTCATGTTATCAGTCTTATAAATTCAGTGTAAAGTTAGAAATTTAGATTATCCAGTCCACACAAACTGCTGTTACTGAGTCACCTGTGGTGGTGGTGGAGGGTTTGTTGTCACCGTCTGCAGCAGCTTCATTCTTTACCACCTGTTCCTTCACATCATCAGCAGCATCAGCAGCGTCTCCACCTTCAGAGACAACAGAAACATATATAACTGTATTTTTATGTTGCTCCTTATTTCAACGTATGTCCATGTCTTACCCAATGTACAATTTGTCTAATAAACTATGTATAGTATATGCACTATGTATATTCCTATGTATAGGAATACATACTTCCTATGGCCACTGCACTAGTATGTGTTAATTATGAGAATAAAGTTGTAATATTACAAGAATGAAGGTTTCAGCAGCAGATTATCGTCAGAATCAGGACTTTGGGAATATTATGACTTTATTTTGGTAATATTCCAACTTCATTCCAGTAATATTAGGGCTTTATTATCTTCATATAGCAACTTCATTCTCATGATATTCTGACTTTATTCTCATATTATTGAGTTATATTCGGGTTATATTCAGGAATAAATAAGTGTTATATTAAGACTATACAAAGGTTATATTCAGATTATATTCAGGTTATATTCGGATTATATACAGGTTTTATTTGGGTTACATTCAGATTGTATTCAGATTATATTGATTTTATATTCAGGTTACATATGGGACGGGTTATATTCGTATATTTGGGTTACATTCAGGTTATAGTCTTATATTCAGTATCTATTATAGTTATATTTGGGCTATATTCAGGTCATTTGGGGTTACATTTGGGTTATATTTAAATTATATTTGGGTTATATTCATCTTATATTCGGGTTACATACGGAACGGGCTATATTTGGGTTGCATTTAGGTTACATTCTGGTTATATCCAGGTTATATTCGGGTTCTTGTCTTATATTCAGGTTCTATTATGGTTATTTTTGGGTTATATTCTACTTATATTTTGTTCATCTAATATTTGAGTTATATACAGGACATGTTATTTGTGTAATAATCGGATTATATTCAGGTTATATGCATTTTATATTCAGGTTATATATGGATGCGTTATATTTGTGCAATATTCTTGTGATATTTAAGTTATATTTGGGTAATATTCATCATAAATTCTGGTTATATACGGGACGGGTTATATTTGTGTAATATTCGGGTTATATTCAGGGTATATTGGTGTTGTTTTCAGGTAATCGTGGGTTTATATCAGGGTTATAATCGGTTATTATGCTGTGAACAGCCTCTCCATTAGTATTAGCTGTGTTGTTCTTCAGTGTTTAGGTCCTCTGGCGGAGCTCCACGCTGAGGCCCTGCTTTACTTCAGCACTAAACTAACTCTAATTCTCCGGGAATTGGCAGCGCAGCGATAAGTGTGTCCGAACATCGGTCTGAGCTCCGTTTCACGGGCCTGAAAGAAGCGAACAGGCGACAAACAGCAGCAGTTTACTCACGTTTGATATGGACGTCCTCCTGGTGTAGCTGAGCAGCTTCTGCCTCTTTGAGGTCCGCCATTACTAACTACAGCTGCACGCAGGAAACGTTCTGACGTACGTATTACGTACTTTACGTAACGTGCGCAGTGTAACGGCCTCTAAACTGGGGGCAAAGCAGAAGGAAGTACTCGGATACTTTGCTGCAGTGAAGGTACAAATATTGTAGCCTAAAATGATCTTTAGCAAGTAAAAGTCCTGAATTAAAAATCGTACGTACACAAGTATTATCTTCTATGTGTACTTAAAGTATCAAAAAGTAAAAGTAGTCTATTCTTAATACAGACTGTTATCTTATTATTGTACTACTACTTCTTCTAATCTCCAAACACAAATGACAGAGTATTTTAATGTTTTAGTTTATCAATATGGAGATAATTTGAGATGGGCGTAAAATGTAATAAAAACACGTTATCATTATAGGCTTATTTGTCACCTTTCACACAATGTTTGAAAATGAAAATATAGATAAGAGAATAGTTTATTCACTTTATGGAAATTATTAACCCTGCATTTTAAAGTAACTAAAGCTGCATATAAATATAGTAGAGTGAAGTAATCATGGAAATAGTTGGCTATAAGCAATATATATATATATATATATATATATATATATATATATATATATATATATATATATATATATATATCCTTATTAATATCCTATTTTTGATGTAGCTTCCTTTGGACCTTTTAACACGTTTGCACAGAAGCAGGACTGTGGATTTACACTGTATAAGCTGTCTGAATATAACATTAATATAATATTGAATATAACATGGTTCATATTCAAACTAAAGTTTTATGACACTTGAAACAATGTGGACTCATTCTTTAATGAGTCATGACTTGCTTTAGTTGACAGCAGCAGCAGTGAGTTTCTGTTGGTAGGAAACGAAACTAAAGAAACCTTGTGATGGACGAGAAGCGCATTTTCGCCTCGATTTTGTTCGCGCGAAGTCGCGGGACTCCAGATGCGCATTGCAGAAGCGGAGTTTCTGCAGGTTTGCAGTTCGCAGCGAACTTCTGTCTGTTCGCTTGTCCGTTTCTGCGTCGCCCCGCCTCTAAATAAAACCTCTCTGCATCAGCAGAATATTCTGATCAACATCACTTCACAGCGAAGCAGAAACTGGACAAGAGCTTCTGATTCAGGCTGATCTTTAGAGGAAGAACAGGACAGAAGAAGATGAGGTGAGTCTGGAAATGTCTTTTTAGAAAGTCTCTCCTCCAATATCAACATGATAGAAAGATAAGGTTTTATTCCCAGTCTGAGCTGCTGAGTCCTCCCTGACTTTTATTTTCTTGTTCCATTGCTCTGTTCTTTCTTTGCCTTTCATTTCTCCATTTTATTATATTTTATGCTTCTTATCATGTTTTATATTTATATATAATCTATACATATTTTGCTCGGTATCATTTAAATGGTTGTTTTCTCTCCATTCTATCATTTTTTTGTCAGAATCAGCCATGAAACCCCAGTGTGTGTATTCCAGTTTAATCATGTTTTAATTCTTTAATTCTGTCCTCATGTCCACTCCTTCATGTCTTCCTTGTTTCCTTCTTTCATTCACTTCCTGTCTTTCAGACGGGTTTGTTTGGTTCTGTTGGTCCCTGTTGTTTTATTAATTATTCTGCCAGCAGGTGGCGCAAATGACCATAGATCAACATATTCTGAACTGTTCATTACCAACATGACATGAACTAGTTACTCAAACATATCAAGCTTAGAGCAAATCATGATCTAACTATGAAGAGAACAGGTGTGTGTGTGTGTGTGTGTGTGTGTGTGTGTGTGTGTGTGTGTGTGTGTGTGTGTGTTAGATGTGTCCAGATGGTGGCACTATAACAACAGACTTTATATTTAGGCCTGTAACTTTGGAA
Source organism: Lepturacanthus savala (assembly GCA_030544235.1). NCBI lineage: Eukaryota > Metazoa > Chordata > Actinopteri > Scombriformes > Trichiuridae > Lepturacanthus > Lepturacanthus savala. The sequence continues at coordinate 7,583,936 of CM060481.1, forward strand.
CTGAACAATGGATTCTGGGTTCTGCACACATGTATCTAAACATTTATCTAATCACCTTCTCACTCTGAGGTTTTGTTTCTGAGGATCCAAGAGAATGTAGTGAATAGTGTGAGTGTGAAGTTGATTGGATGAGCAGCTCTCAACTTCCAGGTCAAGTATTTTTCTGACTCCCAACTGATCAGGTTCCAAACAGAAACACCCTCTGATAACACTGTGAGCAGCACTTCAGGGTCCAAGCAATCAGCATGTTCCAAACAGGCAGTGCACCAGTTCTATTAATATGCTGATGATGTGTTTTACTACGTTACTTTTCTTCTCCAACAGTGCTGCTCAGACTGACTCAGAACTGGAGGCCAAACTGAAGGCCCTGCAGTGCCACTTCACCTGGGACATCGACTCCAGACGCTCCAAACTTTTACGGCTCAGGGAGAAGCTGGAGGACATCGGCACCGAGGAGGGAAACAGCTGGCTGGGTCATATTTACAACCTGCAGGGCTACATTCAGTACCAGCTGGGCTTCACCGAGGACGCCCACAGTTTCTTCAGCAGGGCCAAAGAGGCCTTCCTCCAGTCCAGAAACAAAGACTCAGGTGAAGGTCCCTGGTTGGTGGTGAACTATGGTAACCTGGCCTGGCTGCACCACCACCTGGGAGAGCAGGAAGAGAGTCAGAAATACCTGTCAAAGGTCCAGGCCCTGCTGAATGAATACCCAGCTCCATCCCAGGACGAGCTCCATCCAGAGATCTACGCTGAAAAAGCCTGGACTCTGATGAAGTTCAGCAAAGACCAAAAGCTGCTGGCTGCAGATTACTTCCAGAGAGCCATCAGGATGCAGCCGGACATGGTGGAGTGGCAGACCAGCCATGTCTTAATGTTTGTGAATGATGTTAAATTCCTAGACAACCCAGTGAACAAAGAGATCCTGCAGAAAATGAAATTGGCCAAAGAACAGGATCCAGAAAATTTGTACCTTGCTGCTCAAGACCTTGAGCAACGTGCTAGAACAGGGGAAAGAATTGAAGATGAAGCGCGTGAGTTAGCTGAAAAAGTTTTGAGAAATCCTGTCAGCAGCTACAGTGGTATGAAAGTGTTGTTAAAGGTTTACAAAAACTATGTATCTGTTGATGAGGCTGTTGCTCTGGCAGAGGAGGCTCTGGAAAAACATCCAGATGAACGATACCTGAAGAGATGCGTCGCACTCTGCTACAGATGGAGGATCGTTTTTCACAGAGATCGTCCCCTAAAGCAAAGCATGATAGACAGAGCCATCAGTATCCATAAAGAAGTGATTTCTCTTTATCCTCATTCTGCACTTCTGAAGACAATATCCCTCGCAAATATATGCGCAAAGTCAAATCACGTCCTGGCTGAAGCTGAGCAGATTTACCAGGAACTGCTTGAAAAGGATCTGGAACCTGAAGAGAAACAGATGGTTTACAACTACTACGCAAAATACTTGTACTTTAATCGAAAAGATAGTCGCGGGTCCATAGAATATCACAAGAAAGCAGCAGAGATAGACCATCAATCATACTTTCGGGAGAACAGCATTAAACTTCTGAAGACATTAGATAGAAGAAAAAACAGAATTCAAAAGAGAACATAAGAGTTTCTGGCCATATTAGGACTCCAGTAAGAAGAAAGTGTAGGTTGTGATTTTAAACACATTAGGAAAACTTCTGAAAAGATTTGAGGAAGATACAGAAAAGAACGTTTCAGATGATTTTACAGTCATGAGACTAAATAATACAGCAGTGACAAAATAACAGAGAACTAAAGAAACACGTTTAAAAACATGTCATATAGGATTCATACATTGATTAATATTAAAGACTTTTTATATCCATACACTACGACTCCAACATTATCATCAAGGTTGCTGAGGACACAGCTGTGCTGGGCCTGATCACAGATATCAATGAAAAGGCCGACGTGTAGGCGGACCTGCTGGTGTCCACACAATAACCTTCTTCTGAACCTCAGTGAAACTGAGGAGCTGAAAGAGAACTTTCACAAGAAAAAGGGAAGAACTTATCAACGGGTCCTCTATTCCTCAGCTTCGTGATCTTCCTCAGCACATTGCTGCCCCCATGTGGAGGAAGGCAGAGACTGGCGAGCTCGCTTCAGGAAATTCAGTCGTATATCGTATCCTGCAGAAATGGAGGCTGCATTTTCAGGACCACAGTCCTGGGGCCGCATCTCACGCACTCTAGTTTTTCAAGACTGCAGAATATTACTTTCTGTCTATCAACTTATAGTTCTAATGTTTATTCAACACAAATACTACTTTACTTAGCATTAATATAAAAATGCATCAATACAAGTATCATTTTAATCAACACAAAGGCCTACTACTTACTTTGTTCAAGTACTACGTTTTAAAGCTTTATTTCAATGTGTTTTGCAATTCAACTTGATATTAAGAGTTCTATTTTTGGATAATTTGTGTAATTATATGTGATATGTATCTTTTTGTTATATGTGATAGCTTTTAATCAGATGTGTTTTATATCATAACCACGCTGCTTTCCTTATTTATGGTATGAGGATTTTTTTGTGTGTGTTGTATTTTAAGTTTATATAAGACACTTTGTAGCAGTAAAAGCTAAAACTCTAATAGGCAATGTAATGATTCATTAATGTATAAACTGAATATAATTTCAATATGGAAATGATTGTGAGTGGAAACTTGTCTCACTAATACTATTAAATAAATCAAATCTAATAGAAGATTCTTCTGGTGGTTAATGTACAATTATTCATAAACTTTAAACAGTCTTCCAGGACTCCACATAAAACAAGGCTGCATGACAAATTTCAACTTTGGAAACCTACGGCCAACATTAATAGATGAGTCTGGAGCCCAAATGAACATGAACCATCTTGATATAATTATTCCTCGTGTTCATACTGACCAGTCAGACTGTTCTTACAGTGCAAATCCACACAGTCCTGCTACTCTGAAATTACATATTTAAAGGTTGATCTGAAGTTAATATGAAGCTTCATTCAAATCCAACAGAAAAGTTTTGACATTACAGAGATTTTAGTGATAATGTCCCCCTTGTTTTTTATTCTTGCACCAACATTCATGAGTATGCATTCACATACTTTTGGTCATATAGTTTACTATAAAATATGTTACCGATAAACATCCGGTGGTGAGTCCTCATTTTCCTCAAGAATCAGTCAAACCGCCCAAAACACATACAAATAATGAATAGGCCTCTTTATTTCTATCACTAATGTCAGATCAGAGTGTGAAACTCATGGCTGACGTACAGAAATACATGTTTCACAAAATTATCAATAACACCACAATCATCTAAAAATGGGACATTTTATGAGCAGATTTAAGCGCAGGAGGTTGAAGGCTGCAAACACATTGAGTGACTTCATACTGTACAAAAACCTGCTCACATTTATTTTTGCATTTATAACATGTCACAGACAGGTTCAGGCTCCACTGTGTCCAACTGGAATTAAAAGAATATCAGAAAATAATCAAATAAAAAAGGTATATAAAAGTGAACAAAAATCATTCGTTTCCTCTTCGACTCTTCTTGTGACTCTTCTTTGAACTCCTGTGATGTAAAGAAAATAAACAAAATCGTATTACTAATTAATCAAATCAATAACCAAACAATACAGATTGTGTTTATAATGAAACATGTCAAATATTGTTTCACCTCGATTACATGACTTTGGAGATTGTTTGACACGCAAATCGAAATTGTGATTAAAATGCAATTAATTGCGCAGGATTAGTTAAAGTATCAGAGTAAAGTACATAAGCACTATGAATTACAGGAAATAAACAACAAACCTCTCTGGGGATTTGGAGTGGCTGCGGTGTCTGTGGCTTCTGTGGTGACCTGGTACAAAACAAACAAATCATCAAAAACAATCAAACACGTGACTTAAGATTCAAAAACTGTGATCACAGCAAAAGGAACAAGCGAGAACAACAACACGAACACTCGCTGTTTTATCACACATCGTGAAAACATGTATGTCTTCATGCTGTGTGATAATAACCTGCATGTGATCGTGACGTGTGTTAATAACCTGTGTTCAGGATGTGTTTCTTTTGTCCAATATGTAAAACCACTACTGGCTAGATGGACTCTAGGAGTTATGACTTAAAGGATTTTATAAATTATGCTTTCCCCCATTTTTCCTTTAAATGGCCATTTTTTTGTATACGTTTGATTTTGTCTTCATATACCACAAAAAAGTTTAACATGCCGATATTTAGTATCTTTTTTAGCACCTCATCAATGATACAACAATTATTTTTTCATGTTGACATACTATATCAATGTACTGGATCCAAAAAAAACATAATCAGATTTTGAGTTCAATGAAGCTTTTTCAAGATTGCAAATGTAAACTTAGGCTGTAATAATTTTCATTAAAAAAAAAAAAAAAGGTAAAATTTCCAAAAGCCTCGTATGTGTGATATGTGTGTGACATGGACGCCTGTTGGTTTCCCTTGATTCTATGGTGTGTGTGTTATTACCTGGTGACTTGGAGCGGTGACGTCGGTCTCGGGACCGGCTGCGGTGTCGGCGGGGGCTCTTACTGCGATGACGATCTCTCCGGGGAGATGGGCTGAGAAAATATAACAGACGAAACATTCATAAAGCAACCAGAATTCTCCAGAAATGTTTTACAGTGTTTTTGTTGTTGTGTTTGATCCAAACCAAGAATGAACTGATTTATTTAACAAGTATTGTCTGTATCAAAGACAATATATGCATCTTCTCCCTCTGTGGCGTAAAGATCTAAAATGTATCACACACACTGGTTATTAGATCAGGTCATTGTTGGTTTGGATCAAACATGATATTTAAGGCCAATAAGGAAGATAATATAGAAAATCAGCAGAATGTTTGTTTAAAGTTAGGATCTCAGAGACATACCTTCGCCTCTTTGGAGATCTGCTCCTCCTGGAAGAAAATAAATCACAACATGTTTTATAACATTTATCACTTTGTCTATATCACTATATATTCACAAACGTTTATACACACACACGAACCGTCTGGGTGAGCGGCTGCGTCTGTAACGGGGGGATGGGGAGCGACGGGGCCGGTCGTTGTCACGGTAACCACGCCTGTGGGGTTCAGGGGTCTGTAATCTCTCTGGCTGCAGGTAGAAAAACATATACACAAAAACACACTTTAAATCCTGTTCATCTCTGTCTGTGTATTAATTGATGAGAGACACTTTTATCGGGAGCAATTTATTACATCAAAAACAGAAATCTCAGGTCAATGAGACTTTTGATCCCAACTTCTATGATAACATTAACCTAACGAGGTACAGAAAGGTGTCAGAAAGAAGATTTGATTCTTACTTCACAGTAAAACCAATTTCACTCTCACCTTCTCTTCCTCCTCGTCCTCTTCATCACTGCTCTCCACCTCATCCAGGTCTTCCTCCAGAGCACTGATACGTGTGTCCAACATCTCCGCCTCCTCAAGGACTTGTCTTTTCTATAACACACACAGTATTGAGTACATTTACATAACATGTACTCAATGAGTAAATGTACTCAAGTCACTGTGTAAACATACCTGAAGCCGTGGTAGAATAATGTCACACATTCTCTCTGCATGAAGAAGGTCGTCAATAAACTCGTCCACATGCATCAGCTCAAACTCTGAGAGAAATACACGCAACATGAGTGATGTCATCACATGACCACATCAACAAGAGTGTCGTCTAGCCAGGCTAGCAGTTTTCCCCTGGTCCCAATCTTTGTGCTAAGCTATGCTAACCACATCCTGGACCTGACCGCGATGTGGACGACAGAGAAGAAACAAAACATTCATCTTCAGAGCAACTCCAACGTTGCTCCTTTGTCAGCAGTGACACAGCTGCAAGTATCATTAACCAATAATTAATAGTTTGGAGTATCTTTTTTTAATAAATGTCTAAAATCTGGTTCAGGTTTTAAAATGTGAAAATATTCTGATTTCTTTAGTCCTCCGTTGGGGCTGGGCGATGTCTCATTAACTGGTATTTGACAAAGCCTGCGGGAGGGTGGAGCCGTGAGTGTAATTTATTTTACCTAAAGTAAAAAATAAAAATATGAAGTTCACACATCTTGCGCTGCTCCTCAGAGGGACATGACAACGTAACCAAAATGGTGTAGTCAGGAGTTATTTGACTATTTTCTATCTTTTCTGACATGTATAATCCCTGTGAAACACATGTATACGTATATGAGTAAGCACAAACGCGCAGTTTGGAGACCCATCAGGAGCGACAGCATCGTGCCAACATGTAGGGTTTGATCTACAAGCGGCACATTTGTATTTTAATTTGAAAGGCAAGGGGCTTTTTATGCTGAAACTGTATCTGACTTCCTGTCTGGTGTGATCCGATGAGGTAAGATTGAGGCGATTCAGAAACAGGTTCCAGTCCATGATGCTCTCATTGATTTTAATGGCAGCAGACCGAAATTATTACTGTGTGCCTGGTGGGTGGGGACGTGATGTTCGTCAGAAATCACGATTGATGACGGTATCTTGCATCGACTCAACCCAATCCTCTGTACCAGTAAACTGAATGTCTGTGGACAAAACAAAACAACTGAGGACATCATCTTTGGCTTTAGGAAACCGTGATCTACATTTCCCCCATTTTCTGGACCAAAATAACCAATTGATTTGTCAAGAAAACAATCAACTGGTTAATTAATACTGAAAGTCAGTAGTTGCAGCCTGAGTTGGGTTTGATTAAATCCAAGGTGATCGTGGTGTGAAGCATTTGTGGTAATAATAGAAGCATTTCAGGAAAGTTAAATGATTATTAATTTTGGCCATAATAATTGTACCAGTGTGTGGCGGCTACTAATGTTAATGATATTGGGATTTCCCAGCACTCATGTGGAATGTTATTTTTTTTTCTTTTTCCTGGAAGCGAGGCAGGGGCATTTGTTGTATCAGCTATAAAGCTCTGCAGGAAACCCTGCATTGCATGACGACTCCGTCGCTATTGCAGCAATCCCAACTGTAACTGGTGGACGATCTTCTGCTCTGTTCCAGTTTTAAAACAGCCGTTTCTGTGGCTGCTGCAACTCAGACATGATGTGACCTTGATGGAAGGAGAAAGTGCTTGGGCTTGTTTTTAGACTGATCTGATATGAGCAGAATTTCTGGAACAATTTAAAAAGGTTTCTTTCGCCATGTTTCAGCTATTAATAAATTATTTTATACAATTTTTGATTCAATTTGGGACAATAAATGCGCTATAGCGATGTTAGATGATGGAGCGGGAAGCATCTTTACATTAATCTGACAGCAGGTCAGAATTGTGCCATGTAAAAAGTGATATTGAAAACCTATGACCAAGACAGATTGCTGCCTGGACCTTCATAGAGTCACAAAATGTAAAAAGCCATCACATCAACAGAATGTCTGACAGAAAGAAAGAAAACACTCACCTCCGTTTCTGTTCTGACTCTTGATTTTTCTATAGTCGTTGTACAGAGGCTCCAGGTATTTATAACAATCCACAGCGGTGCCAGTTAACCTCATGTACATCGCTCCAAGTAAACGAACATACCTAATTTTGAAGAAAAAAAAAAAGCAGAGTGATGAGAAAGATCTGCAGTCGCAGATTTAACGAGCCCAGTATTAAATAGGGTTTTCAGTTGCAATCTCTGACTATGAATACAACCCCATTGTTGACTCTGAATCCCTCAACATGTGGAGACTCACTTGAAATCCTCATTTTTTATGAACTCAACGATGATGTCTTTCTCAGGCTGAATCTGCAGCATCTTCAGCGTGAGGCAGAGGAACGGAGTGGGCTTGATGTTTCCACCATAAACTCCGCCAACAAACTTCAGCTCCATGGCTTTATCAACAACCAGCTCAGCTGCAGATGAAAACAAACACTCACTGCAGTGATGAAATATCGGATCATTTGTACATTTATTGAAATGAAACCATCTGAAAAATTTAGAGGGGAAAAAATTGTTGTTGCTTTTAATCACAGACACGGGAAATATGAACTGACTACACTCTGCTGTTTGATGACAAAGACTCAAAGGTTGAAACCACTGGTTTCACCTATAATATGTTGGGTTTTAAAGGAGAAAAGTACAATATATACTCTGATATGCAGTTAAGTACAAAGTAGCATCACATGGAAATAGTCAAGTAAAGTACAAGTACCTCAACTACACTTTAGTATAATGGTGAAAGAAGTACTCAGATCTCTTAAGTGAAAGCAGAAACACCACAATGATCAAATCCCCATTAGAAGTAAAATTCCTGCATTTAAAATCATACTCGCATTAAAGTCCTGAATTAAAAATTTTAAAAGTAAACGTACAAAAGTACAAGTATGCAACATGCAGAGTGTGTTCTATCATTATAGTGTATTATACTAATAGTTTTATTCACTAAATACATGTAAGAGTATTTTAATGTATTTACTAATATTGAGCTAATTCGAGATACTTCTGTATCATAATATTTAGATGCATAATATTTTTGTAATAACAACTATAATTCACTCTATTCGTTTACGCCTTAATGGCAATTAAAGAAGTTAGATTACATGTTTCAATAGTGTATGTCACATTTGATTTTGATGAGTAATTTAAGCGGATAAATGTAATTCAAAGTAGAATATTTACTCTAAACGTAGTGGAGTAGAAAGTATCACATTGAAATACTTATGAAAAGTACAAATACTTCATAATTGTATTAAGTAGAGTACTTGAGTAAATGTACTTTAAAGTCGCTTTGCCTGTTTGCTTCACACGTTTCTGATGAATTGAATCACTTTAAATGAACAGACGTGTGTTTCAGTGATTAGCATTAGCCACACGCAGCTAACGTTAGCTCAGTGGCTAACATGCTAACATGCTACTCACCGCTGAGACCGAAGCATTCCTCCTTCCAGTATTTGGACTCGTAGATTCGGGTCCGGATGATCTTCTCCACTAGGTACTGCGGGTTAGTCCCATGAATGCTGTTCGCGTCTTTGACGGTTCTGTTCGCCATCTGTGCAGAAAGTGCAAAATTGGCTGCGGCTCATTCAAACGGAACCGGAAACCAACACATGCACTTCCGGGTCCACTCCTACACAATAAAAGCAACTGTGTGTGTGTGTGTGTGTGTGTGTGTGTGTGTGTGTGTGTGTGTGTGTGTGTGTGTGTGTGTGTGTGTGTGTGTGTGTGTGTGTGTGTGTGTGTGTGTGTGTGTGTGTGTGTGCATGGGCGGGGGGGTAATGTAGGGCAAGGAAACTTACAATCATAAAAAAATATTCTGTTGGTGCAGTGTGTTCATCATCATGAGCAGTTGTGGAGGTCTTCTGAGAACAAATCAAAGTTTTAAGATTCTTCAGAAGGATTTATTTACATATATTTAGAATGTTATGTTATTTTATTGAATTTTATATTATTTATTTTTAACGAAACAATATTCTTAATTTGTCAACTTTCCTGTCATTCCTTGACAAAGGAATGTGTGTTGGCCAATTTTACATTAGTGAGAGCATGTCCATTCACCCATATAAGGAAGATAAGGCATAAGCAGAATTTTCCGATTAAGATTCAACAAATCAATGTTTTTTACACATAAATATATTTCTATTTTATAAAAGATTTATGTTTATATTTTATCAAATACATATTTTGTATTTATATATGTATTCGATTACATATTATTCTTATTGTATTTTATAAAACCAATAACCCCAATATAATAAATCAATATAAGAAAGCTACTTAATTCTGTAGTATTAACTTAACTTTATTGTTTTCTCACATAAGTAAATAATCATATATTCGATTAAATGCATATTTGTACATTTAGAAAAAATATATACGATATTATTATTATGATTGTTATGATTATTATTATTATACTCGTTTGTTAACACTCTACATGCTCCCTTGCAATGACACATTGTCTACTAACGTTTAATAATACGGTAAATGCAATTTTACATAATTCGGAAAATGTCCCTCCTCGCCAGCAGGTGGCGGTAAAGCGTCGTCACGTGTTTGCAAACTGACAAAAATAAATGTCGAGAATAAGAAGAAAACGGAAACGACGACGTTTTCGCGGGAAATGTTCGAAGCTTGTGTTCGCTGCTTCTAGTTTTCTACAAGAAGGATCTCATCTATTCCAGATCCGGATTTTGATCGAAAGCGGACTAACGGCTCGAACCCGGACCAGAGTGAAGTTTGAGTGTTTTCAAGGATGAAATATTTCACCAGAAGAAGATTCCGACGCATCTACAAGTGGAGAGGAGAGCCGCTGGGCTTCAATAGGAAGCTCCGCACTTATGAGTACAGGTCCCAAACTTTAACTTCATTTATACTTCCTCTACTAAATAAAGTATTGCAGTATTATGGACTTTATATTTATTATATTATTATGAGTGCATGTAGTAGATTGAATCCATTCAGGATGAGTCCTCAAACATTTTAAACTGTTTTATAGGAAAAGATAAACATGGACATTTTGATCTATTGTGATAATATACTTAAAACTTACATATATTTGCAGATATCAAGTGAAACATTAAGAATTAATACTCGAACACCGGATTGCCCTGTGACAGCCTGTTTTCATTTCTCGGGGTGTTTCTATGTGCCTGTTCTGACTGGTGTTGTCCGGCCTCTCAGCTCGTTGTCCATCAGCGTGGAGGGTCTCCCCAGGACCACCGTGATCCAGACCGGACAGCACATCCTCATCGAGGGAGAAGACGAAGAAAACCCGTATGTGGCCAAAGTCGCCAAGCTGTTCGGTGAGTCACGGACGAAACAAATTCAACATGAAGTTTTTATTCCAAAACAAAGGTGGGCGAGAATTGAATCCGTCCTTTATTTGTTTTTCATTGTGAGCACATGTTTAAATCGAGAAGTAGTGTCAGCACAATATGAAGGGATCTTAATCATCAGCCCCTGCGGGAAATTCCGTTTTTTGGAAATATGGTTTGTTTTTTTACTCCACGAAAGTAGATGATAGGATGTGATTAGGTCCACTGGACCTGGCATCAAGGCAGAATATATTAAGGTTAAGGAAAAACAAAGCTACTCAATGAGCTTCCCTCTGAAGGCAGGACAGTGGACCTGGGCATAATCATAATTGCCCTTGTATCCTGCACTTCTTTTTCTCCCATTTTTTGTTGTTTTTACCTTTTACAAGGTGTTAAAAAAAGAAATAATCAGTGGGACTGATCAGTATGAACAGGAGGAATGACAACAGCACAAAACAAAACGGAGACTCGTCCCTGGACCTGCTGGTGTAAAGACTATTAAGTGAGATTTGACCTGCAATCATGTCAAACGAGCCTTTCTCTGACAGCTTCATGTCAGTCTGCAACCAACACATCTGCAAAATGTATGGAAAGAGTGAAATGCAAAACCGACGCATGTTATGTAATATATAATATATTCAAATCAGTTGTTTTTAATATTTGACCAAAAATTCCCCCCATAAACGGCTTAATGTCAAACAAAAGTATCAACAAATCTCTTGACGCCTTTTCCTCATCTGTAAAAATGTGTGAAATGATTGTTTGTTGCCGTAGTTACTGATTACCAGATATGTGAGATCTGACTGTGACACACGTGATCGGGCCTGCAGCTGAGTGTCTTCCGTGTTTCAGAAAGCGGCGAGCAGAAGAAGGCTCTGGTCCGCTGGTTCGCCCGCGTGTCTGAAGTTCCTCCAAACAAACTGAAGCTGCTGGGCAGAGAGCCGCACCCGCAGGAGATCTTCTACTATCAGGCCCGCAGCTGCGACGACGAGGTGGACGTGGAGTCCATCCTCAGACCTGTGCAGGTGAGGGAGGGGACGACTTTATCTGGGGCTGCTGCTAAAGCTGTACGAGTCTGTTCTTTGAGTGTCAATGAGTTGGTTCTCGTTCATCTGCAATGATTAGTTGCCAAATATTACATTACATTATTATATTACATCACCAACTTTTCTGATAATTGATTTGAGGGTTTTCCTTTTTTTAAAGAAGGAAAATGTCCAAATTCTCTGATTCCAGCTTCTCAAATCTGATTATTTTCTAGCTGCTTTAGTCTTCTATAAAAGTAAACTGATGATCTTTGGGCTGTAGACTGTTGATCTGGACAAAAAAAAAAAAACATGTTTTACGTTGATTCTTCAGCTTTAGGAAACGGCGATTGCCATTTAACACCATTTTATTAAAGGGATAGTTTGGAATTTTTGACATGAATCTGTATAGCATCCCTATCGACAGTGTCGTACACTCACACTGACTTACCCACGACAGTGTCCTGTGAGCCGAGTTCTTGTCCATGTCTGGTCAAAACGAAGGTTTACCCACGAGGTTTACCGGGACACTAAAATAAAACGTCTTTCTTCTCAAAACAGCATGTGATCAAAAGAGTGATTTTATTTGCATCACAAAATCAATATCCATGAAAAAGAGAGCAACGAGGAGAACACTGATATAAGCACACAGCCAAGGGGATGTCTTTATGAACCCGAAATACTGTTGAAGAAATTCACCAGATTGAAATAGAACGGACAAGGAGGTGGAGGTGGAAGCTGGAGCCACAGCTGGAGCTGCGAGAACCCAGGTGGTTGTGCACTTGCTGCGAAATAATGCACACAGAGGTGGAATGCTACTGCTGTCACGAATGGGAACTAGTAATGCCATAAACACGAGGCTTTTTCATTTTTGCCAGTTTGGGGTCTGATTTGAAGCCCAGAGCATCTAGTCAAAGTTCCCTCAGAGCTACGTCTGTCACAGGAAAGCAATAAAATCCGTGAGGAGATTCAGGCACATCTTTGTTGCTGTAGCCTGGGTAGTCACAAGTACACCCCATTTTTACACATGTATATATTATGATTATAGCTTGCAGAATCTGATAAACGGTCTACTTCTCTCAAACTAGCTGGTTAGCGTTGCTGATATCAACACGCGAACATTAGGGAACAACTGAAAACAGTTGTTGACTAATGTACAGCAGTCAGCAGGATGACAGCATGCATTGATAGTGAGAGAAAGTAGGGCCAAGTGATTATGAGGTGTGACTTTTTCATTGATATTGGTTTTGTTATGCATATAAATCACTCTTTTGAACACATGCTGTTTTGAGGAGAAAGACGTTTTAGCATCCCGGAAACCTGCCGGCCTACTTTGATTTTGACCAGAACTGGACAAGAACTGGGCTCACAGGACACTGTCGAGGGTAAACCCTTTAATGCAAACATCTAATCACTTCATCGTTTCAATAATTGATATATTAATACTTAAGACTAACTTAATAATTAAGACTATCAAAAAAGGTGTAGCAGCTCTAGTCTCAACCCTGGTCATATGTAGCTGTAATTTTGTTATGTTATATAAATTTACACACAGCTGTCAGTCTTATTGCAATTAATGCATATTAGAGAGGAGGGGGGACGGGGAGGTTTTGAATCCATTGAAGATTGCTTCTTGGTTTGAGAAGTTTAAGGTGTGAATATAAAACTTCTCCAACATAAAGAGCAGATTTACAATATTGCAGCTGTTAAAAACCTCAGTTTGAAGCCTCACAGTATTGTAACTTCTGTAAAATCCCTTCGTGTGATTTTAAGGTGAAACACCTGGACGGCGCAGCCCCGTTCCCCGACTCTTTGGACAAGGACACGCTGTATGTGAAGCTGTGCTGGGACACAAAGACCTTCAAGGTTATGGACCCCGAGGCCTTCTCCCCTCCTCCCTGCCCCAAACCCTCCCTGCCTCCCTCGCCGCCCTGCTCGCCGCCGGCCGCCACCCCAGCGTCCCGAGGCCCGTCTCGACGCGCCCTGCCCACCCCGGACCCCACCGTCATGCGCCGGGCAGCGACAGGTGAAGCGAGATACAGCAGAGCGACCATGAGCGCGGGCAAGGCCACCGCCGCTGAGGCCGAGTCCCTGCACTCGGCCACCAAACTATCGGCCTCCAAGTGTCTGAGCGCCAGGAGGAGGAACGCCTCGGCCAGGACGCCGGGAGTACGCAAGAAACTGGAGCTTAACAGTAAGTTTCAAGTCAATCTGAAATATCCTGGCTCCGATACCAAAACTTTACATCAAAAGTGATTGAGTAACGCAACGCAGTTTCAGTTTTAGACTTTTTGCTTTGAACCAACAGTGGTGTGATATCATGTGAAAGCATGAGAAGGCCAAAAGTATGAAAGTGAAAACTAAGATCTGAACCTCAAATATCAAAATGGATATGAAATGAAAATAATCTATAAAAGCTGTTTGTCTGTGGTTCGTGTACCATTGTCAGATCAACCTCAGCTTTCAGACATACACTCACCGGCCACTTGGGTACACCTGTCCAACTGCTCGTTAACACTTAATTTCTAATCAGCCAATCACATGGCGGCAACTCAGTGCATTTAGGCATATAGACATGGTCAAGACAATCTCCTGCAGTTCAAACCAGCATCAGTTTGGGGAAGAAAGGTGATTTGAGTGACTTTGAACGTGGCATGGTTGTTGGTGCCAGAAGGGCTGGTCTGAGTATTTCAGAAACTGCTGATCTACTGGGATTTTCATGCACAACCATCTCTAGAGTTTACAGAGAATGGTCTGAAAAAGAAAAAATATCCAGTGAGCGGCAGTTCTGTGGGCGGAAATGCCTTGTTGATGCCAGAGGTCAGAGGAGAATGGCCAGACTGGTTGGAGCTGATAGAAAGGCAACAGTGACTCAAATAACCACCCGTTACAACCAAGGTAGGCAGAAGAGCATCTCTGAACGCACAGTACGTCGATCTTTGAGGCAGATGGGCTACAGCAGCAGAAGACCACGCTGGGTGCCACTCCTTTCAGCTAAGAACAGGAAACTGAGGCTACAATTTGCACAAGCTCATGGAAATTGGACAATAGAAGATTGGAAAAACGTTGCCTGGTCTGATGTGTCTCGATTTCTGCTGTGACATTCTGATGGTAGGGTCAGAATTTGGTGTCAACAACATGAAAGCATGGATCCATCCTGCCTTGTATCAACGGTTCAGGCTGGTGGTGGTGGTGTAATGGTGTGGGGAATATTTTCTTGGCACTCTTTGGGCCCCTTGGTACCAATTGAGCATCGTTGCAACGCCACAGCCTACCTGAGTATTGTTGCTGACCATGTCCATCCCTTTATGACCACAATGTACCCAACTTCTGATGGCTACTTTCAGCAGGATAATGCTCCATGTCATAAAGCTGGAATCATCTCAGACTGGTTTCTTGAACATGACAATGAGTTCACTGTACTCAAATGGCCTCCACAGTCACCAGATCTCAATCCAATAGAGCATCTTTGGGATGTGGTGGAACGGGAGATTCGCATCATGGATGTGCAGCCGACAAATCTGCACCAACTGTGTGATGCCATCATGTCAATATGGACCAAACTCTCTGAGGAATGCTTCCAGCACCTTGTAGAATCTATGCCACGAAGAATTTTTTTTGTGTATTACAGTGCTGTCCTGCAGCAGCACATTCTTTACAGTGTATCATGGTACTCCTCCTCATGTTGCTTCCCAGAACTTTCATCATAATTGGAAGATCCATTGTCCCGTTTCTTTCTGCACTGATTGTACAGCCAATGTAACAAACGTATTGTAACGTCTCTCAAAAACACAGGTCTTACAAGAAGATGCGTTCACAGACCCTCAGGAAATCCCAGCAATATCACCGAAGAGAATGGAATCTGGGCCCAAACTCATTCTTTTATAAATGCATATTACAGTAACATGCCAAGGTTGTTAGGATAAAGTAGGAAGTAAGACATTTACCTTAAGTCTGGTTTTACTTGGCCTATCAGCACAATTTAAAGACTTGCATATAGATTAACATCCGAACTTTCAACATACATTGTAGCCTTTTTCCTACAATAACTGTATTTGCATGTCTCTCCTTATCTCAATGTATGCCCATGTCTTACCCGAATCCTAAATTATATTTAAAATGAGAAACGTTCTGTACAGGGCGACACGGTGATGCAGGGGTTAGCGCTGTTGCCTCACAGCAAGAAGGTCGCAGGTTCAAGACCTCCTTGTTCCGGGGTCTGGGACCTTTCTGTGTGGAGTTTGCATGTTCTCCCCGTGTCTGCGTGGGTTTTCACCAGGTACTCCGGCTTCCTCCCACAGTCCAAAAACATGCTCAGGTTAATTGGTGACTCTAAATTGCCCATAGGTGTGAGTGTGTGAGTGAATGATGTGTGTGCCCCACGATTGGCTGGCGACCATCTGGGGTGTATCCCTGCCTCTTGCCGTAACGCGCTGGGATAGGCTCCAGCAGACCCCTGTGACCCTAATGAGGAATAAGCAGGTATAGAAAATGACTGACTGACATTCTGTACACTTTATCGTTTGATGGAACTTGAACTTTCAGTTTAAAATTGTAGTTTTTCAAATGATCAGAACTATTTCCCTGGATTTGGCTCAATGTATGACATTTCTGAATAAATCTGATGATAAATTTGATGATAATCCGTATCGATAGTTCTGTGTTGGCACCTAAACTGTTCTTTCCTCATCCTGTCAGGCCCAGAGAAGCCGTCAATGAGCCTGAGTGAGCTGCTGGACGAGGAGGCCATGTTGGCTCAGAGGCTGTCGGCCTCCCCCCCTCAGACCCTGCATCTTACCCACAGCCTCACCACCACCGCTCTGAAGCCCTCCACCGTCACCCTCAACAAACTGTCTGTCGCCGACATTAAAAGTTCGTGGGATGACTCGTCCAGGTCAGAGTCCACACATACACACACTCTCCAGGTCTTTCTCAGGTGATTGAGGTTCAGAAATAATTAAGTAGACTTTAGTGTGTTTTTTTTATTGTTGTTTTTTCCCCAAACTTATGCTTCCAAAGTCAGGAATGAAGATTCTCACCAACCATTGTTCCCTAAACAGGGTAAAGTGATTTAAACCAGTGATTTAAGCTAAAATAATCTAATCCTTGATTTGTCCCACAGTGGGGAAATTCCATTAGCAACAGCAGGAGAGGCAGAACAGGTGACCTGCAAGAAAAAGAAAAGATTGCACACAGCCTATATATAAAAAAAATAAATACTATATAAGATAGATGCACCGTATATACAAGATAGACACAGCTACAGGGATTAGGGTAGATTATTGGACATGATAAATTATCAGTGTTCATTGTAGATGATTTAAACTGTAGATATCTTAAGGAGCCTTTAAATAGTTAAAAACGGGTATCAAGTCATTGAAGTTGGTTTAAAACTGTTTTTTTAAAATAGATAAACTAGTTAAAGCATTGTTTGAATGATTCAAACTAAAGATAAACTGATTTAAATTAGTATAACTTAAAGTTCTACAGTAGTAAACCATCTAACCAGAGATGATGAGTTATACTATGGATAAAGGAGATATTAAACAGGATTTAATGAGTTAAACCAGCGCTGAACTGGTTTAAAGCTCAGACCCACCGGCGTCTCTTCCAGTCCTCAGCAGGGTGGCGTGATGGAGGCGGAGCTACCGAGCGCCTCTGTTAAGACGCCTAGGAGAAGAAACGCCACCCCGAGGCGGAGCTGTACCAGCAGGGGGCAGACGTGAGTCTGACTCTCCACGTGAAGCTTCTTCCCTCTAAGCTCAGAGGCTGCTGGGAGCTTAACTCCCCTGGTGCACGTGTTTCAGCCTGAACACACAGCTGGGTGAAGTCACAGAAAAACACAGATGACTTCAGCGTCATTGTCATCGTACTAAATGCAACGATGTGTTTCCCAACAGAGCTACCACTCCTTCCCGAAAGCAAGAACAGAAAACCTTGAAGGAGCCTGTTCTGGGAGTTCTGTGAGTGCACAAACACCTTTACATATCATCTGACTCAGTCATATGTTTTTGGGGTAAAAAAAAATATTTAACTAATGAAAATGGTTATTTTTGTTATTTATTATTAGTAATATCAATGGAAACTTTTGCTTATTTCATTAAAAGTCAGACTAAATAGAATAAACACTCATATAAATACCAATATCCCTAAATTATTGAGTAGTTTTATGCATCTCACTGCTTTATTATTATTATTATTATTATTAGTAGTAGTAGTAGTAGTAGTAGTATTATTACTACTTTCCTCTTTCTTTCCTGTTCCTTTTTTTCACTATTTTTTATATCTTTTTTTATCTCTTTTTTTTGTAGGTATTTTATTTTGCCCCCTAATATGAAAATGAGTACATAAAAACTATAACATAGAAAGTGCTGGAGAGGTTAAGAGGGCTTATTTTAGGAAACCTCCCAAAAGATGCACAAAAAACAATAAAATTAAGAGTAAAATTGAAAATAATTGGGGAGAAGCTTGAACAGAGTCTCGATGTATTATTATTTACCTTTAGTCTTGACTTAAAAGTAGTCAAAGACTTTTCCTGAATGAAAACGTGGCTTCCAAAGTAATGAATCTTTTTATATAAAAGAAATTGACTTTGATTTCAGACTGAACAATTAAAAAAAATGAATTGTGAGGTAGATATTGCAATTTTGATTTAATTTACACAACAACACTTGAAAGTATCACAGAAATGTATTAGCCATATGGAAATGTGCAATGCGACAGGCACTTGATATTTCAATGAAATTAAGCATTCTCTTTATCATAAATTACCATTGTTGGTATTTAATTACTGTAACATGCATTGAGTATTGTGCAGTTACAATTTAACAGTACTTTATTGTGCAATTGGGCAGTTTGCAATATGACTACACACTCAACACTTGATCTACACATTAATGAACACTAATCTAACGTTAAAGCAGTAGTGAAATGCCTATGATCCCCTGACCTTTGGCCTGTATGTTTCATGATCAACTATGCCATTTTATTTTTCTTGTTATTTAACTATTTTTTTATTATTATTTAACTTGATTTTTTGTGTTTTATGGAAACACATTAGATGGAAATTAGCTACAGGGCTATAATCTCAAATGTTTACATGTGCTTTATTGTCCATTTCTTTAAAAAAAATAATATTTTATAATTAGTTTTTTCTATATCACATGTTCTCCAGGCTCATGCATGTGTACACGTTCACTGCTTAACCAGTCAAGAGTTTATTAAACACTCATTTTATTGCAGTCGAACAACAACTCACTGTGTATAAATCAACACAAACTATTTAGAAGCATCTTTACATATTAAAATACATTTTCCTATATTATCAATGTAGATTTTGTGCCATTACAGATTTTGCCTGATCATTATTTTATATCACTTCTCCTACACATTTTTCAGTATCACAAGTATCACAATATTTGGTTCGAATCATCCCTGGACTGAGTTTGAAAAATGTGTCATGTGTATGTGTAGCATCCCCCACTTAAAGAACCTTCCTTCAGTTATTAATGGAGGAATAGCTCCATGCCGCCTCAGTTTACGCGATTCACCTTTTAAAGTGTACGTGTGTGTTATTGTGACATAAACAGGGCAGAAGTGGACAACGAAAACTCTCCGATGCTGCCGGACGCCGCCACACCGAGGAGCTCCAAGAGGAAGTCGGCCCAGATGGTGTCGTCTCGCATCAGAAAACAGCTGTGAGTATGGAAATGGATTGAACTTGACCTCTGACCTTTTAATAAGCTACAACCTAACCCTACCATTTCTTGACAGTTGCACTGGGTGGAAAAAAAACACATTCTGAATTTAAAACTTTATCTTTTATCCTTGTTTTTAATGAGGTCAGGTTGTTTTTATTTATGATGGTGTATTTATTTTATTCCAATTAATAATTAAAACAATATTTATAGTTTGAGATTTCTCCCACTGGACAGCTGGGTGTTAATTTTTTTTTTTTTTTTTTTTTTTTTTTAGGAAAGAACTTTTTAATTTAAAGTGTAATTCTACACGTTCCTGAGTATATTTTTGTGACAGTAATTGACTGCTACATTTGCTGTTTGGAACACACCAAGTAACACAGGTTTGGTGTTTAGATGAGAAGTTTGTTTGTTTTCCAGGATTCTCTCCAGATTAAATAGAAAGAGACACTGCTCTGCTCTACATAACAAGTTTGATCAATGAGTGCTTTTATTTTAAATGTTGTTTTTCACACAGTAAGACACATTCAAATAGAAATGACTTGTAACTTGTACTTTTACATAATTTATTAGATTTTTGTACTTACCCTACCCACTACTGGTGATTATTTGCTCCACCCAATTATTATTTTCATTATTGGTTAATCGATTTATAAAGTGACAGAAAATAATGGAAACAATGTTTTCTGAAGCTCAAGATGAAGCCTCGAACGTCTGATTTTGTCCACAACACAAAGATATTCAGTTCAGTGTTACAGACGACACAAAACAACATATTCACATGTACTCACTGAAACAATGACTCCAAACTATTTTCATTTTAGTGGAATAGATTTTTTAGAAATGTTAGACCTGCTGTTATAGGGCTTTGTTTTAGATTGTCAGTTATAGGAAAGTTAATCAGTATTAGCTGCAGCCATTCTGACATGTCCAGCATTACTTCTTGTTGGTTGCAAGCTTCTATAATGGATCCACTGCAGACACACATGAACTTTTCTGTCTGCAGGCATTAAAGAATTCTGTCACTTTGCTTTGTTTCTAGCATGCATTGCTGGACTCCCTCTGAATAAATATTTATGTAAGCTAGATAAAAAACATTTGATATCCCCATCCAGTGATTTCCACAGACTAAGTGGCATTGTGTGGTGCTCGGCGCCATTTGGACCTGAATGAAAACAAAGGCATGTTAACGTTAACTGTAGATCTTAAAAATGAAAAAAAGCAGTCATTTCTGATTCATACCTCATTGTTCGGCAGTGTATCGGCAGTGTTAGTGGGACTATGCAGATTCATTCTCTAGCCAAAGAGTCAAAGTAGTCACTACCGGTGACTGGCAACTGCTAATTTTGTGAAAAGTATCACTTTTAATTTTTAAGCTCTACGGTTTGCATTAACACGTCTTTGTTTTCAGTCTGGTCCGAATGGTGCACCACAAGCAGAGCTTCATGTTTCCTTGGCAGCAGACATGGAGACTTTGTACTTTGTGACATGTGCTGTTTTGTGGGAGTGGAGTGAATTTGCAGTTGATCTTTGTTTTTGGGGATGTGTGTTTTGTGTTATCTGCAGCATTTTCCTTTGCATTTGTATTGTGGATTTGTAAGTCTCTGCTTCTGCTTTGTTTCTGTGATTGCAGCATTTTTGACTGCACTGTTTTTGTTGCATTACTTGTTACCACGGTTGATTGATTTTATTCAGCACATATTCAACAGATTCAAAGACACTCATTTAACTTGTGATGATATTGTGAGATATTTTTTTCAAACAGGTTTTGATGTCTTCATGATCATCCAGGGTATATATCATAAGAAAGTAATAAGTAATTGGCTCATAGTATGATTTTTTTTTTTTTTAAATAACTACTGTCCTTAATCTGTAATCATTTATGCATTCATTTTGACCCTGCAAATGTGTTCACGCCACAGATTAGAACCCACATAAAAAAAACGTTCAAGATTTTTCTTTTTGCTTTAATGCTGCTGTAGGAACCTCCTGGACAACCATCAGGAACTGAACTCAGACGGAGAGGACGAGGACGAGTTTGTTCCATCCAAGAAGGAGCTCCAGAGCAGCAGCGAGGAAGAGGATGATGAGGAAGTGGAGGACAGCGATGAGGAAGTCATAGCGAAGAAAGGCCGACCCGCTGCAGCCGGGTCTCGCACTCCTCGTTCCAAGCAGAGAACTCGCTCCTCTGCCAGGACGCCACGAAAAACTCCCAGCAAGAAGGTAAAAAGCCTGAGAGCCCGAGAAATATTTCAGTCTGAAAGAGTGTTGGTTTTCTGACCTCATCTCTTCTGTTTCTGGAATTCACAGGTCACACCTGGCACGCCGCGTACTCCTCGTCACGCCACTCCCAGCATCCCCAGCAGGTCGCTGCCAGCGCGGCTGCCTGCTAACGTTCTGGAAGAAGCCAGAATGAGGTGAGAGAGAGAGTCTATGTCCAATATGTGAACTTTGACCGCATCTGCAGTAGCAAGAGTCACACTCCACACCAGAACTGCTTAGTAATAATAATCAGGTTAAGGATAGAAGTGAGGTTCTGATTGGTTCTACATGGCCTCAAGTTAGATAATCTAGCTTCTATCACAATATTATCTAGAAAAACAGAGAGCACAGACCTCCACCAAGCACATCATGACTCCCACTCAACATTATTGTCCTATTCTTCTTGAGTGCATGTACGATCATGGAATGAAAAGTAGACGGCGTCAAAGTCCTCTGTGTCTCTGGTGTAGTGTGCAAAGAAACCAAGCTATGCAGGCGCCGGAAATCACCACCAGGTCGCCTCAAACGATGGCACCTCTTTAAAGGTCCATTTCCTGCAATGTTCTCCGACAAGAGGCAATTCAAAGTGATCTAGAAACCAGGATTTCTTTCAGATTAATTACCATAATTTTATGATCTGTTCATTGTACCATTCCCAACATTTGCTGAAAATTTGGCTAAAAAAAACAGACAAATGCTGGGTAAAAAAAAAACTTCTTGGAGGAAGTAGTAGTAATAATAATAATAATAATTCTGCCTTTCACAAGTACTTCAATTGTAACAGTTCTGATACTGAAGAAAAGCTGTGATTCAACAGATCTCTCCTCCATTCATAACCAGAGCTCTATTTAAACTAAGGTAACCATAGCAACGGTGTCTGTCTATACTCTGTTCATCTTTCCTAGTATATTTCTGCTTGTAGGTAGTTAATGTAGTTACAATAGCCAAGTGCAATGCTGTCTGTTTTACTCGATTATTAGACACTCAGCAGTTCACTCATTGATTGGATGAACTGTTGAGGGGGAAAAAGCGTTGTTGCCTCCGTCCTTTATGCTGGCAGTGTACACAACAGAGGCTCCGCCCCTTCGAGTTAGATGTGACCTGAGCTATGTCTGTCTCCTCAGGCTGCACGTGTCCTCTGTGCCGGAGTCTCTGCCCTGCAGGGAGCAGGAGTTTCAGGACATCTACAGCTTTGTGGAGAGCAAGGTCATCGACGGCACGGGAGGGTACGATCAGCAAATCACAGGTCGCATGTGCCTCGTTTTTAACTCTTCCTCATTGTTTCCAGACTGAGCCATGTTGTTGTGGCGGTGTTTCAGGTGCATGTATATCTCAGGTGTGCCGGGGACAGGTAAGACGGCTACAGTCCATGAGGTGATGCGCTGTCTGCAGCACGCGGCGGACATGGACGAGATCCCACCGTTCCGCTTCATCGAGATCAACGGCATGAAGATGACGGATCCTCATCAGGCTTACGTCCAGATCCTGCAGGTGAGAAGGTTTAGTTGTTGATTTGATACCTTATTTTTTTTATTTTTATTTTTTTTAAATTATCACAGTGTAAATATTCAAAAAAGACAAAACAAACCAAATACTGGACTGTCACATTACTGACCTCAACAGGACGAATTCCATGCTTGGAGTTGAAATCCATTAAATTGTTAACGTTATTTATTCCAGCAGTTGCAAAAAGCCAAGTTAACTGCTAACATATGCACAATGAAGACATAATAAAACATAATAATTAATGTTTTAAATTTAATAAATCAAAAATTGTTTTAACAATAGATAAACTCAATGTATTTGTAATGCTGTTATAAGACAGTCTTAAAATTATAAGACACAAGTTTTTTTTACTATTGTACTTAAGCATCAATAACCAATTTATACGGTTCTTATAAATATCTAATCTAACAATAACTGTTTATAAATCTATCTGAACATAGATTTCCTGCTTCCAGTCTTTATGCTAAGCTAGGCTAAACACACCCATCACACACCCACATGTCATCGGGATGGTCCTGCAGATGTAGACTGAGCTCCTTCATGTGTCTCTGTTCAGAAACTGTCAGGTCAGAAAGCCACAGCTGACCACGCAGCTGCTCTGCTGGAGAAAAGATTTAGCATTCCGGCACCCAGGAAAGAGACCACGGTGCTGCTGGTGGATGAGGTAAGAGCAATGAGGCCACTTCAGTATGGTTATAGAGCTGCAGCCACTAGTCAATTAAAACCATGTGCAGCTATTTTGATAATTGATTAAGGATCATTCTGAAGATAATCAAAGCTGATAGATTTAATATTTATGGATCCTGTGAATTTGCTCCATGTTCTTACTCAGACATGACATTAAATGATTTAATTTGTAGTTTTAGACTTTTCATCAGGAAAAAAAAACATATGACAAACGGAAACAAAACTAACAATACTGTTCTCATGCTGACCTGATATTCCATAGATTTGTCTTCCTGTTTAATATTCTGCAAATTAGAAACCATTTTATCACCATGATCGCATACGTTTGTCAAACAGTTGCTGTTTAAAACAGGCACCTGTCAAAGCTGAAGACATTAAAGGTCCCACATAAGCACTTCTGTGATTCATTTGAGCTTTTGATCTTCTAAAAAGATATGAATCCAGGAAGCGAGCAGGTTTCAGGTTTTCTGAGTGTTTGAATGATCTGGAATGATTTCCTGAGATGGCTCTTTGATTGTGAGCAGCAGAAAAGTGTGACGCTGCAGCTCCTCGTGCTGCTGTAGACTGACTCTTATGTTTGCTGCAGCTGGACCTGCTGTGGACCAGGAAGCAGAATGTGATGTACAACCTGTTCGACTGGCCGACGAGGCGCCACGCCCGCCTGGTGGTGTTGACCATCGCTAACACCATGGACCTGCCAGAGAGGATCATGATCAACAGAGTGGCCAGCAGACTGGTGAGGGGGCGGGGCCTGTACTGACAGTCCTCTGCTGCTCAGAAGGTTTCAGACTTGCCTGACAGATGTATCAGGTGTTCAGTTACAGATGTTCAGTATCAGACATTCATCTGATCAGTTGCAATGTTCAGCAACAGATGTTCACTATCAGATGTTCATTAACAGACGTTTAGTTACAGATGTTCTGTATCAGACATTCATCTGTTTAGTAATAGATGTTCAGCAACAGATATTAATTATCAGATGTTTACTAACAGATGTTCAGTAACAGATCATTAGACATAATCACATAGAGATGTTAAGTATCAAATGTACAAGATGTTCAGAAGCAGATGTTCAGCAATAGATATTCAGATACAGATGTTAGAGCTGTTCAGTATAGATTGCGCAGATATTCAGCAACAGAGTTTCAGCTTCAGCATCATGTTATGTACCACATGTTCAATAACAGATTCAGGTGGTTTGATGTTCAGAATCAACTTTCACATAGAGATGTTCAATTACAGATGTTCAGTAACCAATGTAAAAATGTTCAGATCAAATGTGCCGATGTTCAGCTACAGATGTTATGTATCACATGTTTAGATACAGGTGCTCAGTATCGACTGTGCAGATATTCAATGTCATCACTGCTGTGGATGAAGACGTCAGCTGTTTGTGGTTTTAGGGCTTGACCCGGATGTCGTTCCAGCCGTACAGCTTCAAGCAGCTGCAGCAGATCATCATGTCGCGGCTGAACAAGGTGAAGGCCTTCGAGGAGGATGCGCTGCAGCTGGCGTCCAGGAAGGTGAGATCACCAGGAATCCTTTCACACCCTCTCACCTGACCAGAGCTCCTCCACAGATGCGTTCACCCCGTCTCCTCCCTTGCAGGTGGCCGCTCTGTCGGGCGATGCTCGCCGATGTTTGGACATCTGTCGCCGAGCAACGGAAATCTGCGAGCACTCTGCCGCCGAGCCTTCTGCCTCAGGATTGGTGGGAATGACTCATGTGATGGAGGCACTGAATGAGATGTTTTCCTCTGCCTACATCACCGCCATAAAGTGAGACTCACTCTCATTAACATCTTGGTTGTTTATTTAGACACTATATATATATAGATATAGATATAGATAGATAGATCTATCTATAGATGTGTATATCTATAGATAGATGTGTATATCTATAGATATCTCTCTCGCGCTCTCTCTCTCTCTCTCTCTGTATATATATATATATATATATATATATATATATATATATATATATATATATATATATATATATATATATATATATATATATATATATATATATATATATATAAATAAATAAAAAATTAGACAACATGTGGAAAACAATAGACATGACATTACTGTAAACCACCCGGAGCTGAGGCTACTTGAACAACATTAAGACTGGCCTAAAAATCTATGAACATATTTGTGTTTTAACCACTGCTTCAGCTGCCCTTTTAATAGCACTAGAAGTCAGGATCTCTGTAATTGTGATACAGATGGAGGTGACGTAGCCTGATATGTTGCAGGTGTGCATCAGTTCAGGAGCAGCTCTTCCTGAGGGCCGTCATTGCAGAGTTTCGGCGACTGGGATTGGAGGAGGCCACTTTCCAACAGGTAAAACTCCAACACTCAGAGGACAGGAGAGGCCCCAAATCCTCAAACTATCCACCTTTAGGATTTCAACATGCTTGTAGGGTTTCCCCCCATAAGGTTTTCTGCAGCAGTGGTACCGTGACCCCTGGTGTTTTTAATTTTCTTTTTTTTTTTTTTTTTAAATTAAAATCATGTTTAATTGTTGTAAAAAAAAAAAAAAAAAAAAGAAATCAAGAAATGGTTTCTGTCCTCTACAGTAGTTGAGAGCGAGTCATGAGGCAGCCATGATTCAAGTGGCCGTGAAAGTTGTTTAAAATGGGGATTTTCTATTCCTTAATTAACTTTGTCAAAAACCAAATATCCTTCAATATCCTTCAGTGCAGCATGTTTTGTGTCTCATTCACTGGCCCTAAATATACATCCTTTCTGTCTCTTTCAAACAAAAATTGGCAGAGTTCTCAGCCTCCTGTCCAGCACGACTGTTCTTCTCTCTTCTGGAACCCGGTTGTTCTTAAAAAGTATTAGATGTTGATACATTTTGGAAAAATAAGTTATTCTTAAAAATGTGTTAAAAAATCATGATTTTATGAGGTATTAAATTTTGTTGATGTTAAACCATTAGCCAAAGAGTTTGATTTTCTGTGGGATAAGATATCCTTCAATAAACTTTGGCTTTGGTTTAATTTGACAGTTTTTTGGTCAGTTCTAGTGGTCCTAGAGAATATTTAAGGGATTCTAGAGTATGTTTTATAGGTTTAAAATGTTGGGAGGAAAGCCTTGGTTTTGATTTATTTATTCAATTTCATTCTATTTAATAGAAAATCCAAGTTTGTTAAAGACAAAGTAAAAAAGATCAACTACACAATGTTTCCAAAGTTATTAAATGAATATTAACTTATCATGATCTTAAAATTAACTAAAAATATATATATATTTTTTTAATGATTTTAATCGAGCAGCTGATGTGAGGTCTGTAAGTTGTGTTGCTGATTACTGCTCGAAGTGGTGATGAGGTCTAAATATTTATAGAAGGTCTTAAAAAAAGGTATCGAAATCTACTTCAGGTGCATAAATCCTGAATTTTGAATCACCCTCATCTCATCCTTCACTACAACCGCTGCATTGATTCTGTCATCTATACTCACTAGGATGCACATTTTGGATTTTTTTTTGGATCAGTACTGTAGGCTTCAATCGTCTGCTGTTGCTTTTTAAACTATGTCAAGAGCGAGCGCACTGGTGATTTCTTTGTGTTCTGCTTCATTTCCAAAATAAAGTTTGAGCTTCTGAAATCTGATTTGTAAACAGTTCTGATGGAGCTCAATGTTTATCTGGGTGATGCAGCTTCATTCTGAACAGTTTTACTGTAAACCTGGACGACCCGCGACGTGTCTGGAGATGAAAAAATAATAATCAATGTAATGTGTTTTTACTGTACAACACCAAGGAGACTAGTCAGTGCCTTCAGGTGTCATCTGCAGAGCCGTCATTGATATCTGAAATATTAATGTTCATATGATGCCAGCGTGCATGGAGACACACGGGCTCAATGGAGAGCTGTGCTCCAGCTGGCTGCTGTGACAGATGAGATTCAGACATGAATGTAACATGTTTCACACTAGCCCGACTTACATTAATACGTGTACTAGACATATACTGCTGTACCGCATCATTTGCAAACGACCTCCTCCCCTTTCCGGTCAAAATTGTCCCCCACAGAACTCCTTTACTCCTTTTTGCTCTCTTCATCTTCGTTGTAAAGTGGCCTGTAATGGAAAGCACGTGATGCACCTGTCAACACGCCCCCATGAGTTGATTGAATTGCGTAGCTTTTAAACTAAATTGACCGTTAGTATTAATCGGTCAGAGTTACTGTTAACGGTTAAACGGTTAACCATGTGCATCCCTAATACTCACTGGCATGAAATCATCAACCCCCTCCTCTCACTCTCTCCTCGGATCACCTCATAATTAGCACGTTCAGCCTCTGCCTCAATCTGATCTTTTTTTTACGCTGAACATTGTCTGTTTCCTCCCTCAGGTGTTGGTGCAGCACCAGGCTCTATGTCGGGTGGAGGGTCTGCAGCCCGTCAGCGTGTCTGAGGGTCTGTCGGTGTGTCAGCGGCTGGGAGCCTGCAGGTTGCTGCTGCTGGAGCCCAGCCGCCTGGGAGTCCTGCAGCGCGTCCGCCTCAACGTCAGCCAGGACGACGTCCTGTATGCCCTGAAAGCCGACTGACGGAGGAGACTGCAGCTCACTTCATGTCCCAGTCTGAATCAGTGATGAAGCTTTGAACATTTTCCTCCACATCAAACAGGAGTTTTTAACCCTCAATGACTTTCTGTTAGCTATAAAGTTTCAGACAGAAATCCTTTTGTCTTGTTTTAGGTTCCTCTTTGATGGGAGAGTTTGTGAGGTCCCCAGATTAATTCTGATTCTTTATTGTATTTAATGTGTCGGTTATAGATTTAATTTGATTTTAATATGCAATAAAACCTTTTAATATGAACTGTTTTTTTGTGGCAGTTGTAGCAAACCAAACTAAAAAAGAAAAACAAAAATGTAATGCTTACACAGATGATGGTGGTATAAGACCCAAAACTATACATATTATCAGGAGTTTTCTAGATAATATGTTCATCAATTTATGTATTTTTAATACTTGGTATGAATGAAAATGTAAAATATAACCAAAGAAATATTGCACCCTGGACAATGCCGCTTTTACAAAAAAAAAAACCTTTTTTGTATCCTCAGTTTGTAAAATGCCCTTAAAGTCTGACTAGCATGTATATACTGAATACACATACACTCTTCAAATATCTCAAATATGCTGATATTACACATTTTTTTATAGCAGTTATGAATATAATTAAAGAGGGAAAGGTAAGCTTTTATTCTTATGTCTAAGAATTAAAAAGCCATTAAAGTATGGAAAGGGGAAATTATTTAAGATATTACTTTAAATGTTTAATATACCTAACAAACATCCACTTCACGTTAAAGAACATAATGCTGCAAATGATTCAGTCGGGTTTTAAAACATTGCATAGGACAGAAACTGCCTATCTTGAAAGTTTTTGGATCGTGGATCGATCTTCAGAAAGCATGGTATAAATGTTCATTGTTATGCTGATGATTGGCAGATACAGTAGTGTTCAAAATAATAGCAGTCCAATGTGACTAACCAGATTAATCCAGGTTTTTATCAAATTCTTATGCCACATGGAAAACAACTTACCAGCAGGTGCAGTAGATTCTCAAGCATTCATGGTACATGCTCTTTAGACTTAATGCTTTCTCCCTGAAACCCCTGCTAGCATGTCTTGCATTAATGCCTGGATACCCCTAAATGTTTACATTTTAATGAGAAGAAAATGATGGTGTTTAGCCCTTGCAGCTCCTGCCCATCCTCATTTGATTTGGGTCACTTTATGCAAAGTCTTCTGTGACTAACTTAGGTTTTACAGTAGTGTTCAATCTAATAGTGTTTAAAAATGTGAATAAAGACTAAGTCATTATATTAATTTTTATTTTGATGCATTGAGAACACTGCATTTTATATCCTAAATGAAAATGTGAAGAAAAATGTGTCAAATTTTTAAATTACAGAAAATGAAGAATAATGAATATTGAACTGTTCAAAACTATATCACTGTCTGCATTTTTCTTTACAAACTCATTATATAAACTGAAAAATCTTCAGGATTTCATTCCTGTGAATCACTAAAGTGATATTTACAATATAACCATGGTTTCTGAGACTTGCTTCACATCCGTGTTGCATAGAGTCGGCAAACTTCTGGCTCCTATAAACAGGCATTTCAGCCTCATAATTCCTCTGAATTTCTTGTTTTTTGTCTCAGAAACAGCATTTTTTATGTCAGCCGATAAGATGTCAATAGGATTAAGATCCAGGGATTGGGTTAAGCATCATGATATGGGGATGTTTCTCTTACTGTGGTGTCAGGCCTTTTTATTGAATGAGAAATCATGGATCAGTTTGTCTATATCAGAATACTTGAAGAGGTCATGTTGCCTTATGCTGAAGAAGAAATACATTTGAAAAGTGAGTTTCAACAGGACAATGACCCCAAACACACCAGTAAAGCAGCAGCATCCTGGTTCCCGACCAACAAATTAAAGTTCTGGAGTAGCTAACCCAATCACTGGACCTTAATCCCAATAATAACTTGTGGGGTAACATCAAAAATGCTGTTCCTGAGTTTCTGAAGCAAAACCAAGAAATTCAGAGGAATTATGAGGCTGAAATACTTGTCCATAGAAACCAGAAGTTGGTTGAGTCCATGCAACACATATGGGAAGCAGTTCTCAAGAAACTGGTTATATAACTAAATATTAGTTTAGTGATTCACAGGAATGTTGAAGCCTGAAGATTTTTCAGTTCATATACAGGCATGAAAATGGGTCAGGGTCTGTGTTTCAGTCTTCTGCATGAGGCACTACAAAACACACAACTCCCTCTCTCACACACAGAAACACATCACATGCATGTTGTAATTGCCATTTTTATTAAGAAATAAACCAATGGATCACTTCCTTCTCCTTTTTGCCAGGGCCACCAGAGTTTCCATGGCCCTTTTGCCCTGAGTTGCTGCATGCCTCAGCCTTGCCTGCTTCTCAGTCTCTGCAGCCTGTTTCTTGGCCTGCTGAGCACTCCCCATTTGTTTGTGTCCATATCTTCTCTGCTGCATCTCTCTGTCCATTGATTTTGCCTTTAGTCTCTGCCTGTAGGTGGCTGCTGCGGTACTGATATTTTTGCACATCATTCTGTCCACCTCCCCAAATTTCACATCTTCCCTCCGAAACATCTGAATGCCTGTCTGCCCCCTGGACAGCAGGGTGTACTTGACTGTTTGGATGGCATTGAAGGTCTCAACATTCATATTGCCACTCCGCTGGTCAAGGACCTCATTCATGAGGCTAAAGGACGATTCCACCCTTGGCCCATGGAAGATCGACAAGCAACATTTGACCAAGACACTGAGAGTGGGGTACTTACCTGGCTGGTAAAATACATGGCCCCACCACTCCACTACCCCATCTCCCTCCTTGTACCTGGGCAGGGTCAGGTCGACGTTGAAGTGAACCAGTTCCCTTTGAAGATCCTGGTATTTACAATACATAGTAGTGAACCAGAATTTTGGAAGTGAGATACATAGATCTGTAAAATAAATAGGTTGTCTAAGCAACTGAATATATCATTTTAAATGCATGCAATACGTTTTAGTGACAAAATATAATCAAATTCAGCAGATACATACCTATAAAAATGTTGAGGACACTGGTTGTCAGTGGTTTCATCGATGACCACGAAAACTTTCTTGCCACGGATGTCTTGCAGTACTTTTTGCATGTGTGTCGTGGAAAATCCTGGACTAGGACCAGTTGATAGCCCCGGATCCACAACGTTGTAATCCTCAGTGCTCTCAGTTGATGATAATAACATAACTCTTAACTTTTGTTCAATAATCCAATAACTTCAAAAATTAAAAAAGTTAGTCCAAATAAAGTTACAATCCAAATAGGTTCCAAAGGAGACGAAAAAAATTTCAAAGGTTCAAAGTGATAAGATTTTACTCCAATACCATCGATATATACGGCAGTATAATATCAATAAGTATCCAGTACAATCTCAAGTCATTCCCATGGGATAAGACAACAGAGACAAGACAAACGTGACGAACGTGACGAGACTGAAAAATCCTTCTAGGGTCTCACCTTTTATACCCTTTCAAATCCCTCCTATCTGACCACTTTTACGCTGATGAACCTGATCCTTCCCTTAAGCCAAACGTGACTGCAGTATTTTTCCATCATTATGACACGTGTCACTCACAATGATACATAGTTTGACACTAACGAACACAACAGCTTAGGTCTAATTCTTTCCATCATAAGAATACATTGGTCCATCTTTTATTTCTTAACAAATACATATTTTCCCATTTGATAATTTTGTTTAGAAAACATACTCTTCCACTTTATTATTTTTAAGATACATGCTTTTCCACTCTGATTATAATATACTTTTCCACTCTGATTTTGCACACCAATGTCTTGGGTGGCCTGTTTGTGTTTGTAAATCATTTTTAATTACCCCTCTGTATTTCTGTGTGCGTACAGTGTTCGTGTGATGGGATATTTTTCATGTAGTTCTGTCTGTGTGGGTGTGTGGTCTGTCTGTGTGTATGTGTGTTTTGGTGCCCTCAGATAACCCGGCTCTGAGGGCAGCTGCCCAAGACTGACCTTGGCCTACATTCCTTTGCAGAAACAGAGATAAGACACAACACAGGTGCAGAGGGAAGAGCAGAGAGAAGATTCCCCTCCCCCCACCATTCACACTCAGTGTCTGTCTCAATCAACAGTTTGACAGGGCCTGTACAGGAAAAGATAGAGTGGATTACAACCGTTTGTTGTGGCCCGTATAATAAAATAGAGTAGATTATACTCCTAACTCAAAGACTCCCGGGAGGTGGATCTGTCTCAAGCTGCTCATGTTTTCAGGGAGCGTGCCTCCCTGTTTGCAATGTTTTACCAGAAAGGGGTGCATCTTTTTCATTTTTTCTAATGGTATGTCTGCTTCAGCACACATTGCGACAAAATACTCAACGAACTCACATCTCAATCATATGATTGGGTTGCTGATTCTAGTGTAACCCGGAGACAGCTGGCTCCGGTTGTTCTGCTAGCAGCCTTCTTTCTTAGATGCACTTTTGATTTGATGTGGTCATTGCATGTGTCTTTACGGGTCCAGTCAATAGTGTGCTGACAAAACTTACAAAAGAGTTGCTGGCCAGATGCATTGTAGTCGTTTGGATATTGTTCAGCATGGTATTATTGGAATATTGGTGATATGGTTACTAGGCAACATAGCACTCAACTCAGGCAGGCCCATCATTGGGCAGTCAATTGAAATGGGTTTTTAGATTGAGAAATGCTGACGGAAATAATGGATTTTTTATGTCATCACAAAAAATATGCAAATTCCGTGCAATTCCTCGTTTATAACAACATTCCGTTTTTATGTCTAAATTCCGTGATTCCGTCTGTGTTTTCCGCATCGCGGAAATCATAGGGCCCTACATGAGCATTTAACCCCTCCATCTACCCAGTTCATGTTTGCAGCATCCTCCTCACCTAACACACTCATTCTGCAAGGATAATGTTTGCAAGGATATCTACAAGATATATCAGTACAAGCTTCACATATGTAGTAAACCACTCTCATTAATTAACACCAGAAACTATTAAAGCTGAAATGACCAGAAGAAATTCACTTAGAATGGAGACAAAAGCTACAGCAGCAAGATAAAAGCAATATAGCGATTCACACATCAGCTTCAGTAGCTTTTAGTCTTAACACACGGCAAGCCTTTCGTGAAACACTCACCGTGAAAACAAAAATGACGCTCGTCTTGTCAAGGATGGAGCCAGAGGGGAGCAGGTGGAATAGTTCACTGGCGTTTCGTTCACCATGCAGTCCTTTTGTTTACTATGCAGTCGTTTCGTTCAGACTATTATTTGTACTATTATTCATTATTAGAAAATGAAACAACTGCTAACGAAACAGCATTGAACGAATCGACCTGTATCTGATGGATCAAACCATTAGGTTTTAATGAATCAATAAATAACATCAGAGGTGAAATGGAGTGTAAAAAAGACCAATATTCACGTTTTTTTTATTTTGTCACAAAAGGCTTCAAGCAAGTTTACCAATTTAACAAGTTCTAGTAGCCTACGTTTACCACTTAACCTTCAACCTGTTCAGCCCCTCATTATATGACTATTATACACACGTCCCAAAATCCAATTACAGAGGTATTAGAAAGAAGTTTGTTTCTTTTTTATGTTACCGTTAACTACACAGGTTTGAAGCTAACTTGGGATAATACATAGAGCATGGGCTAGCTAGGATACCTAGCTAATGGAAGCTAGTTTTTCACCGGAGCTCTGGCAGTGTTAAACGAAATTTCTGTAGCAAAGTGTGTCGCCTATCACAGATATAAATACGAAAAAAGAAAATATTAAAAAGACTGAAACCATTACTCACCTTATTCAATCCGACGCCAAAATGTGCTGGTCGCTTGTTGCCAAACTTGCCGCTTGTCATCAAAATGTATCTTGGCGCTTTTCCCGCGTCAATTAGAGCGAGGGCTTGTAGCAGAGACGTAGCATGTATTGAACAGTGCCACTACTAGTGCTAGGTGCTAACGCAGAGAATGTAAAATGCTTCTGGAACACAGTTTGGATAACTGTTTCGGCGAAACAGTCAAGGGGATTTGCGGACCGCCGTCCAAGTGCGATTTTAAAGGGATTATTCATTTTGCATATTAAGTCAATCATATGATAATAATTTTTTAAAAAATCTTAAATTACAATAAGAGATCAGTGAGACCCATCTTAAATCACTTTATTTGATGAAAAAAATAAGCAATCAGATATCAATCATTACATTAATTAATAGAAGATTGAATTAATTTTCAATCAAGCATAACAAGTCAGTAGAGTTGCAAAAAGCTTCAGCAAAAAGTCCATTGATGGAGAGCTTTTAAAAAGGTCTGAAGGGGCCGCACAAACAACCTCAATGAACAATTGAAACTTAAAAAAGAAACTTAAAAAATGAATGTGTAAAGAGCAAGAAAGAGATCATTTTACACTGACAGTGGAAAAAAGATAAAATGATAAAATAAAACAAGAAACAGCGAGACTAACAGTGTTCCTGAGTCCAGCAGCCCTGAGAGCAACACATGAACTGAACTGGGTGCTTGTACATTTGGTTCAGTCTTCATCTTACAGATAGAACTCTCTGTATTATTAATAAAGGATCTCTCTGAGATAAATATCATGTATTACAAGTTATAATCAATAAATCTTCCAAACTTCCACAGAGGAAGATTATCGCTTTCTATCAGCATGAACTCTGCAGTTCCAGCAACATCTTGTAGTTTTACAGACAGAAAGTCTCCCTCTTTTGTTTGTTTTAAAAGCTTCTTTATTTTGCTCAGTTTAAGCTGCTGAGCCTTCTGACACTTGTGACAACAGAGAAACCTTCAGGATTGAGGAACTAAATCTTGTTTTGAGGCTCTGAAACTGAATCTGAAACTTTTTTAATGTCCTCATCAAACCTCATCAGGCTTTAACCTCCCGCCCCATCAGCTGCTTGCTTCAAAGTTATCATGATAATTTAACTGAGATTCCAAATGAAGCTGACATAAAAAAAGTTGTGTTGGTTACAAACAATTTTATACATTATATATATAAATATTATATATTTTCCTTGATTAAAATGTCTATGAATGACCAATCTTGTGTTAAATATGTTGCTGGGTTGTATACTTACATTATACAAAATGTTAAAATGTTTTTTTTATTTATTTTTTTTAATACTCCTTTACTGTTAAGGTGTCTGGATCCATATATATATAAAAGTATATTTTACAATTACAGTATATTTTAAAGGCACTTTACGCATTTTATGGAGGAAATTATTGCCCTTTCTACTCTACTAAATTAATAAACTTTATTATTTTAGCTAAATTCTATTTTCTTTTTTAACTTTTATTATGATGCAGTACTTTTAGTATTAATCTACTCTACGTATCACAGATTGGCTCCACATTGATAAACTAAAACATAAAAAAACTCTTGTATTGAGTGAATAATACAAGTTAATACAATGTATAATAATACTTGTGTACTTTTACTTAAGTAACATTTTCACTTCAGTGCTTTTACTTGTTATTTTGTGTCTAATTACACCAACGTTTATAACGACTAACTCAGGTCTTTCGTGAACGGAAACGTAAATGCTAATAATCATTAAATGATTAAATGTTGTCAACAGACAATAAAGCTTCCAATGCCCAATTTCAACTTAAAATGAAAAAGGGCTTCTATTTCTAACGGAGTACTTTTTTTTTTTTACTTACGTAAACATGATCAACAGTTTGTACACTGCACATGTAGTTTTCCAACCAGGCTTGTGCGTAATCACTACATCACCAACACATCACACAGCTGACTCTGCTGTATCTGAAGGTCCTTGTCCTTCACAGACCAGAACACTTCCTCCTGGTCCACTGTGGCTGCAGCTACACTCCCACAGAAGAAGAAGACAGGCC
The DNA here is from genome assembly GCA_030544235.1 of Lepturacanthus savala. NCBI lineage: Eukaryota > Metazoa > Chordata > Actinopteri > Scombriformes > Trichiuridae > Lepturacanthus > Lepturacanthus savala. The sequence continues at coordinate 7,620,380 of CM060481.1, forward strand.
ATTTCCTGACCATGACAGCAGTAACAAGGATGTCCGCAATTAAAATAAACCAAAAAATTGCCAAAGAAATTTTGGAATTTATCTTTGCTACTTTGAACGTTGGAAAAACTGAAGGAAAAAAAATCCCTTATGTAAAATCTATGGTGATAATCTAGTTGTAAAAATATAATGAAGATTTATTTCCTTTATTTCAATTTTTTTTTTTTATGAAAGTAAAAAACATGTGGCTCTTTTGGCTCCTGGACTTTGGAACAATCTGCTTGAACACATTTAAAACCGCTCAAAATATATATTACAGTATATGATATGTTATATTTTAATTAGGGCTGTCAATCAATTAAAATCGCTAATGAGTTAATGACACGTTTTTGATCTGTTTGAAATGTACCTTAAAGTGATATTATCAAGTAAGACTTTAACATGTGAGTGTGAGATAAATATGCTGTAGGCAATTGGAAATATGAGAAATAGTCTTAATAATAACCTTGAACTTCAGTCCTGCTTTTAAAATATTTGTGCAAACACAAAACAAGTTTCAGTTAGCATATTTACTTGTTAAATTTAACATTACTGAGTAATATGCGTATAATGCAGCTACTTCTCTTCGTCTGTTTCTCTCTCAGACTGGGGGAGGAAATGTTGCTGCTGATTTCTGTCTCAGCTGCTTCATCAATAAAACAGGAATATTTACATTGATTCATCATGTTCTAAACGATCTGTGTCTGTGGAGACACTTTTTTTCCCCAATTTCTTTTTCTTTTGGGTTTGAGTTTCCTTGAGAGGAGAGAAAACGGAAAAAGGAATTTGCATTAATGTGTTATTGTGTTAACTTTGACAGCCCTAATTATATCACATTATATTAAATAACTTATATCATATTATATGGTATAATATTATATTATAAATAATTAGAATATCATATAATCTACTTATATGAGATGCACCTGTATTATATTGATATACAAATTCTCTTCTTAAAGCTCTGAATATATAATAAAATATATGTAATTAATATTTCTATTTGACATATTATTATTATTATTTATTCTATTCTAACTAGTCTTTCATGATGACCACTGCCAGGTGCTGCTGCTTTGATTCACTCAAGCAATTTCCACCTGTTCCTCGTTGTTCGCTGCAGTGTATGAAGTTTCGACGGCTGCTGATCTTCTCTTGGGTTTGATGTAGGCGAACCAGAAGATTAGACCTGCACCACACAGAATCACAGCGCTGACACCAATCCAAAATATAATCGGGTTTGGACACCAGTTCTCAAAAAGGCAGGTCTGATTCTTAGGGGAGATTTCTGAAAGGAGGCAGAGGAGAGAAAAAATTCATTACAGCACAGAAATTAAACCATCATGTAATTAGATCCTGTTTGTTGGTTTCCTACAGAAATATATAGGTCTGTGCAAAAGTCTGAGGTGATCTGAACAGTCCCACATCTCTTCTGCAGCAGCAGAGCCATAATGAAATCTGTGTGGTTTTGCAGGTTTTAAGTGTAAAGACACTTTACAGAAAGGAAAACGTCACAGCTTCCTCTGTCTGAAACACAAACTGTGCAGGAAATGTTGAAAGGTTTTTTCCATTCAACCCTAGCGGACAGTTTCAAAAACTTTCTTTTAGTCTGTTAAAGACTAATTTAGGGAAATAGACTCTTTGTTTTCTGAACTTCTTCCCAAACAAAACTGTTACAATTCAATCAATGAAACTGATAAATTAACCCTATTAATGCATATGTGTTTTCATACAAAAAAATGAAATATTCTCAATTTTAAAGTGTCTAGATTTTATTTTTTGTTATGACTATCAATTTTAAATTGTCTGGATTTTATTTTTTTTTGTCATGACGATGTCTATGGAGATGTAAGAATTTATTTTCATTTTTTTGCAGTTTATAATTACAAAAAACAAAACTTCCTATTTAACCCTATAAAGCTGTACATATCTTATATAATACATTAACTTTTAAGGCCTTTCTATCATGAGTATCTATCATGAATATTTTTTTTCCTGAAAAACCTGACATATACAATCAAATACATGTATTGTGCGGATAACCCTGCTTCACCTGTGTGAAGACTTTTCATTTTCTTTGAGAAATGAAAAGTCCATCTTTGCCTGAACAAGGAGAGAAACTGTTTTCAGGACGACCACCATGCAAAATAAACAGGTTGCAAACAAAAAAATGAGCCAAACTAACTGAAAGGTTGCTCTTCCACCTTGTCAGTTCCATTGGTGGAGTATTCATTGTTTACTGTGTTAAAGAATCTTGTGTTTTACATGTTTTTGTTATAAAAATAAGTTGTGAGGACTCTAAGGCCTGATGTATCAGATATAATACAAATTGAAAAACATACTTTCAAAATGATAATAGATTTTTTTTGTTTATGTCTGAAGGAACAATAAAGAATTTTCAATTATTTCATGGTTCAGGCTTTACAGGGTTATAAAAGTAACTAAATTACCATTACAATATGATGTGTTACTTCTATGTAGACCTGTAAATTATGGATAATTCATGTTTGTCTGGCTGAAGCGTTGTTCTTCTTCCTGTTTATATTCACACAGAAACACATTCTGTTTACTCAAAAATGCAGCAACCACAGTGAGTCAAAGACAGGACAAGACCAGTTTCTCTGCATGGAAATATGATCACTAGTTCTCCTTTGTTGACCACAAAGACCTAAACACGTAAGTTAAATGTAAGTTGGGTCTTTCTGGCTCTAAGGTCCTGTCGACTTCCACAAACAGCGACATTAATCTGTTGAAGCAGCTTCAGAAACAACACACTTCCACAAAACTAGTCTAGATTTCAGGCTAAAGCGATGAAGGTAGATTTTTTTGGGGCTGAACACAACAGCATTGATGGTGCTGAAGCCACTTTTATTTTGGACTGATTCTGAATAATATATTCAGCTTGATTTGGGTTTTTTATTATGTTGCACATAAATAGACTTTTTTGTAAGTTTGAGCTCAGCTTGTAGTTTTGTGACATGACACAATATTTTCAGTTTTTGTTTGCTTGGCTAAATAAATTATCATTTAAACAATCTAACATTTGTGTTTGTTCAGACCATAATACTTAGCAGAGGTTAGTGATGTGAATCCAAATGAATGGAAACTGACAAGCTGATCAAAAGATTGTATTATTCTCAAGGACGTATTATAAGAAATGGATACCACACTGGAAAATGGCCGCTGTTTATTTCAGTGGTAGTTATTCGCCTGGTGCAAACACTGGAAAAGTTCCTGGCTTCCGGGTTTACTTCTGCGTTATGCGAATAAATTAATTGGCAATTGGTTAGAATCATTTTTTAAGAAAGAAATGTCAAGCTTCTCAAATGGGTATATCTCCTGGTTTCTTTAGTCCTCTGTGACACTACATTTGTGTTTAGACATGCGAGGATGTTGGCTTGGTTTTTGGGAAACACAGATCTGCATTTTTCACCATTTCTGAGATTTTTTGGAAATAATAGTTAGTTGAAATGTTAGATTAATAGACATGGGGCTGCTGTGTTCGAGGTCAGACTGTCAAGCCACTGTAGTTGATTAGAAACCTATTGTTGAATAACTTGTGTGTGTGTGTGTGTGTGTGTGTGTCGGGTGGAGGGACGACTCACCAGTGGAGAGAGGACTGCACTTCACTGCAATAGCAGAGAAACAAATAATTAACAACAGTTTTCACTGAAGCAGAAGTAGCATTCAAATACTTAAGTAAGTCCATTACAAAAGTCTCAGTTCAGGACAGGGATGTCAAACTCAATTTAGTTCATCTGTCACATACAACACAATTTAATCTGCTGGACCAGCAAAATGCATGAATTTGTATAAATAACCAAATCTACAAAGTTCTCCTCTCTTTAAATATGTACGCGATTATTTAACCTTCAATTCACAAAACAGGAGAGATGACATAAATGAAAGGTGCATTTTCAACAGTATGACTCAATACTGAATACAGAAGCCTGACTCAATGTTTCATATTGAGTCAGTCTTCTGTTGTACTGCAATTCAATTTCAATATGAGGTGTTGAAGTGAAGTTATCTCCTGCTTTACAAAGCATTTACAAATCAAAACTAAACATTTTATCCCTTGAGCCCCCTTCACATTTCTGTGAAGAAACGGGAACTGGTCGATTTTTGTTTTTGTGTCACACTTTTGTGTCAGCTGTCACACAACGAAAACGAGAGTGAGCAGGACTCTGGGAATTCCCCAAGGTGCCAAACTATACTCATGTCAACAGTTGTCAGATCAGGAATGTGTGTGAGGTTAAATTGCTGCTGGTTCAAATGTTTTAGAGCCGGTCTTTAAAAAACACCTTCATATGCAGGTTGAAAGAGTTTTACTTCTGTGTTCTCACATTTCCACATGTCATGCTCTCTAGGAGTTAAAGGACACCTTACAGTTTATTCTCTTTTTGATGTCACAAGACAAATAACTTTTTCACCTCTGTAAAAATACAGAACTGTGTTAAAAATTATTTTAAAATAAGGCTCAGTTGCTCTTAATTGTTAAAAGAACATAATAATATGCAGCATTAAAAGTGCTGCATGGGCAGACCTTTTGTTAATAACATGAATGACTTACACAGGCTCTTGCTGCTGCAGTGAACTTCCTCAACAGCCTGAAAGGAAGGAAGAGAATGCAAAGGGATGAAAGTGAACTAATGTTTGAAATATGACTTGGTGCTACTGTACCAGCACTTTGCAAAGTTAACAGGTTCTAGTCATCATGACAAACTGACATGAAGACAAAAGCTGGTAGATTGTTTTTAACATCATTTTAATGCTAAAAATAACTACATTTCTTTTTGACTGATCCTATGTTCTCTCAATGTGATCCACAGAGAACATTGTTTTTAATAGTTTGTCAAACAGCAATCAAAAAGTTTACTGATGAATTAGAAAAATAGACAATTTGATTACATTATCCTTCTGATACAATGAGCAAACACATTGTGAGTGATAGTTGCTGGAAATGGGCCTCTATACACCTATGTAGATATTACACCAAAAACCAGACATTTGCAGCTAGAATAGTCATTTACCACATTAGCAATGTATAGAGTGTGTTACTGATTAATTTAAATGTATCTTCATTGAAATAAACAATACACACACAAACAAAACACACACACACACACACACACACACACACACACAGGGAGTCAAATGGAAACAGTATGGCAAATGCAAAGTCGTATTCATCAATCCACTCCTTCACAGATACACTTCCTCTCATCTTCCGGTTTTGCAACATTATCCCACATCACATAATAAGCACTATTCTGCACCGTGTGGTCTGGTGAACAGACATGCCACTTCCCTCCGGTATTACCCCCAATAGACAAAAGCAGATGGTTAGTGCAGAACATATCACAGTAGCCTATAGTAAATCTATCATAGGGCATAAATACATCATGTGTACCAAAGTACCAAGGAACACATAACACCTCCAACATAAATCAGTATTCCTAATGCCTAATTGTGCCATTTTACATGGAGTCCAATAAATCTAAATTTATTGGATATTTTTTAGACATAACTGTTTACCTAGAAAATAATCTGCACATAAATGGATGATGAGTTGTTTCATTTCTTGCTACATGCAAGCAACAAGCAACATGTGAAACATTCAACAAGCTTTTCATTTAATTCAACATATTTCTTCCTCATCTCCGGCTCAGCTGTGAATATGTTTTGATTTGCGTTTCAGGCTGAAAGTGGCTGTGATTAATCTTTGTTATGATGTGATTAGTGTAATATGGATATTCAACATTAAGCTGTTCTTCACCTGAGTACATTGCTGGGTATACTTTAGGTTCATGCAGGTTTTTAGGACGATGCCCTCCTTCGTCAGACTATGGACGCGTTTGAGGTCAGTCTTTGGAGGACGGGCGAGGACGGTACCCTGAAAGATAAAAAGAATCATCGTTATAAAGTCACACATATTTATAAAGTCATTTTGTCACACAAAAACTTCACTTGTATTTTGAGCAAAAACACCTATGATAAAAGGACAAATTACAATGTCTGCAGCTGCTGACTAAAGTACATCCAGCTAGAATAAAGCAAAAATGTGAAAAAAAATAGCTCCACCCAAAAGAAAAAAATCTATTTATGTTGAAAATCACCTGAAATCCATGGGTTAGTAGCCCAATTCATCCATGGATCAGTGAAACAAAGTCTTATAAGTAAGTGCACAAAATGTCAGCCTTAGAAGATGAACCAGACTTTAGAGATGTTTTAGTATAGGTACGTCCAGACGGACCCGATTTTGGCACATTTCAGCACATTTGGAACATTCTCAAAAATTAGAATAATTATATATAATTGTATATATACTATATAATTTGCTAAATGATAATTATCTAAAAGTACAATAATATTTATGGGCACATTCTGTATACGTTGCGCTGGGCTGTGTGTGTAAAACTGGACGTGAGTGTTACGGCCGAGGCCGTTTTGGAGTGTGTCTCTCTCTCTCTCCTCCTGTGTGTGTGTGTGTGTGTGTGTCTGCTCGTTTTCAAGGCCAATCAACAGATCGGGAGCACCCAAGAAGTGGGTGGACCCAACACTCCCCAGCCGGCTGTAGCCAGCCGAGCTCCTGTGCCTGTGTTGTAGAAACCTGTTTTGTGTGTGTGTGTGTGTGTGTGTGTGTGTGTGTGTGTGTGTGTGTGTGTGTGTGTGTGTGCGAGCGAGAGTGAGAGTGAGAGAATTGTGACCTGCAAGGCACTAGTTTTATTTTGTTGTTTCCATCTCCCTTAGTTCCTGTAGCCTTATTAGTGGGTGCTATTTAAGTTTTGATTGTTTCTTTTTTTGTAATGGGATTTATTTTTGTAGTTTGAATAACTCTGTTAGCCTCTCCTGGAGCTGCCACCTTATCGTGGTGGAGGGGTTTGCGTGTTCCAATGATCCCAGGAGCTATGTTGTCGGGGGCTTATGCCCCTGGTAGGGTCACCCATGGCAATCAGGTCCTGAGGGAGGGACCAGACGAAGAGCGGCTCAAAACCCTCTGATGATGAAAAGGAACATTGGGCCAGCGTTAACCCTGCCCGGGTGTGGGTTACCGGGGCCCCCCTCTGGAGCCAGGCCTGGGGGAGGGGCTCGGGTGCGAGCGCCTGGTGGCCGGGCCTTTGCCCACGGGGCCCGGCCGGGCTTAGCCCGAAGCGGCGACGTGGGCCCCCCTCCCCATGGACTCACCACCCGTGGGGGGGGCCACAGGGGGACGATGCGGAGAGAGTTGGGCGGCAGTCGGAGGCGGGGACCCTGGCGGTCTGACCCCCGGCTGCAGAAACTGGCTCTGGGGACGTGGAACGTCACCTCTCTGGTGGGGAAGGAGCCTGAGCTGGTGCGCGAGGTTGAGAGGTACCGACTAGATATAGTCGGGCTCGCCTCGACGCACAGTGTGGGCTCCGGAACCAGTTTCCTCGAGAGGGGTTGGATTCTCTACCACTCTGGAGTTGCCCCCGGTGAGAGGCCCAGAGCTGGGGTGGGAATGCTTGTTTCCCCCCGGCTTGGTGCCTTTACATTGGGGTTCACCCCGGTGGACGAGAGGGTAGCCTCCCTCCGCCTTCGGGTGGGGGGACGGGTCCTGACTGTCATTTGTGCCTATGCGCCGAATGGCAGTTCAGAGTACCCACCCTTCTTGGAGTCCTTGGATAGGGTGCTGGAGGGCGCCCCTTCTGGGGACTCCCTCGTCCTCCTGGGGGACTTCAATGCTCACGTGGGCAATGACAGTGTGACCTGGAGAGGCGTGATTGGGAGGAACGGCCCCCCTGATCTGAACCCGAATGGTGTTTCGTTGTTGGACTTCTGTGCTCATCATGGATTGTCCATAACGAACACCATGTTCAGGCATAGGGGTGTCCATATGTGCACTTGGCACCAGGACACCCTTGGCCGCAGTTCGATGATCGACTTTGTTGTCGTGTCGTCGGACTTGCGGCCTCATGTCCTGGACACTCGGGTGAAGAGAGGGGCGGAGCTGTCAACTGATCACCACCTGGTAGTGAGTTGGCTCCGATGGTGGGGGAAGAGGCCGGTCAGACCTGGCAGACCCAAACGTTCTGTGAGGGTTTGCTGGGAACGTCTGGACGAATCTCCTGTCAGAAGGAACTTCAACTCGCACCTCCGGGAGAGCTTCACCCACGTCCCGGGGGAGGCGGGGGACATTGAGTCCGAGTGGACCTTTTTCCACGCCTCTATTGTTGAGGCGGCTGATCGGAGCTGCGGCCGTAAGGTCGTCGGTGCCTGTCGTGGCGGCAATCCCCGAACCCGCTGGTGGACACCGGCGGTAAGGGATGCCGTCAAGCTGAAGAAGGAGTCCTACAGAACCTTCTTGGCATGTGGGTCTCCGGAAGCAGCTGACGGGTATCGGCGTGCTAAGCGGACCGCGGCCTCGGTGGTTGCCGAGGCAAAAACTCGGGCGTGGGAGGAGTTCGGTGAAGCCATGGAGAAAGACTTTCGAACGGCTTCGAGGAAGTTCTGGACCACCATTCGGCGTCTCAGGAGGGGAAAGCGGCGCACCGTTGACACTGTGTTCAGTGGAGACGGGGTGCTGCTGACCTCGACTCGGGACGTCCTGGATCGGTGGGGGGAATACTTCGAAGACCTCCTCAATCCCACCAGCACGTCTTCTGTTGAAGAAGCAGAGTCTGGGGGATCAGTGGTGGACTCGCCTATCTCTGGGGCTGAGATCGCCGAGGTAGTCAAAAAGCTCCTCGGCGGCAAGGCCCCGGGGGTGGATGAGATTCGCCCTGAGTTCCTCAAGGCTCTGGATGTTGTAGGGCTGTCTTGGTTGACACGTCTCTGCAACATCGCGTGGACATCGGGGGCAGTGCCTCTGGACTGGCAAACCGGGGTGGTGGTTCCCCTTTATAAAAGGGGGGACCAGAGGGTGTGTTCCAACTATAGAGGGATCACACTCCTCAGCCTCCCTGGGAAAGTCTATTCGGGGGTACTGGAGAGGAGGGTCCGTAAGATAGTCGAACCTCGGATTCAGGAGGAGCAGTGTGGTTTTCGTCCTGGTCGTGGAACTGTGGACCAGCTCTATACCCTTAGCAGGGTGCTTGAGGGTGCGTGGGAGTTCGCCCAACCAGTCTACATGTGTTTTGTGGATCTGGAGAAGGCGTTCGACCGTGTCCCTCGGGCAGTCCTGTGGGGGGTGCTCCGGGAGTATGGGGTCCCGGACCCGTTGACACGGGCTGTCCGGTCCCTGTACTCTCGGTGCCAGAGCTTGGTCCGCATTGCCGGTAATAAGACGAACTTGTTTCCAGTGGGGGTTGGACTCCGTCAGGGCTGCCCTTTGTCACCGATTCTGTTCATAACTTTTATGGACAGAATTTCTAGGCGCAGCCAGGGCGTCGAGGGGCTGTGGTTTGGTGGCCTCAGGATTGGGTCATTGCTATTTGCGGACGATCTGGTCCTGTTGGCTTCATCGAGCCGTGACCTTCAGCTCTCACTGGAGCAGTTCGCAGCCGAGTGTGAAGCGGCTGGGATGAAAATCAGCACCTCCAAATCCGAGGCCATGGTTCTGGACCGGAAAAGGGTGGAGTGTCGACTCCAGGTCGGGGATGAGATCCTGCCTCAAGTGGAGGAGTTCAAGTATCTCGGGGTCTTGTTCACGAGTGGGGGGAGGATGGAGCGGGAGATTGACCGGCGGATCGGTGCGGCGTCTGCAGTGATGCGGGCCCTGCATCGGTCCGTCGTGGTGAAGAAGGAGCTGAGCCGAAAGGCGAAGCTCCTGATTTACCAGTCGGTCTACGTTCCTACCCTCACCTATGGTCACGAGCTTTGGGTAGTGACCGAAAGAACGAGATCGCGAATACAAGCGGCCGAAATGGGTTTCCTTCGCCGGGTGGCTGGGCTCTCCCTTAGAGATAGGGTGAGAAGCTCGGTCATCCGCGAGGAGCTCAGAGTAGAACCGCTGCTCCTCCACATCGAGAGGAGCCAGTTGAGGTGGCTCGGGCATCTAGTGAGGATGCCTCCTGGACGCCTCCCTGGTGAGGTGTTCCGGGCACGTCCCTCCGGGCGGCGGCCCCGGGGAAGACCCAGGACACGCTGGAGAGACTATGTCTCTCGGGTGGTCTGGGAACGCCTTGGGGTCCCCCCGGAAGAGCTGGAGGAAGTAGCCGGGGAGAGGGAAGTCTGGGCTTCCCTGCTGAAGCTGCTGCCCCCGCGACCCGATTACGGATAAGCGGAAGAAGACGAGACGAGACGAGACGAGCATCCTTTTTTAGTTTGTGCCTCATTTTCACTTATTGGAAACTTCACCTTGGAAACTACCACAGTTTATATAATGGAAACAAGCTCTTTTTTTTAATAAAAACAACTTTTTCTTAAACCTTATAAGATCTGGGTTATTTATGTTACTTCCCTTTCCCCTCTACCGAGCTGGTCGTAACAGTGAGGAACAACATTCACAGTGATATCTGGAAACCCTGTTCATCAGTCTGGGTGATTGACAGCTCTATGGAACCGTCAAAGCCAATAGAATTGAGTCATGTGGTCTAATTTTACATATTACGTATCATAGTGACATGTCAGGACATGTTTTACAAAGATAGGATATACAGAGCGACTTCACACTCCGTAAATAATATGGTTTATAACTTCATAAACAGTGTGCATTGTTAAAAAAAAAAGGCTAATTCATTATTATTCTCATTCTCTTACTATTCTTTTCCTGGTTGTCCTCTGTCTTTTTTGCTGAAAGAATTGCAAACTTTGATTGATGCAGCCTCTTATGTTGCATCCTCTGATTCATTCAAATGCGTTGTTCTAAAAATAGACCTGCAGTTGACACCTCTATAATAAACGGCTAGTATTATTTCACAGTTTGTTGTGATATTACACATGAAGAGGTCTCTGTGATAACATTTTTTATACATTTTTTATACATCTCAAAAATAACATTTTTGAGATGTAATCCTGAATACAGCCATGCAGGGAGAAAGGGAGTTTCACTGTTTTGTTTTTTAATCTCACACTAAAGGAGTGACTATTCCTTGAGAGCAGTGAATAAATCCAGTCAGTGCACATATTGCCCAACCTGGGATCACGGGTTTTCCACAGATCTTGAGCAACACAATGTTTATAAAAAATAAACCGGTGGAGTTTTAGGGGGTTTCCAGTAGCGATTATTCTCTGCATAAACTCATGAGCTAAATCAGAGCACTTGGTACAGTAGAAGTAAGCTTCCAACTATGTAAAATGATAGTAGTACACAATCCTGAACACTACTTATTACTTCACTACCACTAAGGTAACAACCACTCAGCAGCATTTAGGCAACAACCCACTTTTGCTCATCATGTATTTTTAGCTTTCAAAGAGGACATATCCTCCACTTCTCCAGGCGCTGCTGGAATATCTTTGCATGATTTCCAGTTAAAAACACCTTATGGATCTAATAATTTAGCTCATGTCTCTTTAAAGCCGCCTCCTGATGAGTTGTTATAGAATAGTTAAAGAGTTTTTAAACTGGAAATCATGCAATGATATTCCAGCAAAGCCTCTTGATATAAATACACCTAGAAATATGCATGTTCTGTCGTGTGTAGCACTGTGCCTGAACGTCATAACCTGGAACCCGGTGTGCTGACGCTGGTCAGGCCCCTCACCTAAGACCAGTTCCACCAGTTCCTTAGTTGAACTTGCAGGGAGTTAAAACGCCCTCCGGCAAATCTCTCCAGGACAACAAGCACAGAGAGGAGATTTCATTTCATTCATAAAACCCTGATTCCATGGAAAAGCTGTTGGTGGAACTTTGCTTAACTTTTTACCAGTCAATTTTGTACATCTAATTTATGATTACAATCATGTTATTTGTAAAAAAAAATATAAATAATGCATTAAACATAAGACTGGATATGCAAACAATGAAAAAAATAATTAAATAATAATAAAATTAAAAATGGACATGTAATTTGAATCTAACTGTGCCACTGAAAATCTCAACTGAATCAAACTAAAATTCACGACAATTCTCACCCATACTAACCTAACACATGTGACCATCTCAATAAGCAAAAATATCCTCAGAGCTTTTTTATTTTCTTGTGCTATTTGTGGAGAAAACCAACATGTTAGCTCTTATTGAAGATGCTTTAAAACACATATCCAGTTTGTTCAAATACTGAACGACTCTTCTCCTCATCCTCCCAAAGCCCCCTTGGAATAAGCATTTTTTATACATGTTATCATATCTCAGAGAGACCATCCTGATAAATAATGTATTAATGCAGATAACTTAAAACCAATCATCCCCATTATAATCGTAGGGGCTGACAGTGTAGGACTTACGTTCTCATCTTCCCAACATGGCCCACAGCCGGAGGAATTGGGCGGTGGAGACAGCCGGTACAGGAACAAACCGTCATGTTGGCGCGTCACTTCACAGGTTCGATTAGCAGCCAAAAGATGCCAATGCACCAGGAAAGCTGAAAGAGAACAAAGGACAGCAGCTCCCTCAGCGTGTGACCTCTTAACATCAGCCGCAGTGGTCATCACGTCTATTTTTGCTGCTGTGTTACTGTTATTAAAGAGAATTTCTGCATTTTTCAACCCTCTTCTCCTAACTTTGAGTGTCTACTAGAGTGATTGGATAAAACATTTTTTAATGTACTCCAGTATTAAACATGGACCACCTGCCCACTCTCATTTTCATGTCAAGAAAACTTCAGTTTGAATGAATCCAGACGATAACACAATGATACGGACACATTTCAACAGCTTTTCATAAACATTCCCAGTGGAAAATAAATAGAACTACGTGATCTACCTGACTCAGGGCGAGGTGACTGTGTGTTTTAGGCCATTTAATGAGCTGGAAACGTGCATTTATGCTGATAATAATAAAACATAGGAAATGTTGAATCACACACTGTATATTCAAGTCAGTGACAAAACTGTCATTTGGTGTAACCTTAAAAAACAGACAGTTTAATTCTCTTAAAAAGGTAATTAAAAACACATATTAACAAGTTTTATATTGTAGGTGGGTTATATATTTAAAAGTCATCATTCTTTTTGTTTACACTATTTGATATTTTGTGTAAAAAAAATCACACAAAATTGTGATTTTTATACAAATGGACTTTTAAATGACAAGAAACCAACATGAACACAATGTGCCTCATAAGAGACCTCATAAATGCTTCTTAAAACTTTTAAAAAGTTTTTGACTTTTTGACATTATTATTATTATTCAGTTCATAGCAGGTTAATAAGCGACAACTGATTGTTTGCTTTGTAATTTGATTCCACTTTGATGCCTGCTTTGTTTTTATGGTGCTGTATTAAGATAAGATAAACTTCTTATTGCTGACAGCAGTGTGATGGATTCAGTAACAATTATATTGTGTTTTTTGTGATTGTTCCTGGCTTGACATGGAATACAGACATACAAATAAAATGCTTATTATTACTGCAGCAACAACATGGTCACACATATTCCTTTGAAAAACAAAAAGGCTGATATCATAACTTTCTGTATCACGGCTGAATGGAGAGAAAGCTTTGTCAAACAATAGAAGTCATGTGTCATTTTCATGAATGAGCATGTCGAGCTGCTTTTATCAGACAGATGTGGTGATTTAAAATAAATCACATGGCTCTAATGTCTGAACCCTGTTCCTGTTCAGGGCATTTTTAATGAGGAATTACATGACCCAAAACCCTGTAATATTACCCACATGCTCACTGTGTACTCAAGGCTCTGTGACTTTAACTAACACACATACATGTACTCAAGTACTACTTAAATTATGGTACTTATACTTAGTAGGTCTGAGCCATTTAGTGAACGGCTTCGCGTGAAATAGTTCTGAACGAATCCACTGAATGACTTTAAGAGGAAGCCGTTCAGTGTACGGTTCGTTGTACTGTCGGTGTTTCAGACATTTTACAGTAAAGGTTAGTTAAAAACAAGAAATAAGAACAACAATAATACTGATATTATTATTATTAATAACTATTGTTGTTATTATTATTACCCTTATTATAAATAACCAATAAATCAGAAATCATTTAGTTGCATTTTATTGTTGAATAGGAAACACACACCAGCACACGCCCACACACGTACACATGCACAGACACACACACACACACACACACACACACACACACACACACACACACACACACACACACACACACTTTTGTTGCATCAGTTCTGCTTCACCGGTTCAAGAGCCTTTAAAAAACCCTTTATATCTGAACAAATAACGTAAAGTCAGAGCGGCCTGATTTAAATTTGTTTACACATATGAGAACAGATCAATGCGAATGTTGCCGTTCAATTTCAATGTTTTCGAAATTTACAGCCATACCCATTAATACAAACTGCACAATAACCTGCTTGCCTGCAAAATTAGGTAACTTTGTTACAAACTGACTGAATTACAACTAATTATGTCCCATCGCACAAACACACACCTGCTGCGGCTACACCTTACAGACACTAAACTTACCGATCAAAAGGAGACGGTGATGCGTCCAGGAGTTAAAGAGCGCCATTATTAATTATAATTAAGAGAATATATGTTAAAAAAGACACGAGCCTGGCGTCGTCTGCGTACAGCTAAGTATGCAGGTTAAGCTAAGTATGTCCCCGCCTGCCTGCATGATGACGTCTGATCTCGTGACACTTTTTTTAATATCACATTCCTTTACGGTGTTACGGTGGAGCAGGGGTTAGCGCTGTTGCCTCACAGGTTCAAGACCTCCTTGGTCCTGGCAGTGTTGGGCAAGTTACTCAAAAACTGTAATGCATTACTCATTACTGTCATTTCAAAGTAATTAGTTACATTACAATATTACTGTATTTAAAATGTAAGGCATTACACTACTTCTGCATTACTTTAGTTACTCTCGCTAAATGACTGGGAAATATGTATTTTCACAGCTGCACATCTGGTGTTATACATACACATCTGTAAATTTAGCCCTTCTGTATAGGACATCTATTGCGATAGTTACAGCTGTATTGCCCTTTGTTAATCATAATTTATACCCACGTTTTTCATTGTCCTATCTGTACATCCGGCAACCATAACTTATTTCAATGAATCAAACTTTATTTGTACAGCCTAGTACATTCCCATTCCCATGTCTCAAAGGGCTTCATAGGCCCAGCAGCTCAGAACTCTCTGACCTAAACCTTCAGTGAAGATGAGGAAAAACTCCCACAGAAAAAACTTTTAACAGGAAAAAACAGTGGAAGAAACCTCAGGAGGGCAATTCAAAGAAGGATCCCCCAACCAGGACAGTCAGAAGTGCAATGAGAACCAAGTAAACTGGTTGATTACATAAAAATAACAGCAAATGAGGATCAGCATAAAGCTTCAGTCATGAAACCCAGGTCACTACTACATAACAATGGAATTCAGCAAACCAAGATAGATCAGACAAAAGATGCTTCAATACACAGGGCAAGATGTTACTATCCCTTATGTGATGGATGGATGGATGGATGGATGGATGGATGGATGGATGGGTGGATGGATGGATGGATAATCTGTACATAACTATTTCAATATAATTTATCATATATTAGCATTAATTGAACTGTATTACAATGTCTAAATAAATAACAGGATACAAAATTAACATATGCCTTTAATGTGTTTTTTTTTTGGAAAACATATGATTCCACTCCATCATTTCAGAAATGGAACAAAAATGAAAATATTATTGCAAGACATAGACTAAAATAACACTGGCCTGAGGGAAAAAAACAGAGTGCTTTGGTCTATGGCCCTGGAAGATAATACAACCCAATCACTTTAGTCTGACCAGGCTAAAAACTGTTATACACAATGTAATAACAGACTCGCTACCAAATATACGAACAGAGGCAGCATACGGTCATATAGTGTTTGAGTGTGTGTGTGTGTGTGTGTGTGTGTGTGTGTCTGTGTGTGTGTGTGTGTGTGAGAGACAGAGAGAGAGAGAGAGCGACGCATCAGAAGAAGCTGCTGAAAGCGTCCATCACTAAGACGGTTGTGTTTTGGGGTGACTATATTATACATCCATGGTTGAATCAGGTGGAGTTTCCATCATCTCTATCAGTCTGTGTGACTGTTTGCGCGGATTTTAACTGCTGGGGTTAGCGCTGTTGCCTCACAGCAAGAAGGTCACAGGTTCAAGACCTCCTTGGTCCTGGGTCTGGGACCTTTCTGTGTGGAGTTTGCATGTTCTCCCCGTGTCTGTGTGGGTTTTCACCGGGTACTCCGGCTTCCTCCCACAGTCCAAAAACATGCTGAGGTTAATTGGAGACTCTAAATTGCCTGTAGGTGTGAGTGTGTGAGCGAATGGTGTGTGTGCCCCACGATTGGCTGGCGACCATCTGGGGTGTATCCCTGCCTCTCGCCGTAACACGCGGGGATTGGCTCCAGCAGACCCCTGCGACCCTAATGAGGAATAAGCAGGTATAGAAAATGACTGACTGATCTCACGGTGATTTCAGTGAAGAACACAAAACCCACCTCTAGAATCCAGGTTAAAAACATTGCATTGTATCGTGCGTTACTGACATTGTACCGAGTAAATATTACAGATTTTTTTCCTGTAATGCCTTACACTACTGCGTTACAGCAAAAAGTAATGCATTACAGTAACTAGTTACTTTTGTAACGTGTTACTCCCAACACTGGTCCTGGGTCTGGGATGGTCACAGAGTTTGCATGTTCCCCCCGTGTCTGGGTTTTCACCGGGTACTCTGGCTTCCTCCACAGTCCAAAAACATGCTGAGGTTAATTGGAGACTCTAAATTGCCCATAGGTGTGAATGTGTGAGTGAGTAGCGTGTGTGCCCCATGATTGGCTGGCGACCATCTGGGGTGTATCCCTGCCTCTCGCCGTAATGCGCTGGGATAGGCTCCAGCAGACCCCTGTGACCCTAATGAGGAATAAGCAGGTATATGAGATGAGACATTCTTTTTTCTTTAACTAAGCACAGTATGTGATGATCTGTGCACAGCAACGCCTTATTTAAGTACTAACAGGTGTGGTGTGACAGCACCACCTACTGGACAATAGAAGGAACGACTGGGAGCAACTTTGATATCATTATTGATTCAGGAAGAAAACCGAACCAGTGAAAGTTGTTTCTCCTGATTTAAGCCTTTTACTTACAATGAGAAGAAATGTGAGGTCAGGTGTCCAGACGAGCAGTGAAGGAGGTTTTCCCCGTTGTGATCATGCCTTCTGTTCACACTGATCGGGGCCTGACTTTGCAATTGCTTAGTGACAAAATCAAACTGTAAAACTGTGATGTGTTAAGCATCACAGAACTAGACTAGACTGGTTCTGGAGAGCTAAAAAAAGCGAAATATTATGGATGAAGAAACAGAAAGAACAATGCAGAGTGAGGCCAACATTATTGGGCTATAATTCAGTATTATATAAAATAATATTATATTATAATGTATAGATATATGATGGAGGAGACAGGTAGAGGACTACCAAGGAAATAATATTATATTATAATGTATAGATATATGATGGGGGAGACAGGTAGAGGACTACCAAGGAAATAATATTATATTATAATGTATAGATATATGATGGGGGAGACAGGTAGAGGACTACCATGGAAATAATATTATATTATAATGTATAGATATATGATGGAGGAGACAGGTAGAGGACTACCAAGGAAGGATCATGACTTTTGAAGATTGGGATTCCAAGGTAGAAACCAACAGAACTGGTTTCAAGAAGTTATAGGCAGACAGAAATGACAGAGGAGAGTTGTTCCTGCAGTTTGAGGGCAAACAGAACCAGAACATCAAGGAAGGACTCAAGAAATGGACCTATGTGTCACTGGGTAGGATGTAGTGGACCATGGTTCTGTAAAATCTATTTCTGATAGACCGCTGACATCATTGCGGATCTATCAGCATATCAGGCAGGAAATCTGAGCAAACGGTGTGAGGTTTCTGGAGATTATGATTTTAAAGACCTTGCTGCTGGTAAAAAGGAAGTGAATCACATGGAATAACATATTCCAGCTAGAAGGAGAGTTGGCCAGAATTGAAATGTAGGGAGAGCAGAAACAGAAAATCAGGAAAATGTTATTAAAAACGCTGGACAGAATATCACAGGGAGTTGTAGAAGGAGTTTGTGTGTAACTTGGTATTTTATGGAGTTTTAGTCATGTTTGGCTGGACCTCAACAGCAGGGCCATCACTACTAAAAATGTCCCGTCCATCACATATTTGTATCTAAAATCCCTAACTTGCCTCCTTTCCTTATGTCCCTTCCACAGAGGCTGCATGGAGAGACATCCATGGAGGATGCAGGGGGTAAATCTCTTATTTGATGTTTCCTCTCTTGAACTGGGAGTCATTGCGCTATAAAAACATGACTTTATATACACAACATAACATACATTGCATATAAATAACTAAGCTGAATAAAAATAAGGGACACAAAACCATAGAAAACCTTTTTCCACCGCATGTGGATATTTCCAAGTTGATGGTTCAGACTTCCAATCCAAATAGTCTAGAAAATATGTGAGAAAACTTCAAACAACCCATAACTAATTTCAACAGAAATTATGTTTGTTTCATTTGTTTTATTAGATTTCTGTTGATATGACTGATATACAAAAGAGTGTCATTTGTTCTGTTCATACCACACATGTATGAGATGTGCTTCAAATTATGTCCTGTGTCTCTGAGCAGATACATTTTTATTCATGTGCAGGTGTTAAATATCAAGCCATTTCTCTGAAACATCCATTACAGACTGTGGACTTTGATTCAAGCAAGCAATTACTGTCTTTCTTATCAGTGACGTTATGATGAAACAGCAGCTCACATACACACACGTCAGTAGAGACTGATTCAGTAACAGAATAGACTTGAATAATGTGGAGATCTAACTGAAGCAGAGAGCTGCTGCACTAATGGACATAAGAGGGGAAAGGATACATAAAGTAAGTTCATCTCTGTTTTTTAAAAATCTTCACATCTGCCACAATCATTTATTTCTATTAACTAAAAACTATTAACTAAATTATAATGATAAATGTAATTCTGGACACAGTAATTTACACTTGTGTGTGAGCAGGGAAAGAAAAATGTTCTGGAAATGTCGTCGGTCAGATTCATGATGAGGGGTAGATTTCATTTTATGATAGTAGGAAATTTATGTCCAATATTATGCATAAAAAATCCACAATTCATTTTACATTTACCCTAAACCTTCTTCTTTGAAGTACCACAGCCATGCCAGCACATATCTGAAACCGTCCAGTTCATTTTCTTCAATTTTGTGTGTCAATTTGATGTATGCCTGTTGTTTGTATATTTTGTCATTTTCCAACTGCCAAGAGTAACATTTTTAAATATCAGTTCATGAAACAATATATAAAATATTATTATATTATATTTTTATTTATCTAACTCATTAAGAATAATAGGTTGCATTTTGGGACAAGAAGACATAAATCCTTTATCACAGACATGCACAGGAATTTTGAAGGACAGTTGCTCTGACCTGAAGAAAATGCCCCCAGGAAAAAAATAAATTAGATTGTTTTATTTTTTTTTTAATTATGTTCAATTGCATATTATTGTTATTACCTTTGTCATTATTATTTATTGCCCTCTAGAAGCAGTGGTATTTATAATCTGCTCAGCCAAGGTCTTTGAAAGGATGTCTATAATAGCCTCTGATTTTTTTTTCTTGTTGGTGATCCACCACATTTGGGTCTGGATCCAGTCTGGCTCTGCTCCGGTACAGTGATCCGTTACCGGCAGCCCGGAGCCCTCCAGAGCTGATATGCAGAGCTTCTATTGATGATGGAGGTGTCAGAACGGGCAGCAATTCAGCACAAAGCAGATCATGCAGGGCAGCAAGTTCAACACAAAAAGTAAAACATGCATTTTTGTTACCAAAATAAAATCCACTGTGGTCACTGTGGATCATATCACAAAGTACTATACCTTGAAAGCCACAGATTCAGGTATCATTTCACCCCACTTCACCAAAGATAAGGAGCTTTTGCTTGTTTATTTAGATTTCCTTTTAAATTAAGTAGGCCTCAGTCCTATACTATAATCATCCTGCTCTGGTGCTTTATCAGCAGTGAGAGCTTTGATAGCTGCCTTAACCTCCATTTCCTAGACTTGTGTCGTCATGTAGGACTTTTTATTGTCTTTCATCTGTGGGAGGGGTGCAATATTGAGAAAGACATTTTGGTTAGGTTTATATTCAGTAACACCACTTTGAATTTGAATATTCAATCTATGTGTAATCATTCTGCAGGCTTTATTGCTATTTGCTCTATAGAAAATTTTAATGCTAAGTGTGTAAAATGTTAAGTTCTAAAAACTCCATAAAAAATGATGGACTGAACCTGCTGAGTTTATCGATCAAAATACAGCTCAAAATACATAACTTATCAGCATCATGAATCAGAAATGGAATATCACTTGCTTCTAGTTTTACTGTGGATTTACAGCAGTGTTGAAAATGATAGCAGTCAAATATGACTAACCAGATAAGTCCAGTTTTTATTATATTTTTTTATTGCGAACAATTTACCAGCAGGTGCAGTAGATTCTCAGAAAACCAACAAAACCCACCATTCATGATCTGCACACTCTTAAGGCTGTGCAGTTGGGTAATTAGTTGAAAGGAGTGTGTTAAAAATTGCAGTGTCTGCTGTTGACTTTAAAACTCAAAAATAGTTTGTACAAAGTTTTTGGTTTATAGGATTTGGCAATGCTCTTAATCACTAATATTTAGTTGTATGACCACAGTTTTTTTTATAACTGCTTCACATCTGTGTGGCATAGAGTCAACCAACTTGTGACCCCTTTTAGCTGTTGTTCCACTCCAAGTTTTTTCCAACATCCATTTGAATTTCTTGTTTTTGCTTCAGAAACATTTATGATGTCACCCCAAAAGTTCTTGCTTGGATTAAGGTCCAGTGATTGGGTTAGCCACTCCTTAACTTTAATTTTGATGGTCAAGAACCAAGATGCTGCTAGTTTACTGGTGTGTTTTGGGTTGTTGTCTTGTTGAAACACAAATTCAAGGGCATTTCTTCTTCAGCATAAGGCAACATGACCTCTTCAAGTAGTTAGACATATGCAAACTGATCCATGATCTCTTGTATGTGATAAATAGGCCCAACACCATAGTAACATCCCCATATCATGTCTGTGTCTGACTGACCTTAAATTCAGTGTTTGGTGCTTGTCTGATAAACTGCCAGTGGCCCTTACACCCAAAAAGAACAGTTTTACTCTCATCAGTCCACAAAAGATTCCTCCATTTCTCTTTAGGTCAGTTGATGTGTTCTTTGGCAAATTGGAACCTCTTCTGCACATGCCTTTTTTTGAACAGAGGGTCTTTGCAGGTGATTCTTGTAAATAGATTAGCTTCACACAGACGTCTTCTACCTGTTACAGCACTTACAGGTAACTCCAGTTACAGGTAACTCTTTAATCATCCTGGAGCTGATTAGTGGCTGAGTCTTAGCCATTCTGGTTATTCTTCCATCCATTCCATAGGTTGTCTTCCATTTTCTGCCACATGTCTCTGGTTTTGCTCTGCATTTTAAGGCATTGGAAATCATTTTAGGTGCAGCCTGTAATTTTTGCACCTCTTTATAAGTTTTAACGTCTCCAATCAAGCTTTTAATCAAAGTGCACTGTTCTTCTGAACAATGTCTCTGGCCTCAGCTCTGAAAAACCCATTTTCCTTAGGCTTCCAAAGAGAAATGCATGTTCAACAACATGTTCATCCTTAAATAAGGGCCATGTGATTTACACCTGTTTTTTTCACAAAATAGATGACCGCACTGATTGAATGCCACACTGCTATTTTTTTTAACACACCCCTTTCAAGTAATTGTCCAATTGCACAGCCTTAAGAGCATATGCATATCATAAATGCTGAGAATCTACTGCACCTGCTGGAAAATCGGTTGCCACATATCAATAAGAAAATATATAATAAAATCCTGGATTAATCTAGTTTGTCACATTGGACTGCTATTAATTTGAACACTACTGTATAATAAATGTTTGGCTCCCAGTGAACTCATTGGAACTACCATCAGGTAAATCTGATTGTGTACATTGATACAAGGAAACATTTTCCATAATATCTTATCAGTGACGTTATAAGGAAACAGGAGCTTTTACACACACACAGGACTGATTAGCAGAGTTTAGTCTTGGGGCGTCATGTCATGTAGAAGAATAGAACTGAATAATAATGGGTGGAGTTCAACATGAAGCAGGTTTTCACACTGAGATAAATAACATATTTTTCAGACATCGTCACAAGAGGGCTGCTGCACCGACACAAGAGAAATAAAGTAAGTTCAAGTCTTATTTTTTAAAAATGTTCATGCCTGACACAAAACCTAACTATTTTCAAACTTTTTGCAGGTATTTCTTTGTTTTATTCCAGACAGATAGTAATTAAAAAAAAGAATAATTTAATGCTGCATTAAGGCCTAATTTTTCTTACAGTATGATTATTAACAAAGTTAATGGCCAGAGGAGATGCAAAGTTGACCAGGCTATAAGAATTGGTTGAAGATGTGAAAAATTGCCTTGGGAAACATTTTACAAAACTTAACTACAGCAAAGAATTTGCATGCGGCTTTGTAATGAAAGCCTATTATTGGTTAGAGCAAGTGTGGCTATATTTTCTCAGCCATATGAATCAGACACTATGTTTTTCTGGGTTAGGCCATGGAAGTGGGAGAGGTTAGCGTCAGGGTAAGATAGTGAATGAGGTTAGGGGTAGAGTAGTGGAAGTTTAAAGACTTAGATACTTTACTAATCACCAGAATTAGGGTTAGGGTGCCTGAGGGAACATACAATGACCCTATTTAGAGTTTCCTGATGTCCCTGCTATCTCGCTGAATTGGAAAACGGAAGATATACCACGACCAACACAGGACTAAGGATCCAAGCGCACGACACAATGCAGGTGGGTAAATACACAGTCAAGCAGGGCAGAGGTAGAGACATTATTCCTCAGGCTTTCTGGACCACACGTTCTTTCCAGAAGGAACCAAAGTCCTTCAGCTGGACTCGAATAATCTTGGAGCAGATTTTTACCAACTGGTTCGGACTGTTTCTTTCCTTTACGGCTAGTCTGTTGAAGGTAAAAGAAAAGGTTAAAACACTTTCAATGAAAGAGTGATAAAAACATGACAAGAGCATGGCACATTTTATTATTTTATTTTTTATTCATACTTATTAAGGCTTTTATCCCAATTGTTGTTTTATTACATAATTTTATTGCACATTCTTATTTTTGTTTTGTATTAAACATTCCTTTATGTTTTACATATGCATTTTAGCTTTTAATATTCGTATATGATATATTTTTTATTTATTTTTTTTATCCCATCTATCCAGTGTTTCCTTAGCGTTTGCCCTGTGTGCTAGTTCAGCTTCTGTAAGAGATGAAGCCTTTGTTGACCACATTTAAGAATTAACTCTTTCTAGTCTAGTTTCTACAAGGAACATTCAGCTCCAAAAGGTGTTTAAGATAGCCAACCAACAATAAAAACAGCAAACCAGTGACATTTCTCACGTATAAAATAAACAGAACAGCTTCTAAGCATTTTTACTGAGGATTATCTTGAGTTTCTCTGATTAGATTATGTGATTACACATTGTATAAATACAGAGTAATGAAACTTTGGACATTTTAGCATCTAATGATAAGTGCGGTTTGTACAGTTAAATGCAGTAAAGTGGCCATAAATTAGCAATAATATACAGATAATATACAGATGTTCTATGAGCAAATATACAATGAACCATGCTAATATACAGGTGGCTATACTAATATACAGATAGATAAATTTAAAATGTAAGATGAACAACATGTACAATGAGAGAGAAGAGTAGGACAATATATAGCGGTTTGTGGGGAACTACAGCCAAACAGTATTTTTTTTTGTCAGCTTGGTCAGATCCAGTAAAAAATCAGATTGAGTTTGTACTGGCACAACTGTTCACTCATCAGTTTTCTCTGCTTTTACCAGAGAGCCAAGGTGACAAAGAGGAACCTCCTCAGCTTCCTGGGTGATTTAAGCAACGATCAATTCAAGGACTTCACCTGGTGTCTGGAACATGAAGAGGTGGACAACATCACACCCATCAAACAGAGCCAGCTCTCGAAGGCAGAGAGGCGTGACGTGGTGAATCTGATGGTGTATAATTATGGATTAGCTGGAGCTGAAAAGGTGATGAAGAGCATTTTAAAGGAGATCAACAGGAATGATCTGGTGGAGAGGTTGGCAAACATCACCTCAGCAGCAGAAGGTCAGATCAGTGAGGAGAAACAGCCCCATATATTGTTAATTCACAGCCATATTATTCTACTAACTGTCTAGATAATGGCTTGACCTCCTAGGGGAGGTCACACCTAAGAATGTTTCTTTCCATTAACCCTCTATGATGACTATGGGTCATTACACTTATTACCCACTTAATTTGCTTTCTCTGAGTAACCTAGTTATAAAAATGCATGTAAACAAACTCATAGATCTATATTTTTTTTCTCTTTCAGTAGACAGTTGTTGGCAGAAGATTTTGCCTACATATAAACTCACTCTGACGAGGAGCAGTCAGTATGTGAATGAAGGAACTGGAGAAGCAGGAACTAGAACCCTCCTCAACAGTATCTTTACTGTGCTCTACATCACGCTGGGAAAGAGTGAAGAGGTTAATACCCAACATGAAGTGTGGCAGCTTCAGACAGCTTCAAAGATGAAGACCCTCCATGACACTTCAATTGAGTGTCACAACATCTTTATAGTCTTACCTGGCCAAGAGGAACTCATCATCAGAGTTGTACTGACAATTGGCATCGCTGGTGTTGGGAAAACCTTCTCAGTGCAGAAGTTCATTCTGGACTGGGCAGAGGACAAGCAAAACCAAGATATCAGTCTGGTGATTCCACTTTCGTTTAGGGAGCTGAATTTGATCAAAGCTAAGCGGTACAGTCTTCTCATGCTGATCCATGATCTTCATTCAACATTACAGCAGCTCACAGCAGAGGAGCTCACTCAGCCTGACTGTAAAGTTTTGTTCATCTTCGACGGCCTGGATGAAAGCAGACTCTCTCTGGATTTCGAGAGCAATGAGGTTGTGTCTGATGTCACACAGAAATCATCAGTCAACGTGCTGTTGACAAACCTCATTAAGGGGAACCTGCTTCCTCTGGCTCTCATCTGGATGACTTCCCGACCTGCAGCAACCAATCAGATCCCTCCTGAATGCGTCGACAGGGTCACAGAAGTACGAGGCTTCACTGACGACCAGAAAGAGAAATACTTCAGGAAGAGATTTAGTGATGAAGAGATGTCCAGCAAAGTCATTTCACACATCAAAACATCCAAGAGTGTCCACATCATGTGTCACATCCCAGTCTTCTGCTGGATCACTGCTAGAGTCCTGGAGTACATGTTCAGTACAGACCAGAGCGCAGAGCTGCCCAAGACCCTGACTGACATGTACTCGCACTTCCTGCTGGTTCAGACAAAGAGGAAGAAACCCAAATACGACAAGAAACATGAGTTGTGGCCACAGGAGCTGACAAAGAGGAAGACATCCAATAAGACAAGTTCACAGAAGCTGATGAAGGCTGACAGGAAAGGTCTTCTGAAGCTGGGGAGGCTGGCGTTTGAACAACTGGAGAAAGGGAATTTCATGTTCTATAAAGAAGACCTGGAGCAGTGTGGTCTTGATGTCACAGAGGCCTGTGTGTGCTCAGGAATTTGTACAGAGATCTTCAAAAAAGAGAATGCGTTCCACCAGGGAGTAGTCTACAGCTTTGTTCATCTGAGTGTTATGGAGTTTCTGGCTGCAGTCTACATGTACCAATGTTACATCAGCAGGAAGACAGAGGTACTGGTGGACTTCTTGGGAGAAGAGTATGAGCATAGGGAATCAAAACCAAAGTCTTGCCTCGAGAAGGCATTTACTTATTTCAGCTGTGACCCATCTGACAAAAATTCTAATTACCCATCACTGGATGTCTTCCTGATGGGAGCCATGGAGAAATCTCTCAGAAGCAAAAATGGCCATCTGGATCTGTTTGTCCGCTTCCTTCATGGCCTCTCTCTGGAGTCCAACCAGAGTCTTTTAGGAGGCCTGCTGTGTCAGACAGAGAACAGTCCAGAAACCATCCAAAGAGTCATCAACAACCTGAAGATGATGAACACGGAAGATATCTCTCCTGACAGAAGCATTAACATGTTCCACTGTCTGATGGAAATAAAGGACGGCTCGGTACATCAGGACATCCAAGACTTCCTGAAGTCAGAGAACAGATCACAGCAGGAACTATCTGAGATCCACTGCTCAGCTCTGGCCTACATACTGCAGATGTCAGAAGTTCTGGAGGTGTTTGACTTGATGCAGTACAAAACATCAGAACAGGGAAGACTGAGACTGATCACAGCTGTGAGGAACTGCAGAAAAGCTCAGTATGTTCAAACATTAACATTAAAGACCAGTATGTAATTTACTTCTTGAAATATAAATTACATAAAATTCTCACTATAATTAAAATAATGTTCTACTTTTTTATAGACAAGATTATTAACTACTCCTGTGTTCTTGAACTGTTTCAAATGCTGCCAGTGTAAATAATGTTGATTTTTCAGTTGTTTGTGTTTATAGCTGTAACTAATGTAAGACTCACTAGGGAAGTCATGTTACATATTCTCAGGTGTTTTCTCTCTTTTTGCTGTTGAGAAGAGTGGTAGCAGGACACGCTACACCACTTGTGGTATGAAGCACTTTGAGTGGAAAAGTACTAGACACATGCATTAAGTAAATGTATAGTATAAGTATACTCTTTAATGATAACGCATGTTGTGATGTCATTACAGACTTACCCACTGTGGACACTCAGAGGCTCACCTTGAAGTTGTGGCATCGGCTCTAAAGTCTGACCCCTCCTACCTGAGAGAGCTGGACATGAGTGACAATGAACTGCAGGATTCAGAAATTAGGCTTCTGTGCACTGGACTGAAGAGTTCAAACTGTAGACTGGAGACTCTGAGGTCAGTTTATTGGCTGTATCTTTGGTAGTTTTCAAATCCTTCAACAAGGATAACCAGCTAGGCAGGAATCATTGTACCTGTAAATTCCTATTGCCAGTTGGTCGTGATTTACAAAATAGTACAATGCCAAACTCACTAGCTTGTTTATGTATTTCACACTTTATCTACATCATCTGTTCTTTATTCAGATTGTGGAACTGCAGTTTGTCAGATAGCAGCTGTGCTTCTCTGGCCTCAGCTCTGAAGACTAACTCCTCCCATCTGAGATGTCTGGATCTGAGTAAAAACAAGCTGCAGGATTCAGGGGTGGAGTTGCTATGTGATTTTCTGAAGAGTCCACACTGCATGCTGGAGACTTTGAGGTTAGGTCATGGTCGCTGTCTGTCATTGTAGTTGATATTACTGTTCAAAGGTGCATTATTGTGTTTGTGGCTGCACAAGAGTGGATTGGTTGTTTAGAGCATCACATCTCCCACTATTAGACTGAATACCATTTACATTTACATGTAATTTATATGTATATAAAATGGGATGGCACCAATGGCATATTGGCTATATAAGGAAATTATATATAAACACAATATTTAAATTTATCTTTTAACATTTTATTTTTTAAACTTCAGACTTGATTATATATATATATATATATATATATATATATATATATATATATATATAAAATGGAAATCTGATTATTATTTGCTGCATGTACACAAGAATAAACAAAAAAAAACAAAAACAAAAGTCATATTGAACTATACATTTAAAATTTAAACATATCTGAATGGATGATAATTGATTCTTTATTTAGACTGTGGTGCTGCAGTTTGTCAGAGATCAGTGGTGCCACTCTGGCTTCAGCTCTGAAGTCCAACCCTTCCCATCTGCGAGAGTTGGATCTGAGTGACAACAAGCTACAGGATTCAGGAGTGAAGCTGTTGTGTGATTTTCTAGAGAGTCCACACTGTAGATTGGAGACTCTGAGGTCAGTTATCTTACTCTCTGTCAATCATAATGTTTTCTAAGATTACAAAACTGGGTCTACTGTTAACCTCAGCATTCAGCATTCTGTAACCTGTTTATAACTTCTATCCATGAATTTAATGTCCTCTTCCCATATTTTCATTTTTAATATACAAAGTTTATGTCTGTCATGATCATTGATCATTTTTACTTGATCAAGCATTTTTTTCTTCATGATATTCTTTAATGTGTTCAGATATAATGTATAATGTCTGATTATTTATAACCTATATTGTTTTCAGTTTGAAGGACTGCAGTTTGTCAGAGGTTAGTTGTGCTGATCTGGCCTCAGCTCTTAACTCCAAACCTTCCCATCTGAGAGAGCTGGATCTGAGCTACAACAAGCTGCAAGATATAGGAGTGAAGCTGCTGTGTGATTTTCTAAAAAGTCCACACTGTAAACTAGAGACTTTGAGGTCAGTTCACTATTACATGATAATTGTAACGTTTAACAACTGAATCTAATTTTAACTTTCATTCATAAGTTTAGTATTATGAGTTATTTTTTGTAATACACAAATATAATCAATATTTATGAAAGATACCTGATTCTTAATGAAGTTGTAGAAAAGGGTCACTGTTTTTGTTAATGTAAATATTTGTAATTTGATTTTTGATGAAGGAAAATATTTATTTCTATTTTGTTTTCTCTCTGAGATTGATACAAAGCAACATGTAGAACTCTGAATAAGTTGATTTCCAGCACTGAATATTTAAATATTTGTTAAATTCAGACATTGTGAGGAAAAGCTCAAGAGATTTTTTTTTTATATAACTGATTTTTATTCAGATTGTGGGACTGCAGTTTGTCAGAGACCAGCTGTTCTTCTCTGGCCTCAGCTCTAAGATCTAATCCGTCACATCTGAGATGGCTGGATCTGGGTCAAAACAACAAGCTGCAGGATTCAGGAGTGAAGCGACTGTGTGGTTTTCTGGAGAATCCAGATTGCAGACTTGAAGATCTGAGGTCAGACATAATTTTTTTCTTTGCTGATATCAATATTCTGTGACTGTCATCGTGGCAATGAACTGCAGACATTTGTGCCAACATTCATTCCAGATATTCATTGAGATATGGTAGATATGTTAAACATTGTTTTTAAATTACATTTATGTGGGTTTTTACTTAATTCGTTTAGATTGAGCAGCTGCAGTTTGTCAGAGACCAGCTGTGATTCTCTGGCCTTAGCTCTGAAATCCAATCCTTCTCATCTGAAAGAGCTGGATCTGTTGGGAAATGACCTGCAAGATTCAGACGTGGAGCTGCTAGCTGATCTTAAGAAGAGTCCACACTGTAGCCTGGAGGATCTGAGGTCAGTGTATAGTTGGAGTCAGTCTGTGCTGGTTTCAGCAGTATTGTATTAAAATATGAGTAAGAGAAAGATCCAGTATTTGTTGGTGAAGTTGTGGCAGAAGAATGGTGATAATCAGCAAGATTGAGAGAATATTCAGCCAATCAGAACACCCAGAAGCTATTTGTGCTTATGCATTAGAGTTAATGTAGCCATATATACAATAAGCAACTATACTATACTACTATACTATACTTACTGTATTGTACTGTGCTGTACTACTGTACAATACTATTATTTAGTTTACTACACTAAAATATACTATACTGTACTGTACTATAATATACAGGTACTACACTATATTGAACTATACTATAATAATAATAATTATAAGAAGAAGAGGAAGAAGAAGAAAAATAAATCAATAATAAATATTTAAAAGACAGAGTAAATAAAAGTAAAATCAGGAAACAACTGAAAATCAGTTTTCAGTTGCTTCTTGATATTACGAAGGTATGTTAAATAAAACATTTAGACTATAAAACTGGAGTACGAGTTATTATAATGTTATACATCACTTTATCTGTGCTGCCTGCAGCTCAACAGAATATTAACCAGTCAGTCATCTGCCCCCATCTGCGCCCTTGCCTTCACTGATATCACTGACAATTTAGATTTATACTAGCATGGATATCAGCTATTTTACTCTCAAAGAACAAACTCCTCACATTTTGAGTGTGATGCCTTGTGTATTTGTTCACCAAGGTTTAAAAGATTATCTATGGTTGAGAATAAATTTCTGGAGTTGTTTCAAATGTTACTAATAGAGAAATAGGCCTACCTATCATAGAGTAGAGCTTTGTTATAAACACAAAGTCTGCCTGCTGCATCAGGAACTGGCAGCAGATCATGGGAGTCAAACTAAACACTGATTTCTGACCTCTGTTGTTTCTGGTTCTCTCAACAGATGGGGTTGATGATCTTTGTCAGAGTGCCAGAGAACATCCAGCAGCGTTGAGAGAGGATCAACTGATCCATCTGGACTGGAGTCTGTCTGTTTACTGCCTGAAAGTGAACAGTTGTCCCTAGATTTTATTGATGTCAGCACTTTATAGATGTAGTATACACAAACTGGTGCAGAAGAGACTCTAAATCTGAAATGTCTTAGAATCCCATGTGTTAACAAGGACTACAACTAATTAATGAAGAGGTGACTTTCAGCAGCAGGAGGATTAGTCCTAGAAACTGAGAATTTTCCTCCCAGGGCTCTGGGGGCTACTGCCAGGGTGTGCACATTATGATGATCATCTACAGAGATTCCAAACAAATAATATTACTAAATTTATGATATTATATGGAGCACACCTACAACAAACAGTTTCTTGTCAAGTATTTATTCAGCAACATATGCCCTTTCAACAGGTTTATACTTACTTTTTTCCAGACTTCTCATAAAGAAAATCAAATAATTTGTGAGGAATAAGCTGTGTATTGTGTAAATTCAATATGTGATGTTTGTTTTCACTGAGATGTGTGTGTGTAAGATGACAGATGTTATGATGACCTGCACTGTGTCAGTCTGATTCATTATATGTGTATAGATGGGTCATTGTTTAAACATTTTAACAAGAAACTGGTGTTTCTTTTATAAACCCTAATGAGGTTGCCACGGCAACTTGAGCTGGTTGCCAATGACGACGGCTGCACTGCATTTTTCTCGATCTGCGCTGGTCTCCCATTTGAGCTTCAACTGACAAAACGGCCGTTCCTATCAGGAAATAATATGGACCTTCATGTAAGGACTTCACTAAGGTTTGTGTGTGATTTGGTGTTTCTACTGTAAATATTTTGGAGACACTGGCAAGTTTAAAACAGAGGCATGATGTGGCTGCCTATACAAATTGAATAAATCTCTGAGCACATTGTGAGAATCAGAACACATTTCTCTACAAAGTTGGAAAAAGAGATTTTTTTTATATTGTGAATCGTGGCTGGGAGGAGATTGGAAAGAGAAGCGTTTTTTTCTCCTACACTATTATTCAGCTAAAAACTGTTTTTTGAGGATCTTGAGAAAAAATCTAAACAAAAATGATCTTCAAATGCTCTGCAGTCTGCTAAAAACTAACTAGGTTATTATGATAAATTTATAGTAATAAACTGTGAGGCCATATTATGGGTTAAACTGGCCAAAAGTGCATTGTTGTTTTCTGTTCTGAAAAAGAATGTATTCAGAACAGTGAAACTTAGAGGCTGCATCACCATCAAACTCAGATCAAACCTGACACATAACGTACAAGTATAAACTGTTGATTATTAACCTACAATAATCACAGACTTTGACCTTTAAAAACACAAAAAATACAAACATAACTGACACATTTAGATGAGGATAATGAAGCGAGTAGAGCTCCTGAAGCGTCTTATTATATTGACTTATATTAAAAGAAAAATAAACAAAAAGTTAAAACTCTCATTAGTTTCTGGGTGCAATATGACATCAAACTAAGAGTCAACACCTAAATAACAGTTTTAAGTCTGCTATGATAAAAACAGAAAAACTGAAAGTTGCTTGATAAATCTTTATCTATCTATAAAAGCAAGGAGCATCTGTGTGTCTGTGGCTTGTGTATTTCTCTGTCAGATCAACCTCAGTTTTCAGATATAGTTGCGCTTGGCACGATGGTGTTATCTTTTTTGTGGATTTTTTTTATGTATATTCATAACATTATTATTATCATTAAAAGCTAAAACCCCATAGCTATGCTGTGGTGATGTAAGAGTAGTGTGCTTGCAAGCAGTAGACCTGACTTCAAGTCCTGGAGGAAGCACTGCTTTGCTGTAGGTCTCTACAATTACTTCCCATCTGGCTAGTGTATAATAAGAGTCCAAAAAAATAAAAAGACTTTGATATCAGTGCTATGCTGCAGCACCGTGTATCCTGCTACAGTGTAAAGCTCCATATTACAACTTCTCCTCATGTCGCTAAGACATAAGACGTTAGCCAGTGTACCTGCTACTTTATTCCTCACACTAACACAGGTCTTACTCTAAGATGCGTTTACAGACCCTCAGGAAATCCTAGAACTATAACAGAACATAATCTGGGCCTAAACTCATTTATAAACCCGTAACAGTAAAAAAAAAACACTATACAGGAAAAAGTACAAATAAGTGAGTTATCTTAAGTCTGGTTAAAACCAGTCTGGGACTATCAACATAATTTCAAAACTGATCTGTAGATTGGCATCCCAACTTTCAATATAAACTGTAGCCTTCATCTTCCAATAACTGTATTGCATGTTTCTCCTTATCTCAATGTATGTCTATGTCTTACCTAATGTACAATTTATTTATTAAGAATACGTAACAGTGCAACACACCCTCCTTTAGCCAAACATAAAAAATCTACATAAGCTTTCACTTTTCTGTAGGAATACATACTTCCTAGGGGACTGCACTAGAAATAAAAAAAAAAAAAAACTGCATCATGTCCTTGTAACTTTTATTCATTTACTCATCTGTTAAAGTCAGAATAAACAAACAGAAAACATTTTTAATCATCATTAAAATGCACATTTGTTCAGCCGCAGTACATTCTGAATTAAACACACGTCACAGTTTGTATCACTGGCCACCGCATCCTGTAAGAGTCTATACATTATTTCTTCATGTACATCTACCATTCGCAAAATATTACAGTATGAACATGTAAACTCAAATGTAATGCATTGAAACATAGCTGTTGTTTTTTCAGTGATACTGGCTGAAGTGACATGAACATCATAGCTGTGTTCTTCTTCTCGTCTTTCACAACAGACTTGATTTTAAACCAGAACCCTGAGTCGTCATGCTGCATTCACTTCACCGGGGGAAAACAGGAAACTTAAAAAAAAAAAAAAAAAAAATCAACCAATTTACTTCACAGTTAAGAGAAACAAGGGAAACAAACAGTCAGTCATCAAAACATCAGCTATCATAAATTATTATTCCTTTCAACAAGTCAAATCTGTTGGCGTTCTTTCCACCTGAAGTCTGATCTGTGTTTCACAACAACGAACACTGTTTATTGGTAAAAAGGTCTGAGGCATTACGATCCAGTGGCTCAGATCAGGAGGTTAGCCCGAACTTAAGAGTAAAATGATTTTTATCATCTTTCTTCACTGGTGAAATCTGTGCTAACATTCAGGAGCTGCTGCTTTACTGAGGAGCAGCTTCCTGAGCTCCGCTTAGCTTTATGGACACAGCAACCAACAGTTTCCTATTATAGAAGACCAAAGAAACCAGAAAATATTCAGATTTGAGAAGCTAAAACCAGAGAATTTGGACATTTCCTTCTTAAAAATCACTCGAAACTATTAATTGATTATTAAAGTAGGTGGCAATTAATCTAATAGTTTTTAACTGATCAATTAATTGATTGATAGCTGTAGCTCTATACTGGAATATCTTGATATCATGATTTACAGTTAAAATCTCCTTATTTATGTTCTAGTGGTCCTTTTCTTCAGCCTCTGTCTCTTTAGGATCCGCCTCCTGATCCGTCTGCTCTGTTCTGATTGGTTGGCTTCAGGCTCCTTCACAACTAACTATAGAAGCATCTTTGCTCTGAATCTGTAACCGATAAAGCTGATTCCTGACTTTAGACTTGCAGGCAGCATCTCTGCACACGTTCACTTCGAGTTTCAGAACTTTCAGAACCAGATACAAATAGAAATGCACAGGATGCAAAACGGATAAAAACATAGTGA
The DNA here is from genome assembly GCA_030544235.1 of Lepturacanthus savala. Classification (NCBI taxonomy): domain Eukaryota; kingdom Metazoa; phylum Chordata; class Actinopteri; order Scombriformes; family Trichiuridae; genus Lepturacanthus; species Lepturacanthus savala. Next base: position 7,654,518 of record CM060481.1, read on the forward strand.
AAAAGATAAAGCACATCTCTGCTTTAACATCATCGCTGCAAAAAGAAGAGTGGTGCCCATTACTTGATAAACTGAAAATAAATCTGAAATTATTTTGATAAAACACCGGCACAGCTCTGAAGCAGGATGTGAACAAGGAGTGACGTCCTGCTCCGAGAAGCTTGATAAAAACGGCCCGGACGTGAACTTGTTCCCTCAGGATGTGAATGCAGCATTATTACAACTTCTCACAAACACAAAATAACTAACGAATGCAACAACAGGTCTGAGCTGCTCCTCAGTGTCTGTTTGTTCTAACAGTTCCTCTTTCATCAAACAGTGCCGTCACACCATGCAACAAGCTGCTCACTCTTTTTTTGGTTCCTGGATAGAAATTGTTATTTCCTTACTGCTGATAGAAAACGACTTCTATTCCCTTCAAATTTCACGTTTAACACCAGGACTGAGATATTTTCAAATGTGACGCAATCGAGCAAATGTCGCAGGTTTTCATTCACAGAAAGTTTGAAGGAATGATTCACATTTACTTTTCAGGGACAAGCAATCAGGAAATAACACTTACTACCCAGGGTCAAAAGATGTGTAGTTAATAGCTGTTGCCATGGTTACTTTATTATCTCACACAGAGAGAGAGAGAATGAAGAGGTGTGTAGTTCAGTTCCCAGTGAGAGCGACCTAGCTGAGGATTTTGTGGTAGGGGTGCAGGGGGAGGGAGGAGGTGAAGGCCCGGATGTCGGGGATGAGCACGGCGTCCTGAAGCGACGGCGAGGTGGCCGGCAGGAAGGTCAGCTCACTGACTTCACCGTAGGCTGAGCAGGGAGGGTCGTCCGGCCGGTCTGAGGCACAGGCGGTGCTCTGCTCTGGAGAGTCGTTCTCCTCCACACCGAAACCCACCACCTGATCCAAGACACGGCACAAACACGTCAATGAGTGATTCTCACTTTGCTCCTGTGCCTTTCTCCTATTCTGGTGCCTCAGAGAAGGAGATGTTTCCTCTTTTAAAGCTGCGAGGATCAGTCCATCAGTCCATTGTTAATGCAACAATTAATCAGACTGGACTCTGATGCTGATGCTGGTATTTCTTGGGCTTGATGACCAGCAGCCTGGTCTTGTAACCATAAGGAATCCATGTGTCATTTGTTCTTTTCATTGTCAATTGGCAATCAAAAATCCCAAAATGAAAATGTTGTGTGATGTGACTGGTTATTTTGTTAATTGTTTATTATTTTAATACAAAATAAGTTTTTTTTATTATTAAAAATTATTATTATTATTATTATTATTATTTTAGGCTCAGAAGAAAAATATGAAGTGGGAAAAATGGGACACACGACAGAATTTGATTTTAATATTTGATAGGTTGGGTTTGCGTGACCTGGAAATGTACCAAAGTCATTCGCTGTGGTCTGTGAACTGATTAAAAAAAATAAAAAAAATTGCTTTTCCCTACTCTGTTTGCTGTAGTAGATCATATTTACAGTGCCCTAACCTCTACAGGTGAGGATTTGGTGAAAACATATTTCATATGGACAGTGTATGCATTTAATGCCAGAACATACCTGATGCATTTCTTATAATTTATTGTCTATTGTTACAGATTAAATGTAAAAAGTGCCAGTGCTGGTTTCGTGCACCTTGCCTTGGGTTGACTCCAGATAAGATTTCAGATGAAAAGCAGAATGGTGTGACATGTGCTGAACCTGCTTGTTATTAAATGGATCCAGATACCTCCTGAAAAATCCACACCTCAGTGAATATTTTCAGGTATTAGATGCACACTATGTCCATATAAAATATTTCTTCACTAAAACCTCACTGTATTAATTAGGATATTGTGAAAATAAGCAAAAAAGGTTGGGAAAGTAATTTTGTTTATTTTTGGTGAATATTTTTCATCAATCAATTCATACTGAAACATGTAACTTGCAGACGGTCCCTAACACAAACCACAGCGAATGACTTCAGTAGATTTCCAGGTCACGTAAACCTGACCAATTAAATATCAAAATCAAATTCAGTCATGTGCCCCGTTTTTCCTGTTTAAAATTGAAATATGAAAACCCATTTGTTTTTGTTTTTTTCTGCTAGAATAATAAACAAACAGTAACCAATCACCTTTTTATTTTGGGATTTTTGATTACCAACTGAAAAACGAAAGAAGGAATGATACACTGATTCAGAGGTAATACCACAAGTGATAGCAAAAATAGAACCAGGTACCAGTTGTTGGTAATCAAAACACAAAATTGACGAACTAAGTTGAGGTGAGTTGAGCCAACATCATCCAGTGGAAATGCACCATTGTCATCTTTCCTAAACAACATCAAAATCAAATCAAAGACTGAATGGCTACTAGACACTGCTCTTCAATGAAGACTGACAATTATATAGTGATAATTTATGATAACAATTATGTAGTGACCTGAAATCAGTGAGTTGTGTCACTAGAGAAACAAACTTACATGAACACTGAGCTTCCTGCTGCTGCTGTTTCTGTGCTCCAGGAACCAGGAGACCAGCTCCTCCTGAGTGAAGAGCTTCAGAGCCTCGATCTGCAGCAGAGACCACAGCGGATTACAACCAGGACTGGGACCTTTATTTTCTAAGGAAAATTTTAATGTTTCCTTTTTGTACAGTATGGGAACTTGACTAATGCAAATTAAAATCGGTTTAGTAGCCTTATCAATGTGGCCAGGAAGAACACCACATTATTGACCCGTATAAAAGGCAGGTGACCAAAAAGACCACTTCTATTCAGTTCAGAGGTTAAGGCTGCCTGCTATCAGGAGAAAACGTTTGTTGAACCTTATTTCAATCTTCTCCTAAAATTGTCCCTCAGTGCTGTGTCTCACCTCCTTGTTGAGCCGGTCGAAGACGTACTGCTGTGTGACGACTTCAAACCAGTTGCGGTCCACTTCCTCTCCCAGGTGAGCGTCCTCACACTCCTTCAGCTTGATGAGAGCCGTCACCTGAGTCCTGAAGGCCTCCTCGCTTAGACCTGACAAACGCTCACCGAAACTCAGCAGGAACTCCTCAATCTTCGCATCGACGAACTCGGTGCTGCAAGGACAAACACTAGGTTTCAACCTGCAGTGCTGCAGTGGTGCAACACAGGGGCTGAACATACAACAGGCCCAGCTCACCTGAACTTGGTGGCCTGCGTTTCCACGGTGACGGAGAATCCCAGCACCCCTGAGGTGTTCCTGCAGGTCGGGTAAACCTGGTACCTGGAGGTCAGAGTAGGGGACAGATTATGTACATGCACTCTGAAGGATCTTCTGATTCACCTGTAGTTGTGGTCACATTGAAGCGTGTTCTTAAGCATCCAAATAAGTCAAATCCAGGCTGAAAAATGACAGGCCCTCACCCCTCACTACCGATTGGATTTTTACACCTTTTGCACACGGACCCGGGAGTGTAGGTCACTTGCTGTGTCTGCTAGGTAATGAGAGCGATGATCACGTTATGTTGCTGCATATGACGTGTAGATCACACCGTAAAAAATGTCATTTCACTTGCAAGATAGCTACCATATTACTTCTTGGTGGCAGTAGGCCGTGCTAAAATTTTGAATCAATAAGTTTGTGTGGTGTGTTCAGGGCGGGTCACTGATGAAGCATTACACATTTGGTGCAGTTTGAACAAAATAACTTCAACCCTAACTTTCTATTTCAGGGTGAGACATGGCAACCAGGAATAGCATAAGAAAAAGCTTTTGATGTTCTGATAGCTTTTCATCTCCAATGTCTAAAGACGATTCAGAGCGAATTTGTAGTCATTTGAGAAAATCCCTACTAGTTCTAATTAATTCAAATATGATGTGTGAAATTCATTGTTAGGGTGTTCTTGACATGTTGTACATGTGTATTGAACTATATTATATATTTATATTAATCTGGGGCAAGGGGCTCAATTTTAAAAATTTTCCAGGTCGGCTTGCATGCAAAATTTGGTGATTTTTGGGGCACGTTTAGGGGGCAAAGCAAGAAAGCAAGAAAGGAAAAAATCATGAATGAACAAAGAAAAAGAATTTAAAGATGTAGTTGATGGTAGATTATTTTTTTTCCAGTTAAGATGCAGACGTTCTTTTTTCTGCTATGATCCAATCAGGAAGGCATTCATTTGAAGTATTGTGAATAACTGTTCCAATTTTATGTTTGTTATTGTGCATTTTCATGAGGGAAAATGAGAATCAACATGTCTGCATCTTGCCACAGACCATAGCTCCTGTGTTTGGAGTTGGTCATGTTAGGCATCTCTGTATAGACTGACCCCAGTGTCTCCTTTGTCCTGAGGAAGTCGAAGCACGGCTCCTCCATGTGCATCTGTAGAGGCAGCAGAGCTCAATTCATTTCAAAACCACTTTGTACAAACATGAGGTTTTTGGTGCTGCTGAGATAATAGAAAACAGTGGATGACTCACCACCATCAGCTCCATCAGGGCGTGCTCTCTGAGCTTCTTCAGTCCCGACTGGAACAGACACAACATACAACACAAATCTGAACAATCAGACACCACGAAGCTAAAATTAAATCATCTGATTGCAAAAGAAACACATTTAATCTGATGTGTCAGGTCAATTTGTTCATCCTGTGAAGCAGCTAAATGTCCTATTAGGGAAATGACAGCGGTGTCTGTTGCTCCCCTAATTTCCTGTCATTGTTCCACTAAAATGTCAAACACGTATATATGTAAGAAATATTGTATTATTCTGTTAATAATGAATGTAGATTGGTGTGGTGTGGAACATCATGCCCTGTACACTGCACACATCCAAACCAATACAATGGTTTGGTAAGTGTTGGACATAGCTTATCATAGAACTGGTTAACTACAAATGCCAGAAACTCTTACAATACCTGGTAGTAGACAGTGACCTCAGAGTTGGCGTCTCCCTTGTTGAGGGACTTGACTTTACAGAGATGATGTTTCTGAGGCAGTTCCACGACCCGAAACAACACAGGGACCTCTGCTGGCAGCGGCTGGAACTGCAGCTTCCTGCAAAGACAGACAGAGGACATCTTACTGCGACAGTTTGTGCTTGAAGAGGTGTCTCCAGACATAGATAGGAGAAACTAAGCTGTTATTATGTGATGGGTTATAAGAAGGTGGAGGTGTTCTATAAATACAGCTGCATCTCAAATAATTACAATATCCTGGAAAAGTTAAATATTTTTTGTCAGTCAATTCGGAAAGTGAAACTTATAGTTTCATTACACAAAGTGAACTATTTCAAGCCATTATTTCTTGTAATAAAATGTACAGCACATCACAGATTTTTCGGTGTTATTAGGACATCTGTAAATTTGTGGCATCACAACTATACAATCACTGTCCACCGCCTCATTCACAGCTAATTATAAGAGAATATATACACATGTATTTATATGTATATGATATCACATGTCACTCTGCTTTGAAGACATCTTGTCAGCTCCCAAAAATAAAAACAGACGTGAAATGAAGCCGATACTCACTCAATAAAGTACTTCAGGAACTCTTTGGACTCCTGCCGGAGGAAACAAAGAGATCAAACTGTCGTCAGTGGAAACATTCTGGAGGTTTGTGACATGTTGTTCTCTCTCTCCCTCTCACCATGCTAGTAAAGTTTCCCTGCACCAGTCCCTCCGTGTACAGCTCTGCCTTCAGCCCGGCGACAAAGGTCATGAGGTCGTTGACAGTCAGACCCTTCATTACGGCCTGATACTTCTGAATAACCGACCAGCGGCAGTGTTCCAGGATCAGCAGACGCACGTCCCTGAAGACGGCAGAGAGGGACACAGAGACAAAGAGCCTGAAACCTCTGTGCAGTATTACTTTTTCTGTCTAGCTCCATGTTTATGAAAAATAAAAAAATGATCATGCCCCACTGCCCCAACAGATTTTTAACAAAATGGTCTATGTTGAATTTTTATAGAAATAAATCACTTTGTCAGAACAATGCAAATAAAGTTCTATCTGTGCAAAAACAAACTAATATTTGGACAAATATTCTTTTGGCTGCAATTAATCTGTTTTGCAACCTGTGCAAATCAAATTCAGTGTATATATGCATGAACCATTGAATCTGTGTGTGCGAGTGTGTGTGATCACTTGTGTAGCCTCCTCACTCTCTTTCAACAGACAGTTATGTATAAATGTGAAGCGATTGAGACGTACTTGCCCAGTCTCTCTGGTTTGATGAGGATGTTGAAGTAAGTCTTTTTCAGCTGCTCTAAGAACATATTGAAGACTCCCAGCTCTGCGCTGAAGTCGGCCAGGTGATCTACGATCAGCTTCAGCAGCAGCTGGAAGGAAGAGAGACAGATTATCTTTGACTCAGAGCTGTGTGAGTGTGTGTGTGTGTGTGTTAGATGTCAAAATGAACTTCATTTCCACCTTTATCCTTCAAACAGCCAAACAAACTGTTTCCATCCTCCTACTTTCATGCACACTACACTGGCAGATGATGTTGAATTCATTTGATGGTGTGTTGGTTTAGTTTTACTTTTTAATTACAATTGCAAGACCCAAGTAACTTGTTTATAGTTTTTCCTAAGATGTGGTGCTTCTTAAGATGCCCTCACCTTCCAACATTTCTAAGAACTCCTTTAGTTACAATACTTTTAAGAAACTAAAGGTTTTCTTTCGAGAAACGAGGCCCAGATCTGTGTGGAGCAACAAGGAGACTGTACTGTTCGTAAAATCAACACAGGAAACTAACAGAAATGTCACATTTCTATCATATTCTCCAGCGTTTGAGCTTTGACTAATGCTCTGTTAATAACATTATCTCGTTGTGTCTTCTTCTTCAATGGTTAAATGGCACCGACTGGAGAACCAGAAGCTGCGGTTCTTCTGCTGATATTCACACACCTCGGTAGTTAAAGTGTGTGTGTGTGTGTTTTGTTCACCGGTAGTTTGTGGTTGAAGCCTTTCAGTCGGATCACCAGGCCGTGCTCCCCGGCCACCAGCTTGTATTCCAGCTGAGCCACGTCGGCTTCGTAGGCCGGCTCAGCCAGGTTGTGAGCCAAGATGTTCACGAAGATGTCAAACAGCACCAGACTGGAGGAAAATCAGCACAGATAAACTTAGATACACAAAGAAACAGACAATCTGTCTTCCATGGGATCCACAGGAGTTAGAGCAAATAATCTTCTTAGAAAACAGAGGTTGTTACGCATTAAACAAACAAATGGATATGTATTGTTGTTGGACTGAAATGGTTTCAGGAGCTCTTACTTCTCAGGACTCTTCTGAATGATTGGGGAGATCAGGTTGAAACGAATATAGGCTGAAAGATAGAAATAGATTTTGTTATATTTAGATTAGTTCATTTATTTGCGCATTTGAGCATGTGACTGACAGCCCTCACCTTTCGGGATCTTGAACTTATTGTCCTTCTTGTACCACAGGCAGCCTCGCTCGTTGTTGACTATTCTGACAGGAAACTCTGAGTCAGGACAGTCAAACGCTTTCAGGGTGAAATCCGTCGCTACAGCAGGAAAAAGAGGAAAAAATAAAGATGAAATCTCTTGATACAGCTCCTGAAAAACTTCAGGCATTTTGTTTGTTTCTTAGCTCCAGTTTTGTTCAAAATGATTGCAGTGTGTTTAAAAACACAAAGCCAAAATCTTCACAATAATTTTTTATTTTTAATGCATTGGGAACACTGCATTTTATATCCTATATCAAAACATTAGGAACAATATGTACTTTTTTTATTACTTAACAGAAAAATAAGAAAAGTGAACATTAGGGTGTTCAAAAATTAGCAGTGTCTGCGTTTTTCTTTACAACATCAAATATTTAGTGCATAAACTGAAATATCTATCATTCCTTTAAATCACTAGTAACATTTAGTCATATAACCACAGTTTCTGAGACCTGTTTCACATCTGTGTTGCATGGAGTCTACCAACTTCTGGCTCCTAGGAACAGGTATTTTACCCTCATAATTCCTCTGCATTTCTTGGTTTTGCTTCATAAACAGCATTTTTGACATCATCCTACAAATGGGATTAAGGTCCGGGGATTGTTTTGGCCATTCATTACAAACATCATATTAATTTTGTTGTTCTGGAACCAAGATGCTGCTGGTTTACTGGTTGTAATTGTGTTATTGTCTTGTTTAAATACACGTTTAAAGGGATTTCCTTTTCAGCATAAGGCAACATCTATTTTGATATGGGCAAACTGATCCAGGATCCCTTGTATGTGATAAATAGGCCTGACACCTTAAAAAGAGAAACATCCTCTTTTTATCATGATGCTTGAGGCACCATGCTTCACTGTCTTTAGAATGAACTGTGGCTTAAATTTAATGTTTGGATCATCTGATAAATTGTCTGTGGCCCATTTCAAGACAAGCTTCATAATTTGGGGATACCTGTTCATAGGCGCCAGAAGTTGCTCACAACAACACAGAAACTGTTGTCATACAACTAAATATTAGTTTAGTGATTCACGAGAAAGCTAAATCCTAAAGATTTTTCAGTTTATAGAGTAAATATTGAGTTCATCAACAAAAATGCAGACACTGCTATTTTTAAACAGCCTAATATTATTTTTTCCTTATTTTCTGTAGTAAATTAAAAAAAAACATTTTTAAGTAAATAAAATAATAATAATTTACCTTTTCTTCACATTTTGATTCAGAATATAAAATGCAGTGTTTCCAATTGCAGACAACAGGGGTTGGATAAAATAGCAATATTGCAATATTTGGCATGATAATTCCTTGATACACAATCATCAAATATTGATTTCTTTACATATCACATAACATATCTATTATCAGATTTTTTGAGAGAGGGGTATGACATGCAACTGTGGATTCTGTGACATTGAACCTAAGTGCACTATTTTTTCTTCTTTAGTCGCACATATTGTGATGGATTGTAGATAAAGTGTCTTGAAATACACTGATTGTCACAGAATCGCAATATGGTGACAGTATCGATATTTTAGACCCAGTATCATGACTGTATCATCAGTGGTTCTCTTCTCTCAGTATTGCTGTATGTGTTTTTTGTACTGACCGATAAACTTGTTCTCAGCAGGAAGGTGGAGCTCAGGGTTGACATCAAAGTCTCCTGCCCAGCACTGAGCCCACTCCTCTGGGACATCTGATGAGACAAAACAAACATACTGCAGATTAAAAACAGGACTCTTCGAAAATCTAGACTTCATAAAGTGTCTTCGGTTGGGTTCAGAGCCATTAATTCAGTTCTATGGTCTGAACCATGGACATACAGGGACACACACAAGGACACATAAGGACACACGAGGAGACATGAGGACAGTGAATTATTTGCAGCAGAAAAGAAGCTCCAGTTCAAGAACATTTTAACCATGAAAATGTTGCTCAGAGGGGTTAAAAACAAGAAGCTGCTATATAATTTTTCAGATATTTTTAGTGGGTTTATCAATTTTCTTTAACAATATTACTTATAGTATGTATTCCATATAAACCTCCCAGGTGTTGTTTTTGCTGCATATTGTATTATTTGTTATTGAGTTTTGTTAACAAGCTCCCCCAAACAAGTCGGCCCTAGTGAGATTAATAGTTGGTTGTTTGCATGTGTGTGTGTGAGAGTGTGTGTTTGTGTGTCCTACCCTCCATGTTGTAGCAGGTACCGAACCATTTCTCTTTGAGTGGACAGTGACCTTCGTTCTCTGGTGACAGCAGCAGCAGATTTGATCTGTCTGGAGTCAGCAGGGACAGTGCAGCACCGATCACCTACACACACAGAAAAGTAAGTGTCCCAAATAGGTTAAACTGTCCTGTATACTCACTTGTTTGAGAAATATTAATTTGTTATTTATTGTCAGATTTTAAACTGAGCTACTTGTGACTAAACTAAAAGACAACAATCATTCCTCCTTTTCAGTGCATTTGACTGAAATAAATAGCTTTAATTAGAAATATAACATTTTTATTTTTAATGTATATATTTGAAAACATCCTTTTCATAAATATATCTATCTCATTTACTGATTTAGGTTTATTTTTTAATAAAAAGATGATATCCTGAAGATTCCTGAGGAGAGAAAATGCGAGAAGGCAGGGAGGCCTACCTCCTGGTCGTACTCAAACATGAGCTGGTCTCCGGTCAGGAAGTCTTCTTTGGGAAACAGCTGCATGTTCTCACAGATGTTCTCCACAAACTCGATCGGATCTGTCTGTTCAAACATCAAACACGAGACAGATGTGTAACTACTCCATCACAAACTGTGGCATATTCCAGAAAAACAACAATCACAGCAAATCAAATTATCTGAAATTAATAAATAACATTGTTTTAACTTGAAAATACAGCCAAGAAACACATAGACTTAATATTGTCATAGCTTTAGCTGATTCATTGGTTTCTCACAGCAAACACACATTCATTGACCCTCAGAGTGTGTGCCTGTATTGAAGTACCTGCTCCTGATAGTGGAACTCATTGGCTTCGATCTTCTGAATCTCCTCGTAGATCCTGAAGAAATAAAAAGAACATTTTTGCTGAAATGTGAAGTAATTTAGAGCAGCATGACACATGCAAATAAAGATCTAGAAATATGAGTTTTATTTTATTTTTATTATTGCTTTTCTGCATTTAACATTAAATATTTTAAATTGTATGTGTATGTATTTTATGTTATATGTACATTAAAGTGGTGATTTTGTACAAATTTCATGATGTCACAGATCGCTAGGCTAGAGACGAAAATGTTTTTCTCCATTTTGAATTCCCTAATTTTTCTGTAATGGATCTCTGCATTGTTAATTAAATAAACTCAGGACTCTGACAGATAATGCAACACTCACTTAGGTTTATATCATGACCACCGGATTTTATGATCTCAACTTCGTCTCTGAGAAATCACCTTTTGTATGATGGCTCTAAAATACTACAATACCCATCAGCCTCAGCTGCATTTTCAATGGAGACGAATCAGAAGGGCAAATGACAAAGGAGACAAATGTGTTGCCATAGTTACTGAAACCACCAAAAGCTGCAGAATCTTTTCCCTGGCTGTCAGCAGCACACAATACAGAATGTGAAATTTGTGACTAGACAAGTATGTGCTGAGATATGAGTGTGTGTGTGTGTGTGTGTGTGTGTGTGTAGTCTGACCTCTGCTGAGGTCCCAGAGTCTGCAGCATCTTCAGGTACTGGAACACCAAATGCACGACCTGTTGAGAGGTAGTGGAGCTGTGAGGGAAGGAAACTAAAGAATTTGTCTTTATTTGTTACTGACCCAGTTTGCACAGCACACAATATTTTTGTATGCATTTTATTATCGATGACTTATCGTCAGATGCTTTTTAAAAAGTAGCATGAGAAACAATATTTCTTATTTTTGGTATTTTGGTGGTTAGAGTATATTTAGTTTGTGAATAAAATAAATGAGTGTTATGTTCTGTGTATTTACCTGGTAGACGTTTTGGTAGCCCTGATCAGTGAGGGTGATGGAGATGGAGAAGATGGAGTAGGTGGAATTCTGATCGAAGCCTGTCTCACTGTTTCCTCCAAACAGAGCCAGAGCCCAGCACCTACACATATACACACATACGATATACATTTTTTATTTAAAACTGCGAACAATTATTCCATAAATTGACTCAAATTCAGTCAGCTAATTAGATAATCAATAATAATTTTTAAAGAAGAAAAAAAGAAAAGCTATTATCGATTTTCTGATTCCAGCCTCTTAGATATGAACATGTTCTGGTGTCTTCAGTCAGACAGGAAACGAAAGCTGTAATGAAGTCATCTTGGGCTTTCGAAAAATACAGATCCACATTTTATTAACCAAACAACCAATAGAGAAAATGTATGGATTGATTGAGGATGAAAATAAGTTCAAAAAAACTTAAAATAATGTTAAAATGAAGGTAAAGTGCAGCCCTTCTGCTTTTATTTACTATTTCTGGCTCTCACCTTTTCCTGAGCAGAGACAGGATGCTGCCAGTTCCTTCATGTCCGATCAGCCAGGAGATGTAGTGAAGAGGCTTCACTCTGACAGAAACACAGACACGATCAGTGAAGACGATGTTACAGTGGAGGCCACTTTGGTCCCACGGCAACATTAAAATGATTTAGATCTGTGTCCATTTCATTATATTTTTCAGAATATTCTGAATATTATAATATTCAGATTCTTCATAAAAAAAATTAACATGCACATGTATTTTAAATTTTGTTAAAGGTGGTGTCAAAATTCTTTGACAAATTTGCGCATTTACACTGGTTATTAAGCATTAGACCAGTTCTCTGTGTATCTTTACAGTAATTATAATGTGCTGTAATATAGGACTTCAATCTTCCTGCATAAACTGTAATAAATTATGTCCACCACTGAAAATATTTTATAAACCTAGTAATAACTTGTCATACATGATTATAAACCTACAAAAATAGTTTTATGGAGCCTTATAAATACATTAAGTCTTATGAATATGCTCATAATGCATTACTGACTAGAACTTCATAGAAAGTGTTATCAAACATTTCAGTCATATGTAATACACAGTAGCCTTGTAAAGTGTGTGTGTTCTGACAAAGAATCAGAATCTATTCGTGGTTGCAGCTTTGCCACACAGAGTGATGTAATTTCAGAGTTTGCACCTGAATGCACCACAAAGTCCCTTGTACATAAATAAGTGATGTTGATACACAATCAGTCTCTTAACTGTTTACGTATTCAACTGCTCTCCTCACCCCTCATTCCTAACTGAATATTTCCTTGGGGTTTACACATTTGGAAGGTTACTTATGACATTAAAATGTATTTAATACTATGAAAGCACAAGAAAAAAGTACCTTTGTAAATAAAATTGTATATTTTACAAGGTCTTATTTTGAGAATAGTAAGTCAGTAAATAGCTGCCTCAGGGTGTGATCAGGTTATTAGATAATCAATATAGTTTGACTCACCTGTAGTGTTTTCCCTGTGGCGGCACAGCCCAGCTGATGGTGAGAGCATGAACCTTCCTCACAGGAACCACTGCAACACACAAACACACTCCAGTGTTAACATTACTTTTCTCTGTTTGCAGATATATAATTTGCCAATGGATGGAACCAAAAACTGAATGATTAACCAATGATGGAAATAGAGCTTAATTTCATCTTAAGCATCTTTAATGATTAACAAAGATTCATGAGAAGACACCAAACACACAAACATTCAGATTTGACAAGAAGCAGAGAATAAATTAGGTGTCAACATCTAATACTACAATTGCTACAACTGCTACATCTACTACTACTATAATAATAACAGCATTACTAATAATAATGATAATTATATGAATAATGATAGTAGCTCTGACCTCTGTAGAGTTTGTTGAAGGCCGGAGTGTCGAATGGCTGCTGCAGGTGAGAGAAGTCGGGTCGGGGTTCACCACTGAAACAAAACACACAACAAGCAGGATACAGATTGATGTTTGATCTGCTCCTGTAATCACTACTTATCTCTCTTACAGTTTATTTTGGGCAATATTGCACCAATTCCATATCATATGGTGTTAAAATAAACACTTTTGGTATAATTCAGAGTTACTGTTCGTATCGTCAAAATACGTGTACATGTATTTATATCTTCATGCATGCACGCACATGAGTTTATTGTAATGACCCCTTACTTGTTGGGAACTTTGATGAAGATCTCTCTCACCCACTGCTCCAAAGTGTCCAGTGTCTCTAAACAATGAAGATGTGAACAACAACAATAACGCTGTTAGCTCCAGGGAACATGAACCACATTTCACAGCAAGTCATCTAACATTTTAAGAAGTATTTCAATAAAAAAAGTAAAATGTCAAATTCATAGTGGGGGTAGAGAAAATGATCATTTAGATGCAAAACTACAAGACTGCGGCTGAAATGTTTCCAACACTGATCCCTGTCCCATTTAAAGATTTGGGAACAATATAGCAGGGTGTTCTAACGCTCTTGTCATCCTCTAAGGAACATGATGCACGTTACAGTTTTTTTATGACCCTGGGAAGCACCGTCTTAAATCAAACCAAAGTATATGGAACAAAGAGTTGATTAGAATAAACTCTCATGTACCACTTAAAAAAAAAGGTCATTTCTTTCTTCCAAAGGACAAAAATGTCCCACCATTAAACTGCTAAAAAATTATATAATATATATATTATCTAATTTTCAACTTTTTCACATCATGTTCACATTCATTTTCAGAATTTTAACGATTAAATGCTTTTTCTATACAAAGTACCCCTGTTGTTTTTTATGAAAAAAAACACAAACAAAAATTGAGGATTGAATAAGTAGATTTTTCTGGGGGATGAGCACAGTTTGGAAATATGTCCATAATAAGCATCAACATTGATTTATTTTTTTTATTATAACACTCATACATTTTTGTTCGGTGCTAGATTGTGAAATATAATTCCTTTTCACTTGACTGCATGCCAACACCTAAGACATATGTATTAATGCTAATTGTACATTATTAATGTGTAAATCTTATCATTCATTCATCTTGGACTGATGACAGATCCTGAAGCTACGGTTCATCTGAACACAAACTAAATGAGAGGGTGATGTCTGTGTAGAGCATGGAGGCAGGACATCACATAAAATGACAAGCTCTCAGTTTTATTACTTTTTGGCTCTGACTGTATGTTCAGTGGTGTGGCTCATTTAGGAGCAGCTTTGAGTGTATGGAATGAGCGGTAGAACAAGTCAGACTGTTAGTTTGTATGGAAGATTGTTTTTGTTTCTTTTAATCAGACAAAATTAACATGACTGGGCTAGTGTGGGTGGCTCGCTGGCCCTGAGAGAGCTAAATTAGCATGTAGCTGTGTAATGTGTGAACACTACAAAATAAATACTACAACTCCTCAAGACTAAAGCTGCTTTATGTGACTTGCTGTTACGTGATAGAAACATGATCAACACCCCCCCTCACTGCACCGTTTAATTCACTGAATATATTCACAGTCACACACAGTCTCACACACACAGTCACACACACACACAGTCACACACACAGTGAAATAACGCAGGCTTGGTACTAGAAGGAAGAATTTAAAATCATTTTGATTCTGAACTGGTTCATTTTGACATTAAATCTGACATTAAATGAATTTGTATATAGTCTTATGATGCCTCAGCTATAATCAAAACCTGTACCAAACCTGTACTCATGCATTATGTTATTATTGAAAATAAATACAAATTTAAAAGTAGTTGTCCCCTCTTAGGACAAATATTCCTTCTAATCTTAAGTAAGAGACATTTCATTTTTCAAACAGGTGAAGTCCCAACTATGAAAACTTCTAATAAAAAATTCCAGTTCAAAAACATGGAAAAAAAGGAGTGAAACACATTAATGGTGTGATTGTCTAGTGATTCTGTGCAAATACCTTTAGACTGAACAGCAAGCGTCATGTAATGAGCAGAGTAATATCTTTTCCAGAAGTCTCGGAGTCGCTGGTAGGTATTGATTTGTTTCTCTCTGGGCTCATGTTTTAATGTCTGAGCGTTACCTGCAGGGAACAACACGACATCCAGATGTACAATAGTGATACCACATTAAGAACAGAAAGACTCCAGAAAGACTGCAAAACTCCTTCATCTTAGATTCAGGACTTTAAAGCATTTAGAGTAGAAATTTATTTTGGTTTTAAAGGGGAAATTTGAAAGCTGCTGCTGACTCTCAGAAACATGGTGGAAATCATCACACACAAATCATGACTTTAACTTGCATCTGTTGCAGATGATTTACATTGGGAAATTTAGTGGTCAATACATATTTATTCCTTTTTTGAAAAAAACAGAAGTTTAAACAAAAGTGCAGAAAAAACGTGACTACATTTAGAGTTTTACAGAAACACATTTAGACAAGTAATTGTTACCAATGAAAACACATATTTTACTTGAATTGAATGTGTGTGTGTGTGTGTGTGTGTGTGTGTGTGTGTACATTTCTTACCCCAGCAGAACTTGCCCATGGGGTGTCCCAGTTTTGCCAGGCTGCCAAAAAGCATCTCTTTACGATGAGAGTCAGACGGCCTCGCTAACTGATACTCTGAGCAGGAAGCAAGAAGAGACAACAAAAAACAAACAAAACAATAAAAACCTTTAATAGAACAGATGAGATTGTACTGTAATACACGATAGAACATTTTGATAATCAATTTTAATTTGTTATTGTTATTTATTTTGTTGTTGATCAGACAAAACAACATGTGATTCATCATGTTGGTCTGTGGCAATTTATAGCAATAAAAAAAACTAAATCTGAGATTAAACAGATTTAAATCACTCCACTATTTACATAATCTGATATGATGTGTTAAACTACACCACACTAGGGCTGCACTTATACATTATCTACATCATCAATTTCAAAACTTGTATTTATTCTCTGTAAATTGTTTGGTCTATAAAACTCACCGCTGTCCACAGCCTCCACCTCTCTGTCGATGGCGTCTTCAATCATCAGAGGACAAATGAAGAACTGAGCCCACCTGAAACACACAGACACTCAGTTAATGGTTTGATGCATGTGAACAACATGTAGTCTCCATTTGTTTCCGACACCCGTCTGCTGACACGATGAGGATCGTGAAGCTGATGACGTAATGACACTTTATAACAACTGTGCTGAGTCTCTGCAGTGTCTTTCTGCTTCTGTCCACTTATGTGTGGACAGAAGTATAATGTTTAACTGAGGCTGCTAATATTCTAAATCTACATTCCTTACAGTTGGTTAATGGCTTTACTCTGACTCTGAGATGATGAGCAAATCCTAATTCAATATATATATATATATATATATATATATATATATATATATATATATATATATATATATATATATATATATATATATATATATATATATATATATATATATATATATATATATATATATATATATATATATATATATATATATATATATATATGCATGCACACACACTTGACCATATGCCTCACTATTTGATGTCACGCAAGCAGGGAAATGCACCTGCAGACGTCTCTGCGTCCGTCATGTAGGACGATGTTTCCAACTGCCAGCTTGTCTAAAAACAGCAACAGTAACAACATGGCTAGCAAGAAGCTGAGCCCTCATGTTGATCTGAAATGAACCGGTTGACCTCCCATCAGAGAGGCAGATGGTTTACGCGCATGTATGCACACATACACACAGGGAATGCTCAAAAAAGCAGCATTGTGACTGAATCCCCGCAACACACTGAACTGTGCTTCACTGTCAGTCCCAAAGTGGATCTGCTGGAGCTTTTTCCATCTATTTATTCGGTTACAGATTTGCTGGTTTCCTCACCTGTCGAGCGCCTCTCTGAAATATTTCCTCTGCACATCGAACTGGAAGATGGTTCTCTCACAGTCTGTGGAGGCGTTGTCGCTGCCGCCGTGCTTCTTCAGGAAGGCGTCAAAGCCGTTCTCCGCTGGGTATTTATCGCTGCCCATGAACACCACTGAAAGTCCGGAGGGAACAAAGATTAATACCCACACACAGAACTGCTGCTGTTTTCATGTCCAGTAAACCAGAAATGAGGAATCTAGAGACCATTTAGAGCTGTCAAGGAGTTTTCTCTGCACAGATATAGCTTTGAACATGGTCACAGATACAATAAATTTATATCTCTGTGTAAGGCTAAGTTCACAAGTCAGAATAATCAATATTCAATAATGTCCCATCCTGTGTCAGGAACATATGAGACTGACACAGTAGTGGATGAGCCCCTACCAGGCCTTTTATAGAATCATTCTCAATGGACATTACGGCCGAAACATTTAAATATTCGACTTAAACAAGTTTTGACAATCATTAAAAGGTAATTAAAATCCTGACGACAGCGCTGCAACAATATCACACACTCAAGACTGTTTCTGTAGAAATTGTTGATTTAACTTTTTAAATTCACTTTATTTGACTAGAATTATGTTTTCGTATGGAAAAGGAACATATACCTAGGGAAAAATTCTCAGGGTTACTAATCTGTGTAGCATGACCCCTACCTCACTTCGCCCGCCTGCCTTCGTCTTCAAAACAATGTAAGCATGACAAAGCAGCTACTTGAAAGTCTGTCTTCATCTGCTAAAAAAGATTTGTAATTCAACCTTAACCCTGAAATACAGAGCCGGGCAGTTTGTGAATGACTTCGGTGTGTCAGGTGACATGTACTGGAAGCGGAAATACACACACGATGACCACATATTGTCTCCAAAAACATGTTTCACAAAGTAAGTAAAGAGTAAGTGAAAGGTAAAAAGTCATTTGGGAAAGAAATCATTTCATAGGGTCCTGTCACTGTGAGCTGCTGTAAGCTTCTAAAAATCAGGGTTCCGTCACATTATCTATTTCAAATTTCTAGCCTTATTCCAGATTTCTAAATTCAGACAATACTGACATCTAAGTACAAATAATTAACCATTTCCCTTTAATGAATACATAAAATGATATTGTTTCTTCCATTGTTTTAGTCTGTTTTATAAACAGAAACCAAAACTTTGCTGAAAAAAGTTAATTTATTTTGTTTAATCATTGTTTACTTTGTTCTGATAACTACATAGCTGCATAAGTCAAACATGTTCAGATATGCTTAATATTTGCGTATTTGTGATGCTACTTTATGTGCAATTCTAAGATACTGTTGCATTTTCTTTAGAACTATTTTGATCATGAAATGTTTAGGGAACAAACATTAGAAAATATCCTGTTTTCTTTTTTCCATTCTTAATTTTACTACCTTAACTCTTGTACTTATTAAATTATTATTATTTTAATAATTAATTAATTATGTATTCAGTTGTGAACACTTTGGGTCTTCGTGTATTTATGTAGGACTCACTGTGTTCCAGGAAGTGGGCAAGACCGGGCAGGTCATCCGGGTCACTGAAACTCCCCACACTGATGCAGAGAGCAGCTGCTGCCTGGACACACACACAGACACACACACGGACACACACACGGACACACACACGGACACACACACGGACACACACACGGACACACACACGGACACACACACGGACACACACACGGACACACACACGGACACACACACGGACACTGAGTGAATGAAAATATAAATGACCTAAATCTCCACCACATACCTCTGCCACATATTCTTTAAGGTCAGAAAGCTCTCATCACCCACCTGCTTCTCAGAGGATCCTCTTTTTTTCTTCCCTGCACTCTCCTCATCCAGCTCATCAAAATCGCTGTCCTGCTCATCCTCTTCATCCTCCTCCTCATCCTCTTCTGACCCCTCACCAGAATCTCTTTCTTCCTCGCCGTCATCCTCCTCCTGGTCTCGGTCTCCTGTCTCGCTATGGTTCGCTCCATTTTCACCACCGGCCTTCCCGTCCACCCCGCTGAAGTCGGAGATGAGGAGAGCTCGGAGGCCGTTACTCAGCTCGATGTATCTGCAGAGGAGAGCAGGATCCATATTCAAGCACTTTAAAACACATATGTATATTTGTGTATTTCTCTAATAACATAAGATCCAGAGGTTCAGGAGGTTTTTACCGGGAGCTTAATTATCCACTACTGCTCACAGGTGACAGTGAGAAGCAGCCCTTTAATGTCCCCTATTTAGATTTAACAGATTTGAAAATTGTTGAAAACATTCGGGATAATGACAGTACATACGATTTTAAGACATTTTATCCGAGAAAAGTTACATGTTAGGTCTTTGTCATACCATGCCATTAAAAAAACAAGACTAGGTCAAACCAAATTTAGGCTGGATGCTTTAGGCAATTTGTGAACATGTAGAGACGTAGTTACAGGACAGTTAGTGGTGCTGTATGTTCCGTGAAGTCTAAGGTTTGGTTCTGTTGTAAGAACGATGGACATTTTGAATGTTTATTAACTGATCTTTAACAAACAAGATTTAAATGTATTTTAAGTAGGACTGAATTGTAATAATATAATAAAATAAATAATAAAAGCATCTACTATGGTTTCCACAGTAATAGACAGAAATGAAATATTATAAATTGGTAGTTCCGACAACATTTATTTGTTTTCAGCTTTTTATGACAGAATCAAAGAGGGCCACAGATTATGACCTCATCTTTATTCTGTTGCTGTCAGTCAGTTGAACAGCACCCGACATTAATCCAGACCTCGTCTCTCCCACCTGTACTTCTTTGGATCACTGGGTGATTTGATGATCTCTGGGTCTCCCTGGTCCTCTGCAGTGACTGCTGCACCTTCGTCTACAGCCTGATTTCTGACCTCCACTGGAGGCGGTGGCTCACCCTGGTCTGGAGCCGACACTTGGCACAGGACACTGCCACCGCCGACTGACTTGTTGGTCTGAGGCATTTCCACAGGAGTCCCCTGGAGTAACAAAAAATATTAACTCGTGAAAATCATACAGAATACAGCATATGTATATGTGTATATATACATACATACATACACACACACACACACACACACACACACACACACACACACACACACATACATACATACATATATATATATATATATATATATACACACACACACACACACTACTGTTCAAAAGTTTTGGGTCACCCACAAAATTTTGTGTTGTGTTTTCATGTCGCATTTTGTATTTACCACCATGAGTTGTAAAATATAGTCAAGACATTTACATGGTCAGAAATAATGATTTATATTTGAAATAACATTTTTTTTTCTTAAAATTTTGCTTTCGTCAAATGAAGGTCAGTTTTCTAGCTTCTCTAACAAGCTAAACTGTTTTCAGCTGTGCTAACATGATTGAACAAGGGTTTTCTAATCATCCATTATCCTTCTGATACAATGAGCAAACACATTGTACCATTAGAACACTGGAGTGATAGTTGCTGTAAATGGGCCTCTATACACCTATGTAGATATTGCACCAAAAACCAGACATTTGCAGTTAGAATAATCATTTATCACATTAGCAATGTTTAGAGTGTATTCTATACTTTTCTTTCATTAAGGAGATATCTAAGTTAACGGTAGTATGTCTGTCTGTGTGTGTGTCTGTGTGTGTTTCCACATCACACACTGAACGTTGAATTACTACCAAACTATTTGTGAGTCACAAGTAATGCTCCTATCGGGACGTTTGCGGTCTGTTTTGACCAAATTTACTTTTATTTCATAGTAACTAACTAACTAAAAGCTCAGAGAAAATGTAGTGGAGTGAAATTTGAAGTTGAATTCAAGTAAAGTACAGATACTGTCAGAAATACTGAAGTACCACTGGTGGTGTATGAGTAGAGAGATGCTGTTGAACTACGAACAAAGTCTCAAATATCACATTGTTAGATTGCTAGATTACGTGCTGATTCTGAAAATAGTGCGGAGTCATGTTTAGTGGAGAATGATTTACCCACTAAGATATTTTTACGCACTTTGGTGGCGCAGAAACTCTGCGTCTGTGAGCCGAATCTCCCGTGAATCTTCCTTCTATGTAACAGGAAGCAGCTGTTAGCTTAGCGGGCAGGAGAAGCCACTTCAAGTGTCTACCAAACAGCACAAATACTGTAACTTCAGGAGCCGTCTGTGCAGGCTTAGCACGCGGTAAATTAGCTTCCAGTAATCCGGTTGACACCAACCCTTTTACGGCTAACTCGGTTTCTCAGCCCCGCAGCGAAGCGTTGTGTTAGCTTATTAGCTAACACCGGAACTGTAAAACCATGATTCAGCAGTGTGGTTCATGGTATATGAATTTAAACAGATGCTCACCTTTGCTTCTGTCCGCTTGATGTTGGTATAAATTGTGTTTCAGAGCAGCAGCAGCAGCAGTCTCCGTCGGATAGCGGTCAGCCAAAACAAAGCCCCTGATTGGCTGAGCGTCAATCAATCAAAACCATGCTGCCCTCTGATTGGTTAGTCTTCTTCTTTTATTGTTTAAAGAAGGTAGCTTTAACTTGTATTACCGCCCTCTTCCGGATTGAAGCATGGCTCAGAAGTTATTTTTATTATTTTAAAAATAATAATGGTGCTAGTACTACTATTACTACTAATACTACCACTACTACTAATGATAATAATAATAATAATAGTAATGATAGTAATAATAATATTACGATTACTAGTACTACAGTAATAATAACATAGAATACACAACATAAATAAATATTAGTAAGTATTAGGATGAAAAAAGCCTTCCTGAATATAAGGTTTGGAGTTTTGGCTCTACTGCCCTCAGATTTTTCAGAAGCAGGAGTACTGGGGTCCGACATGGGGCCATGGTGTAGAGATGGTACTGTGGCCAAGAGAAGTGAGCTGCAGGCAGACCAAGAGTCATTTACAGTAACTGTAAGTGTCTCTCTGGATGATATCTAGGCCAGTAAGAACACACACTCCACTGTTTGCTGTAAGACAGAATGGTCACATCTACAGCAGCTCATTCATGACGTTTAAAGATGGCTTCAGATCTTTGAGATAATATCCTTCTCCACCTTTTTGATTCTAGTGCTTCCTCTCATCTCCTACTTCTTTGGATGCTGTTGGCTCGTACTTCTCCATCCCACACATTTCTTTTTAATAATATATTTATTTTTTCTTTTCTAATATATTTAGATTTAATAATAAAGGTGGAGGAAGTATTAAATTTAGTTGAAAAAATGTTTTTTAAAAAACGTACAGTTTACAACTTCAACAATAATTGACAAATGTTATGATTAAAGATTGTGATTTTATTATACTAAATTGCATCTATAATATACAAACATTCACAATATTTTGTACAATCACTTTGTGCTTCCCCTTGTACAGGAGTGAACTGTAAGACAACAAGTTTACATAAACTCTCTATAGAATTTGTCCATGGTATACACAGCATAAAAATAAATTCATACTCAACATCATTTCTAATTCTATAATTTACAAATTCACTTAGAAAATAATCATATGAAGACGATGTTGATATTATTATACGTTCTTTTCAATATGAAGACACATGGTGGGGAGTTACACACAAAAACGTGCGCTGTGGAGGCTAGATCACAATTTGGCAGGATATTGTTTTTTTCTACTGTCATAATATTTAATAATAAATGCACATTTTTTTCTCCTCGTCTTTCCTTTTTTTGAAGTCTTTCATAGACACACATACTGTATCTCAGCTGTCAAAATATCACACTTCTGTCAAAGATACTGTACACAAACACAAAAACCCTTACAACTGAACACGCAATAAATATCATGATAACCATATGCAACAATAGAACATGTTTTAATATCACACCCACACACACATACACACACACACACATTCATGAAGGAAACACTGCCACAGTGACGGCCACGTGACTACACCTGCTAAAGGGGAGGGAGAGAAAACCATGTGCTCTTCACTTATCAGCTCTGCTCACATGTGTGTGAGTATAAAACACCTCAGTGTGGTGTTTAGATTGTGTCGGCCAGTGCAAACGCTAAAAGCCACCATGAAGCAGGGCTGCAGCACTCTGCGGCAGGCTGGGTCGAGTCTCTGCTCTCATCTGGGTCTTGGATCTACTTGGTTAGGTTTCTGAGTGTTGACATTTTGGTGATTTGCTCCTGAAAAATGCTTAAAAAGATGCATATTAACCATTTCACAAATGCTTTGTAATGACTCCAGAAACCACATTTGCACAAATAAGGTCCCACCAGAAAGGAAACTTCACAATGTTTTTTTAGAAGGTGTCAGAAACATTCAAGATGAGACAGAAACACACAGAGAGCCCAGCTAGTAAGATTTGGTTCCCAAACCTGGGATTTTTTTAATTCTGGGAACGTTTAACAAATGTTATTTGTTAACTTATGTTCCCTAAATGTTAAAAAGGTACGTTCTTTGACATAAAAACACTTAATGTTCCCAGAACGTTCTGTTCACATCGATCACAGGGAGGGACCAAATACAAACCTGGAAGAAATATTCCAGGAGTGTTATATGTTTGCTGGGGGATGTTCTTTGAATTCACATTTTGTCCACATAAAATTTAAAATATTTTGTTGTTTTATTTCAGTTGATGTAACTGTATGTGTGTGTAGTGGTAGATAGCAGTATGAAGCTGTAAACTAAACACCAGTAATTACCTGCCCACATTTGAAGAGGACACATCACACTCAGACAATTCTACAGTGTTTTTTTTTTCATGAAAAAGTAAAGGCAGACATCTTGAGACTCCATATTGTAAGAATGAGTTCTTCCTGATTAGAAAGAGAGAGAAAGCCAGCCAGCGGCTGCTACACTTTAAGGTGTTAGGTTAATGACAAAAAGACTCAGCAAACACAAAATTAATTGGAGCCATTAATAAATTGGTAGGTTGAGGTTGTCCGAATGGAGACACAGGTTGTCTCACAGGCACCATATTTCTATATCCACCATCAGTGGACATGTGTGTGACAAGTGGATCTTGAACCATCTGGGAAATAGAGATGGAACATTGATTTATTCAGAAACAATTTTCAGGTACTTGTATTTTTCTTGAGTATTTCCATGTGATGCTACTTTAGTATAGAGCTTTATTGTCATTGTTGCGACACAATGAGAAACAATTTTTGCAGCTTCTCTCTCAGCAACATAAGCGGTTCAAAGCCTTGATGATTAACAGTATCATAAACATTAAATAAGATGATGAACATCTTAATTATAGCTTCCAGCTCTGAACTCTCCTGCTTCTCTTTTACATTAATTACAGCTGGGGTCAAAAAGTCCTACTTTTCTGTCCCAGCACACTGTTCCCTCAGCGGAGATCAGATGATCTGCTATAAACCCAGTTACTCTTATTAAATCCAAGGCTCTGTGTACAAAATTAAAAAAAAGACATTTCAGACACTTAAAGCCTTAGTTTAGTTTTCTTTAAAGGGTTAGTTCAGAATTTAGGACATTTAGCCTCATTTCCCATGTCCCTATCATGTATCGGAACCATAGAATAGCATGTGATTGTACCTGTCCCAGTAAGATGGACCATATAATGTTTCCCATTTTAGTCATCTGTATTTGCTTTGTCAGGTTTGGAAATGAGCATTGCTCCTATTTGCAACAGAGTGGTAGAGCTTTACTAGAACTGTTATATATGTTATATATTACAATAATATTACTATTCAGTCAGCAAGTTGTCTATAAATTGCAGGACAACATATTGACACAAATATGATTAAATATGAGCTTTCTGTTTGGGGAAGAGCTACTGAAACCTGCCCTGTGAAAATCCAGTCGGAGGGAACTGGCCAATACTGGAGGAATCTGAAATTATGGCCTCTGTGCTTCACATACATGACAGGGATGTGGGAAATTGAGCTAGATGTCCAAAATGCCTAACTGTCCCTTTAGGCATGCAAGCAAATATGAAGCCATATATTTCCAACAGCTGCCCAACAGCTGATATCTTGACACTGGCTGTCGTGCGTGTGCACCGATGCGTCAGCTGAAGCAAAATGAAGCGAACTACAGCTGAGGACAAGGAACATAAGAGTTTCCTGTGAAACAGCAGTGCGGGGTAAAGAGAGACATGTCCTCTCAGTCCCTGTGTGCTGCATCTGGTTTTAAATCTGAAGACTAAAGAATATTTATTTATTAACTTATTATTTTCCAATATTGAACTCTGGAGAACCACCATATCTGTCTCTGCAGCTGCCCAGACATTTGAGACTGCACCTTTACTGAAAGGGCTTCAGATGCCTTGCAGTGTCTGATCGATAGTCTATAACCTGAATATGCTTAGTTCACTATCATGTATGATGCATTTTAAGATTTAGTCACCGTTGAGAAGCTGCAAGCAGCATAAGTTTGGCTTTATCGTTTACCTCAAAATAACTGAAATAATTGGTTTATCTGTGAATTGTTGAAGAATGAAGTCACATAACCCTTCTGATGTTTATCCTTTCAATTTTATTTCATTTAAATATAAGTTTATTAAATATTTGTCTTTTATTTATGCCTTTTTCTTCTTTCCCTCTGATGCTGTTGCTCGACTGTATTGTTATTATTTCCTGGTTTTGTCTAATGTCTGGTTATTGTTATCTAATGTCTGGTTATTGTTATCTTGTCTGTATTCAATGAAACTGCACCACTCTGGGCTAAAAGATGCTGGATTGTTTAAGAGATTCAACATCACAAGACTCATAAATCTGTCCTGCATGCTCCTAAATACTTGGCTTGACAACAGATTGAATATTTGAGAATTTGTGCTTGCTCAAGAGTTTTTGTCATTAAATATCAAAGACTGAAAAGCCTTATAGACATGAAAACTAATCTAAAACAAACAACCGCAGAACAGAACAGTCCAGATCAGTCGGGTTAGTTTCACCAAAAACAAAAAAATATATATCTCATCTCTAATAACTATAAACACATCTCATTATTACAGTCTATAAATATTGTAAATATAAGGAGTATTTTGTAGCCAACCAGGAAGCTAACATCGCTCTGGTTCCTTCATCAGCCATATATTAAGCTAAAAAATAAGACCAAAAATATATATTTAAAAAAAAAAAAACCTTCAGCTTGTTTTACCCATGGACCTGACTATAGGTATTTAAGTAAAACCATTTAAAAACACACATACACACAGACACACACACACTTTCCAGAATTCCAGATGAGGGAAAGTGCGGGCATACTAACTCTTTTCTAGTTTAAAGACTCATTCCGGCAGTAGTCTAAAGTCATAATTGTGAGATATGCAGAAATCAGAATTATGCCATGTTTCTGTGAATGTAGTGAGGTTGTATTAATTTATATGTTGAAGTTCTGGAGTTAATATCAACAGTTAAAGTGCAACACAAGTGCTGTTATTATTGTTCCTTTACACACTTTGATTTGTCTCATGACTCATTCTAATAATCTAGAGGGACCCTGTTAAAACATATCAAGAGGCAGCGCTCTCCTTTGAACATTGTGCTGGTAACAGCCGTGCAGAGCAGCAGCAGCATCTCTCCGTATGTTTATATGACACCTAAAATAATATAATTATTGTGTCAGTCTGACTAAAACTGCAATTTAACTTATGAAGTCAGACTTACACGCCCATTGCAACTAAAATTGAGCTTCTCCTGCAGCTCCTCCAGACCAGTCGGACTGGAGTTGGACGAGGTGATCTGTGCTAGAGGTCCATTCCAAGCTCTGAAGCTAAATGTTATGTAAAAACGTAAAAAAGTATAACTCAAACCAAAAGAAGCCAGTAACCTGGTAAGTAGAGTGAACAGAAAGTACGTTTTGGATGTATTTGCAACTCTTTTGACTGTTTTACTGTCAAAAAAGGTCAACGATGCAATACTAACAAGCTAAAGGGTGCATATCGCCACCTATCATAGCAGAGGCAGCTGACTTCATCAGTAAATCGATTTACCTCCCCTACATGTAGACTTGTAAACGTACTGACCCTGTCTGCTCTTTGGAGTGGACTCTTTCAGACTCAACCCGGTTCTGTATAATCTTTGACTCAAATGATTGGCTGCAGCCCTGCCTGGGAGTTGTGCATTGGTAGTGTAGCCCTAAAGCGTCTGTCAAGCCAAAAACAGCACTAAGTAAGGCCAATAACAGTTAGTAGGCTATAGGCATGTTGTATCAGAGTGGACGTTCTATCTCTGGCTGTCTGAGAAGCAGGATCCGATGTTCTGCTGGACGACTCTGTGAACCTGTAAACTTGTGAACATGAGCAGTGGTGGAGTTGTGAGTTTCCCATCGTGCTGCTTTTTGAGGGTAGGCAGTGCTGTGCTGACCTGGACCTGTTGCCGACAGGACACTAAACTGAATTTGGCATGTTTCTATGGCGACGCAACCGAATAGTGTGCAAAAGTACAGTTTGCCTGCAATTCAAGGGTGTCTTATTATTGGAGTTTTTTCGGTATCCTTCAGGATCAAAACACCTGCAGCAGCTGATTTGAAACACACGTCTGTATGTGCATTGCTGCAGGTTGTGGATACGCAGCGGTCCTGCTTCATGAAGGCAGTGATTGCGTCAGGTGCTACAGACAATTGATACGAAGCTGTGGACCTGCTGCATGTAAGTGCTCCGAAACATTTGCTGCTTTTTTGAAACTCTGATTTGAGGTTTGACGTTATTTTAAAGCCGCCACCTCCCGACAGGAAGTTGGTTCAACTAATCAGCTCATTTCATACGTAGAACCACTCAATGTGTTGTTGGGACCTTTCCTTACACAAAACAACTGTATCTTTCTGTAGAGGCTTTTACATGCATGTTCCAAGATGCTTGATTCCAACTTTAAGGCCCAGTCACACCAGCAGTTAAAGGTCCCATATGGTAGAAAGGTAGATGTATGGATTAGATTGTTTGTTAATACTGTCCCATGTCCACAGAGAAATGCACAGTTTCCAGAACAGATTTAGCTAAGGATGACCATTTACCACAGCCTGAAGTGAGCTATGGCTTAAATATATCTTGTCAGTGACGTCACAACTTCAACATCTTTTAACTTCCCATTAAATCCCAGGAAAGTTGAACAACCTGGGAGCTTTACAGCAGCCCTGTCTTCCTTGTGAAGGAACTTTCCAGGACTATAATGGAGATTCTGCAGACGGAAGTCGATGGTACAACAAACAGAACATATCATCCTTTTAGTGATTTACTGAGCAGAACAACTGAAACCTGCTGTGACCGAGAAGCCATAACAGGCTCCCAGCTAGTTATCATGTTAACGATTAGCCCACCAGTTGCAGCGGTTCACCTTCTTGACCTAGCCAAGCTTCGAGTACCGCCTGTTTCAGATGAGCTTTTATCTGAGAGTGTGACCAGCCTTTATTTTCCATCCTACATCTCATGACATCCTGTATCTAGCTTCATCACTGTTTAATAAACTCAACATATTCAACATGGTTCTACAACACTTTCAAACACGCCTAATAATTTTTTTTTCAGATTACACTGCCGCTCTTACATCTGCATCTACAAAAGGACCAACCTGGGCGACCTGGGGATGGGGAGGATGAATCTATCTACATGAACCTGCAGTAGGCAAAGTGATTATTGGCTGCTCACAAACGGACTGAAGCAGAGAACGTGAGTTGAGGAATGTTACATGTTTTTTTTTCTTTTCTCGAGAGCTTGGGGGATGGGACAACAGCAGCCGGACGGTGGCCAATCAGCAGCACTTCTGAGGTAGCTGGGCGGGCTTGTCGGTCAGTTTGGTGGTCTTGGTGCCAGGAGCTGCCGGCGCCTCCACGTCCACACGCTCCGACATCTTTACGCAGATGATGTCCACCAGGCGCTCGAAGACCTGCCGCACATTGATGTTCTCCTTGGCACTGGCCTCATAGTACTCAAAGCCTGCAGGAGGAAACAGGCACGAATTCGGAGAAGCTTTGAGTAAGTTCAGGCCATCAGATTCAGATTTACAAACATTTAAATAGTGTAAATGGTGTAATACTTTGGTTGAAATAAAGCATAGCTGGTTAGGTTGTGGTCAAAGGAACTTCCTTCCAGGAAGGAAGGAAGGAAGGAAGGAAGGAAGGAAGGAAGGAAGAATAAAGGATATAATGAAGGAGAAAGCATGGAAAGAAAGAAAGAAAGTGGAGGGGAGGAGAATGTAGGATGGAAAGAAATAATAAATGAGGGTGGGAAAGAAAGATTGATTGAAAGAAGATTAAGGAAGAAAAGTAGAAAGGGGGAAGAAAGGAAGGACAGAAGAAAGGATTTAAAAAATAAAAAGAACAAATTTCCTCTGGATTTTGGGAGAATATGAGAGTGGACCGAAGCCAAGGAACAGTGTAACAATGCAACAAGGGCTACAGGATGGACAGACGTTTTTGGCAGCGATGATGTCACCTCAAGTAGGAGGAAGTAGAAATAACTGAGACCAGCCTTTTAATTGTTTTATATGTTTACCTCAAGTTTTGCACCATATTTAAAATCTGACATCAGAACAGAATTTTAAAAATACAATCACCTTTGTGCTTGTCTCATTAATATTAAAGAGCCTCTCCTCTGATTGACTAATTTGACTGGCTCTAAATGTGGTCTTATGGTGTGTTTGCTGTATTCTTGCTTCTTCCCACTTCACAAACATGTGAAACAGCAAATGAGGTTTTATGCTGTCCAAATGTTTAAATACAGAATCTATGCACACAGATGAAGCTGGTTAAACAGCTCAGAGTGTGTAATGTCTCCACGACATGTGTGACTAGTTTCAGTTTCATCTGGAGCCTGCAGCATGGACATTGATCCAGAGGAAACAGCTCCAAGCAGTGGAGCTGAAACCAGTATGAAGCACTTCCTACTTCGAACACCTTTACTTTACAAATACAGCACATTATTGTCCTCTTTGGAATAAGTACTCAAGTACTTACTCAAGTACTGCACTTCAGAACAATTCTAAGGTACTTGAACTTTATTTTACTATTTCCACATGATGGTACTTTATACTTATTTCTACTATATTTATCTGCAGCGTTAGTTCCTTTCAGATGGAGATTTCACTCAGTAATAAGATAAACAGTGATCAGTGTTATTGATCATGATCTAATCGTATTAAAAATTTAATAATCAAACAGTAAACAGTTTCTGTCCTGCAGCCACTTGATCCACATCTGTATCCCTGACATTTAACATTTGAAGCTCAAAACTATTTTTTTTCTGAAATGAAATTGATTAATTTGACTTTTGTCAGTTTGATAAATATGATCTATGTAGTAATTTCTAGCATCTCACCTAACTGATCTGCCAGGTGTTTTCCTTTCTCTGGAGGTACGACTCTCTCCTCGTCCATGTCGCATTTGTTGCCCACCATGATCACCTGGGCGTTGTCCCATGAGTATGTCTTAATCTGGGTGGCCCTGAAGCATGAATGCACACGCAGGCACACACACACACACACACACACACACACACACACACACACACACACACACACACACACACACACACACACACAGCAACATGAATCGTCTTGAGTTGTCTTTTACTGTTTATCCAAGTCGGGTTGCGGGGGCAGCAGCCTCAGCAGAGAAGCCCAGACTTCCCACTCCCCGGCCACTTCATCCAGGTCGTCAAGGGGATAGCAGAGACATTCCCAGGCCAACTTAGAGACATAGTTTCTCCAGCATGCCCTGGGTCTTCTCCGGGGTCTCCTCCTGGAGGGATGTGGCTGCTTGTACTCAAGATCTCATCCTTTCAGACACTACCCAAAGCTTGTGACCATAGGTGAGGGTAGAAACATAGATCGACTGGTAAATTAAGAGTTTTGCCATTTGGCTCAGCTTCCTCTTCACCACAACAGACCAATGCAAAGACTGAATCACTGCAGACACAGCACCGATCCACCTGTTAATTTTGCGCTTCATCCTTTATTCACTTGTAGAGTGGAATTCAAGAGCCTGAGATATTTGAATTCCAGGTATAGTAGGATCTCATCCCCAACCCGCAGGCTGAGAACCATGGCCTCAGATTTGGAGGTGCTGATTTTCATCCTAGGAGCTTTACACTGTAAACTATAGCAAAGGCTGAAGGTCACAGTCTGATGAAGCAAACAGGACCAGAGCATCTGCAAAAACCCAGCCCTGAGGCCACCAAATCACAGCGCCTCAATGCCCTGCCTGCACCAAGAAATTCTGTCCAGAAAGGTTATGAACAGAATCTGTGACAAATGGCAGCCCTGGCGAGTTCAAACAATCCTGACCTTCTACCGGCAATGTGAACCAAGCTATGACATTGGGTGTACAGGGACCACAGCACCCCCCACAGCAATTCCCATGGGACATATTCAAACGCCTTCTCCAAGCCCTCAAAGCACATGTGGACTGGTTGGGTGAACTCTTATGTACCCTCGAGGACCACGCTAAGGGTATAGAGCTGGTCCACAATTCCATGACCAGGACAAAAACCACACTGCTCTACAATCCAAAGTTCAACAATCTTATGGACCATCCTCTCAAGGACCCCTGAATAGACCTTTCCAGGGAGGCTGAGAAGCATGAGCCCCCTTTTTGGAGGGGGGAACCACCCCCCTGGTCTGCCAGTCCAGAGGTACTGCTCCAATGTCCACACAATGTTGCATGTCAACCAAGACAGCTCCACAATACCCTGAACCTTGCAGAACTCCAGGTGGATCTCTATATAGAAATATGCCTGGATGTGCCTGTGAACTGGAATCTCTCTCTCTCTCTCTCTTTTTTAAAGAAAATCATTCTCTAACATATTCAAGCAAGTATACTCATGACATCATTCATTTATAATATCATAATTATTAATCACAATACAGTCCACAATAATCGCCATTGCACATTCACATCAAATTGTGCAACAGTGCCACCACCAAGGAGCTACCATGGTAATCTCAGCTACAGAGATAGGCTTACCCCAGACTCTACTTCCTTAGTGGAAGACATGCTGGTGGGATTGAGGAGGTCTTCAAAGTAATCCCCCCAGGTGAGCAGCACTCCACCCCCAATGAACACAGTCTTGACAGTACACTGCTTCCCTCTCCTGGGCCACCAGATGGTGGTCTAGAACCTCCTCAAAGCTGGTCCAAAGTAGTTTTCCATAGTCTCAGTGACCACCTCTGACACTACAATTTTTGCACCCCATGGGTGCAGGCCCAGCCACCAGGTGCTTGCCATCGGGCCCCTCCCCCAGGATTGCCTCCAGGGGTGGGCCCTGTGAACCATGCCCAAGTGAAGTTAACTTGGATCCAATGTTCTTTTTCTCATCAGTGGATTTTAATTTAAAGAATTTAAGCAACACAAATCATCATCTGTTAATGACTTGAATCCAAATAAAGCTCATGGCCAATAACGTACCAGTCCTGGACGGCGTTGAAGGACTCCTCGTTGGTGATGTCATACATGAGAATAAAGCCCATGGCACCGCGGTAGTAGGCCGTGGTGATGGTGCGGTAACGCTCCTGTCCTGCTGTGTCCTACAACCAGAAACACAAACATCTTATTTACTCTGATTAAACAAGTAAAGTTATACTATTTATACTATTTATACTATATATATATATATATATATATATATATATATATATATATATATAAATATATATATATATAGAAAGCACTGTGAGTGTGTGTGAGTATGTGTGTGTGTGTGGGCAGAGAAAGAGAGAGATACACATAGATAGAAACATATATGTAACTAATGAGTAAGTCTCCCATTGAGATTTTCATACACTTTTCGAATACAGGAAAAATTAAAATAACATTTTTCATGGTAAGTGTTTTATCTGATCTAAGTCAAAGAGTGTAAAAAACACACTTGAGTAATAAACCATCAGTGTCGCAGCTTTGGAATCAGTGGTGCCGTCTTTCTCTGCTGTCAGAGTGTGAATATCTCAGTCTGTCGTCTCTCTGCGTGACTCGTTTCAGCCTCATCTTCTGTAAGACTCTTAACTGTCTTATCTGTAGCGTCTATCGATCTGCAGCCACCGCCACTGATCACTGCTCATCTGCAACAAACCAGCTGAGGCTCAATGTGACTTTCACGCCAGTCCAAGACTTCCTTATCGTTTCAGCCACCATCCATCCAACTCCTGCCAACCACCATTTCATAATTTCATCATTTCTTCCCTGCCGCCACAGCTGGAGCAGATATTCTTCTAAATTTAGCGCTTTTGTGCTTCTCTCGCTCCACACTCCTCCAATAATCACTGATTTTCCTTTTTTTTCCTGCAGGACATAACAAAACGCTTGTTTGCATTTAATTAATTTAGATTTGATGTGGAGTGTGGTTATGTGTGTGTGTGTGTGTGTGTGTGTGTGTGTGTGTGTGTGTGTGTGTGTGTGTGTGTGTGTGTGTGTGTGTGTGTGTGTGTGTGTGTGTG
Source organism: Lepturacanthus savala (assembly GCA_030544235.1). NCBI lineage: Eukaryota > Metazoa > Chordata > Actinopteri > Scombriformes > Trichiuridae > Lepturacanthus > Lepturacanthus savala. The sequence goes on from CM060481.1 coordinate 7,688,242, forward strand.
TGTGTGTGTGCAGTAGCTACATTAGTCATGGAGGGTGATAAGCAGAGCCTCAGGCAGTGACATATTCCTCTCAGTTGAGTTGAAAGCAGATAAATGTGTGTGTGATTTGCACAGAGGAAGAGTCAGCTCGCTCCATGTGTGACAGTGAAATATGGAACATGGAAACATGATAACATAGACTGTAATGTGCTGATCCTGTCACAGCTTCCACTTTTTTCCTGTTGGAACCTGGCTGCAGGGATTTGCTCCCATTCAGATACAGGAGCATCATTAAGGAGGTTGTTCTCACCTGATTTCCACAAACCACCTGTTCCCATTCTGACCTTACTGCTTCTCCGCCTCAAAAAGCAGATATTTTCTATCGCAGTTGTTCATTATTTGCATTAGTGAGTCAGCATGGTGAGTTATTTTTTTTTTTAATTTGATATTGGCTAACACATTTAGTCACCACTATTTGTACTGATGAATCAACTATGAGAGCCAGCTAACATTGCCTTTTCATCCAAATGTAGAGAAAATTTTAACACAATTTTGAGAAAATTGGTGAAAAAAATTCAATATCGATAGTTTCTATGGAAGTAAAATATTTTGATAGGTCCAATTAAGATCCCTAAATTCATGTAAAGAAATTCAGAGTCCCCAGGATACCTTTGAATACCTTTTAGTAAGTAATCGATTCTGTTTCAAATAAAACCAACATCCAGCCAATCAAGTTAGGCTCCATTGGTCACGTGATGCTTGAAATTACAGGATTGTTGGCTAACTTAACTGGATACAGTATTGTTTCCATATTATGACGTTGCTGACATTAAACTGTTGCAGAAGAAGTCAATGAGATGACATCATTAACAGAGCTTCAGTCAAAAATGTAGGAAAATATGATGGAAATGTAACCTTTTTCATTTTTTCCTTTTTATTTCTTTTACATAATTTCTTGATTCCTAAATTTTATGTTTTTCTAATAATTTTTTTTTCAGAATTTAATACTTTTTTTTTTCAAAGAATATAAGAATAAAAGCAGATAAATGCCTATCTTAAGAGACCATATGTGAAAATAAACCAGACTTTTATGTTCCTAAAATCTTTAAGCTTCAGCCTCATTCCAACAGCTGGAACAGATTTTCTGTGTAAATTCAAGGACTGTTTGATTAATGTGCATCTGTAGTGAACAGTAGCATGTGAATACTGCATCATTTTAAAACAAAAATCCCTTCATTAATTTTTAACAACAATTAATGCCATGATGCTTTTATAATATGCCAAAAGCTACTCTAAAGGTGCTAGTGTGTGTGTGTTTTAATGAGTGCTTTTGTGAGTGTGTATGACTATTTTTATTCATCACTGTGCTTTACGTTTAAATCAATCATCTTTGATTAGCTCTACTATGGAACGGTCCCTCCCAATACACACACTCTCACACACATATTTTGTCACACGGACCTCCTCAGCCACCCCACTCCTCCTTTGTCCCCTGCCTGGTCTCAACCTCTTTGCCCCAAGAGGTCTCTCTAATTGGCACTGAAGAAAGCACTGTCAGTGTGTGTGAGTATGTGTGTATGTGTGAGTGTTGGCAAGAGAGCAAGTGAGTATGAAGCACTGCTGCCATGGCAACAACATCACCACCAATGATACAAGCTGTAGCCCAGTCTTTTTTTTTCTTTTTTCCTCCCAGCAGCTTGTTGTTGACTAAGAGCAGCGCATCTTTTAACACTGCAGCAGTACACTCACACACATAAGCACACACACACACACACACACACACACACACACACACACACACACACACACACACACACACACACACACACACACACACACACACACACACACACACACAGGATATTATATTATTATATGTTAAATTACAGTATATTATATTACCATATGTTATATTAATTTATGTAAATTACAGTCTTATTTTACCGTATGTTATATGACTATATGTTAGAGTTATGGTATATTATATTACCATATGTTAAATTATGCGGGTGCACAACCAGTTTGTCGTGGTGGAGGTAGGCGATGTCCCCTCTTGCTCTTGCTGCTCTCAACTCAGGTATCAGATGCTTCTGTCTGACGGCATCTGTAAAGTCCACGTTAATCAAAATTTTGCTTGTCATAAAATTTCTTCTCCGTCCTTGTAGCTAAAAAGTTGTAGTACTTTGGGCCGTGGTCTTTTGCCTCCACTGGGTTTCCCTGTGCGGTGCGCCCTCTCCACTTCCACCTTGTGCTTCATCTGTCGTTTCTCCACCAGGATTTTCTGGATTTTCTCCTCTGTTTCAATCCAGGTTTCTCCGGGTGACTCAGCTACTCCTTCAAATACCAGGTTGTTCTGTCTGGTTTGACCTTCCATGTATTCCACCTTGTCTGTGATAGTCAGCAGGCTATTACGGCCCTTAGAGCTGTCTGCCTGCATTGTATTGCAGCACATTTTTTTATTGCAGTCAGCCTGTAGCCCTTTGAGGTCTACACCAAGAAAAAAGCAATGGACAAAATTTTTCTTAGCGTCTTTTACTCACTTAGGATAACAATAACAACAATCAACTGTTTTTCCAAAATATAAAAAAAAAATAAATAAAATAAATAAACATACTGCTCAAAGACACAGAGCCATATAGAGGATTTTTTTAGCATAGCGCAGCTAAACCAAGTGGTAGCGATGGCTCATTCAGGTTGAGTTAAGCTCAATGCATTATTCAATGAGATATAGTGACTCAAAGTGTGGTCTACCAAACGGTTACACAGAACCTTAAAGACTTTTTTTTGAGTTAATTGCAAACTCTTTGGGCAACGTGGTGGTGCAGGGGTTAGCGCTGTTGCCTCACAGCAAGAAGGTCGCAGGTTCAAGACCTCCGTGGTCCTGGGTCTGCGTGGGTTTTCACCGGGTACTCCGGTGTACCGGGTACTTCCTCCCACAGTCCAAAAATATGCTGAGGTTAATTGGCCACCTCTGGGTGTGAGTGAATGGTGTGTGTACCCCATGATTGGCTGGTGACCATCTGGGGTGTATCCCTGCCTCTCGCTGTAACACGCTGGGATAGGCTCTAGCAGACCCCTGCGACCCTAATGAGGAATAAGCAGGTATAGAAAATGACTGACTGACTGCAAACTCACTTTAAAGTCTTGTATATCCTGTGTTATCATATCAAGTCTGGTGTTTGTGGAATCCACAACGATTTGGATGAAGCCTTTGAAGTTTTCTTGCAGACGTATCAACAACAAGAACTCCAATGGGTTCTCCATCAACAGTGCAAAGTATGGCAGATCCAGACCTGGTTTGTGCCAGGTACCTGTGTATATGCTATTCTGCTAATAAGGTGGAACCAACAAACTGGGCCTAAACACCCCTTAACTGACTCTATGCACAGCACCACCTATTTCATATTACTGTTTGTCAAAATACTGTATGATTTAGTACTATATTGTATTACAGTATGCCATATTACTGTATGTTACAGTTTATTATATAACTGTGTTAGGTTTAGGTTATATTGCTGTATATTATATTACTGCATGTTAAATCACATGGTTCACTATGTGATCTGGAAGGACAAGAAGAGAAAAAATGTCTGCAGCTGAAAAAATGTCAGCACAGAGCTGATATAGGTATCTGGTAGACATTGGCTGTAGGTTGCCATCTTACTTTTACCTACAAATGTTATGTATGTTACAGCACAGAGTGAAACACTTAACATTTATGACACAAACATTTATGACTGGAAGCATACAGTATGTACCTCATTTTATGTACCTTTGAGACTTTGAAGATTCTCATATGAGGCTCAGATATGGACTTTGATTTATGGCCCTAAAGTGGTACTTTATTTTAGTGGATTTTATAGGTGTATAATTCAATGACACCTGAGTTTGTCTGTCAATTGCACTTTTCTGTCTATATTCTGTGAAAAATACTGACAATTTAAAAGATTCTCTGCTGAACTACTGTATGGCTTCAACATGTGCATTTTTTAATTAAATGACTATCTACAACAGCTAAAGTGATACTCGTGGGAGCTAATCACAAGCTAAGTGGTTCCCACTAGAATCACAGCTCTGTAATGAACAGGACATTGAGATTTGAGATCCTCACCCAGATCTGCAGCTTGATCCTCTTGTCGTTGCGATACACTGTCTTCACCTTGAAGTCGATGCCGACAGTGCTGACGAAGGAGTTGCTGAAGGAGTCATCAGCGTAGCGGAACAAGAAAGATGTTTTTCCAACACTGCTGTTGCCAATGATCAGCAGCTTGAACATGTAGTCAAAGTTCTGGTCGGAGCCATCCCGCTGACCGAAACGCTGGTCTGCCTTCGCCATCTGACAGTTCAGTTTGGAGAGAGAAAAAACACAGCATCAGTTGATATTCATCTTAACAAAGGAGGAACAGAACATGTCAAACTCACTTTTCAAAGTCCACAACTGTATTTAGAACCACATATTACATTACTGCAGACTATATACTGCATTAAGCAATATTCAGGGGACCATTTTGCAAACGCATTGTGCAACACAGGAGGGCCACCACATCAGGACAGGACTCAGCAGTACATCTGTATCTGAAGGAAAAGGGACACTCCTTTAGGGACACTGATGTACACATCTTAGATAAGGAGGACAGGTGGTTTGAGAGGGGAGTGAAAGAGGCCATCTATGTCCATTTAGAACAACCTACTTTGAAGAGAGGAGGGGGACTGCATCATAACCTATCTGCTACATACCATCCTGCCTTGAGATCTCATCCCAGGAAATTCAACTGCTCTTCACCATCAGAGCAGGACTCTTTCTCTGGATCATGTAAACCACAATGACTGTCATTCCAATTCACACCTTGAAGGGTGACCTATGTGACCCTTTGTTAGGGTGGGGGTTAGGGCTACAGCTCCACCCTCTGTGATCCAGAGATATAGCTCCTGGTTTCCATCATCAGGCTAGAATTGAAGAAGCCTTTCGGATGAAAGGTGAAACGTCTTCAAGCTCCAAGAAAAAGTCCAGTTGCTTACAATTTAACTCCTTGACTATTCAGGGGACCAGTTCCACTGTCTGTATACAGACGAGTATCCCAGAATGCATTTATCACCGGCCAGCAGGGGTAACGGGGACTACATTTCCATTGTGTTCATATATTTCTTTATTAAGCTATATTAAGTTTTTATGCGATTAAATAACCGTTTATATTTCCCTTTATATGGTCAATTTATCCAAACAGCCACTAAAAGCTCCTAGGGTGACCCGCCGATTAGTGTCCATCGTCATCCCAGTAAAAACATGATCAATGAACTGAACTGATACGCAGCTCTCTGCTGATTTGCTCTCTTGCTCTAATGTAGCATTTTCATATACCATAAATTCTCTAATACAGGCCCAGGCTTTTATTTACTCAAGCACATTGAAGCCCAGGCTGTTATTGGAACAAAGCCACAATTAGAGACAGGCCTCTATTTGTATTTGAGCAAAACAGACTACCAGTATAATGAAGAAAAACTAAATTTTCTGTTTATTTGAACCTATAAACCTGTATGGGGTGTATCCTTGCCTCTTTCCTCTAATGTGCTGGGATTGGCTCCAGCAGACCCCTGTGAGTATAATGGGGGGTATAAAAAGGTGTGTGGAGTGTGGAGATTCCTAAATCCATCAGGACAGTAGCTCTTCAGGAGCAGGATTGGGCAACCCTGCTCTACAGTCTCTACAATAAGCTTTGCAGCTGCCATGGTAACAATGTTAACCTGCTGATGATTTTGCCGTTTGCAGCGCATTTGCACTCTGGTAACTTTCTATTGAGCTAAATATTCTCATCTTTATATTTTTTGCATTCAATTACATATTTAAAAACATGGTTCTAATAATAGCCACAGCCTGTATTAGAGACCGGCCTTTATTTACTCCCGCTAGCAGCAAGGCCTGAAAATATTAGAGACCCGTATGGAATACCATATATATTGGCAAATTTCTGGTATTTGAAAGATATTTATATTACAGATGATATCGAACAAGCTGACATATTAGTTTGTACACATGCACACATGGAACATCCACACAAAAAAGGTCAGTCGTCAGTCTCTGACTCATGGTCCTCCAGTTCCCACCAGAGAGGCTCCCTGACAGGGGGAAGTGTCAAGGACCAGTGTTCCTAACTTCTCAGTAATGAAAGTAGCTATTGGTTGTCCTAAAATTCGCTAGAAGTTCTTAATTGATGTCATTACCAGGTAGGGACTGTAGCTGTTTTGGATGTTAAACCTTATTTTACTATTTTCTCCAATAAACTATCAAACTTAAGACCAAAACCTCAAGCGTCAGTGTTTATCTGCTGGGATCGTTTGTGCAGCTTCCATATGCTTTGTGAATGGGAATGGGTGAATGAACACTTTCTATACACAAAGCGTAGGAAGCAGTGTCTCTGCCTCCATTCCATCTGGAACGTTATATCACATTTACACTATTTTTGAAGCAGTTACTGGACCGATTTAAAAATTTCAAAATGTGTGGACTCCTAAGGCTCTGTTCTCTTAACAAGCATTGCGATCCACAACCCTTCACTTACACTTACACTATATACTATATACTTACACTAATATATATATATATATATATATATATATATATATATATATATATATATATATATATAGTGTAAGTATAGTGTAGTGTAAGTATTAAATGTGCTTAATTTGCTCTTAACCTTCAACTGCAATTCATTATTGCTACTGTACCATTCTAATGGACTGATTCTTTTAATAGATGTTGAGTGTTATAATGTCCATGTCCATGTATGTTTGTTTGTGCTTTTATTTACACATAAATAAAGGCATAAACCAAACTGTGATGATCAGCTGCACCCAAATATGATTCAACACAAAGAGCCAACAATCGTACAGCGTGTTAAACAAAGACTCAGTGCAAACAAACATTTCCTGTTAGACTTAACCTGCCCAGTCAAACAAACGCTGGAGCTGGGAGTGAAGGGTTGGTTTGAAGACTCTGAGTTGGAGCTGAACGAATGTGAGCAGCAGATGAGTCAGAGCTGAATATCCTGCTGGGCTTAATCTAGCATGGAAGGCTGTCAGTGAAGACTCCTCCTCTCTGTCAGGAACCAGAGGAGAAAGAAAACGCTAATTCCAGCTGTTACAGCTGAGGGGACATTTATGATATCTGGATTTCATGAGCTGTTATCATAGTTATTATAGCCCTTGTGAGGTATAGTACAAAACATTGACTGACTTCAAGTATCAAGAGAAACCTTTGGGATACTCATGTAAATTTGCCACAGCCTGCATTAAGGTACCATGATTAATCCTATAAAATCATGATCTCGATTCCTACCTCTATGCAATCTAATTTTTAATGACATACATTCTGCTGCATTTTTGTTCAAGACATCTGCTGCAACAAAAAAAAAGCACTCCTTCTTTCTGCCCACATGACATCAACAAATGATGGCGCAGCATTGCAGCATGTGACAAAATGAGCCAATACACACATAGACCAGCTGAAAGTCAACCAGCAGTGGCTGTCGAGATAATAAATGGTAAACAAACTGCAATTATATAGTGTATTTCTAGTTTTCCGATCAGAGGTCTTCATGAGTCTACCTGAACTGATTACCAAAAATCCAACACGAGACAGGTCTGGGTCCATGTTTTTGTGATAGCCATACCATGTCAGGATCAATTCTATTTCCTCAGATCTCGCTATAATAACTGATTATGTATAATACCTGTCTGAAGTAGAGGTCATCATTGTTGCTGAGTCTATGTTGCTATTGTAACTTTATGTAATGCAGAATATTCCGATACTATTACTTGTGGGTTAGTTATTGAGACATGGAGGCACAGATGCAGCATTATCAGATCTCTTACTGACTCTTAAACAACATAGGGTACTTGATTCAATCTACCACAGTGCCAATGTATTTTCTTTAGGTTGCATGCAAATTAAGAGACAGTAGGCCAGGCTATATATATTTATATTTTTATTATTCATTTATTTATTTGTTTAGGCATTTAGGCATCAGAATTCATCTGGGCTGTAATATTCCCAACCCATCTTGGATTTCGTATCTCTCTCTATTACCCTCATGCAGACATTGGCTAAAGTTTGTTATATTTCGGGCAAAATCGGTTCCATATATTTTACTTTTGCAGTTGGTTTAGATCCAGTTGGGTCGGAGAAGCACCATTAAGAATTTTTTGGAATTGGGTACATCATTTTGGACCTATGACAACCTCTACTTACAACCACTCAAAGTGCTTCATGCTTGAAGTATTCATTTACACACTGATGGTGGTGACTGCCTTGCAAAGTGCCAACCACTCCTCAGGAGTACCTAATTATTTCCACTCCGACGGCGCACCCATCAGGAGTAATTTGAGGTTAGGTATCGTAACATAGGACACATTGACACATGGACCAAAGGAGCTGGGAATCAAGCCGCCAATCCTCAGACTGGTGGACAACCGCTCTACCTCTGAGCCACATAAACCCAAGGAGAGACAGTGGATCGTGAGAGAAATGAATGAGAAAGAAAACCCTACTGTCAGTAGTGAGAACTAGAGGAATCGAACTGACCCCACTGCCCTCAAAGTAAAAAAACGAATGAGCACACATTCAGTGGTGTGGAGGATTCTCGAAGTCAGACAAAAAGGTGAAACTCAAAAGCACAAAATGTTAAATTACAAGCAATACAAACAGCGTTTTGCCACAGTACAAATCCTGCAGGGTAACACGCCAAATGTATTAAATCACCTTAAACGTTACTATGCCACTTGTGCAAGTGCACAATAAACTAACATTATTTGCTCAAAGACTGTGTGAGTATGAGAAGAAAAGAGAGTGAAGTATATTGACTTAATGTTCAGGTACATATTTATGAATGACGCAGCTGCAGTTGTGGCTAAGCTAAAATAGGAGTCCTTTGTTTCCTTTGTTGTGTAAAGTTGATGTGCTGGTCCAAAATCAGGCACCAACATGTTTCTTGTTGCGTTTCCTACTGTATCAGATGCAAAAAAAAACACTTATATTGGTAAACCAGATCATGACAGAAAATTGTGATCTCAATTCAAAGAAAACAGATTGTGATTCTCTTTTTGTCCAGAACGGTGCAGTCCACCCTACAGCTTTCATTGCAATCATACTAATTATGTTGTCTATTGTTAGAGCATCACCATTAATCACCATTAATAACATTGGAATTGTCACAGTCCTCCAAAATTGAACAAAAACATATGTTATTTGTATGAGACATTACACCGATGACAGTCAAATTTATGTTCCACTAAAGAAGAAGGACGTGTTCTCAATTGAACCCCAGTGGCTCATATGGAACGCCCCTCCCCTTGGCACAGCATATGATAACAGCCAACAGCTGGTAAGTTGGGTTTTAAGATGGACAGTGATATTACTTTACATCACCAAATTGGTCCAACCAAATTGGCTTCTTTTATTTGAGGCAATTGACAAAGGTGAAGCCAATTCTTGCAGGCCAGCAATTTTAAAACAGTACCTCATGCCTCCATTATGTCTTGGTTGGATTACTGTAATTCACTTTATCTTGGAGTCAGCCAGTCCTCCTTCACATGTCTCCAGCTGGTTCAGAATGATGCTGCCCTTTCAGCTTGAGGCATAAGCATATCAGCCCATTCTTGCTTGTCTTCACTGGCTGCCTGTGCACTTTAGAGTTCATTTTAAGATTATTTTACTTGTTTTTAAATCTCTAAATGGACTCAACCTGTCTTATCTCTTTGACCTGCTTCATGTCATATCAGTGGATGCAGATACCTCTGCACATAAGACTGGCTTCCTCGTCTTAAAACTAATCTTAAAATCCATTTTACTCCAATATGATGCTGTGATTCTATTTGTTTTATTTCATTTTTTAATGTTTTTACAATTATTCACTCTTTGTTTCAGTTGTGTTTGTTCTTGAAGTGCTCTATAAATAAAGATGAGCTGAGTTGAGTCCACAAACTCGATAGCTACACATTTGAGTGTAGGTTCAGTAGGTTGAGATCATCTCTGTGTCTTCAAAACTATTTGGTTAGGTTTCAGAAAGCAGTAAAGCTTTGGGTTATAACGGAGTATTTACAAAGCCCGGGTCAGTCAACTGGTATTGTTTCAGTGTTGGTATCAAGATAATTAGACAGGTGTGGTATGAAAGGTGCCATGATGTTGGTCCGAAAACTGTAACTACAATTGTCAGGTTGTCTACTGTTGCCATGATGACAAATGTTAACCATGATTGTTCTCTAACCCACACCTTATTCACAGCATTGTCACACCATAAAATACTGCTGCCAAATTCAGCACTATGGTGCAAAACAAAAACAAAAAAAACAAAGGACACAAGGGACACAAGGCATCCAAACCATCAACCAGTAGCACTGGTTTAAAATAGAGAGAGATCATCTTATACAATAAATGTGAGAAAGAACCTAAAAACTGAAAGTCTGAACACATCTAACTGATCCAAGTCCACTTTTTCTATTTGCACACGTACAGAACAGCATAAAATCCTGATTCTGTAAAATCAGAATCCTGATCCTGATTAAAGTAAAACAGATGTGACCAGAGAAGAGTGGCTGGTGACAATTCATCATAGATAACTAGACCTGTACAAGAAGATGCTGATAACTGCTGTAAACGATTTGATTTGATTTAGTTTGTTGATTTCAGAGATTATGAGTGCATATGAATGCATCACACAGTTTCTTGCAGGTTTTTGGAGTTTATGGTCATCGCTTTTCAAGGCAACACAATCTATCTTTAATATCAGTGTTATAAATGTATAAGAGATTAAATTACAGAGAGTGCGTAGATGAGGTGATGTAACTGCAGGTAAGAGCTCAGAGAGGTGTTTGTCTGCAGTGAGATGCGTTGTGTCTGTTTGGGAGGATATGAGAGCATGAGAGAGGGGTGCATCTTGAAATTTTTTAAAAATCTATTTATTGTGGTGGGCTGTCACAAAGAAATTAATGTATGGGAAACACATCATAAGCTTACATTTATTTAAGCTTAAATTTATTCATTTTCCCCAAGCTCTCACATTGATGTGTTTGAGCCTTGAGTTTGACATATGTGCTCTGGAGCATCTGTGAAGCTGGAACCAATCTCAGCTGATGTTGGATGAGTGCCGGGTTACACCCTGCACCACCCTGCACAGGTGAGACTGACAGAAAGTTTCCATCATATTTCTTTTTTTCTAACAACAAAAATATAACATCTCTCATGATTTTAAAATCTCTCAAACAATGCATGTTGGGAAATCTGCAAATATGCTGAACCTGTTTATTTAGAAACTCAAAATCTCATTCAGGTCCCATTTAATGCTTTTCCCTGGATTTTATTTGCAGTTTTAATACCCCTTAACATGATAGATTTGTGGTCTGAAATGCAAAAATTTGACCCAATGCAGTTTTATAGCCCCCACAACCCTAATGAGGAATAAGTGGGTATAGAAGATGAATGAATATGAATGAATGAATGAATGAATGAATGAATAAATGAATGAATGAATGAATGAATGAATGCAGTTTTATAGCTCTCTCTCAAGCCCACCCTGCTGCCACTCAAAAAACAGGTATATTTGACCTGTCTCATGATTATTCATGAACCTTTCTTCTGATTGGCTGACTGTTTCTGAGTGGCAGATGGTTGAGGCCAATCAGGTTACAGCTCACCAGCTTTCACAGCTAACATGGCTAAATTCTCCCAGTGTGACTGAATACAGTGGTTGTTTTCGACAAACTGCAAAAAAAGGGTGATGGAGTGATGTAGGATTTTAGCCAAGCAATGGAAACAATATTGATGTAAATAATGAACAACAGTGGGAATAAAAACCTTATGAGCTGCTATGATCAGCCCCCAGCCCCCAGCCCCCCGGCTCTGCAGCTTCTGCAGATGGAGGTTCTTTCAAACCTATGTCACAATTTCGCAGATATACCAATGGCAAAATCTCTCAATCTTACCTTTTTTTGCCATGTTTGGGACAGCTTATTTGTAACTCCTAGACCCAGGGTGGGCAATCCTGGTCCTGGAGAGCTTCTGTGGGTTCAGGTTTTTGTTCCAACCAAGCAGTAACACACCTGATTCTACTAATGAAGCTCCATAGCAAGGGCCCTAATGCTTGATTAGTAGAATCATGCGTGTTCCTGCTTGCACCCACAGTAGCTCTCCAGGATCAGGGTTGCCCACCCCTGCCCTAGTGCCACACATACATACACATTTACACATACATACATAAATACATATATACACATTACATAGACACACATACACACACAGGCTGGGGGGGGGCTGTTGCTCAGAGGAACACCAGTCGTCCACCAGTTGGAAAACCAACGGTTTGATTCCTGGCTCCTTTCCCTTCATGTCGATGTGTCCTTGGGCAAGATACTTAACCCCAGACTGCTCCCAATGGCTGTGCCTTTGCTGTGGGAATGGGTGAATGAACACTTGTAGTGTGAAGTGCTGTGAGTGGTTGAGAAGACTAGAAAGGCGCTTTATAAATGCAGTCCATTGACTATTCCATTTATACACATACACACATCCAACAATCCCAACAAGCCATGCGCACACTCCCAGTGGAGCAACCACACACACTCCCTGCAGCTGCAAATATCTCTCTGTCTGAAGCAAGAAATCTGTGAGTCGCACATATCCAGCACCGTTCATCTCATTCACTTCACACCTGGCAGGTGTGTTGCTGGGGACCAGAGTGAGTGCGGAACAGTACTTAAAGGTACAGTGAGGAGTATTTAGTGGCTTTGAACAGCATTGAGCAGAAGAAGCTTGGCGGAAATGGAAAATAATAATCATAAGCACGTCTTTTTTAGCTTATAATTCAATCAAAATAAGAATTGTTGTTTTTATAAGCTTGGATTACGCTGTTTTATCTACATGGGGAACAGGCCTCCCTCCATGGAGCCCGCCATGTTTCTACAGTAGCCCAGAATGGACAAACAAGAATCAAACAACTCCATTACTAGATGCAGCCAAATCTCACACACTGTACCTTTAATTAAATGCACGTCCAACTACTGGTTCCCAACCTGGGGGTCCCGACCCTCACCAGGGATGAAAAAAGCATTGCAGGGGTCATGAGGTCCTCTTGATTTCAAGGTGTGTAACATATTTTTTCCACATAGCACCAGATGTTTCTGAGATGAAATGTATTTTTTCAAATAATAAATAAAAGCGAGCAATATCCATAGAGCAGTTGCTCTCTGCTAAGCACCCCCTCTCCAGAAAAGACATTGTGTTAAACATTATGTTTCAATTGGTTTATGATCCAAATATATCACTTATAAAACAAAAGGGCGTCGATATAAACAGCTGGTGCTGGGGAAAAAAATCATACAATCAATTAATAGAGATCAATGTTGAGCATATGCCTATTAGAAATATCATTGTGGTTGTGTGTGTGTTTTCTGTCTCTTACCTTTGCTGGGCGGATCTGATCCCTCTCTCTCTCTCTCTCTCTCTCTCTCTCTCTCTCTCTCTCTCTCTCTCTAATGGCTCAAATAATTCAATGATATCCAATCGATCCGCAATAACAACAGCAGCCGCTTTCAATCTGATCCTCAGGCCGTGTGTTAGAGTCCCGAAGCTCCGGAGCAGCGTCGCTGTGGAGCAGCAGATGGAATGTTGTCCTCCAGAAATGAAATGAGGTGAATTGCCCGTAAAACGTTTTTTTTTCCGCTGTGCCGCACGCAGTTTCTTTACGCACGGCTTTACGCTGACATGCGGCGTTGATTCAAGGTGGAGCGAAGCGGTGGGAATATTTGCAAAGGCTCCTGTCGCCTCCTCCCCTTAAAAATAAACCACCGCCGGCTCTTTATCTGTGAATGAACAGGCGTTTATTTATTTGTTTCTCCAGGCTGTTTGCAGGCGGCTCCTCCTCCGCCCGCAGATCGCACGGAGGAACTGCAGACGCGCAGAGGCGCAGAACCGCAGCGGCGGACGCGAAGCGGCAGAGGCGGCAGTCTTCAGTCCTGCTGCACATTTATGACTCATAACTATCAGAAGCGAGGCTGAGAATGCTTCAGCAACAGAGACTGAGACATCTCCCTGAAACAGATAAACGAACACTCATTAATAAACGTCATAAACACCAGTGGTGGAAAGTACATCTACTCAATGCTATATTTAACAGAGATGTCAAAAGTGTTCATTTATTATTAGGAAAGAAGTATTTATAATGTGGTTTACTTCAGTAGTATTTTAAATACAATTTAAAAACAGTGTGTGAGTGAATGGTGTGTGTGCCCCATGATAGACTGTAATGTGCTGAGATTGGCTCAAGCAGACCCCTGTGACCCTAATGAGGAATACGTGGGTATAGAAGATGAATGAATGGATAATACAAAAATAAAATAAAATATAATTAAAAAAACAGTTGATTAAAAGGAGAAAATCAAACATTTTGATTAAAACCAAAACAAGAATAAAGTTACAGTGCAGTGAAATGTACTTAAGTGAAATGACATCAGTAATAGGCAGCAGCAAACAGAAAGGTCTTCAGCTCTGACTTAAAAGCAGTGAGAGCAGCAGACATGCAGTTCTCTGGGCGTTTGTTCTAGATGTGTCAGGCGTAGAAACTGAAGACCATTTAAGAGGTCTGGATGGTTCATAAGGGATCAGCAGATCAGATATATACTGAGGTCCTAGACCATTTAGTACTTTATAAACCAGTAAAACTATTTTAAAGTTAATTCGTTGGCAGACAGGAAGCCAGTGCAAGGACCTCAGAACTGGAGTGATATGCTCTATTTGTTTTTTTTTGTAACGTAATGGGGGGGAAATTCCATTAAGAACAAATGTCGCAGTTAGGTGTTGGATGACCCAAATGGTGAACAGGGAGAGCAGAGGTAGAATGTGAAAAAGTGTGTTTGATAATGAAATGAAGGGGAAAACTTGTGTAAACCAAAAAAGGATAGTGGAAATAAAGAGGGTCACACAGAAGACCCACATTGGGACACGAGTCAACACACACACTGTCCAACCAAGACTAACTCAAAACAGACTAGTTACTGACTACTGACAGGTGAGGAATGAGACACATGAAATAATAAAAGGAGACAAGATACACAGGGAGCAACTGATTTAAAATAAAACAGGAACAAGAGAGTCATTAAAACACATTGTAACAGTGATCATAACACATTATAACAGTGATTGTAATTCATTTTGTGATGATTATAGTGTAATACAAGAATAAGACGTACACTATGAACATTTTAAAATAAATTCAGCAAGTGATCAGCAATGATGAAGTACTGTAATACTTCTCATTAGAAAACAGCAAGACTTTGTTTCTATTTGTTTTTCTAGTTTTTTTAATGTAACCCATATCATCAATCCTCAATTAAAAGCCTGTTATAATGCTGATATCTGCATTTGAGTTCTTATTCTGTGAGACCCAACAAGCCCCTCCGTTTAATGCAGCAGATCAGATGAGTCACTGCAGAGCAACATGATGCACTTTGACCCCTGCAAAGCAACATTAGGTTGTCCAGTAGCTCATACAAATACATACACAAATGCACAGAACACACATATAGACAACACACATTAGACTAAAAAATGTCTTCTGAGAATATTTACAAGAAGAAGTGGCACAATGTGTGTATTGGATTTAGATAAGCCATTGCTAATGAATAAATTACAGTAGAAAGTGGTACAGAAGTAGTGTGAAAAATGAATCTTGCATGGACGTTAGTGCAGATAGTGCAGATAGCCTAGTCTGTCAAAGACCAATACAATAAATAAATACACCAGAATCACAGCACGCATAATTAATCAGCAAGGTAGTTTCCTGTTCAGAAGGAAATATGAGCAAACCGATCAGGTTTAATACCAGAGTTGAAGCGTCAGACAGAGATGGCAACAGAGACAAAGACAGAGACAGACAGGACAGGACTGTGGATCTGGTGGTTATGGCTCTTGTTGAATTGGCTGCTCTGCTGAACTCAGGCGTTTTTGAACACTTTGATCTCTTTACCCAACAAATAACAAGTGAATAATTCAAGTCAACCCTAACCCCTAAACACATCATGAAAAAGTTGATCTGTGCTGAGGACTGTGCTTATTGCTCATGTGATGTCACTGGGGTGACAGTGATAGATTAATAAGAACAGGGAGGGTCTCTGAAGGCAGGTTTGATTGACAGGCCGACAGTCAAATAACAAACCACCAAATAGAACAACTAACATGGCTGCAACACAGGAACAGACCCTCATTAAATAAGGGCATAGTGACATCTGGTGGAGAAACATAAACACACAACTGAAAATAAAACATGCAGCTGACCGTAGACTCTTCTCATTTCATAAGACATGTTTTATTATATCTGTATTGATTATTAGCTGATCATGTAAAATGTATTTGTGTAACTTTACTGCTGTGAAATGAAAAAATACAACCTTAAAAGGCAGAGCAGAACATGACACAAGCAAGACAAATGTGTCAATGTCAATTTTATTTGTATAGAACAATTCGTTACAGTAAATTCAAAGTGCTTTCCATTTAAAAACAGTAATGTGGACACGA
This sequence comes from Lepturacanthus savala, assembly GCA_030544235.1. NCBI lineage: Eukaryota > Metazoa > Chordata > Actinopteri > Scombriformes > Trichiuridae > Lepturacanthus > Lepturacanthus savala. The sequence continues at coordinate 7,704,779 of CM060481.1, forward strand.
ATATAGACAATCACACACACACACATACATGATGCCAAGGAAGACTAGGAAATGGTCAGAGATGTCAGTGTACAGTATACTCGATTGAAGCTCTTCATTAATTATTATTTAAATAATAATTTAATTATTTGTAAATATATTTTCTATTTTATTAATGTATCAGTCACTTCAGTGGAATTATAGAGAATAGGAAAATTGATAGTTTGAGTATCAAGTGAACCGAGTCAAACTGGATGAGCTCATATAGACTTCATATTGTCTTCAATAAGCCAGGTTTCTGTTCAAGCTGTGAACGAGAAATTGGGATTCGAGGATGTTACAAAAATGAGAGAGGTGGTGGTAATTGTTTGAGAGGCTGCAGGTATATGACACAGCAGGTGAGTTTCTAATGGGAAGGTTCTAACCAGATAATCACATTATTTCTCATTGTCGTCCCTGCAGGGCTCCTTCATTATTGAGACACAATTCACAAAACGCAGGTGTTTGTGTCACATTTGCCAGCAGTGAATTTGTAATTTACTCTCCCTGGAAATAGCCAGGCAGGACTGTAATGTAATGTAAATGAATCAGCCTGATGCTTGAATCTTTATTATCTCACAGCTACAGCTCTCACTATCTACTGAGGTCCCTCTACAACTTCTCCACATGGTCTGTTCATCTATGACACACTCTTGTTGCCTCTTCAGCTGTTGTCACACTGGTCCTTCCTGGAGGCCAACAACTGTAAAATATAGAATCGTAATGAATCCTCTACCAAAAATGATAGAAATGTAAATGAAAAGTCGACACAAACAGTTCATAACTTACCCTATGCTTTCTCTGTCACAGCCTCCAGGTTCTCCTTGAGCTGGGCATTTGTTTGTGGCAAGCAATAAGGGAAATGCATCTTTTTTTCCACCATTGTCTGCTTGGCTTTTACCGAGTATGTGTGTTTGTTTACAGAGAATGTCTGCTTATTCAGGATCAGGAGAACATTTGCCACAAGGTTTGTAGCAGCCTAGTTGTGTGTAGTTTACACTGTTGGAAGAAGGAAAAGCACAATCGATTCTGATATTGAAATCTGGGCGATTAACACATTCCAATGTAATATGGGCTATAGTTCTCACCCCAACCCCCTCCCATAATTGTCTGGGATGGCTGCTACATAGCAGGGGCAAATTACACAGTAAATATAACAAAATATAATCTGCAATGGTGAAATAATTAGCTTTCTTTCAGTTTATACTGGATGTCATTGTATTTTTTTCCTTCTGCATATGTTGCACAGACATCTATAAATAGAATGAATCATTGGGTTAGTTTGAATATGAATCAAGAATAAAAGCTTGATTAAAAAACAACACTATGCTGTGTTCAGGGGGGAAACCAAGGGCCAAACTCTGGGGCTGAGCAGTGAACACAATCAGGAAGTGCCAAAAACTGCAGTTCCCTGAATGGCCACTCGAGGCTGGTCATAAAGTGAGTGAATCCCCATAGACCCCCATGTTAAAATATGAAACAGCAGGAAAAAAAAATGTTAAAATGTTTAAGCCTGGTGCAAGGTATGTTTTTTCTTTATATAGATAATTTAACTATTCATGAAAGTGGTAGGCAGGGTGAATTTTTTCATAATCTTCCGGTTTATATTTTATTAAGGTTTCAAATTCAGCATAAATATGTATAATTAAGAGTGGGTCTTGTTTGAGTGAGAGCTAGCAACAGGTCTCTGCTGGGCTCGATGCTAACAGCTACTCAACTAATGAGTCTGTGAACTTCACTGTTACATTTGATTCACATATCAGACAAACACCCTTTATATGTTTTAGGTAAAATTATCCACTGGTATCCTGATGATATACAACTATATCTGTCAATTAGGCAAATGAAGCCAACCAGCTAGCAAAACATCAAGCATGTTTTAAGGACATAAAATCCTGGACTTGCAAGTTTCTGCTACTGACAAAACTGAATTATTGTGCTTGGGCCTGAACACCTGGGAAATTCAATATCCTGTGATACTTTGGATGACATCTTCTTGGCCTCCTGCACCACTGTAAGAAGTCTGTCACCTTTGATCAAGATTCACTGCCCACATGAAACAAATTTGTAGGACTGCCTCCTTTCAGCTATGCAACATATCAAAGGTCTTGCACTTCCTGTTTCTAAAAGATGCAGAAAACAATGCAGGCTGGAATTTCCTGTAATTGACTGCAATTCTTTATTGTCAGGCTACACAAAAAGCCTCTAAGGGTTCTCCAGCTGATCCAGAATGCTTCTGCATGTACTGTATATTAACAGGCTCTAGAAGGAGGGATCATATCTCACCAGTATTAACCTCGGCACTGGCTTCCTCTGAAGTCAAGAATCTCGTCTCGTCTTCTTCCGCTTATCCGTAATCGGGTCGCGGGGGCAGCAGCTTCAGCAGGGAAGCCCAGACTTCCCTCTCCCCAGCTACTTCCTCCAGCTCTTCCGGGGGGACCCCAAGGCGTTCCCAGACCACCCGAGAGACATAGTCTCTCCAGCGTGTCCTGGGTCTTCCCCGGGGCCGCCGCCCGGAGGGACGTGCCCGGAACACCTCACCAGGGAATAGAATTCAAAATCCTCCTTGTCGTCTACAAAGCTCTTATTGGTCCAGCTTCAAGGATCTCATAGTTCTGTATCATTCACCAAAAAATGGAGACTTCTGTTGTTTGAAGGTCTGATGTTGTCCTGGTTCACCTGGAAGCTATATGGATCCTATCTCCTCTCCAGATACACCATGAATCAATATTTTTTACTAATATAATAATATTTCAATATTATTATAGTTATTCTAATTGATGTCATACTCAACTCTTTCCCTGTTCTAATGTCTGCTCTAAGAACAGGGGATGTTGTGTTGCTGTGAAGCCCATTGAAGTGTGACTTTCAGTTTAATGGTCTAATCTAAATCTAAATATTAGTCTGGAGATTATATTGAATATATATTTTCAATTTTAAAGACTCAAGGGACATATTACACTACATGAGTTGGTCTCATCAAAGTCATTATATATATAGCTCAGCCACAAACACTAAGGACAAAGAACAGTTTCTCTGTGAATCAGGGCCCGTCTTGTCAGTTTGTGTTAAACATTAACAGAAGTGTACCTGACACACCAGAAACACCTGATCCACTGATCCTTCACTCTGCTCTTAGTCGGAAGTTTTAACTTGACGTCTGAAGCTTCATTTTTCGCTTTGTGATTCTTCAGGTTTTTTCTTCAGTCAGTGACTCAACGATGGGAAAACTTTCTGCTGTGGTTTCCTGTTTGCTGCTGACTGTCACAGGGGTGACGGCCCAGAAAGGTACGGACTGTTGGACTATAACGACACTACTCACAATATTAATGCAACAAAAGCATATCAGGGAGTAACTGTAAGGCCAGTGCTGCCTAATATTTTAGCTGTGCATGGATCTGATCCATAAGGAATTAACTAAAAAAGAGACTGTCTCAGCTTTATAGCAGCCACAAGGTATTATACAACCTGTATGTTAATATGTCTTATTTTCTCCTACTTTCCCCCCTCCCAAGTATTACTTACATTTCCAATCCCATGAAAACATTTTTCCTCTTTGCTGCCTTAAGGTGGCAGTCAGATTTTGTGTAGCCTCACCTGAGAATTTCTTCTCTCTAATAGTAGTACAAGTCTCTAATAGTTGTTTTGTTGTCCCTTATGATAATATTGATCGTGTTTTCTGAACAAAACTACACATTTCAGAGCCTTTTATAATGATCAATCCAAGACTCACCTGTGTCAAACCTTTTAGTTCAATTCATGAAAAATTAGACCAACTATGAACTGATCTCTGTGTGTGTGTGTGTGAGAGAGAGAGAGAGAGAGAGAAAGAGAGAGAGGAAAGAAATTTCTTCTTCCTCCTTCCTTATTATCCAGAAACTATTTGAACTGCTTTATGAGTCAGTCAATTTTAACTTGATTTTATTTTTTGCACATTTTTAAATTTTCAATAAGTCATTTTAACTGTATTTTTTTCATTGTTCACGAAATAATAATAAATAATAATAAACAATTTAGGATAATTCAGGACCTCAGTTTGAATCCAACTTGAGCAACTTCAATATTCATGTTAATTTCATTTTTAAAAACTTCAGTTTTTGATTCTGAATTTTTGGACAACATAAAATGAAAATAACAGTGAGAATGATTTAAATGTATACAAATTCAGATACATAATTTCAAATACATTGCTAGAAAGAGAAACGACTTTCACATTTTAATTAATTAAATTTAATTAAATCATGTCAGACAGATTTGTTTCTGATCTATTAATTAAATGGATACATTGATAATATAATCATATATATATATATATATATATATATATATATATATATATATATATATATATATATATATATATATATATATATATATATATATCCTTTTAAGACATCCTCAATAAAAGCATTTGATTTACCTTTTAAAAATATATCAAAGTACTATAAAATAGGTAAACAGTCATTTAATGAAGTAAAGGGTAACCTTTCATTTTACAGGTCCTTAAGTACATATGAACTCCAAAGTTGTTTAGCATTAAATGATATATGAACTAATTTGTAGTTTGTATGTAGTTCATATAAGCGCTCATATAAATTTGTGGTCATATATCGTTAAACCTGTGTTCATATGTAGTTCATATATAATTTATATATGTGTTTATATGTAGTTCATATGTTTCCACAATTGACCCAACCTGTAAAATGAAGCAAATCTCCTTACACATGCATATGTAGTTCATATGTATTTATAAGTGGAAAGACCTGTAAAATCAAATGAGCCTAATTCTTATGCATATGAACGTCCTGCTGTCAATTCTTTGTTTGCAGAGCCATTTTAAAACATAACAAAACCAGAAAATATTACAATCACTAAACATTTTATAAAAAAAAACATGTTCATAATATTCTGAACAGTAATAAAAACAATAATCCAGTAGTTTAAATAACATGTTTAAACATTAACATGAACAAGTTTAAAACAATAAAAGCATCAATAAGACAAAATACCCAAGTACAAAAAAAGTAAATATTGGAGTCAACACTCATCAATACATCTGAATAATAACAATGTTAATATTTGAAAATGAGTCTGAAGAGATGTCTGATTCATGATGTAGTCAAAGTGAAAATACTGATTATATGCATTTTATTTTGAAAGAACCCCAGGTTGCTTACTGTAGTTGTTGCAACCAATATTGGTTGGATTTCCAATAAATATAATTAGAGTTAAAATTGATTATAAATAAATGTTAGGAATAGCAGAATGAGAAGATTCACATAGAGGCCAGGTGACCTTTGACCTTTCTATGTGTTTGTGTTGCAGCTCAGTCGGAACGACTGCTGCCTCAGTGGCTCACTGGCATCATCGCTGTCATTGGCTTCCTCTTCCTCTGCTTCGTCGGCATCCTGGTGAAGAAGGCCTGGTTTGATGAGTCTGGCAGGTCAGTCCAAACTCCATCAACTCCAAACATATATGCACAGTACAGGCCAAAAGTCTGGACACACCTTCTCATTCAATGTGTTTTCTTTATTTTCATGACTATTTACATTGTAGACTCTCACTGAAGGCATCAAAACTATGAATATATATATGTACATATATCATAACCTTGAACCTCGAAGTTCTTTCTCAGATTTCTTATTCTTATTCTTTCAGAATCCGAAACTTGAGTTTGAGCTATGATGAAAATAACAGGCCTCTCCTCTTTTTGAATGGGAGAACTTGATGGCTGACTAAATAGTTTTTGCTCCACTGCATATTTATGTTATTGTTTATTTCTGCTGAAATGTCTCAACACAAATGTCTCATGCATTATCACTGTCAGCTGGGAGAATAACAACTCTACATTTGAACAAATGATGCATTTCCTGACACTTTTTTCTGCTTCATTTGGTGTTTTCCACACTGTGTTCAGGAAGGAAGCCACTATGGAGTCAATGAACCAAAATGAATACGCCAACACCAACCAAGACACCTACGACATCAACCTGGACATGGCCAGGTAGGACAACACAAGTCTTCTTATTATAGGGAAAGCTTCTGATCCCACAGCTTAATACTTGATTGGGGAAAGAATTTGTTCACATTTTTAGTTTATGTTTAGAAAATCAGGAGCACTCTATATAATGTAGGTTTTACTTAGTATAGTAGTATTTGGAACTAATCATATATAATCACCCCATGTATCTAACATGTATGTATGTATTTCTTACACAGCTGTAACTAACCTAGGTAGATACGAACATTTAAAAAAAAAAAAGAACATTAAAAACATCTGGACATAAAAACAATCACATCATTTAAATGTACACTTTGTTTTGTTTTTTCCCTTCACAAAACATCTGCTAGAACAATTATTGAACTACTCTAACCTAACCTAACCTAACCTAACCTATAATAATAATAATAATAATAAGCTATAACCTACCCTGCCCTTAAATAATAGATAGTATATGGCAGCCTGGTGGCACATAGTATCAGATACTGTTGTATCTAAGTTGTTCTGAATTGTTACATGTGTAAAGTATTTTCAGCAAAATGTACTTAAAGTATCAGCAGTAGAAGTACTCTATATACTTTGTTACTTAGACTTTGTTATATTACACAACTTGTTTTCATTCAATAAATACATGTGATCAAATTTTAATTTGGGATATTTTGTATAGATTATAAATAAAAATACTGCATTGTAATACACTTTTCATGCAAAGTGCACATTTACAAAAGAAAAGAGACAATTTAATTGAATATACATAGTTGAATATGAATGTTTATTCATTCATGTAAAATGTTGAAATCTTTGTCTAAAAGTAACTAAAGCTGTCAGATGAATGTAGTGAAGTATAAAGTAGCATCACATGAAAATAGTCAACTAAAGTACAAGAACCTAAATATTTTACTTGAATACCGTACTTGATTAAATATACTTAGTTACTTTTCACCACTGTGGAAGACTGTATCAATAAAATACATTCATTAAAATATCTGAAGGTTCAAATGATCAAATGTGTTCTGACTTTGCAAACTATAATACATGAAATGAAACTATTTGCTGTAATATGGCACAGTTGGACCCTCAGTGGGGAAAAAAGCACCATAATTACTTCATATCTGAAGTTTGAATAATTCTCTGTGTTGATGTTTCTAGTTGACACCGTTCCTAGAAGTGCACTAAAAGAACGACTGACAGCAGTTTTGTCTTTGGTTTTTCCGTCAGGTTCAAAGCAGAGATGAACGTTTATGACAACCTGGCGATTGACACTGAGGAAAAAGCTACCGCCCTGTGATTGCCCTGAGACGATCCTATTGGCTGTGTGGGCGCTGATGTCATCCACAAGTCTGAACAGAGACACAAACACTTTTATTTTCACAAAGAATGAACACGAGCACATTTTTAAATGTCTGTTGTCTTTGTTTCCTTCTAACTCTCTTCTTTCATGCATCACATTTCTAGGTAGAAGAAATCATATACTGTGAGATTATATGAATTATTAACCATCACTGCTTTTTTGTGACTGTTTTTCTGTTTCTAACCTTCTGCAGTCAACACATGGTGAGGAAAAGCAGCTGTCCTGTAAATTGATTAATAAATGATCTTTTCTAACAAACTGCCCTGTCTGTTATTACTGATCAATGAATAAATGGACAGTGATCAATGATTAGCCATCTCTGCAGTAATCCCACAGAAAAACACAGAGAATTGGGAGTTCAGGAGACCCCAGAGGTAGATTTGTTCTCCACATCAGAGCCTCTTTGGATCAGAGAAGAAGATCAAACGAGTGCGCGTGCAGATCGTGCATGTGAAAGTGGTCATGCGTGTGATAGGGAGTGACTTTTTTACTCTGTAGGTGTCAAGAGCCCCTCCCACCCCCATATAGTGAAGCAACAATACCTAAGACAAAACCCTGGAGGAAAAACTCCATAGTGACCATTGTACTTACTTTTGTAATCATACCACCCGGTGAAGTCTCAATACCTGAGGCAAACCACGTGTGGGATACATCCTTATCATGATTCCAGCTGAATGTTGTGGCAGTAAATTCACTTACAATGTTACACTTTGCAGACAACAAACCCGTTAATACACCACCTGGGGTGGGGGCAGACGTCCTTATTCAAAATCTTGTTGTCACAAAAACAATCCACGTGCACGTAGTGCGGGGGGTAAACTTTTTATTTTTGTGCCTCCCACAGTGGGTGTGGTTAAAGAAAATTGAAGAAGACTCCTCCTTGTGGGTGTGTTTAAAAGTTGTGTAAAAGTATATACAGTAAGTTGTTGTACTCAAACCTGTGGACACTCATTCCTCCCTCATTTTGATTTTGGAGCGACACCGTGTTTTAACCACGACCAGACCCGCTGACACCGCTACAATGCTGACCGGAGGAATTTCATCATTTCAACCCCCCAGGACAGGGTACCAGAACAGCTGAAAAGACCTGTTACTTTTCCCTCTGTACCAAATGGCTCAGAGGTCAGAGTCTCCAAATACTTGGACAGTCTCCAATAACACGAGAAAAAGATTCAAAAGAATTTTTTCATAACAAAGAAAAAGTCTCTAAGAGGATTTATAAAGTTTAAATTTGTCTTGGAACAATGGAATGAAACTTGAAAAATGCTCCAGTGGTGTTGGTTTATATTTAGAGATTGCTGATTCGCTCTTTTTGCTGGCAATCAAAATGAGACACAACCCCAGACAGATCATCCAATCATCATGCAGAAGTTCAGCATCCAGGCTGGCCGAGGCCACGCCCACTCCCAATAGACCCCAAGAGATGTCTGCATCTGATAGACAGGACCAAACCCAGCATTTCTCCAATGAGCCTCTAGTTTCGCTGTCATGGAACAGTTGGCTATAATTTATGTAGAGAAGCATGTGACAGACATTCAAGCACCCAATAAACAGCTCTGGGCCTTTATAACTCACACCTCCAATACAAACAAATGAACGGATGGTTCCCAGACCGAATATCAGTGCTAGCCAGGCTAAAACAGCACTGAAACAGACAGTCAACTTTGCTCCCATTAGATTAAACATTAGCAATGATCACATAGGCTAAATAACAATAATTAAGTCAAATGGATGCAAAGCTATCTTGATATAGCTAGTGTTAACGATGATATAAAACTTTTCACATATTATTAACTCACCTGTGGCTCAGAGTTGCTGCCACGCTCCTTATATCATTTTGTTTGGCTCTGGTCTGGTTTGACTTCTACTGGCATCTACGATGATACATATGATGTCATCTTGTGGAGTTGGTTAACTCCTGCAATGACCTTGCCTTGATTGGATGGTAGGTGGTCAAAGCATGTCAATAAGCAACCTGCTGATTGGCTATTCAGTTCAGGTGTAAAGTCAAGGTCAAAACCCATACATCCATTCATTCACAAAGGTAGGAGAAAGAAATGTCTGCACATGCACAAATTACACCTCCAGCAGATGACCTCCAGCTGTCTGGACAAACACTTTGATACTCTGAATTTTTAAACACTTTATTATCTGCAGACATGGGGACAGATGTTGGTAGAAAGTAAACATAAACAGAGAAAAGTCACAGAGAAAAACAGATCCCAAACAAACCAAAGCTTTCGTTTTGATCTTTTTTATAGCGACTAATACAAGGCAGCATTCACATGAGCATCTGAAATCAGCCAATGAACAAACACACAAAGTCCTAAACTGGACTTTCCATGAAGCTGCAGGTGAACATTTTGTCACAGATTTTACAAATATTAAGTGTCATGAAAAAATGTGATCTGTGAAAGCGAATCAATACTTTATTTCACAGATTTGTAGAGTCATAATAATCACATCATAATTTGGTACAAATTATGAGAAATCATGTTAAGAGTCATATTATTTGTATGGATTTAAACACGCGTAGCTTCCTCAGACATGTTTTACATGTTTGACTGTGTTCATGCAGATATTTGCAAGGTTGTGATTTTTTTAGCATTTTTTCCAGTTTCATATCAGCTATAATAATAGTTATATTATACCATAATATATAATACTGTGTCCATCCATTCAATCCATTTGGGTTCCTTCAGTACCCTCTACATTCTGTGTCCACTGACTTCCAAAACCAAGTTTTCATCACCTAATAAATGATTAAGGTTGATTATTTTCTTTTTTCTAATTTGAGTCTTGATCATAAAAACTTTTCCATTATAATTTCAGGATTTTAACCCATTAAACTCCAGCTTGTTTAAAACATTGCACATTTTTTTGTTTGCTTTTTAAGTGAAAAAAATGGGCACCTTGTCAAAAAACTTAAAATTTAAATTTAAAAAGATAAAAGTCTGATAATGATCATGGAAATATTTTCTGATCAAAATTCAAGTTGAAAAAAATAAAAATACATTTTGGAATATAGAATTCATATGTATGTTTATGTGAAATACATATAAATGAATACAAGGGTATTTAATGGTAGTAATGCTGAAGATGCCATAAATGTCACTGATTTCAAAGCAACTCTTCATCCTTTTCCTTGACTTAATTAAACGTATTTCCTCAGGAAACTTAATGATTAAATAATCATATAAGTAATGTGACTCACACTGACTTTCCACTGTGGTTTTGCATGTGACAGATGTCAGATGTCCCATATAAACGCAGCCTTTCTACTGTGATTTCTGGTTGTTCGGTTGATCTGATAAAACATATCTGTGATCATAATAATGTTGATAATAAAACAACAAAAATAACAGTACACTGTTAATTTCCAGCAAGATCAAAAAATAAATTACACTTCAATAACTCTACAAATAAAGTACCAAAAATTAAGACAATAATAATAATGAGCCCAACATAAAGGATTTTGCACTTGATTGATATGTATAAAGTTATAAAGTACAGCAGGATTCTGCTCTGAACAGTTTCTAAAGCTCAGAAACAAACTGGCACTGAGACGAACATCTACTGCTGCAGCTAAATCAGCTAAAAAACATTTCAGTATCTGAACAAAGCAGCCAAACTCTGCTAACAACACAAGATCCACTGTCTGAAGTGTTTGATTCAAAGCAACAGTTCAACACTCAGTCAAACTCTCTTGTTCGGTCTACAGTTCTACAATCAAACATATCAAAAATATCATTTCAATTTACTTATTTAATCTTTTCATACTAGCTTTAATAATTGTTTTATAAGAAGTAAATAATTACATGTATAAATAAATGCAACTCAAAGAAATGATAAGTTTTTAGTGGCAGCAATATTAACATTGGCAAATGTTCTCATATCTATGGAGCCCAGGAGGTGCTGTGGTGGAAAAAAGAACTCATTTGTGCTCCTGATTTGATAATTCACTCGCTGTGGATCAATTGGATTTAATAGGATCTTAATAAAAACTTTGATATTGAACTAAATATTTTGGGATATTTTTCAATCACACACACTGTGCTCAGATCCCTTCTAATATTCCCCAGATGTCACATAAAAGTCCTGTAAAATACATACACAATCATTTATAATACCTCTCATATCGCCGAGATATTAAAGTTATTATACACTCTAAAAAGTAATTCTGGGACCTAGTACCACACTAAATATAAACTACTGAAGAAACTGTAGCAACTTTACTTTTTAAACAGTTGTTAACTTGAAATCTTGCGTCCATAATTATGTTAATTAAAGATGTCATATTGGCACTTCTCTAGGTTTTATTTGAAGTTTTGTTCCTCTAACATGAAATATTTGCAACTTAAAATACAAACTAAACATGTTTTGACGTAGGGGCAGGTGAGGGAGACTTAAAATAAACCTTTTAAAGAATGAATCTAATTCCACTAACTCCATGTAGTTCATTGGTCGAACATATTTTCACTATAATGCAGCATGAATGAGTTTTTTGCCCCTCCCAGGCTCTGTACAACAACCAACCTGAAACCTGTCACTGTAACATCTGTAACATTTAATCCGACATTAAGTTATTGGGAGGGGGATTTTTCCTGTTTAGACAGAGCTACGCTAGTAGTTTCCCTCCACTTACAGTCTTTGTGCTAAGCTAGGCTAAAAATCTTGGTGGCAAGAGGATTTTATTAAATATTGGTCTGCTCCATTTATTCACGTCCGCCTCTAGAAAGCCGTTTCTTTTTTCTCTTTTCATTTTAGATCTCTATGGAGACACATTTTTCTATATTTCTATCCATGACAACGATCATGTGGAAGACACTGTATCTGTTGTGGGGGGCAACAGGGGGTCTCCAAGCCCACCAAGTCCTGAGAGTCATCTCCATGGAGACACATGAGTATTTAACATTTATATAATGATCCTGTATGGATTCATTACTGGAAGAGAATGGGATTACATTATTTGTACCATTTCTATGTGTGTGTATGGGGGATTAAACATGCAGTGAAAACACCCAATCCTGCACAGATATAATCCAAATGATGGCACTTTTTTATAAACATGACAGTAATAGGCCAAATCTCCAAATCAAACAGAAATGTGATGATAAACTTGAGGTAATGTTTGTGTACATATTGTATATAATTTGAAGCCATAAATATGGAGCCAGAACAGAGACAGTAAAACACTGACACTGAAAACAAAACCCAAATGGACGGAAACATTGGCACTGAAATACCTGGAATAAGCTTTATTCAAAAAATACAATTTTACAATCTTATTTATTTAAAAAAAATGTATTGCAAAGCCAATCTTCAGGTCCAGCTCACATCTCTAACAAGACACTGTGCCCTCTGATATCTTTGTTGGACTAGTAGACATACTAGGTAACGTAACCCCAGTACAAAAAAATGATATGAATAAAAAAATCCAAAGATTGGCTTTAAACAACACAAATGATGCAAATAAATGAAATAAGATTGTATTATTTTACAGCTTGTTTCACCGTCTCTGTTCTGATTTCTTGTCAGGGCTGAATGGGCAGATTGTGCTTTAATGACATCCCCTCACTCATCTGTTGCAACCTGGAAATGCTGGACAATTTACACATTTTATGGAGTTTGGGGACCTCTGAAACTTTACACCTGCAGCAACATGATGTCATGTGCTGAAAGCGGATCATCAGATTAAGTGAAAAATGGAAAATAAGCACCTTTGAATTATTACTTTTTTTTTTACTTTGGCACTGCTAATAATTTTGATAATAGACTTTCACACACAGGTTGTAAAATCAGATTTGTATGGGATTAGATTTGTGTCATAATAACTAAAAAAATCTCCAGAGAAGAAAACTGAAGAGAAGTGAAAACAAAATCACCATAAAAATGACCTTAAAACCTACAGTAAAACTATACAAGAATCCAAGAGAAGAGGTATAACTGCTTACAATATAACTGTGTTGATTTGTTGTTATATTATAAATAGTAATTATAAAAATCATATAGAGATGTTATCCCCTGCATATATATGAAGTTGAAGAATAATTTGAGAGTAAATATATTCACCAACCTGCATCTCTTTATAATTACTTATGATTACGACAACTAGTCTGAGAAAAATTAAGTCAGTCAGTCTCATGAATTATAAGAGCGTCAGTTGTGAAAAACATAACAAGTTGGTGTAGAAACATGTTGGACTTCAAACCCCTGAGCTGTCCCTTTAAAAGTAACTGACCAATGGGGACGTAGCGCTGTAACATCTAACCGCATGAGAGCTTTGTGTCAGAATCCAGGTTATTATCGTATTATCGTAACAGACTATTCTGTGTCTATGTGCAAAAAAGGAGGTTTGTCCCTCAGAGTTGCCGTAGGGCTGAAAGGAGTGAAGTTAGACCTCGGTTGTGCTGCATACGTGTTCTCCCTGTTTTTGGAGGAACTAAAAGAGAAGCAGAGTTCTGTTGGACCTGTGATCTTCTCTCCTGTCCGTTTTTATTATACACAGACAGTATAGGTGAACCCTGAACGCTTGGCCACTTTATCGTTTATAACGAAAACCAACGAAATAACAAAAAAACATAATCATAAACACATTTTTACAACATATATTTGTATATTTTTTATATACAAATATCTAAAACGTTTATATTATTGTTACATTAAAGTATTGTGTTTACAAAATGAACCGAATCTAGCTAAAACTAGCTCAAACTAAGTCAAATTGGCTAAAACCAACTCCTACTCAAGCTTTTATCAAACTAACGCTCAAAATTACTCCAAATCAAACTAGCAAAAAATAGCGACACCTTAACTCAACCTCACCTTTAGCTACAACTAAAATGACCAAAAACTAGCTTCACCTAACTCGACTTATCTAAATCTAACTCAAACTACCGAAAACTAGCTACACCCAATTCAAATGAACTCAAACTAGGTTCAACTAATTAAACCAATTAAAACTACCTAAAGCAACTAACTCAAACTAACTTAAACTAGCATAAACTAGCTACAACTACCTCAAACTAACTTAACTGGTTGGCTGATTGTCTTTTGTGGACAGTTGTTCATCTATCCTCACTGAAGAGTTTTAAATGGTTTAATTGATTTTGTTAAGTTATTACTAAACAATACTCTTTCTGACCATTTTAAATCTTGAAACTGAAACCCATGTTACAAGAAATAAATCCTACATTAAAACTATACTGAAACTTGTAAAAACTAAACTAACAAATTAATAAATTAAAACTGAGTATTTTTACAAACAAATTTTATAAATTAAAACTAAACAAAAAATAAAATAAATACAATAAACTAATGGAAGAAATCCCATACTATTACGAGTTTTGTCTAAAAAAACTGAAGGCAAAAGAGAAACCGGTGAAAGAAAAGTAATCAAATGTTTTTATGACACAAATGTAATCCCAAAATATTTTGAGGATTTTTTTTTCTGACTATTAAAATTATTGAAAACTAATTTCTGGATTTTCTTTGGATGATAAAAAGTGAAAATCTTCAAACTCTCGCCAAAAGTATATGGACACCCTGAGTCCGGGGATTTATCTATCAGTTGTCATGGCAACAGCTACACATCCTGATGGTTTACTACATGAGAGTCAACCATCTTTTACCAGACATGCTAAGTCAGGGCTTTTCAAACTTAGTGTTACATCCCCAAGTGGGGTCACCTGAAAAAAAAAATGAAATACCTTTTTTCTTCTTTTTTTTAAATAAAAAAGATGTGCAATTAATCTCATCTTGGTTATTGTGCTCCATTCACAATAATATACATGAAATAACATAAATGTGTCTAAATAAATGAACTTTTACTTGCAACACAGTCTAAGAAACTGACTGAAAATAAACAGTTTAGCAAAGTTTTGTTTTTAATGTCAGGAGACGTCTGTTTGACGTCAAACTGGGGTGAGGAACCAAGAAAGGTTGAGAACCACTGAGCGAAGCTAAGGTGCAGCTACATGGTGGCGATATTTTTCAGCAAAGTTTCCCTTTTGTTCCTCTGGAATACTATCACCATCTCTTCATCCCTGTCGTCTCAGGATCAGTCATATGATTCACTCCTGCATTTAAATTCTCTCTGTATTATCCCTTATGGGTTTGAGATTCCGATCAGTAACAAGCTATTCTGGCATGTGAGCCCATATTCAAGCATCACAACTGTTTTTTTTTTAATCCCAAGTTGTTAGCCGCTATAAAGGACGAGTTCACAGCGTTTCCAGGATGTCATCAAACAACTGTCAACAGTTCGGGAGGATCACAGCAGGTCAGCTGACTGTTGTTTTAAAGTGACCTGAAAAATGTTGAACTCGTCCTTCAATGTTAGAAATGTCTTTCAGGAATGAAGGTGGAGATTTGTCTCGTCATGCTACTGAGATTCTTTCAATGTGTCCAAACAGGAAGTGTCTTCCTGTCTTCGAAGAAGACACTTCCTGTTTGAACAAGAAGACACTTCCTGTTCGAACAGGAAGACACTTCCTGTATAGACAGATGTTCTTCTTTTTTTTTTTGTTTTTTTTTTGTTGTTTTTTTGCATGTTGGCAAGATCAAAATTCATGATCCATGAGGATTCATCATCTGAGAGTCAATGTGTGTGTGAGATTTATCTGGACATGTGTGTCAGTGCATGCAGGTATTTTGCATGTGGTGTGTGTGTGTGTTAGGACAGGATATCCAGTGTAACAGTCCCTCTCTGTTTTTTAAGGATAGCGACAGCCTGCTCATGTGTTGCTCCCTGCAGACTTTCTCCGTTCACCATCAGGATCTGATCTCCTCGCTTCAAACGCCCGTCCACCGCCGCCGCGCCCTGATGTGCACGCCAACACACACACACACACACACACACACACACACACACACACACACACACACACACACACACACACACACACACACACACACACACACACACACAGACACACAGACACACAGACACACAGACACACACGCACACAGTAAATAAATACATTTAGTCTTGTTGCTGTAATTTAGCAGCTTCTTTGTGTACTTGTATTTTTTCTGCAGATGAAGTTAAATTAGAAAATAAAATATATTAATATAGACTGTGCCCATCTTGCAAACACAATAGATTACCAAAAGGCTGTTCGTAAGTCGTTATATATTAAATGTTGATCTATATTTGCCATTTGAGGTGGTGAGATGAGGGAGAGATGAGTGTTAGAGATGTCTGTATGGAGTAATATTGCTCGGTGTGAGTTGCAGCAGAAAGGATGTGTCACATGGTTCAAAAGCAAAATAGCAATTTACGAATATTATATATTATATATTATATATTACGAATATCTTCTTCAACTAACCAGACAGTTGACATCATCTCACCTTGCTGAAGACGGTTTTAACGTAGATCGGCAGGTCTCCATGGGGGCTGCCGAAGCCTCCGACGATGCTGAAGCCCAGTCCCTCTGAGCCTTTCTCCAGACTGATGCTGCGGGCCCGTGGACCCCTGAGAGAGTATGCAGTACTACTGGTTAAAATACTACTAGTTATTGTAAGTATTGTAGTAAAAGTAAACAGTGTGTGTGTGTGTGTGCGCGCTCACTCTGGCTCTGTTGTGTGTGTGTCAGTGTTCACTGATAAATTGGAGCTGCTGGATAAACTCTCAACCTGACTGGCGATGGCATTGATGTTGGTGTCGGCTACCACCTGAAACACAGAATACAAAATAAATAATGGATTTTAATTTGTTATTAATATCTTCATAGTGCAGTGAACATTCAGCTATATAGTAAATAATAGTACAAGTAAATATAAATATCAGATGGGTCAAA
This sequence comes from Lepturacanthus savala, assembly GCA_030544235.1. Lineage (NCBI taxonomy): Eukaryota > Metazoa > Chordata > Actinopteri > Scombriformes > Trichiuridae > Lepturacanthus > Lepturacanthus savala. The sequence goes on from CM060481.1 coordinate 7,721,952, forward strand.
TGTCAAACCTTGCAATATTTCAAGATTATTTTGAACCTTCAGTATTTCCACTTGGATTCTTTTGAAAAACACACGTAATGTCTGCTGCTGAAGAAAAAGAAATTAACTCTCTCTCTTATGTTGACATGTGAACACTTTATTAGCATAAAGGCTGTTAGCGGATATCAATTAATTAATCAACAATTTTTTTTTAAGAACATAAATGGATACAGCAGAAGCAGAAATTTCATCTTTTTTCATTCACCGTCTTCTTCCATTACCCATAATGCAACTGGGGATTGCGGTGTTATATGCTAGTTGTGACTAATATAGCCTGCTAGCTAGTCAGAAGAGATGAGAAGCTACAGAGGACTCACTTCTTTTGAAATCATGATATTAAATTGGCATTAGCAGGTCAAAGATTATTATGACATTATTCTGCAGCACATATTGTATGCGTGTGTGTGTGTGTGTGTGTGTGTGTGTGTGAGTGACCTGCAGGTTGATATTTCCGTAACTGTTCTTCAGCATGTTGACAACCTCGCTGTGTGACAGTCCATCCACAGACTGATTGTTGATACTGACAATTCTGTCTCCCACCTACACACACACACACACACACACACACACACACACACACACACACACACACACACACACACACACACACACACACACACACACACACACACACACACACACACACACACACACACACACACACACACACACACACACACGTCAGACCAACAAAGACATATTGATAAACACACACACACATTCAAACGCTGTCTCTACCTTGAGTCGGTGTGTCTTGGCTGCGACACCATTAGCCTGGATCATGGCGATGAAGATGGGGATGTCCCCCAGTGGGCTGCCCTTACCCCCTGCTATACTCACCCCGAGAGAGTCACTCACTCCCTGAGAAACAAATCAGGGGAGAAATGAAAACACTAACCACCAACATTATAAATACTAATACCACTACATACACTACATACACTATAAACACCACCACTACCAACACTATAAACAATAACACCAACATGTTTCATGATCATCCTTCCTTCTAGAGTCAGTCTTTAAATAGTATTAATCTTTCTCTCTTTATTACCTTTGCTGATGCAGACAACATTACGTACAGAGGTTAGAGGTGTGTGTGTGTGTGTGTGTGTGTGTGTGTGTGTGTGTGTGTGTGTGTGTGTGTGTGTGTGTGGACTTAACCCTTGTGATCTCCACTGTACGGATGCCAGCGTCTGTTCCTGCAAACACATATTAAATGTATCACATTCATAACATCAGAAAGTTTCATTCTGTTGACTCAATAATCAAGACTATAAATATTTCTTATTTTATCTGATTATTAGTGTGTGATAAGAAGCATTTGAAAGCAGCTTTTGTTTGACACATGCGATTGTACCTGTGCTGTCTGCAGGGGAGGAAGTGATGTCACTGGGGGGCTTCATGTTGTTGTTGAGAGGTGTGGTGTCTGTGGTGCCAGGGGTGGGGGGGTCAGAGGTCGGTGGGTCAGCTGAGGTTGGACTCTGCGTGAGGGGCAGAGCTACATCTGAACTGTTCCCACAGATGTGACTCTTCTGACAGAGAGAGAGTTTATATTCAGTCAGTCATTTTTCCTGTACTTTGCAATTCAGTTGTTTCTGCTGCTGAATCCTAACTCTATTCTTTCCTAATAATGCTCCTGCTTACAAGTTTTAAATCCCATCTAATGTTACAAAATGCTAAATCAGCATGATCATATGAAAAAACATCATTCATACACATGCCCAAATTCAAAAGAAAAAATTTCAAAACATTCAATTCATTTTCCAGAATCATCTGATTATCATTAGTATCTTATTATCATGAATAAAGTTGCAATGAACCTGCTTGTGAGCTTCATCAGCAGCTCAGGAGAGATACAGACCTGGCTTCCCTGGGAGTTGCGTCTGGATGAGATCCAGGAAGCAGCTTTGAGTCGGCCAAATTCCAACAGGACGGGACCCCGTGCACACTGTAGGAAGCACACGCACACGCACACACATACACACAGACAGAGTGGTTTTAAATGTTATTTTCATGCCCAAAACCTTTATCTGATTCTAGATTTATAAGTTTTAATATTTAAATCTTTTTTCTACACTTTTCTACAAAGTTACATGTGTAACTTAATAATATCACTTTAGTGGTATATAAATAAAGATATTGTGTATGTCTGTGTGACCTTAAGTATGGCGGCGACAGCTTCCTGGGAGGCGTGTCTTGTGTTGTCTCCATTGACGGACAGGATCTGGTCTCCCTGCATCAGACGACCATCCAGCTCAGCAGCGCCTCCTCTGACCACCTCAGAGATAAACACCCCACTGCCACTCCTACACATACACACACACACACACACACACACGCGCGCGCGCGCGCACACACACACACACACACACACAACACACACACACACACACACACACACACACACACACACACACACACACACACACACACACACACACACACACACACACACACACACACACACACACACAGTATGTGTATCATAATACTGCAGTTTACTGTAGTAGAATGTTCCATGTGGGACTTGTACTTGTAATGACGTATTTATTGATGTTTTAAATGCAGTAAAGGATGTGTATGACAGGTGTGGCCAGTGATGTGTGTTAAGGCGGACCTCTTGCCCACAATGCTGAGGCCCAGCCCCCTGCCACTCTTCTTCTGCAGCTCCACCTTAAACAGCTCCAGGTTCTCCTCGTCTCTGTACTGAGCTTCGTCTCTCAGCACCGTCAGACTGACCTTCACTGGTGTCTGCCGCAGGGCAGCAATGGCCTCCTCATGGGACGCCCCGCGGAGGTCCACGCCGTTCACCTGCACACACAAGCATCAGCATCAGCATCAGCATCAGCATCAGCATCAGCATCAACATCAGCATGATCAGCATTAGCAGCACCAGCATCAGCAGCTGAATTGTGTTTGTCCAGCAGGGGGAGACATCCCTTTATGAAAGATGATGAAAATTTATTTTTTGGTTAGTATCTTCTCCATTTTGCATGTTTCATTTTTTTTTCAATCAATCAATCAATCAATCAATCAATCAAATTTCATATAGAACCTTACAGTCATACACAAATCTAAGTGCTTTACAAACACAGAATGATAAATATGGATTGGGAGACGAATACAAACAAAAATCTAATTAAGGTGACATGAAAATAAAATAAAAAATAATAGATGAGAAAGGAAACACAACTAAAACATAAGTGAAGAAGACACCAATAAAGGAAAGGTAAAGCACAGTAGAAGAGAATGGTTTAAACAATAAAAGTTACTATGAGAAATAAACAAACACTACCCAAAATAAATAGATTACAATAAAACAGAAATAAAAAGCAGATAGAGATCAGAATAAAGAATAAACACAGAACAAAAACTGGAACAAGTTTTGTTTGTAGACTAAAATCTTTATTTTAATGACATGTAATGACTGAGAGTGCGTCTCAAATAATTTGAATATCATGCATGAAAAGTGAAATAGTTATTGTCATTTCAGAAGGTAAAACTCATATTATATAGATTCATTACAAATTGAGTGAAATATTTCTACCCTTCATTTCTTGTAATGAGTTTTACTTTTTTAAGTAATTGACAAAAATTTTGAACTTTTCATAATATTCTAATAATTTGAAATGAACCTGTATATTTTAAATATTTGTCTGCTTGAAAAGAATCAATCGTTTGAATAAAAGAGTTTGTAACAAAGACTTGAGAGGAAGATCTGATTCAGGTTTTTACTTCAGTCAATAACACAGATTCCTGTAGATCCAGGGCAAGTCTCTGTAATTGCAACTGCAGGGTGGAAAGAGAACAACAAAATCTATACTAGTAGAAGTTGTGTTGCCTTGATGACATTTTACTCAACTAGAAGCAAAACTTCTGCTGTAAAAATCTACTTAAGTAAAAGTAAAAAGTACCTAGTAGTAGTTTCTTTCTTTCTTTTTATTATGTCTATTATGAGTACATTACTTCCGACAATATATCTTTAAGTTAAATTACTGATTTGTACAAGTGCACAAAAAAGAAATGACAGTAAAGACAGTAAATGTAATTTGTTATTGCTCACCCCTGAGCGACTGTAGTAGTTACAGTAGCAATACTTGTAGTTTCAGCATTAACAGTAAACCATCAGTACTGTATGTGAGTACCTCAAGGATCTGGTCTCCTGCCCACAGTCGTCCGTCTCTGGCTGCAGCTCCTTCTTCGTAAACCTCGTGGATCACTATGGCGTCCTGCAGGAGACAATAAAGTCAAAATCTCATCCAAATGAAGCTACAGTTGTAACTGACTTTGATGCAAATATGCAGCTCTGTTATTTCATGATACATGAAAGTCATTCCTTATTACACCTCAGACAAGAGTGAAATCATTTTTTGTGCAATTTCTACTCTGCCAATATTGAATGGAAACACATTTATAGGGAGAAATGATTCAGGTTTCATGATTTTATGATCTGGACGTGAGACTGAAGGATTTGTTGTGTTTGTCTGAAGGTAATAAATACACAGAAGTTAATAATATTAACATATGATTTCTAGAAAATTCATGGCAGCTTTATTCATCATCAGAAGAAGATTCTGTCATGTAAACTGAACGTTTTGAACTGTTTTCTTTTTGAACAGATGGGATTTGTATTTACTGTGATTTGCCATGAACATCTTTAGCGTTTTCTTACCAGCTGAGTGTCTCGTCCTCCCACTATGCTGAGTCCCAGTCCTGATCGACCTTTACAGATCTCCAGCACCGTCTCCTGACCGGGAACCACGGCACAGCACGACGGGTCTGCAGAGGAGAAGCAGATTTTACACTAACGCAGGATCCTCACGCCCTAAAGATTTAGTATGTTAATAATAACTTTATTAATGTAGCACTTGAAGGACAAAAACAATTGAACAAATTAGCACAAAGTGCTTCACAAAGACACAAATAGAAAAAGTGATTTTTCTGCCAGATAGCGGGAGTGGCTCAGCCTGTGAAGCTGTAACGTCCAGTTTATGAACATCTTCAGTTGCTTTTATCTGCATCAAACAGTTAGAACAAACAAATATGCATAACTTTATGTCTGTGGTGATAGTAAAGGTTTGTCTTTGTTAAACTTTCATGTTTCTTGTAACCGAATAATCACAATTATGGCAGAGTAAGTGTTTGCAATTAATAGCATAATAAGGCTGTTTACTTGATAGCTTCTGTGTGGTGGCTAAACTATGTCTAATATCTTTGATTAGGCCTATATTTTTAAACAAGACTGTAATTAACATCATTAGAAGGATATTAAAATGTACTAAATGTGAGATATCTTTTACAAAAAAAAAAAAAGAAGGTTCGATGGTTCATATGTTGAAGGTTGTTTCTGCCTAAAAATAATATGTTCTCATTTTAGCTCTCTCACTATTACTTACACTATTAAAGGGACAACACAACTCATAAAATGCAGTATTGCTGGTAAAAAGTGATTACAGCTTCTGCTCCATGAACACATGAATGTGCAGGTATTCACATATATTCTTCAATGTATTTGCATTGGACTAAAATGTGTCGTTTTCAATAGTTAAACAGGTACATTTATTTTAGTATAAATTAGTAGTTTTGAAACCAGTACTTTTACACTTCTACATGAGTAAAAAGTTTGACTTGATACTTCAACTTCTATAGAAGATTTTTTAAAACCATACTATCTATACCATATCTGAGTAAAGGATGTGAAGACTTTTTTGATATTTCAAGAATAGAAAGAACAAGATCAAAGTTATGTTTATTGCAGATGCAGAACCTAAGTGATAAGAGAAGTGCTGGAGAAGTCTAGACACGATAATAACTTCTGATTGAAATCAATTGATTTCAATACAGTGGCCTTCCACTGTAACTAGTCTCTGAATGCTGTGTGTTTGTACCTCTGTTGGCGGCCGGCAGGTCAGAGCTGATCAGAGGAGGCGACGCTGTGGTGTGTTTACTGGAGCTGCTGCTGTAAGACCTGCAGGACTACGTGTGCGCATACACACACACACACACACACACAACACACACACACACACACACACACGCGCACCACACACACACACAAACATACACACACACACGCACACACACAAACACACACACACACACACACACGCACACACACATACACACAACACACACAACACACACACACACACACACGCACACACGCACACACGCACCACACACACACACACACAAACATACACACACACACACAAACACACAATCACACACACACACACACACACACACACACACACACACACACACACACACACACACACACACACACACACACACACACACACACACACACACACACACACACACACACACACAGGAATGCTGTATTTAACACCATAGTTATGTATAGGCCTGGCAATCTATTAAAAAATGTAATTAAAATAATATATTTAAAATTATTCATACATTTTTATCTGTTCTAAATTTAAGTTTTTAATACTCTTATCATGTGAGGAGGCAAATACACTTTAGTTGATTTGAGTTCATTTTATTTTATTGCAGGAATAAATTGACAGACTTAATTCGCTGTAGTTAGACATGATCATTTCTCAGCAGGAGAGTGCAGTGAAGTTGGCTTGCTATTGGATCATCATGACAGTTTCAGCTTAACTAAAGAGTTCAGGTTATAGCACGTCCATCATGCAGTGATATGCTGCTATAATTTTCCACACTGTAACAAACCTCTCGTATATCACAGCATGATGAAAGTGCTATAACCTGCTGTCTTTAGTTAGGCTGAAACTGCCATAATCTGTCTCACCAGGATTTCATTTTTTTGAGATTTTTGCTAAGAAAACGACTGATTTTGTGTGATTTTGTGTGATTTTTGCACTTTTTTTTACTTATAAACTACATCAAAGATCTAAATAGGCTTAAGACATCAAAATAAACAGAACTCCACTGATGCTGTCTCCCAAACCATGTACTTCTGCTCTTACACTTAATACACTTAATTAGTACATAAGTGTGCTCACACTATGCAGTGTGTGAAAATGTTATGGATTGTGCACTTGGTGCACTCAAACGGCTGAAATTTTGAGTGCGGTTCATTGGACACTGAGTGTGAATCATAGTGACGTAGGGAAAATACATAACTACGAAGATAGCGAAAGTTACATAGCAGCAGAAGCAGCAATAATGGAGGCAGATGAAGTGAGGGAGGCATCTAAAGAGCGGATACCGGCGTAAATGTCTCGAAAAAACAGTCATCGTAAAACAAAAAATCACAACAGTAAAATTCAATGCTTGTTTCGATCGGCTGCCAAGTGTCTGGATTAAGGCTTGGTTGTTGTCTTTAAAAAGTAGCAGAAAAAGAAGAAGAAGCTGTTGAGTCTTTTGATTTGGGACAGTACTACCGTCTCGAATTTTGTGCAGTGCACAAGTCATTGAATGAATTGAAGTGTTCTGAGAGAATTGTGCGATTTAGGACACAGTAATGGTGTGCTAAACTATTTCCCCTGCTTTTCTGTAAAACTGAGGGATACTGATCGACTCGGTCACTCACAGTGATAAAAGAAGGCAAGTGGGATTTGTTCGCCAACACCAGTCACTGCCTGCAGCTGACTATATCTGTCAATTAGGTCAAATGAGGCCAACCAGCTAGCAAAACTTCAAACATGTCTTAAGGACATAAAAGGACATAAAATCCTGGATGACCCACAACTTTCCGCTACTAAACTCAGACAAAACTGAAGTTATTGTGCCTGGGCCTGAACACCTGAGAAATTCCATATCCTGTGATATAGCTTTTTAGATGGCATCTCTTTGGCCTCCTGCACCACTGTAAGAAGTCTGGGAGTCATCTTTGATCAAGACATGTCATTCACTGCCCACATTAAACAAATATGTAGGACTGCCTTCTCTCACTTATACAACATGGCAAAGGTCAGGCCCTTCCTGTCTCTAAAAGATGCAGAAAAGCTTGTCTATGCATCTGTTATTTCCAGGCTGGATTACTGCAATTCTTTATTGTCAGGCTGCTCCGAAAAGTTCCTAAAGACTCTCCAGCTGATCCAGAATAATGCTGCTGCATGTATATTAACAGGCTCTAGAAGAAGGGATCATATCTCACCAGTATTAGCCTCTGCACTGGCTTCCTGTGAAATCAAGAATGGAATTCAAAATCCTCCCTCTCACCAACCAACCTACTCTTAATGGTCAGGCTTCTTCCTATCTTAAGGATCTCATGTGCAGATCTCAAATGCAGCTTATTAGAGGTTCCAGGAATTTCTAAAATTAAAAATGGGAAGCAGAGCCTTCAAATAACAGACTGCTCTCCTGTGGAATCATCTTCCTATTTCAGTCCAGGGAGTAGACACCCTTTGTAGATTTAAGGATAGGTTAAAAACTTTCCTTTTAAAAGAAGCTTATAGTTAGGGCTGGCCCTGGCTGACCTAGAACATTTTATGCTGCGATAGGTTTAGACTGCCAGGTCCTCATGAAATACTCTGAGCTTCTCTTTTTTCCATCTGTAACCGTTGACCGTTGTAACCCGTGACCCACTGATGTACCATTTTTAAATCTGTTTTGTTGCCAAAGTCCTGCCCTGTGTTTTCTCATTCACAGACCATACTGCAGTGCAGCCACTGAAGGAGACTTCTGTTGCTGGAGGGTCAGACTCTGTCCTGGTTCACCTGGAAGCTGCAATGGATCCTGTCACCTCATCCTCCACATACACCATGAATCTATATATTTCTGATTCTAATCTAATTAATGTCATATGCATATATTTTCCTTCTAAATGTATTGTTTCCATCCTCCTCTGTTTCTCTTTCTGAGCTTTCTTTATCTTTTTTTTCCGTTGAAGAGTTTTTTTAGGGAGTCTTTCCTTGTAAGATGTAAAGGTCTAAGGACAGGGGATGTTGTGTTGCTGTATTACAAACTGTAACGTCCATTGAGGCGAATCTGTGACTTACGATTTTGGGCTGACTTGACATGAATTTAAAGCAGGTGTGTGTGCTATTCCACTGCCACCAGCAGGGGGTGGAGAAAAAAGTATTATTGGTTTTGTGAAATAAGGGCGCTATTTTGGGTTTCTTTTGCAAGAATTATACAACATATTAGGAAATATGTGGCACTGCAAAAATGTACGATATATTGCTGATTACGCAGGAATTTTGCAAAATTGTGAAAAGCTGGAGGGACTGCATGATGTCTGATGGAAAGTCAAAAGTAAATGTCAATATCCAATAATGAGCAACAATCAACACTATCTTCTTATGGCCAAGCATTATTTATGTTTTAGCCAATGTCACCGGAGGGATTCCTTAGTCTGGAGCAATTGTCACTGCTTATTTCTGTCTGAACTGCTTCATCCATTAAACAGGAATATTCAGATTGTGTCACTATATGCTTACGCTACACAGAATCAAGCCTTTGGATTCATCTGAGTTATTGTGCCCTTACTTGCTGCTCCAGCGGGACCTTGGCAGCCTGCAGCTCATTTTCTGGAGACTCTACACCTTTCAGCATCTGCAATGCACACACATGCGCGCGCGCGCACACACGCACGCACATACACACATCAGCAGACAGGTCAAGGGGAAGCTTCCATTCTGTCCTGATTCAGTCAGCAGAAGCAGGTTTCTGGGATATTTGGAACAAATGAGGACTCGTTTAGCACTAGCTAGCTAAGAATCAAGGTTATAATAGTTGGGGATTCTTTAGTTTAGTTTTTATGTTTTAAAAAGAGTTTGGTTTTGTTTTATTGGTGATGGCTTAATTTTTTATAATATGGGGTATTTGTCAGGGGTCGTTACAAAGTTTTGAAAAGTGTTTTATTTAGAACCTGTAACTCATGTTTGTTTGTTCACTCTGTAAAGACCAAAAGTTGGAACATTTATTCTATGATCTAAATTATTTTTTTTGTAAACCTAGTTTTTATTGTTTTTTGTTTATTGTTTTTTACTGTCAATTAACCAATTTTGCACCCACAGTGGCTCTCCAGGACCAAGGTTGGCCACCCCTGCACTGGACGTTTCCTCCTCATTAAAGCAATTTAAGAAATAGAGAAACCATGTTAATGTGATAAATGTCTTCAGGTGACCTGTAAACCTCTTTGTAATTATTGTTGTTGTTTTTAAAGCAAATAACGTATAACTGTGAAGGTGAGAACAGGATAAGTACCTTCCTGGATGTGTCCGTGTCTCTCCGACTCTTGGAGGCGCTGCTGCTTCTGTTTCTGTTGTTGTGTTCAGCTTCATCGCTCATCTCGTCCTGTTCAACACAATGCAGACCAGTACTCACTACTACTGCAGTACTAATACAGCAAAGTACAAATACTCCATCACAAGAGAAATCACACTCCAGTAAAGTACTATGAGCTTGATGTAGTTAAAGTATAGCAGTAAAGTAAATAGGTATAATTAGTTGATGTAATAAAGTATTGCAGTAAAATTACATGACTATTCTACTATAATCTGTAAAGACATAAGAGAATATTACCAGACAATTAGAATAAACTAAGTTTAGAATTTAAAGTTAAAGTTGTAAAAACAGTGTAATTGATGCTGTGAATCCTGTTTGAAGCTGCAGCAGCAGGAAGGACCAGGATCAGCGGTTCTGGACTGACCGGGGTGTCTGAGGACGGGTGGAGGGTCAGACTGCTGGGAGGACGGGGTCCGTCTGTGAGGGTGGAGACGCTGAGCGGAGCTGGAGACACAGACTGACACAGACAACAGCAATGGGTCAGAGTGGAGCTCAGATTATTAACCCCTTCCTCTTATGTATCTGTTAAGACTAACAAAATATTCACGTTTCTTAAAGCTGGCGGACTTTCTTTTAATAGGTAATTTCAATTTATACAAATTTCCTGAAAATGTTTGGCGTAATCTGTAGGTATTTAACTGTGAGTCTGTACGTGGTGTAATTTACTATAATAATAATAATAATGGACAAACACAGAAGTGTCTAGTTGGTTTAGTTGCACACACTTGTTACATTAAGGTTCAGTTGGTAATTTGCAAGAATTCTCCATAAATAGATTTTTGACAACTGTTTAACAATTTTCCCTCTAAAATGATAATAAAACAGACACACACACAGATAGATGGATAGACAGAGCGACGGACATAGATACAGACAGACAGAAGGAAACACGGACAGATAGACAGGCAGATGAAGATGACAGAATGAAAGTGAAGCTCATAGGAAACTTTCCTAAACACACATGAAGTAATTGATCTGCAGTACTTTATACTCATAACTTAAAGCAATAAAGTTGTCTACTTCCACTTTAAATGACAAGCTGAGTGGCAGTAAGAAGCACTTCTGTTATTGGACAGAGGCACATACTTCTGTTAGTCTGGTGTGTCCTGAAGTGTGTGTTGTTACCTCGGGGCTGATGGGGCTGATGGGGCTGAGGGCCGGGAGAGGAGGTGGAGTCGGGAAGGGAGGGACGGCCATCTGGTTTATAGCATCTTCATTCCTACAGACACAACAGACACAAACTAATTAATCTCTGATTTTAAGAACTAATTTCTCATTTTACACAAATTAATACAGTAAGAGAAAACAATAAAATAATACAGACAAGCCTTCATTGAACCATTTCATATTTTCTTATTTCTGAAAATTACAGAATTAAAACAAGATATTTGAAACACAGACAGCCTGGACCATCCTCTGATGACACAATTCATGTAACGCAGAGCCTCGTGTACTGGTGTCCTCGTGTGTTATCTGTTTTATGTGTAAAGCACAAGCTCAGCAGACAGAACTCGTCCTTCTCATGAAACCACAAACAGAAGCCATGTTTCCATCCGAGAGGACATTATTAACAAAGTATAACTCAAAGCTCAGCTGATGAAAATATGACACTTCTGTTAGTTTTGTGTTAATTTAAGGAGTCTCATCTTGCTCCACAGATCTGATGTTTTCAATTTTGTTCATGGTTTCTGTACATCATCAATTATTCACTCAGCCTGTTTAACATTTGATTCTTATCCCCAAACAATACTTTTGCTCTTTCGCTAATTTAAAAACTGCAAATAAAACCCGAGATGTAAAGTGTCTTGGGGTATCTAGGAAAGTTCTATATAAATTCATTTTTTATTAACTAACCTTCCAAGGCTAATTATTATTCTTTTTTTTTCAAAATTGTAAAACTTAAACATATTCCTTCTACAATTTTTGCCTAGTTGACAACAAACTTGCTTCAGAACATCTTCAGACCACAGATTTCACACAGGAACGACAGGATTTGGGATTAATTCAAGCCTGAGCTGACAGTGTGTCAAAATGTTTGAATATTCTTAAATAAATACATAAATCTTTAACTATGATCAAATTTGACAAAATGTTGGAGTTATGATAGATGATGTTTGGCAAATTATATCATTTTATTTTAAAATCAGATTTTCTGCTTGGATGTAAAATGTAACCCAAATTAATCCTAAATGATTTGAAAAAAGAGTGTTTAAAACACACTCTTTTTTCATCTATGCAGCAAATAAATCATTGTTAAAAACAAATCTGTCCAGATGCTTTAGGTCTATTTTCAGATTTTTGTCTCAAAAAGTGATTTTTTGACAGCAACAGTTCGAACTCTGCCTTTTCCTACATGAACAGCTGCTGTCCTGCCCCCTCTGTGATGAGTCAATCTGTGAAGCCACACATATGTGTCACATGTTAATTAGCTCTGTGAGATAGTAGATGATCTTCCATACTGGTTGTGAAAATGCCAACTTTCCTGTTGTATCCCTTTGTTCCTGCTTGTTGCTCACAATTACCTCAATTTGCCTAAAATAGCCTGGCCCCGACCATTACTCTAATTATTATTATTACTAGTGCAGTGCCTGTAGAAGGTATGCATTCCTATAGAAAAGTGAAATCTTAAGTAGATTTCTCACGTTTGACCAAATAAGGGTGTGTATAGCTGTTACATAGTCTTAATAGACAAATTGTACATTGAGTAGGGTATAGACATACATTGAATAAGGAGAGTCATGCAAATATAGTTATTGTAAGAAAACAACTACAATTTATGTTAAAATCCAGATGTTAATCTTCATATCAGTTTTTAAATTGCATTGATAGGCCAAGTAAAATCAGATTTATGATGAATGTCTTTCATTGTTCTTTTTCCTGTATAGTGTAACAACTTGGGTATGGTACTATTATATGTTTATAAATAAATAGGTTTAGGTCCAGATTCCGTTCTGTTAAATGATAGTATTGGGATTTCCTGAGGGTCTGTGAATGCGTCTTGGAGTAAGACCTGTGTTAGTGTGAGGAATAGAGTAACAGAGTATTACAATACTTTCATTGAATTGGCTGCACAGCCAGTGCAGGAAGAAGTGGGACAACAGCTTTGCATTTTAACTAAAGCCCTAAACATTTAGAGGAGTGCCATGATACAGAGCTTTACTCTGAAATTAAAGTGCTGCTGCAGGACAGCAGCATGATAAACAACTATGGGATTTGAACTTTTATTTTGTTAAAGATTTTTTGTGGCATATTATACAGTAGTCAGACAGGAAGTGATGGCGAGGCGGGACCGAGTCTGCTGCTTAAGAGGCAAGCGCTCTACCCCTACACCACCACAGTGCACCTACAGATCCGAACTTTTAATGATAATATATTGGTAATAATGATGTTTTGAACATCCATCCAAAAATAAAAATGTTAATGTCTTCAGCTGATGGAGTATTATACCTGTGCATTTGTATTTGTATCTATGTGTGTATAAGTGTATCTGTGTATTTGTATCTGTATGTATGTGGGTATTTGTATATATATATATATATATATATATATATATATATATATATATATATATATATATGCGTGTATATGCGTATTTGTACTGTGTATGTGTATATGTATATGTGCATACGTATGTATGTGTATACATGTGTATGTGTATCAGAGCTGCAGCAGCTCTGCAGTACAGCTGCAGTAACACACAGCTGCTGCATCACTGCTGCACACACTCTGAGGACATGAAGTTCTGTTCCTGCAGATCTGAACATAACAATGATGTGATTTCATGTGAGGATCATCTGCAGCTTCTATAGTACAGCTTTCATGTTGTCAGTGATGATAAATCAATTATAAATCTTATTCTCCTGTTGTCCAAAAACACATCAATGACCCTCCTCTACCGCCATGAATACGTGCTGGACTTTATCTGCAGCACAGGGACAAATACACATGTGAGAACAGCTGGTGGGAAATCACCACAGTGTTGCCTCCCCAGCTTGTTCTGAACATCAAAAACAATGTAAAACCTGCTGAACATATTCTGCAGCTGATGAGGACGATGGGCCAGTTCTAATCTACCTGCTGCTGGAGAAACATTTTAATACTCCAGTAAACACTAAGTCTGCAGAAAGCAAGTGAAGAATAATTGTCTCATTAGAGCTGATGTCTGCTTGTTGGTGAACAGGTAGATCACAGGTGGTGTGATGTCACCGGTGTCTCATTGGTTGAATGTTACGAATACTAGAAGAAATCTCTAAATTGAATCACCAGCAATATATTACAAATCATTGGGCGTTATTAGCTAAAATTTATGTTCATAAAAAGCTACTTTACAGCTAAACAAGAGTAATAACGATGATGAACAGTTTTTATGTTTTTTTTTCTGACTGACAGCTGACACCTATTTACTGATCAACAACATTCAAATATATATTTTGTGTCTTTAGCAAGTGCCTCAAGGGAGCAGAGTGGTCATAAAAGTATCATAAAAAAGAGGAGGTGGTGGGACAGAGTAGCAGTCCTCTTTGGGGAGGAGCAGGAGCAGGAGGTCTACTGTCGGTGTTTGGTCAGCCTGCATTCAGCTCATGGAATAAATTTGAGCTGCTGTTGCTTTTTTTGGCAGATGTGAGCTCTTCCCTGCACAGTTTGCTGAAACTTTCTCATATATGAACAGATTAACAAAACAAAACATGCACAGAATCCTACAGCACTGACAGCACAATGACCTGTTCAAAAGACTGAGAAGCTGCTAGATTTAACTAATTTAATTTTAAAGCACTGTTTAGTGGCACAAGGAGGACAAGAAGCTAATAATCTGTTCTCAGTGGTCAGCTGAAACTCTTTAAGGCTGGACTGTGGGAGAGGACAAAGAGGATGAGGACAAGGAGGAGGACGAGGGTGAGGAAAAGGTGGAGGACAAGGACAAGGAGGAGAACAAGGAGGAGGAGAAGCAAGAGGAGAACGATGAGGATGAAGTGGAAAAGCAGCTTGAGGATGAGTATAAAGGGAGGCATGGAGGAGGCTGAAGTAGACAGTGGGGGGAACAATGAAATATAAGAAGTGCATCAATAAAGAAACACTTATTCCTTCAGTTTTCAGAGATGAGTGGTTTTAACTGGACAGGAAGTGTATAAAAATCTGCTTCTGAGAAAAACTGAAGCTCTCAGACCAATGTTGAGAAGTATAAAGTAGCATAAATATTCAAAGAAAACACAAAATTGTGCGGGAAGTACTGTACCTGAGTAATGGTCCTTAGTTACTGTACACCACTGTCAAACCAGCAGCAACCCTGACAGTTCACAGCATTTATTGAGAAAACATTGATAGATCATCTGCCTCATTTGGTGGGTGATATATGAAGAAGGGAATAAGGAGAATGGAGCAGAAAACCAACATCACATCCCTGAAGGGTTGTGACAGACAGGAAGAAGCCAGAGCAGAGGGAGTGATACCTGCAGCCTGAAGACATCTGTTACATGAGGACATGTGGTGCAAATGAGCCATCAGGACACTTCAAACCACAACGGAGCCGACCAAAGCCTCCCATTTGAATCAAGGCACTGAATGGAGCCATATGGAGCTCCCTGATTAGCATCAGAGGAACTGGAGATGAAAAGATGGAGGAAGGCTTTGTCTCCAGGTCTCTGTGGTACAGGAAGGGTTCACTGCTGAACCTAGCGACAAGTTGAAAGGGTACCTCCCCTGTTTTTAGTGTCCAGCAGCAGTGAAACTCATTTGGTGTTGATGATGATGATGATATATTTGTTCAGTACATGTTTTCTTGTCTGACCACTTAAATCATCTACAAATCACCAGCACCACATGTTCTGCATCTGTAGTCAATCAATAGGGAACGGATTAATTGAAGTCCAGGCCCCTGGAAGTGCTTTTTGCAGTGTTATTGAGAACCACTCATCTGCTCCATTTCACCTCAATTCTGTTCACCGTTTGATCTTCAACAACACAACTAGCAAATGACAAGTCACTGGATGAATGGTTCTTGATATATGTGAGTGTCATTCAGGCTTAGAGGTGCTGGTCATATAATTAGAATATTTTTAATATATAAACATGTATTTATTTCAGTAATTTCATTCACAAAATATATTATATATATATATATATATATATATATATATATATATATATATATATATATTATTTATATATATTATATTTTTTCATTACAAACAGACTGATATATTACAAATGTTTATTTCTTTTAAATATAACTGACAACTAATAATAGAATATTAATTAAGCTTTAGATATAGATTAAAAAAAAGTTTTTTTAGAAATGTTGGCCAACTGAATAGTATGAACATGAAAAATATGGGCATGTACAGCACTCAATACTTGTCTGAATAACTGTAGCAATGCAGTGTGGCATGGAATACATCAGTCGTTGGCACTGCTCAGGTGTCATGTCTTTTAGATCTTCATCATTGTTGGGTCTGATGTATCGCATCTTCCTCTTCACTATCCCCATAGATTTTCTACAGGATTAAGATCAGGTGAATTTGCTGGCCAAATAAGATACTATGGTCCTTAAAGCAGGTACTGGTAGCTTTGTCACTGTGTGCCAAGTCCTGTTGGAAAATGAAAACTGCATCTCCATAAAATTGGTCAGCAGCAGGAAGCATGAAGTGCTCTAAAAATTCTGGTTGTCGGCTGCAGTGAATAGAAATAAACATTCAGTACATTTCATGCTGATGACTCTGTACATTCATTTAAAATTATTGTGACATTTGGATGGAAACTTGACTTTGGACAACATTGCACAGCTCCTTCCACAAACTAAGTGGAGTGACCCTTTAACTTAATTAACCCCGACAAAACTAAATTAAATTATCGCTTCTCCTTTTTTCATTCCATCTTTCCTTTGTCCGTCGCTCCCTTTGTTTTCCTCTATTCTCATAATCAGCTCATGGGCCCCTGTTAGTGTTAATGTGTTTTCTCTCCTCTGTGAAGGTGAAGCCGACAGGAAACCAGATTTATAGGTCAGTCTGTTACTTCCTGCTTCAGTCTCGCAGGAGAGACTGTAAAAAAAAAAAAAAATTGACCTTTTTTAATAAAATCTGAGATGAAATAAAAAAAAATACTAAAAAGATAAAAAGACAAATATGAGATAAAAATATAATAAGATTAAAAAAAGATGAGGTAAAAAGAAAACTATGAAATAAAAAGAAAATATGACAAAATAAACATTATAATTCAAACTTTAACCTCTTCCACTCTAGGCCTATTTATCAGTCTACCTCTCAAAAATGACATGCCCAGACTTAATGCAGTATATCTCCACAACTACAGGGGTTTTCTGAATGGTCTTGGGTTTAAAATAAAGCTAACACCTGTGGAATAGTTGTAGAAGTCCCAGAATCAATTTAAAATGTACTGTGTTAAAGTAAATCCAGGTAGAATGAAGTAAAAAAGTGAAAAAAAAAAAAAACCAAAAAAACATCTATTTGGGTTGAAATTCACCTGAAAATCATGCGTTAGTAACCCAATTCACCCATGGATCAGTAAAATAAAGTAGTTAAGTAGTGCTGTCAGTCGATTAAAAAAATTAATCGAATTAATTACAGGATTTTATAATAAATTAATCGAATTAATCGCATTTTAATGTCATATCTGCTAAAGGTCTCCTGATAAATTTGAATTCTAGGATATTAATAAATTGTAGTGCATGACTAATCAATTGAATACAGTAAGAAGAGAAGATCTGAAATCCAATTTTTATTAGTGAACTATGCTTCCTGAATTAAATCCAAAAGTAAAGGTCCAGCACATTAAACCAGTTAGACCAAGTGCATTATTCAGAAATGTAAAACAAATACAGCGATTCAGTTAAATAAATAAAATTCTGAAAAAAATAAGGCTGTCTTAAATAGTCACTTAAGCTCAACTTAGCAACCAGAGACAAGCTCAGACTTGTCGCTCCGTGCCAAACGGCACAGACACCGAAACAGCGTAGATTACACTGAAACGAGCCACTGGAATTGTTCCAGCACTCGGATAATGTAACTAATGTGACTTTAGTACATCGTTTTCTTTATTTTACATGGGATTGTGACAGGGAGCTTCTTCTCCTTTTTTTAACGGAACGCCGTTCCAGTCGTGAATCTTTTAACGGAATGTAGTTCCGGACAGTTCCGGTTCACTTTCACCCCTGAGCTCGCCACCGTTGATACTCTACTACTACTAATTAATTGCATTACATTTTTTAACGCGTTAAATTGCGGCGTAATTAATTAATCGAATTAACGCGTTAAAATGACATCTCTAGTTATAATTGCACAAATGTTCAGTCAGAATACTGAGTAGTTATTTCATTGATAAACATTAAAACCATTAAAATTAATGCTGCGTTCTATTGTACTAAGAACTCACAACGATCCAAATAATATTTGTTTGGATGTCTTTCGGGCATCAGAGAGTATTTCTGGGAAAGTACATTAGCTACTTGAGGAAGAGCCAGACACCACATATGCTGTAAATATAATAACATAGGCTCTTTAACACAGCAGTGAGGGGAATCCTGCCATTCTATTTCACTTTTCCAATTTAGAGGTTGGATCTTACTGAGTTTTTTGTGCAATTGAACGCAGCATAAAGCATAAGTGGCTGCAATGGCTACAATTAGGCGTCAATATTTTCATTCATTCGAATTGACATGGCTGCTAAACCTGAACCCCACCACACTGTGACAGGTTTAATTCATGTTTTATTATTGTTTATGTCATGCATGAGTGTGATAAAAAAAATAAAAAAAAGAAAGAAAAATAAAAACACTGTCCCGAATTTGGTCACCCTAGCTCTGAGGTCACTTTCACACCTAAACAAGAAGAGTCAGTTCACTTTGGGGGCTAAAGTTGTACCATTGTTGCTCGTTATTCACTCTTTCACACTGCAATTTCTGAACCGCCTAAACTTGTGCACCAACCACACCAAACCTGTAGAGCATCAGGAGTCAACGTCACAACAGTTGAAACTCAGTAAATATGTAGCAGCATGTGAAGTTAGCTGTTTGGATGATGTTTCTTTTCTTTATTCATCAGTAGCTACCGTATAAGGCAGCGAGGCAGAGCAGGTTTCACTGTTACTGCACTGATGAGAGCGAAACAGACGGACACTGATGAGAAATATTATACATCGTATTCTCACTGTACAAACAGACTGACCTATTCAATATGAGCAACATGGCCATGAAAGAGGCAAAACATTCTAAATAGTTTATTCTTGGCCACATCAAAGTGAAACTTTATTGATTATCCATCTGATTATCTGTCATCCTGGAGCACACTTTTTATAATGGTCTCCAGAGACTGTAGGCCATATAAAGGTCATAAATCCTAATAGGCTCCTGATATTCAGCTCAATAGTGAGTACCGTATTCCCTCAGCTGAGGAGGAGAGGCTCAGAGAGAAAGTGAACACCAGTGGATCAGAGTGATCTCTCCCTTCATACAAATGGTTCTGAAATATAAATAAATATAAAATGTACATTTAATCCTGTGTTGGGGCGATAAGCGTTCACACTGCATAGGAAACGTACCAGAGTTCACATACAAATGACCCACATTGGAGATGAAAACTACTGGCCTCCTACTGGCAACAGAAAGTTGTGTGGGCTACACCTGATGAGCACCAACATTATAAACAATTGTTGTTTTCTACTGCCACATCATGCACACAGTCAATGATGTTTAACGTCTTTGCAAAACGTCTGATGACAGTCCAGGCTTCACTGTGTCCACCTGGCCTCGTTAAAAGCCCTCTGACAGCATCTTGCCCAGATGTGTAAGGGCCCTTTTATCACTGCTTGTGGCTTTAATTCTGTTTAGTTTTTCCCTTAATACTCTATACTCTATAATACTAATATGTTGAGTGTCTTGTAATATTACTGTGCTGTTTATGTAATTCAGTTTATTTAAGTATGTGAGTGAGCAAAAAGGTTCCCGTTCTTGAACCCTTTTATTTACAGTCATAACTCTGGTCTCATTTAAAATGTAAGCCCTTAACTTTTACAACCGAAAAGGCAGAATGAGTAAAAGTGATCCTGAAAATAAAAAGCTGAAGAAGTTTCACTCTGACCTTTTACACAGATTGTCAAAGCCTACTTTAACATCATATTAATTCAATGATTATTTAATCTTTGAAACCAATAAAACTGCGGTTTATCACCAGTGTTCCCTCACAGGCATCACGCCGGCAGGGTGACAGTTAAACGTTCTGTTGCCATGGTGATGTGCTCAAAGGCTCCTGCCTTGCAGACATCCCATTGCTCATTGCCGTGGCGACCTTTATCCAGAGATAAATCATTCAGTGGTGGCCCGTGGACACGGCTTTAATGAGATTTTGTCACCTGGCTGAACATGGCGAGGGTGGCGGCGTCCTCCTGCTCTGACACGCTGGGCGGGATTCAATCAGAGAAGCCGCAAGGAAACAGAACACCGCGGCGGCGTCACGAGAGGAGACGTCCAAATCTGACCCGACACCAGCTTTCCTGCTATGTCTGACACGGAGAGAATCATGGGAAGAACCACATGACCAGATCTAATCAGACTACATGTACCCGCGCACAAACACACACACACACATATATATACAATGTAAGCAGCACTTAATTTCACTGACTGTTGAAAACGCTTCCTTTCTTATGTTGTGCTTCTCTATTTGATCTACAGCTCTTTAATTATATTTGTTAAATTTATATTCTTACTTAGTTACATACAGCACTGTGCAAAGGTTTCTTGGGATGCTTTGATTCTTCTCCATAATGCAATACCATCAGGAAGTCTAATCATCCCAGTCTATGCCTTTTTGTTATAATATTTGCATTTGCCATTATATTTTGATGGAAAATCATGAATTATGATATTTAAATAAAGGAAATCGCCAAAATCCATAATAGATGAGGGATACGGAAAGCAAATTTACCTCAAAGCAGACAAAACTTCCGACCAGTAGGATTAATTGGCCTGCATAGGTGCCCGTCAACAGCTGGACCAGAATCAATCCACCTAATTGGTCAGCCGAGCTGTCTGTCAAAAGGCTGAGCTGCCGCAGATAATCAACACCTAGCTGGCAGGTTACTGTGATGAATGAGGAGCATGGAGACATGAACGAGCCACCAGAGAACCAGCAGAAAAGGGCAGAAAAGCGATTTGGTTAATAAATTCTGGTTGGTGAGGTCGTTTGGATTTATTTCCTACTCAACGAACGGTTCGCTGGTGTTGCACTGAGCGAGCCACTTCACTTGCTACGAGTTTGAGTGAATTGCTCTTGCAGCAGCATGTGTAATGCTATGCTTTCTATGTGCAATAATATTAGGTGAGGGGAGTGATCAAGAAATCAAATTCTGTTCCAAAAAAAAGTGTTTGGCTGAAACGAGCAATGCCGACTATTCTTTTAAAGGTGACACACATGGCGTCGTGCTCATCATGACTCATCCTGTGATGTAAATCTCTGACCAACCAGTGACCAGCAGCTTGGTTACGTCACGTTAAAGTAACTACTCAGCTTGCCTAACAAAAAAAAGTACCAGGGAGCACATTTTGGTAATTGAAACACAAAAAAGACAAACTAAGGTGAGACGATACCATCTAGTGGAAACACTCCAATTAAAGACCCTGTGTATGAGCTCAGGGGTGTCAGGTGCAATGTTCTCTAACTTGGCCACTGTGTCATATATTACACCTGCTGCAATCTAGGTGTTGGCATGAAGGTGAATATAAACAACAGTCACAAACACTTTTCCAAACTCTCTGGCAGCTAGGAAGGGCTACATGACAGGTATAGCGTGCAGCTGGCTCCGTCTGTCATTCATTCAAAGACAAACGCCTCCACACAGTTTTTGGCCTGTTACATGTGAATCATGCTCCAGTCCGATGGCGTCCTGATGGCCCTGTGACCTGAGAAGTTGTCAGGTGTCTCCATAAGCCATGTTTCGTTAAAGCAGAGCAAAAAAAACACCCCATAAGGTCACCAGCCTATCTCGGGGCACACACGCCATTCACTCACACCCACAGGTAATTTAGAATCTTCAATTAACCTCAGCATGTTTTTGGACTGTGGGAGGAAGCCAGAGTACCCGGGGAAAACCCACACAGACACAGGGAGAACAAGGAGGTCTCGAACCTGCGACCTTCTTGCTGTGAGGCTACAGCGCTAACCCCTGCGCTAATCATCAGTCCGAAAGGAAGCAAGTGTTTCAGTGCTACTTAAAGTGTTTTTCCCCTCTTTTTGAGCTTTTTTGTGAATTAAATATCTTTATTATACATGACTCATAATCCATCATGTTAGATAAACCTATAAATCATATATTTTTATTATTTATTATTATAATATTATTACAGTATTTTAGTATCAATTAGATGGTCCGTTACATTAATGTGGAAGTGATGAAACAGAACAACAATAAGTCTTTATCTGAGGACGGTGAGGAAACGTGTTGTGATTTATATTTTGGTTGTCATGTGGGCATCCCATGAGCCTTCACATCATCCTTACGCCTCCACATACACAGCCCATCAGTCCTAGTGATGGTGGTCTTTAGCAGAGTGTCTCTCTGCACAACACTCATCTGTCTCTGTTTGTCAGACTGCTGACTTTTAAATATTCATCAAAGATAACAAGCATCTTGATGATTGATTCTTACAGCTGCACAAAGCTTATATTTTAAATGCAAAATATGTCATTTTCTGCTGCAAGGGGTCTACAAGAGACATGGTTGATGACCTAACAGTAGTGTTATTCTAGCTGCTGTCAGGAGCTGGTGTTAGGATTCGTTTGAATAATAATTGATTTGTTAGAATAATCCTCAGAGTCTCTCTCTAAAACAAACAGACCCACTGATTACAGGTAAAATCACTGCATGAACCCGCTTTTCCATAATACATATCTGGATGTGGCCATTAGCTGAGTTGATGCAAATATTAGCTCAGCTCTAATCTTCTAAGATCCAGAATTTCAGGAGGTTTTTACGAGGAACGAAAGGTAAAAACACTGACCAAAGCAGCTTCATGTGAACGATGTGTGTTTCTCTGAGGCTGTTTGGTGCTGCTTCCTTTTAGCTAATGCTAAAATTTGCTCAGCTTGTTGATAACTTAAAATCAAGATGTCTGACGGTAAAATACTGCACCTGGTTGAAGAAAGTTAAAAAACAATCAAGATAA